>VMRM01000009.1:18641111-19245833 GCA_010277075.1 Poeciliopsis retropinna
CATTACAAGTATTTAAAATACATCCATTGATCTTTTAGATTTAATATTTCTTCCCCAAACAGGGCCTGCTTACATAAATATCTCATGAACATAGTCATAACATTGAAATTCTCACGAGAGTCTATCACCACTTCCTCCTCTGTGGTTAACTTTGAAAGTATTTATGCCCTTTTGTTTTTGTTCCAGCTGTCAGGATGGATTTGATGCTGGGTGAGTACCATGAGGTCATTTCTCATGTTTTGAGATCTAGGCTGATAGACAATTCTGAGACACACAATTCTCTTTAAATTACTAAAATGTTGCTTTAGATCAACCTCCATTCTTGTTTTAGATCAATAGGAATTATTAAAAAAATATTCTCTTAGCATAATTTCCTGTCCCTTTTACTTTTCATTGGTTTTGTCTTTTTCTGGGGGCCATTTGTTTCCTTTTCACTTCACTGACATGGGCTTACTTATGTTCATTAAATAAAATCTAAATAAATAAATTTGGTGCTTCAATGTTAACTATGCACCTTTTATGCAGCTCATTAAAAGCAAACTCAGTGAATAGCTTCCACCTCCTTGACAACTGTTGCGTTCATTAATAAATAAGGAATAACTGTAAATACATCTGTTATGTTTCACTTGGCCATTTTTCTGTATAATGCATGGAAAAATGAAAAACTGAATTGAAAAAGACTAGGCAAGCAGTACCAAGTCAGACCAGAACCCATGATCATTTTTTATCCTCTTACTCCACTGTTCCCATAAATGTAAACATGGACTGTCTTTGAAATACTTGAATGCTTTTTATATCCCTTTGTGAGAATTTTCCACTGAGGGTCCAGCAACATGGCCAAAGGGAAAAGGTTCAGATTCTTTATTTAAGAAATGTGTTTTGCTTTTTCTCCTTGCTTTTAGTCATTTTATACTACTGTGAGTTGCAGTTAAAGTCCACAAAATTACCTCTGGCTAATGCATCTTCACCATTTGGTGATGACCATACTTCATACTGGGTTACTAAGAACACAGAAAATCCTGTTCATAATAACCCAGCAGCAGATCATAGTCATGTCGAAATGACAGTTTGTTCATTTTATTTTAACTGCCTGTTAATGTGAGTGTCTCGGGGTGTGTGTGTGTGTGGGGGGGGGGGGGGGGGGGTGTGGGTGTGTGTGTGTGTGTGTGTGCATGGTTTTCTGTGTCACTAAGTTGGCTGCGTCATCATGAACTGACAAACTGCAGGATGGGCTCCACATCCTGAATGTTGAGATTCCAACAACACGTCTAGTCCTAGCCTAATATTCATGGATTTCTCCTTAGATTTAATTACATTCATTTGGGTTTATTTGCATAATGCCAATTTACTCAATTCACATCAAATGTCTCAATGCAATTTAGAAAGACATTGAATTCAGTCGAATGCTTGTAAGATTCCAAGTACATACATTCCAAATTGATATTAGTCATCAAACAATGCAGTCAAGTTCAGTTTATTATTCAAATTGGTTATAAAGTTCTCTATCTCAGGAAAACCACATTGCATCAAGTCACTAAAATGTAATATGATCCTCCTGGACATGCCTGTTGTCATCATAAACAGTGGCATGAATCGTGTTGTTGATTTTGCAGCAATTCCTCAGAGTACACTTGCATCAATGGGAAAGTAATTATTCCTTTTAACACAAAAATCTCCAGCAGAACCTAGTTCACTCTGAGCGGCCATCTGCCACGACTGACCGGGGGTCTGAGAAGAAGAAGGAGAATAACCAAAAAGCAAAACAAAACACAGAAGCACTGACCCAGGAGAGCTATCTCTATTACAGAAAATCAAAAAGTTTGTGACAGTAGTTGCACAATTGGAGGTTTCATCTAGGAGTCAAAGCTAAGCAGAAAACTTTGACCCAGATTTAGAGTCTATAGGATGAAAGAAGGCACATAAAGTTAGTGGAGTAAAAGCTCAGCCAATAGTTATCTCTAGGAGGGAGGCAGGGTCAAACACAGAGAGAGGGAGCCAACTGCGTCTTCTATTGAAGGAGAATGTCAAGTTGTTGGGAACAGTAGCTGAGCAAATGCCCCCTCCAGGAAGGCATCACAACTAAACAGAACACCCCACCAGATGTAGCTTCTATGAAGAGTAAAAACACTGAGAGAGAACATAAAGAAACAAGTTTAAATAACACTAAATAATGCAATGTTTCAGAGTAGTATGGGAATGTGGAAGAGATTACTTCACAGAGAAATGTAAGCCATAACAGGAAAGGGGAAGAGCTTACATGCTAAATACATTTACTAACAGGAAAATGTTAAATATCTGAATGATGTCAAAAATGAATTAGGAATAATGACAGGTTTTTGATATTATCTTAAACATCATATGAACTGTCTTTTTTCTAACACAAAAGACCGTGTTAGAAAGGTGTTGCTTCTCTTCCTAAGCAACACCTGCATGTCCTTGCTGCATCAGCTCAAAGTCACATCAACCACCAAGATTTTGACATGCTTTTCTTAGTAACTGTTATAATTGCTAGCGAAGGCTGCATGATTTAAAGTAAAATCATCTCTCCAAATTTTGCCCTCAGCAAAAAAGATGTTTTATAAATAGGCTCTCAATTATATTGAGCATTTAAAAAGCACATGGTGATTCTCAAAACTCTCAAAAGCCTGGAATCTAAAGAGCTTAGTCCCTAAAATTAAACAAATAAACACACCTAGCTGAAATTGGAAATAAAAACATTATAAATTAAAAAATATGAATTCATTAAAAATAGTATTTAGTTCATTCAGTCATGCAAAACTATTGAGACCAATAAGCTACCCAACATAAGCACAACTACAAGATGGCGTCTTAAATACCAACCCCATTAAATAAACAGCAGCCACCTGCTGAACTTCTACAAAGCTTAGTCATGGTACTGTACATATGCTTCATTATGTAATTTTAAATTACTCTAATCAAGCCCCAAACAACACTGAAATTTAGCCTGATAGCAATAAGACCAAGTTTAGTAGACAAGGAGCATCACTCTGTGTTGTTCTTAAGTATATCTAAGGGGAAGAATCTTCTTCCCTTCCTGATAATGATGCCTGCGTTTGCCATTGAAATGCTAAGCATGTCCTGTACACTTAAATCAGCAGGAAACCCATTCTGCATGTGTGTGTGCGCATGTGTGTGTGTGTCTCTCTCCTTCCCATGTACTGATTTAGTTCCAGTTTGGGTGTCAATTTTGTATTCTTGTCTCTACTTTAAGCCCATTAATGCAAATTATACTGAGAAAAAGAGAGTGAGGGAAAGTGCAAAGGGTAAGAAAAGAACCCTAGTGAGTGTGGTGGCAATCGTTATGAAATCTATTAAATTATTCCCTCTTTATGTGCCACCAGAGACCTTCTTCTGTGAATAAGTAGTCACTCAAGACATGGAGATTCTTTTATCACCTGCTGGACTACCTTGTAAGAAAATATGAATTATCCATTTTTTACAAAATTAGACTTTTTATAGAGTGAGGATATGGTCCTGTACATTCTTTCAGGGTTATGAGACCTGTGGGGTTTCCCTTGTGTGACCCTAATATCCTGTGGATTTTCACAGGGCTGACACACAGACGGCATGACCCTCAAACAACAATAATGAATTCAGAGACCCGACGACAGCTCTGGAACAATAATGGTGAGATCATGGAAATATTGGGCTATGAGCAAAACAAAATGCTATTGTTTGATTTCCATTCTTTGAATGAGAAACAGTAGAAGTACAATACAGATGGACATTCTCAGTGATACAATATTTAGATAATGTGAAGCCAGCTGTAAAAGGGTCAGCTTTTGGACAATCCATCCTTCCACTTGTATGCTATGTATCACATAGCATAATGGGAAGTGATATTGTGTCATTTAAATGATTGACCTCCTGAGAATCATATGATGTATAGGGTGAAGATGGCAGCCTAGTTTAGCCGTACATATCACGCAGCTTCTTTTGTCTCAAAAAGAGCGAATGTTGACTTCACTCATCTGTGTCAATTGCTTTTAAACTCAGAGAAGGAATAGATGTATCAACATGCAGATCTAAAATGCCTACCCGGTAGAAACTTGCACTTTGCCATCAAGAAGGTGTTATCGCTAACCAGGATAGCCAGACTAAGACAAGCTTCTGAGCTAGGATTTCACTCCTTCACTTTTGGAATATTGACAAAATTAAAAACATCCTCTCCAGGAGTTACGCTGAAAAATGTGTCCATGCATTTGTTACTTCAAGGCCGAACCACTGTAATTTTTATATCAGAAAGTGGAAGCTTTCAGCTTATTCACAAGCAAGAAGCAAGATTTTTAATGAAAAGCTATCACTATCGTTTTTCTACTGTCAGAATGTGCATTTGTTGAGAACCCAAAGTGGAGAACTGAGGAAGCCAGATATTGGTGAAAATGGCATTCAATGGAAAATGAATGCGAAGACCAAACAGCACAGGACACCGGCGTTGACAACTAGGATCTGAAAAGGAGGAGAAATTATACTGGGAAACTCATTACTGGATCAGCACTAGTGAGTGAATGAGCAGGGACAGGATACAGAGAGGAAAGTAACAAAAGGCATCAGGATCACAGAAATAAATGAAACACAGGATGGAAGAAAAAAGTCAAAATAAGCAAACTGGTGCAATCACAATCAACATACGGTCACATGATTGCAAGACATTTATTTTCGCACTCTCTCTTCAATACCCACAAGACACATTGTGCTGAGTTCCTGTGAAACCCCTCCCACTGCAATGTACGTTATGGTGAATTGTCATACGAATGGTCTACTACAGTACAGAAAACACAGCAATCATAGCAGAGAAATGACTATCACAAGTTCAGAAAAGGATGAAATAATAATTGATGAGCTGGAATATCTGATCTTATTTTCCATGTTTTTGGAAGACAAAAAAAAAAAAAGAAACAGGTGTCAGAGGGAAAGTGGTTTCACAAGGGAATTAGAAACACCTGAGTCTTCACCTCATCAGATCCTTGACTCTGCATTCACCTTGGGAGTCGGTGATGTCATACCAAACAAGTTTGGAACTTTTAACAATGATAAATCCAGAATTAAGTTGAGAGGAACACAAAAGAAAACCAAAGCACAAAATCCTACAACCACACACTTTAGTGTATTTTATTATTATTATTTTCCTAACACCAAAGTACTGCATAACTGTGAATCAAATGGCTGAATCACCTCCCCAGCATGTAGTCAAGTACTGCTAATGACCTCATTATTTGACTCAGGTATGTTGAAGCAGGGAGGAACCCATCTAAAAGTTGCAGGGCAGCAGCTCACAGGGGCTGGATTTGAAGACTCCTTGTCTAAACCATTTATTTGAAGCTTTAGCAGTGTCCTTTGGATTGCTGTCCAGCTGGACCAGTCAAATTCAGCCAAATCAGCACCAATATCAAACCACCGAAAGACACACTAAGAGCCAAGAATAACAAAAGAAATTGCATGTTGATATTATTTCCTCATTCCTCATTTAGGTTTGAGGTTCAAGACAGATTCTCCTTCTCTCTCCTGGGTTGGACATCAGATTCTGTGTCAAGGAACCCTATGACTTCTTTGCTGTCTGTTACAGTCATTATCCGTTCACTGCCCAAGCTAATTCAAACTGAGGAAGGTGTCATGTGTACAAAAGAAGTCCTTGTTTCTTAGAGATATGCTCAGTATTTGGCTATGGACTGGATTGAACTAACAATTTTGGTGGTGGGTGAAAAATGAAAATGGACTAATTTGAAAACTCAATTGAACCTTGTGTGTATATTGAGCAACGAAATGGGACATTGTTTGTGTTGCATGTTGATCTTTATTGTTATTTTATTGGGTACTTTTTGTGCATGTATGGATCCTGGTGGTATAAAAGGACTCATACTGTCCATCAGCTGAAGGACTGATGGACGGACGGATGGACTGACAGATCACTAGATAGATATTTATCTGTCTATTGATCTATAAC
Organism: Poeciliopsis retropinna; assembly: GCA_010277075.1. Classification (NCBI taxonomy): domain Eukaryota; kingdom Metazoa; phylum Chordata; class Actinopteri; order Cyprinodontiformes; family Poeciliidae; genus Poeciliopsis; species Poeciliopsis retropinna. The sequence goes on from VMRM01000009.1 coordinate 18,647,077, forward strand.
CAGATCTGAAGCATTTCTTATAGAAAAACTGGACAAATTCTATGTGAGTACTAGAAACGCAGTGAAATAATTTTTAGTAACGATGGCCCAAAGGCTGATGGGAAGCATTAATCAGAAATGAGGCAAACAGCTGTTAAATGTAAGCAGTTACTTTTTCCCTCCAACCTACCCACTCTCTTCTCTTCGCATTCCTTTCTGTCTGCCTTTCTCTCTCTGTCTCCTTTATACCAGAGACTTTCTCCTTTCAATAGCTTCTGTTGGCCTTTTCTTATTCATCCCTCCATTGCTGACCTTCTATTTATTCTCTCAATGATACCAGTATATACATATCTTAGAGTCACAAAACTCATCATGTGTTAACCATTATAAGACTATTTCTTGCTTCTTTTCAGGTTGCTTATCCAAACAAATAAAAAATAAAAAAACAGGCCACTGGAGAGACAGTTTACATCATTCTTTGACACATATCTTAACCCAAGGACAGGAAGCATTCAAAAGCACACTATGTAAAGAATAAATGCCTCGCGGGTTCCTGCAGAACTCGATATTAAATCATACACATCCAATCCAAAGCCTCTGAAGTAAAAATGAAACTACAATCTGACTGCAACAAAATTTCTATGGTATATTCAAAGTATTCTAACTTTAGAGGCGTAGTGCCTTCCTGACTTTATGTCTTTTCCAGGGTGGGCTCAGCAAGGGGATTCTCTGACACCTCGTAACAGTAGTGAGTAAATTACTCCATTCAATTTTCTGAGCATTTGCTCAATATAAATACCATCTGGGTGCTTGAAATAGATTAGTTTAAGGCCATACTAAATTATTAAACTATTCCCAGTGAATGAGTCCCCATTCCCCTTTAAATGAGGCAGACTTATGGGGTTCATGCCGAGCCTCTGGTCGTTTGACTCATTTGGCACTTAAATCACTCCTCCCAGGAGTGCTTGACAGGATTCTCAACAGGAACATGAAAATAAGGGCCACCATCACTTGACCCTTGCCTCATTCTACTGCCCAAACAGTTAACCCAGACCTGATCTAACAAGCATGGAGACAGAAACAGAGGAAAATATGCAAAGGTTGTTACTCAGAGAGGCATTGAAAAACTATCTGTAACACTTCGATTAATTCCTTTAATAGATTTAGAAGACACGTACTGTTGCACAATAGTTCATAGTTACTGCTGCTGTTTACTTTTTCTCTCTCTACTTTGAAAGAAAACAGACTTACAGGAAAGTGCTTCTTATAATTTCTTTAAAGGTACAAATCAAAATGTGAAATGTGGCTGCACACACCATGCTGACACTGCTATGCTGTAAACTGACCCAGCTCCCAGCTGTAGTTGCTTTAATGCCTTGATACGCATGTTTCAAGACTGTCAATTTCCCCAGAGCTGTTAGGCCTGTAATGGATAAATTTTTGCTGTCTAGAAAGAATTAAACACCATTCTTGCCTGGGATACTTTTTGGATTTATGAGTCATTTAATATGAATAATCAAAGTCAAAGGAATAAATGTTGTTTTATCCAACATTTATTCCCAAATATATCTTCCAAATGTATTTGGAAGACAATTCTAAATATATTTGAAGATGTTTAAAATTATCTTCAAATATAATTACGCTTTGGCCAGACTGGGCCTGTTTGACCCATATTCTGTATGTTGAAATGTAATTAAGCTTAAGTGTAACGAGTGATTATTTGAACTGTTGCCTTTCTTTCATTTCAAACTGTTTCACTACTTGTTGCTACAAAACCAGGGTGTATAAGTGAATAGAAGTGACATGAATTCATAATTTAAAATGTCCTCTCCTTTATTTTATACTCAAACTCTTAAAATAGATACATACATTAAAGGGTGAAAAAAAAGTTTGTTTGCACCTTGCCTTGTTTATGGTTCTTGTGTCTCGTGTATTCTTGCTGCTGTGCATGTTTTTGGACTTAATTTGAATGAACTTACTACACTCTACTGCCTGTTGGCCATTTGTTTTTTCTTCTACTTTTGCTTCATAATTTGCACACAAAATAATATATATGTATATTTTTTTTGTTTTTACAGGAACTAAACATCTAACTATCAGTTAGGGGAGGAACGTGGCGCACCAAAGATAACGTCAATCAATTTAATTTTCCACCTTTTAAGGAGTTTAATACATTTTAAAGTAAAAATATACAGAAATTTTATTGCTGATAGTTTTTTTATACTGTTCTTTGTGACAAATGCTGTTGAAATAATTCATCTTTAATAGATAAAGTGAAGTGCTGATGAGTTTTTACCAGCAGCTGGTGACATACAGGCTCATCCGTTTATACAAAAAGTCCTTTTAGTAAAACTAGGCAGAAGCTCTTTGGTGCACAAAGACAGGTGCTTGATTCATAAGGACAGAAATAAAAGCTTGTACTCTGACCAAATTTTACACAGCAAAATATAAAGTGCTTAAAATTCTGTAGTCTATCTATCTAATCTAGTGTTTAATTTAATACCATGCATCAATGTTTTACTTGGTTTCACAATTTGAAAGATATTTTAACAAAGACTTGTAGACATTCAAGTGCTTCATTCTTGTCTTTGCTTTCTAAAAGGCTTATTAGTAGACACAGACTGTTCACAGCACTTCTAGTCAGATTATGGGGCTCAGGTGTCCCAGAACGCGATTTCGTCACATTGAGATCCTTCATCCATTATTTCCACCTGGCATAGAAATGAAACACTAAAAAACAAGCACTGCTACCAGCATTAGAAAAACGCTGGGATACTTCATCAAAGAATGCATCATCAAAATTCATTTCCGAAGAAAAATAACTTCCGTTATCTTACCACAGATCACAAGAGCCATTTTTCAGAAACCAAGTATAATGGAAATTATAAAAAGGCAATTTCACCCTTGGATAGAATTGGGGTGACCTAGTGCAAGAGATTTTAATGTTGGGCTGTAAACACTGAGATACAAGCCTTTTGGTTGTTGACACATCTCCACAGTGAATGGTAATGTTTCAGTACATTGTAACAAGTCAGCAGTTCAGAACATAGATTAAGGATAGCAACTGAAAACAAAACTCCTTTTATCTGCACCCTCTACTCGGTTTATGTTCTCATTTTAAAACAAGTTAAGTTTGTTTTTTTATGATTATTATTCTACTACTTACTAAGAGTTGACTGGAATGTTGTCAAACTGTGCAACATTTGCATTTCTTTAGAAAAGTGACCTTTTTACAAAGTGACTTCAGAAGCAAATCTTTTGTCCTTTATATTGAAGGTGATGCATTGTGTGCTTGTTTTGTCTGCATTTGAAGAAATACATAAAAATCAATTCATGGCTTTCATGATTATGCCATCCTTCCTTGGTCCTTGGAGGAATCTTAGATCCTTGAAATAGACTGACCTTTCATTCATCAATATCAACTTTGTTTTATAATCAGCTCTTCAAGAAAAGCCACAAATCAATTGGGCAACACAATATAGAGAAGGAAAAAGAAGAGTTTTTTTTTTTTTTTTTTAGTCACATTTATATTAAATAAGCCAAATGTTAACTTGGATATTTTGAAAGATGTTGTGTCGTCTTGGCTGAAAATGTGTGAACACTAATTTATAGTCAACATCTACATACTTTGATCACAATAAACATTAGCAGAGTAATCACACTTGCCTCAGGGAGAGCTGTAGATGCCTTAGAAGAAATGTATACCATATTTCATGCATATGAGAAATGTTCAAAACCCCATAAATTATATTGATGCACTAACTAGAAAACCAAAGGGTGCATAATGAACAGGGTATGCCAAACTCAAGAATAAATGACTGCATATAGGCAAGGCAAGGTATGCTTGTTAGTATAACACATTTCAGCTACAAGACAATTCAAATTTCGTTCCATAATGAAAACATTAAAAAGAGCATATTGCTGTTGCATAATTAGCCACTTAACTCAAAACCCACTGTGGGTCAATAGGCCACACAGTCATGGGGAGGACTGCTGAATGGACAGATGAACAGAAGACAGTCATCGACATCCCTCACAAGAAGAGTAAACCACAAGAGGTTATTGTTGAAGAAGCCTGTCATTCACATAGTTCTGTATCCATGGACATTAACAAAAGATTGAGTGGAAGAACGAACGAAACGTGCTTGAAAACTTTTTGCCAGCAACAAGCAGAACCACAGTGTTGGGAGGATTGTCAAGCAAAACCTAAAGAGAAAAAGTCCATAGTCTTATTTTCAGATGAAAGTAAATTCTGCATTTCATTTGGAAATCCAGGATCGAGGTTCTGTTTTCTAAAACTCGATGCCTTTTATGTTACTAACATTTATATCATACAACTCACAGAACAGGGTGATGGGGTGTCTCTTTGTTGTTCTTGTGGTGTGATTAACCTATCTGGGACCTGTAACTCTGGCTAAAGTCAGGTCAGAGACACTGTTGCCAGGAACTGTTGACCCAGCTGGTGTCTGTGACTCTGACTATTTAATGCTTGATCTTGGATTGGTTAGACTTATTACTGCATGGCAGCCCACCTGGGAAGTTGAACTCAGGTCAGGTTGAAGTTAGGTTCGTCGAGCACTTAATAGCACACTATGGCTTGTTTCTCTCCATGTGCTGTCATGTTGCTCTGACTGTTAGTTTGACCCCTTGAGAGCAAGTTCTGAGTGTAAACAGCCTGGTCTGCTCCTTTAATGCTTTGTTTCTGTATTTCAGAAAAATGATTTCATGCTTGAGAATAGTCCTTTTCATTTTCAGCTTGGTAGTTTTTTCCACTTTGTTTCTTACAAAATAATTACCAAAGATTGTTTTTTTTCCCCCTCCCCTTTATTTCCCTGGAAGTGATAATCAAGTTTGAGAAATCAGCCCTTTCATTCATTCAACCTTTGTTCATAACTGCACATGATACTTACAGATTGATGAAAGATGAGAGAGTCCCCACCATGTGACAATGCACAAGAAATGTATTTCTATAAACAACCTATTCAAAATTCTTTCACATATTTAAAATCACTTGAATACTGAACAATGCTTTCCACACAGATTTTGAATTATTGATTAAGTTGGTCGTAAGAACAAAGAAACAGCAAATGAATAATGGTAGCGATTAATAATTAATAGATAGAGAAAAGGCGAAAGTAACACACTTAGTTAAAGTTTTAGAAAAAGACAGCACTTTTCACTTGTCTGAACTTTCCATCAAGTAAAAGGGATTGTTAAAAGAAAAAAAAGTAAAGCAAAATAAATCTGTTATGAACAGTGATTTGCATTATCCATTGAATTTAGAGCGCTGAAATGTTTTACAGCTCAGGCTTAAATGTGCAAAACATTTCCAAGGCTACTAAGTCCCATCCACTCGCATACATAATGATCCTCACCCAAATAAGGGAAAACAACATTTCATCTTTGAGCACCTATTCAAAGTTGTTAACAAATGTCTGAAGGTTCAGCAAATTACCGTCTTTCACAACCAGCCATTTATTCATTTTGTGTCTGTGAAGCCATGCACTTGTACTTAGAATATATTTAAGGAGGAGAGAGAAAGTCCAACATGGTTTTCTTTTTCTTTTACAATTAAAAACTTGAAAAGTTTGTAGTTTATTTGCATTCATCCCTGTTTTATTCTGATACCTCTGAATAAACTCCGGCGCAGTCACCAGGCCTTAAAAGTTAAAACCTCTATTTATAGTTAGTAAATAGACATAATTTAATTGCAGTGTAAATGCACCTGCTCTGCTCTATGAATGCCACTGGCCTGTTTGACAACATTTGTGGATAAGCATTATGAAGACCAATAAACACAGGACAGGGAGAAGTTCATCAAACAATCTCCCAACCTTTAGTGATGGACTGTGCAATCAATTATGAATTATTAAATAACATTCCAGTTTATTAAATACATTTGTATATGCACTGAGCCAGTAATAAAACCTATCTTATTAAGATAAAGAGTACATAAGAGTTATTTGCATCAGGAGCTCTATTGCAGCTCCTGCTGCAATCGAGCACAGAGCATTTTCTCTTGTAGGAGAGAAAATGCCTGAGTCAAATGTGTGACTTTTAAAAGAGAACATGATGGTATTGACAGCAGTTTATTGAGTCATCTGAACTGAGAGGATTTAAAGGCTTAAAGCCACCTTAAAAGCAAGTTGTACATGTCCATTTACTAAGAATAGATTAACCATGTCTAAAATGGGAGCAGTAATCAAAAGGAGAACTTCTTTAATTTTGAAACTTTCTGAGGGGTCCTGTTGAGCTATTTACATTGGGACATTTGCAGAACTCTAAAAATATGTAAATTTCACTCAAGACTGATGCATCTGCAAAATTTGGTGAGTTTTCTTATTTGTTTAGACCTCATAAAACTCAATTTATTCGAGGGAAGAATAATAAACACTATCATTACAATATGCCTTTGCAGCCCTTTAGCTGTTTGGGGCTAATTAACATTCAAATTAAAATAGGCTTTCACTGCTCGGGCTTGATTACAATCTGTGGCAAAACATGAAAATGGATGTTAACAGTTTTTCTCAAATTTGGTTTGACTGACCTTGAGCTATTTTGAAGAGAGCAAGGAGAATTGGAAGAAACTAGACCTGAGACTTATCCAAAAGGAAGTGCAACTGTAATTGTAGAAAGTATTGATGGAGGACAAAGGAGGTAAAAACAAATAAATGCCACACCTTTGAAATGTATATTTAAAAAACAAAAACTAAAACCACACCTTAAAAGACAGTAGGAGATTCCAGTGTTGGAGAAGGTTAAGTTTAGGTGATAGAGCTTTGAACTTATGAATATATATGTAAAGACATTACCTTTGTAATGTGCTTTAAACATTTTCATTCCAGGGCAGAATCAAGTTTTGAGGTTAATGTGCATCACTTACGCAACAAATTTCCTCATCCAAGTCAGATGAGGTGTGTGGTAATTTATAGTGTTGTAGCTTCACCAACACTGGACATACAGCACTAAGTGTTCGGGTGGTGGACTATGGAGGCTACCACAAAGCATTTGTGCTAAGGGCATTCAAATAGCTAGCAACATCCCTGGTGACTTCTGACCTCTTTTTATCCTTTCTTCCTGTCTTAGTCTGTTGGACACATGCAGAGATAACAAGATGTCTTGTTTTAAGCACATCTATGGTAACAGCATCACAGAAGGCAATTGTGTTGGTGCTGCTTACCATCACTTTCCCTTACTCTGACCATAAACAAACAGTTTCACACCTGAGGAACAGGGACCATAAAAAGCACCAATCTAAAAACCCAGTGTGCTCTGAACAAAGTGCTCCACTTTGACAGTCTGTTCTCTTTGTAATTACCACATCTTGCTTGGAATCATTAAAAATTCATCTTCCATCAACCTGGAACGCACCAGCTTGGGTATTCCAGTGACAGCCTTTTTCGCACTAGGGTTGGGAAGGCATCATTTTCTTTTGTTTTCCCATGTGGCACTGCTCACAGTAAAAACTTGCCTTTCTTATAACAGCTTTCTCTGTGTAGAGTCACTGTATGTTTCCCTTAGTCCTGTAGTCTGTTGGGCAAACTCTTTACTCTTGAATCACAAAGTAACTAAATATTGAATGGAGCAGAAAATCAATTCTATCCCACAGGATTATGACTGAGAATGGCAAAGCTTGGACACAATTTGGGTTAAATCTATGTGATGGTGATGCATTTAATAAGAGAAATGGGTCAAATGCAATGTATTGAGCTCTATGTGTCCTTTGTATCCTAAAAACCGACAGAACGCCATCTAACTCCACCTGTTTATAGAACAAACCGGGTAACACAACAATATTAAAAGCTTAAAATTTTAACAGAATTTACAATATAACTTACAACATGCCAGAAGGATGAACTTGAAAAAACATTTTGATTTGACTATAAATAAGTTGTGCTCTGTAGTGGGTAACTCTTTACTGAGCCCAGATATATATAGTTTGCTTATACTTATACAGGGTCACTGTCATGGTTTGAAGATGGTGTAGGATCCAAAAGCAATCAAGCAGAGATGGCAATAAAGAAAAACTAAAAACCTATGAAGTAACAAGGCAAACTCAGGTCTCAAGAACAGTAACAACAGGGTCCAGGCACAAGAATAGAAAGTGAACAAAGGAAGAAGCCTGCTGTGATAGAGTAAATTAATGGAGCTTTTAAACAGAGGAGCTTGACTACTGACAAGGAACTGGTGTCTGATTGGGGGCCAGAATACCTCAATATTTTCTCACTATTCTCTTTTTAATCATTATAATATCCATCCCACCTTCTGTGAATGTTGTCCAAATATATTATTTCCTAATATTTTATTCTAAATCTTTTAACTTTGATTTAGAAATTTGGTAGCTGGAAAATACACAAGAACTGTTGTCAGAGTATATGAGTGCTCTTCTGGATTTTAGGAATTCAAACAGAAAATTAACTTGGCTGTTTATTTGTTCAAAGGAAATGAAACAGCTTCCCAACACAGCTGCATGTTAGAAAGGAGGAAGCGATTTAGTGGGACAATCAAAGTACTGTACAATTCCTCCAAAGAAAAGGAAGTTGATTAGGAAAAGTCCTTTGTCTTGGCAATGTGTTTTGGATTTGCTCTTTCATCTCAGTTCTCTTTAATAAGGTTTCCATGTTTGATCTGTTTCAACTGAATTATTCAGCAGTGTGTTTAAAATATTTTTACTGTTTTGGAAGTATTGTAGATGTGAAGAAGAACTAATGCTTATTTGTGTTGATTAGAAAATCCTGGTTTTGCACAATGCAGTTCCTCAGAATAAATGATCCATTTAAAATGTGTTACAAGAACAATGTTTAAAAACCACAGGAATAAAAAAGGCTTTCATTTCTATTACAGGTAATCAAAATATGGTTCCTGTAAATAAAGTGAAGGGGAATGGATGAGACATTACAGCCAGAAGACATTTAAACAAATAGTCAGAAGATTGTCTGTGTGTGCGCGTGGGTGTGTGTGTGTGTGTGTTGCGCCTGTGATTCTCAGATGAAACCAAAATAAATAAAGAATGGTGGTCTGTATTCTTTTTATTTCAGCAGAAAAACACAAATTTGTCTGGACTTGCTTTAATCATTCTCAGACAAAAAGAGAAGATAGTCAGGGGAAAAAAACATGCAGTTGGATTCTGTTATAGTAATAAAAGAATTCTTGTCGTTTTCATCTGCAGAAATAATTTTTGTGTCCCCTTAATGAAAAGCAGCAAGCTTTGGACTAAACTTCATTTATCATATCATATCATAATGCTTTTCTTTTTCATGACGCTTTTTCTTGACCACTTAGGTGACTTCTTTTCCTTTTCACTTTGTTTTACTCTGTCAAACAAAATCTGAATAAATTAATTTGTAGTTTTTGGTTGTCACTGAACAAGAGCTAAAAAGCTATATGTATGTACATTTATCAAATACTCAATTGGTTAACTGTTCCTTATGACCCATTGTAATATATTTTAAGCAGAACACATTGCTCCATATTCTGATAAATTATCCAAACTAATTCTTAAATGAAAACATTTTTACTACAGATGCAGATGAAGCCATTTATCCCACATAATCATACTGGGAAATAAGTGGCTGGGTTGTGCTAATCATTCTGTGCAGCATTTTAAAAAGTTACACTGCACTGCAGTTTTGCATCACATTATTGAAGTAGCTCTTTCACTCATTCCATCTTTTTTCAAATATCCAGCATTTAGTAGTTAAAGCTATAAAGAAGGTACTTAATCATTTAAACCAAATATTTACACAGGCATTTTAGTTTTGTTTTAGCATATTGAATGAAACAAAACTAAATGTGCTTTCCTTATTGTTGGTGTTCTTACATGAATTCATAAGTAAATTTATATGTAACATATTGGTTTGCAGCACAAAGGCATGGATGGTATTTAATTATTAGAGTTACATATGGTTGGTTTTTGCTTCATAAGTTTACAGGTAAAACAAATTTCTTGGCACTTAAGAAGCAAACATTTCTTGCCGACTACTTTTTGAATGTTAACTCTACAATAGAGCAAAACAAAAATATTGGATAAATACGTTTCCTTTTACTTCTTCCATTGGCCATTTGCTGTCTAGTTGCTCTCCTTTATTTACAATTCACAACCACTTTTTGCATTTCATTTTCTGTTAATATTCTCTCTAGTTTTCTTCAATTTCACATTTCTTTTTTATTCTCCCCTGCTATGATGAGAAAATGATTGCCTGTCCACAAAGAATGCTCATCTACTTTGCTACACAGGTGAAAAAGGCAGGTTATTCTATCTTTTTTTTTCTCCTGGCTCCTGAGGACCAAGGCAAAAATAATAATGATGATGCTTTTATTATTACTATTATTTTCGAAGATAGAATAACAAGAAAGCTATGTAACATTAATCTGTCATTTAGGACGGTTGTAGCGCGGGTGGTGCTCGCAGAGCCCCAGTGGAGGACGAGAGAATGCAGAATTGAAAAGCTAGTCATGAATAAATATGACACCACTTTTTTTTTTTCTTCTCCTTATCGAGGTTGCCCAGAGAGAGGTGGGAAAGGAAGCACACTGATTACTGCATCTGCTCAAGACTCTCTAAAAGCATATGTCTTGTTGATGATAGGGCACATAAGTGCATGAAGTCATCACACAAAGCTGTTGAGATTGGTATACTGGCTCATAGCACTGTCTTTATAACATAACTTATAATTCTGCTTGTATTTGGTCATAATGTTTTATGACTCCATAAAGACCTTGAATACTCAACCATAACTTCTTGATTGTTGGGTTTAGATTAGCTCTAGGTTTTTCTTTGCATGTTCCTGAATACGTAACCACATACTGGCATACTGGGTGACTACTTGATGAGCTTTTATTTACATGTTTTCCTCATAAATGGCAGCTTAAAATAAAAGAAAGCAATGAGCATTTTTTTCTTTATATTTAAAACACTCATTTTGCAAAACAATGCATCCCAATAATGCCTGAGTGCATCTGCTCATTGCTATGATGATCTCTTGCCGTGTCCGAGAGGCTTAAAAGCTAACTGTACTTTATGGAATTGAATCAATAAAAACAGAGGAAGGGCGAAATGACTCAGGTAAACATGTGGAAACAGCATGAATCTGGAGGATGAATTGTTTCAAATAATGATGGTGTTTAATGCTCAGCCAGGTCTCTTTGTGGAATGGGCTAATGCGGGGCTTTACAGTGCCCCCTCTGAGGACTATTCTGAACACAGCATATCACTCATTGCCTTCTCCTGCCCCTCGGCACACTTCCATGAACACACATTTGCAGGCGTTCCCACGCGCCCAACTCAGGTATTCTCTGGCTGTTCCTGTTTTTGTTGGCCTTTTCTCTCTCCCTCCAGTTTCCCTTAAGTGATTGAACAAAATATTATAGAGTGTGATGCTTTTAGCTGCAGAGGAGCTTAAAAAGACTCTGGTCCAGCAGAAAGAGCAAACTGGAAAACTGCTGGTATTCAGCTAAAAGAAGTAGAATATTGCACAAAAGTGCAGTCATACAATGAAATATTTTAAACTTTTAGTTTTCTTAAATTGTTTACTTATTCTAATAAACAATAAATAATATTTTATTAGATTATAATTTTAATGATAATGGCTTACAGGTAAGAAAACCCAATTTTCAGTGTATCAGGAAATTTAAATTTCACATTAGACCAATGTAAAATGGATGTAGTATGAATAAATGTCAGGCTTTTGAAAAATATTTACATTTCTCTACACTCAATATTTGGCTGAGCCTCCCCTTGCCTGAAATACTGCATCAATGCATCGTGGCAAAGAAGTGATCAGCCTGTGGCACCGTGTGAGTTTAATGGAAACCCAGATTGCTCTGATAGCTGCCTACGGGTCATCTGCCTTGATGGGTCTGGTCTCTCATCTTCCTCTTGATAACAGGCCATAAATTTTCAATGGGGTTCAGGTCAGGGGAGTTTGGTGGCCAATCAAGAACAGGAACACAATTGCTCATTGAACCAGCTTTTGGTGTTTTATCAGCTGTTGCCGAGTGCTGCTGGAAAATAAAATCACTATCTTGTCATCTTCCCTCAACTTGTCAGCAAAGTGAAGCATGAAGTGCTTTAGTATTTCCTGTTAGATGGCTGCGTTGACTGTAGACCAACAGCAGCGATGGCAACCCAAAATATCGCCGACTATGGAAATTTCACATTGGAAAGCAAGACTCTGGACCATTTCTTCTCAGTTCCTTTTCTTCTCAGCCCAGGTAAGATTCCTTTAACATTGTCTCTGGGTCAGGAGTGGCAATCATCTAAAGGCTGTGGTTCTTCCTGTTGGTGGTGTTGAGAATAAATAATTCTGTGTTTTGCTCTATCTCTTTTAGCTATTTGCATGCTGGAATACAAACACTCACATAGAGCACTTGCCCTCAAAGCTAAGGTTAAACGAAATGACACACGAGGGAATGCCCTCTTTAGGGCATAGCTTAGATAGAGGCCAACAAAGAGAACTACAAACGGTTGTTAAATACCATTTTGCTCTGTTAGCCCATAAGTAAAGCATGAACAAATGGACCAGCGCAGTATTTTAGTCTTAATAAATAGAATTCATGAATTCAACTCTTCTTCAGCCTCGTACATCAAGAGCCTAAATGGAGAAAGAATAATTCTTCCAAACCAGTGCACAATTTCCCTCCATATTTCTTTCTTCCACTCAATTTTCAGTTAATATGGTAGGATACAGAACTCTCCTTGTGAAGGGAGTTGATGACTGTCTTCTGGACAAATGTTATGTCAGCAGTTTTCCCTATTATTGTGTGGCCCACGGACACACAGAAACTATGTAGAGGCTCAGGAAACCATTACAGGTGCTTTGAAGTAACTCGCTGACTAAGATGTGACATCATGAGTTTCTATTATTGATCTTTTTCACAGCATCCACATTTTCTGCATTATAAGCTTGTGGAAGCCATAATTATTAAAATTAGAAGGAAACAAAAAAGCTACCAGTAGATTTTTTATTTTATTTTTTTTAAATCTACTGGTATGAAGAAAACTCACAGGGTACTTCTATCAAGCAGGCAGTCAAAAAAAAGTCATTGGGTTTCAGGCCACTGTGATTGCTGAATGATTTTAAGCAACTTGATAACATAGTATCTAGAGGGAGAAGTGTATGAATACCAAGCAGATGAGATGACATCTCACTTACATCAGTGTCTCTCTGCTTGACATACCTGGATGGTGAGGCAGATTGTGTGCACATAAACATTTTTTTTTTATTTTGCTCTGGAATAGCTTGTCAGTGTGACAGATTTCATCTATGCCAAAATACCCTTCCAACCACTATTAGGGGAAATCTTGGTCATTTATCTGTTACTACTAGTCTTTAATGTTGTTATTCTCTATTAATTCTCTAAAAAGCCTCCAGCTTATTAAAACAGGCTGTAAGTACAGGTTTTCTCCAGAGTAGCATGAAATCTCTTCATATTCTTCATTTTAGTGTGATTTAAAGCAATGAAATATATATTTTTAAAATTACTGACGCCACTGACTTGCACAGCAATCCTACTGTTTGTTAGAGGAGGTTGATTATTACCCAGGGTAAAAGAACAAGGTCAATTTTTGATTTGTTCTTTTCTGAGGGCCTATATGACAGAACATGGCTGCCCAAATTTAATTTCCTTAAAATCACCAGGTTGACAATGCTTTTGCTTCAATGCATATTCCATTGACATGTATGAAACTCCTCTCAAAGAGGAAGTCAACTGAGAAGCCTGACTGTCAGATTTAATTCAAATGCATCAACATACTTTGTTTTCTTCAACAATCATGGTATCCTGAAAACAGTTTCCATGCAGGCACAACCTGTTTTTCCTGGCAGCCCTTGTATTTTGAAGGTATATTCCATTGTCATGTAAATGAAAAATGATGTGTGCTGCAGGCTCTAATTTTTAACTTTAATTAAGACATTTTCTGTTCTGTGAGTTCAAGAGTCATTCAAATTCCTATTTATTGAAAAAGAATTTAGAGGATATAAAAACTTAAAACAAGTTAATTAATTTAGTACTGATACATATAAAAAATTATGAAACAAAAAGACATGTCATACCTGTGCAGCATAGGAACTTGCAAATTAAGTCAATGTGCCTTCTTGGTCAGCTATGTCTCTTCTCCTCCAGCCTTCAACCAAAGACTCAATGGTTGTAAATTACCCTACATGTCAATGTTTGATGAGTGTCCTTACTGCTATTGCTTTAAACTAAGAGAGGCATGAAAGGTTTAGCAAATCCACAACTTCATTACCTGTGGCATGCCTTTCCTTGCACAAAAGCGACCACTCCAAACTTGTGAGCCACAATTCTCAAACCAATGACTGAAATTTATTGAATTCTACAGGACTTTGTGGAAAGAACAACATTTGTTTTTTTATATTTTATTTGAGAGCACAACATATCAGTACCCACTATAATCATGTTCTGCACTGGAATTATTTATAAAAAAAATCACAGGGCAGTTTTGCTCCAAATGTGCTTTAATTCAGTGATATTTCTCAGCACAGCATAAAGCTGTTATGCTGTTAAGATGTTTAAGATGCTGCTATCATCTTAAACTAAAGGCAGATCCACAGTTATCTTTCTTTACTTTCAGCCTCTTATCAGAGGTTTCCATTTTACTGCTGCCCTCTGTGTGCTTGGGATCAAGAATTGAATACAAATGGTTTGAAATTAATTAATTATAATGTAAATATATATTCTAATAATTAGACTGAACTAAAGTGAACTGATTTGAAACTAGATAAATATCATCATCAATCATCATCATCAGCTTTATTAACTTTATTAACACAAATGGGTCCATAGAATAATAAAGAGCAGCATTATCAAAAGCTGTAATTTAGGTTGTAATATCATAATGAAATAAAACACAATGTGAGAACAATTACAACAAAATTTAAATCACTACTGTAAAAAAAAAAAAAAAAAAATCAAAGACAAAACACTTACTGCCTACTGACAAATCAATACTTTTGGCAAACAAAAACAAAAGGTCGTGTGTGTATTAGTGTGTGGACAGCAAGTCACTCTCTTCTCTTGTCCAACTAACCCTCGGCTCCCTGTGACAAGCTTCTGAAATGTACCATTTCGTAGAGCTCTGGCTTATTCAAGGTTATACACAACTAACATTGTAAACTTCTGTTGTCCACATTCAGTCTTTTTGGAAGGAGAAAACATAAGGCTACAACCATTTTCCCCAGGATTTCTTAATGCCCTTTCACATCTATAAACCTGTTGTTCACAACAAACTGCGTACGCATATGTCATTGTAAAGGTATTTTGTCAAGGATAAAAAAATAATTTATTTCTGTTGATTTTTTTTTTTTTTGTTTGGATATCTGAAATGTAACCTTGAGCACAAGTATTGTTTGGTCACAATACAAAAAGAATATAAATCAAAGCCCTCTGGTTTGAGTTTAAGTTATGCTCCTGGCAGCCCCTTTTAGGCAGGGCTCTAAGATTCATCCCTCCAATATCTAACACACTTAGCCTTGCAGGGTCATAAAAGGTGTCTGGTCCACCCTGGACAGGTCAGAAACAAATCTTGGTAAAATAAGAGTTTGCAGGACCAGTTGCACTCAACATATTTTTTTGTTTTTTTGACTTTCTCAAGGTCTTATGGAAATGAGAGTTAAGTTTAATATCAAAATATCTGTCCCATCCTGGTAAAATATGTCTAAGGAACACAACCAGACATGGGCAATAACAATATCAGTTTAGTAGAATTTGATTCAAAAGATTTAAAAAATCTGCAGTGCTCTGCAATGCTTGTGGCATTTTTCTTACTGATGACGATATAGAACGTGTGTCAGATTTACCCAAACAAACTACGATACCTTTGCTAACAGCATCTGCCAGATTTAACAGATTAGATGTCCCAAACACTCACTGCTGCAAAATATTTCAATTTTAAGATGTATGGGCTACATTACCAATAGTAATAAAATGAACACACAAGTCAAATTACAGTGAGTACCATGCTTTTACTAGCAGTGCTGTGCCAGGCAGAAAGAACAGAGGGATAAAAGAGGAGAGAGAAACATCCCATTTGATGTGATAAGCTGTAGCAGCTGTTTATCCGTTAAGCCCAGTTTTCTCAAGAGTAAGTTTGCAAAAACCACCAGGTGTAAAATGGCTACTGCAGAGATGCAGATTGGTAGCGCTTGCCAGGACGGTATCATCTGGTCTTGCACAAAAAAAAACAAAAAAACAAAAAACAATCCATTGAGTGTTTACTAACAGGTTCTGAGTGCGCACATCACTTCCTCTCCTCCACAAATGTTTGCAATGCAGTCTTTCAAGGTGGCTCCTGTTATATAAATTCGGGGTGTTTACAAGGTACAATTTACTTGACAACCAGTTGCTCTTACTATAACTCTGTTTCTGCTGAATACATATCCTTTTACTGCACACTGTGCTGCTTTTGAATGTTGTTTTCACAAACTTGTTTCCTTTGTTTGATTCTTTTCAAACAAATTAGTTATACAATTCAGTATACAATTTGCGTTCAATATATTTATACAAATATAAATATAGTCCTGTAGGCCAATATTACTGAAATATTGTAGAACTTGGAGATAAGTTGATTCTCTGAGCAATTTGTGAGACTGTTTTCTGTGGTGTCTTTACCCTAAAGACCCACATTCTCTTTGCTACTACTACACTGCGTCTATGACTAAACATACTTTAGTGACTTGCAAAATTTAAGCTCATGAGAGAGATATTATGGACCACTTCTCGTCAAAGTTAATTTGACAGGTGACCTTTGACCCCTAGCCCCCCTCCCACCTCCCCCCTTCCGGTGTTAGGTTACCACCCATCCCCCCCATCCCATCTGTCATGAGTTTGAATGAACCAATAGAAACAGAGACAGTGGGTTCGGTCTCCAGTGTTTTCTGCTATAAGTAATGTCGGAAAAATCAAGCACTCTACTTGCAACAGTTGTTCAAGAACTTTACAATGAATGGGGCTAAACGAGTTCATTCTGCTGTTGAGAAAAATGAACCTATCTCCCCTGCGTCATCTGATGCGGATTCGGAGTCACCTCGCTCGAAGACAATTGCTGAGATAATGGGATCGACTCCTGTTAGGAATAAGTACGTGGTTGCTGAAGAAGAAGAACCACCCGCTATTGTGTATGAGATCCCGATAGCTGTGAAACCTGATCAGGGACCTGTGATGGATAAGCCTGCAAGCTCGCCATTATCGCCTGATGCATCGACCTTTTCTACATTTTATTTTATAATCACTTATTTGAATATTTTCAATAAGGATTTTATGTAACAGGCTGACAAATAGTACAGTGGAAAAGTGAATTATTTTTTGTCACTTATTTCAGTGACAAAAAATAATTCACAGAGTAATTAACACAGAGTTAATTATATTTCAAGTCTGCAATTCTTGTAATTTTGAAGACTATGGTTTTAACAGATAAAAAACAAAAAGAAAATTAAGTGTCTGATAAAAATTTGATTAAACAAAACAAAATTGGATATTTCAAACAGAAAATGAAGATATTACATTTTTATTATTATTTTATTTAATTCTTTTACCTAAATTATGACATCGATGTGCTGTCCCACCGAGGTAATCAGGTTGCTTAGACAGAGGTCTTCAGGTCTTCAGCATTGTCTTATCTGGTGTCTAATGTTCCTTTTGACAATAACTGATAGATTCTCTGTGGGGTTCAGATCAGGCATGTTTGCTGGTCAGGTAATTACAGTAATACCCTGGTCATTGAACCAGTCTTTGGTGTCTTTGGCAGCATGGGCATTAAGAACAGCAGGAAGCATTAAAAACTAAAATTTTCAGATAGATGGTAGCGTTGGCTGTGAACTTTAGGAAAACACAGTCAACCAACATCAGCATTCAAGTAATATGGATTATGTTTTTCTCCACTCTTCTTCCATACTCCAGGACATTGATTTCCAAATTAAATGCAAACTTTATTTTTAACTGAAAGAAATTTGGACCACCTACCAATAGTCATGTTATTTTTGCCTTTGTCCTAAAGTGTAAAACTTCTGGGTAAAGTTTTACACTTTTCTTTGATTCAAAAGTGACTTGACACAAGGAATACAAGCTTTGTTGTCTATGTGCAATGTTTGAAAAAAACTTTTGAGCTATGGCTGCCAACACGTAGAATGATTTGCGTCTCAGTCCGGACATGGCCTAAATTCAATTGATAAAAAAATTAAAAAACTGTTTTTTCCAAAGGTAGAAAGTATGGTAGAGTGGTGAAATTCTGTATGAGATACACAATTAATCCAGGAGAAAGGTGATAATTCAAAAAGACATAACATGTAAAATAAAAAAACCCACAGGCCTCACTTGTCTCGGCTAAAGTCAGAGTTCCCAATTGGGGAGCATTGTGTGTGAGAGTGGCAAGGCTACTATTTAACATAATATACTTTGTGAAAATGTTATGTACATTTTTTCATATTTTTATAGCCCGACATAAAATCCTGACAATAACAATATGTGGCTATGAGGTTGTGTCCTTAAACTTAACCACATGTGGGCTATGAGGCAAGACAATGATTGTAAGCATGCCAGCCAAGTTAAAGACCCAGTTCCAGTTGAAGAATGAATTTTACAGATGCTACAACTGCTTTTTGTATGAACTCAGGTTATGTGTATCTGAATTAAAAAATAAAAATGTTTATGATCTGAAGCAAAAAAATAAACAAAAAAACAACAACAAGAAAATCTGTAATGGTTTGTGCTATTCACCACTATTTGCAGATTAAGATGGAAGAGCAGTTGAAGTTTATTAGAGATTTTTATGGCTTTAACTGCTGTGGGGAGAAGTCAGCCCAAACTAAAGTACACAGTATCGTGGACCATAAACCTAAAATAATGAATGAGAAGAAACTATAAAGCTGTGCTGCGCTCCTGGGAGCATTGCTTCTAGCAAATAATGAACCGTTGTGCATGGAAAAACTATTTGTCTAATAGTAAAACATGAATTATAGCAAATTTAAATACTCTTGCACACAACTGTGCTGACAGAATCATGTTCAACAAATTCAAAGGTAGGCAGGTGAGGGATTGAGAAGAAAATCAAAACTTAAGAATGGAAAGATGCATTTTATACATATGAGATGTGCAAGTAAATTATCCACTGCTGACTAGTTCTGAAGTGATGTGCTAGTTTTGCATTTAACATCTGAGACGTGACTTTCTGGACATTACAGGGTGTATAAAAAGTTTTTATTGTTTTTTTTTTTATTAATTTGGTGTTTTTAACTAGACAATTTCCTCCCCAGCCCCTTTGGATTGAATCAGGCTTGCAAATCTGGATACAGTAATTGTACTCTATTCCACCTTGCTAAACTGTTCAAGCCGTGTCAGGCTGCATGGGAATCTGCTGTGAGCAGACCTTTTCAAATTGAACAGTTCTGCTGTTTTAACCAAAGTATTGTTACCCAATGTATATATTGTTCAGAAAGAGGGCAGTGACATTTCCTGCCTTTTCAATAAAACTTTGTTTTAGGGATCCAGTCAAAGTTTAGATGGCCATCTCTGAGCTTTACAAACATCAAAATCAACCGAAAATAAACCTCAATTGGTTAAAACATAAATAGATTAGTTTTTCCTCTTTTTTAGTCACAAAAATATCCCTTCTTCTCTTATAAGAGCTGGGTTGGAGGACAAATTTTGCAGCCGCAAAGTAATGAGTTATAAAGATCATCAGTATACTTTAGAGAATCATGAAACACATGAAACTCTTTTTTGACAATAAAATGTCAAGCCAGGACTGTTGGGCTATGAGCTGTTAAAAATATGAAGATGTGACAGGTCTCCTATGGGAGAAACTGATGTGAATTCTCTGTTGGTTGCTTGACCACATCCATGAATAAATGATCAAATCAGTTGATTAGCAGAGGGAATATCAGAGGAGACATGCTCTGTGATCTAAGAATAAATGCAACCTGAAACAGTAATATTTTTGCTGGTCCTTGTCCTCTGATTGTTTTAAAGTACATGTCCCTTACCGCACAATGTCATCTTGGACAGAATCAGTTTGACAGCAGCCTTGTTAGCTGGAATGTCTTGATGTCATGGTGATAAGGACCCAATCAGACAGGTTCTCCTCTGTGTATATAAGTGACTTTACTCAAAATGGAAACATCTCCATAATGCTCATTGAACATGTCAGAGTTGTTTGTCCACAGAAATGATGAAAGTTCAATGTACGCTTCTGACAGCCAAAATTTAGCTTGTGTTAGAAATATTTTTAATAAATGTTAAAAAAATAGTCTTGGGGATGCATTCAGCTCACAAGAAAAAGATGCAGAATTAATATATAAATATATTTATTATAGATTTATGGATGTACTACACATCACATAAATCACAATTTTTAAGACATTCTAACCAATTATTCTGCTCAAGGTTTGTCTAATAAATATAATGTGTGACTATGTTTGACTAATTCAAAGGTATCTCTCTAAAAAGTGATTAGAATTCAAAATTTCAGCTTTTGTACAAACCGGTTATAGTTTTTTAATTATTATTATTTTAAACTGGCAATTAATAAATGCTCATTTCTAACAACCACAGTCTCTGTCTGTGTGTGTACCATTCAAAACTATACCTAACATTATCTTGTTGAGCGAACCTGGATTTTCTGCTTAGAATTTAATCCTTTAAACCTGACATTGTAAATGTTTATGGCCACTTTCTGTTTTACAATGTCTATGAAAAGTATTTACCCTCTTGGATGTTTTATCCTTTTTATTGCTTTTGCAAATCAATAATGATCAACAAAATTGGACTTGTTTTGATAACAAAATTTACAAACATTAATGTAAAAATGAAAATGATTTCCACAAAATAATGTATATAATTTAATTAATATTTATCACAAAATAAATTATCGCCTAATTATTCACTCCCTTTAAACTGACTGACTTAATTTAATAGAGGTCCAGCGAATCAGTGTTTGTAGCCTCATGGTGAGTTTAATGAAGGTGTCCTGAGTGCAGTGGTCGTATCAAGTCATTGTAGAATATATTTAATAAATTCAAGGCAGTTTATCTGCACTGTGCCAACTCACAACAAATATCGTCCTGAGGCACAAAACAAACAAATCTTTTTGATTCAATTATACATGCATGACTGTCTCAGTTGTTGTGTCCTGGGGCAAGACACTTCACCTGCTTTGGCTGCTGGTGGCACCAATGCATAACACCTAAGAGGAATTTTTTGAACACAATATCATGATCGACTGTGTCAGAAGACACCAGTCTCTGGAAGGCTCATTCACTGCTCAATCAGTATCCCTGGCTACCATTACATATGAAGGCTTCACTAGAGTTTACCAAAAAGCATTTGGGAGACTTCATGGTCAAGTGGAAGAAAATTCTTTGGTCTGATGAGACCAAAATGGAGCTTTTTGGCCATCAGACAAAACTATGTTTGGCAGACATCAAACATAGTGAGTGAGCACAGGGATACTTCTCTGGAGGTCTTGAAAAGCTTGCAAATGTAACAAGAAAAATGAATTCAGTAAGATCTAAGGAAATCATGGAAGGACAGTTTTCTTGCATGTACAAGGCAACTATGTTTCCAGAAAACATTTCCAGTAAACAACAACCAAAAGCACCCAGCTGCAGATACAAAGAAATGGTTTAAAAACAACAAAGTGTATGCTCTGGAGTGGCCTAGTCATTAAAGGCTTGTTTTGTTAATTGTTTGTCAAAAAAAAGCCAAATTTTGGAACATAATTTATTTGTAAAAGCAATACCAAGGGTAAAACATTCAGGAGGATTAATGCTTCTTACTGGCACTGTATGTGACCGGTTCTGCCCTCTCCACTTTTACGCAGACAACTCTCAACAAAAAGCCATGCATTTATTGTAGATTAACTTCGACTCATTAAATTGTGTAATTTTGATTTCTACTTTCGTTGTCCATTGATAAGCTTATTTATCAAAGAGTGATATCAAAACAGAGTAAACAGGCTAATGTTACCAGTGCATTTCACCAAACTGCTCCAGGTGTAAACATTGTCAGCAGTGAGATGAGTTTATTAGAAAGCTATAGCTGCATGTAAGGAGTCATGTTGGGAGTTAAAAACAAATGATCAAGCAATGGGTGTTTTGGAGGAAGAGCCAGAATATATTGTCAGTTGCAGCTCTCTTACTAAGCTGTCTTGAAAAACTCAGGTTATGACAAGTTGTCTGTTTCTGTCAAGAGGACCATAAAGAAGAGAATCGATGAATCTGAATGTCATCAGTAAGTGTAAAGCTGATGAAATGGTTGTGTGCTATTTCATTGCACTGTAAAGCTATCAAATGTTCAACTATTTAGATTGTATTGGTTGTTTGTTTTTTTTTGTTACTTTCATAAAGAATTGGACTGAACTGTGTTTTGGCTGACGAAATTCCTGGATGAATCCACAGATCAGTTTTAAGGATTAAATATTTTCTTCAAGACAACCTTGTTCAAGACATTAGGGAAATGTTATCATACAAAGCTAAAGTATTTTATATTGCAAAATAAAACTTCTTTTTTTTTCTTCCAGTGTAAGACTAACATACAAATGAAGAGATTTTTACCAGAGCTGCTGACCTTCTCAGTTGCAATCACTGCCAGAAAAATAGTTGCGGTATTCATAAGAACAAAGCGTATTAGAATATACAGAGACTAGTAATGATGAAAAAGGAGAAAAAGGTTGCATTAGACTTTATTGATTTAGGGCATTATCAACATAAAATATACACCAACATGGTATAAACTGCATATTGTATTATTGCTGCATCTAAAAACATCCTAAAGCCCACTGTGTAGTAGTTTCGGTCTTCAGTTCTTTGAAAGTAAAGTGCAGTGAGCAGCACTTTGTACATTTATCAATGAAAGTTTTATGTATTTTTTTAAATATTTTCTTGTTTTTCAGTAAAAGTGGACAAAGAGAACAAAACAAAAAGTTTTTTCGGTTTAGAAAACTATCTCTTGCAAATGTCAGTTACTGTCTGCCAAGTGTTTACCCATCAGCAGCATGGGGAATAGCCTTGCCATTTCTGAAAACTATGAAAAACATTCAGTTGAAGTCGTGCAGAATGCTGATCAGAATACTTCCTGCGCTAGTCTGGTCAAAATCATTGACAGTTATTGAGAAATGATTACTGGAAGTTGTTACATTTTTTAGATATACCCATAATTATGGCATAATAATTAAGGTGAATCAGTAAATCAAAAAATGCATTCATTATTAATTTTCGAGTTAATTGTTTCTGTGTTATGTCATAAATGTTATTTCCCAAATTTATTTGGATTATGACTGTAAAGTGACTTTGCATGACCATTTATGAAAATCTATATCGGTCTTGCATGTAAATGAAGATATTTTGGTTCATTAAAATATATATAATTTAGCATGTTTAAAGAGAAGCTCAAGTGTGGTGCATGTTAGTTAATATTTTGTCAGTTCTTGTATGAGAGTAGTTATTGTGAGAAATCATAATAATCTAATGTGAGGGCACTGATGTAATATTCAGTTTCATCCAAACTGCCATTCGGGTAATTTCTCAAATAATACTCAAAAAATACTTCATTATATTTACCAGTCTGAGCACATTTTCAAGCTAGGCTTTTCTATTCTGATTCAAATCAGAAATCATTCTACGGGGAAAGCCTATCTCTTATCTATTTGATTTTGGCAATTTAATTATTTATGCTGTAATTATGAGGCCCTCTTTTCTTCTGAAGCACTATTCCTCCATACTGTTGATGCATTTTTGAGATATTTTCTTAGGCTCTTCACCTCTCCCTTGAAACCCAGGATATTGATATTGCCCATCTCCCATATGAAGGATCAATTACCATCTAACAGAGTTATTTTTGCTTCAGGTCAAAAATATAACACTAAACAACATCTTTTTTTTTTTCTGAGATTCATAGGATTTTTTGTTTGGTTTGTATTTTTGTATTGTTGATAGAATTTTCACTGGACAAAAATATCTCTCAAGTACAATCTGTTAAAAGTACTGTATTATACACATCAGTTACAACAAGTCTTAGGACTAGAGATGTTAATGTCACAGCACTTTTGAATGCCTTCAGCTTTTATTAAGTTTGTTTGGGACGACAAGTCTATATCCATATTTTTATTCTTTCCTCTAATCAATATTTATTCAAGATGATCAAGGAATGCTTTAACCTTTTTGCTTTAGAACTTTAAGTGGAAGAGGTAAATATGACTAAGAGAAACTGAAACATAAACGAATGGAAATTTTTACACACTGCATCACGTTGAAACACTGTGCTCTATAGTATTAGAGAAGGGACCTCCTGTGCTTCCTTATTTTTTTTTAATATATATATTTATTAAGTTTTCAAAATACAGCATACACATCATACACAAAAGTATGAAGCATATATATATCCAAGTTTCACCTCTCGCCCGATGACCTGTGGTGCCTGTGGTCACCGGGGCCCTCGGGCAGTCACCCCCAAACTGGAGCAGTGGCTACAACAGATCCCAGGAACAACATCAGACATCTCAGTCCAGAAATGTGCAGTTCTAGGCACAGCAAAGATACTGCGCAGAACCTTCAAGCTCCCAGGCCTCTGGTAGAGGACCCAAGCTCAGAGGATAAGAACAACCCGCGGTGGGTGATAAGGGAATTTGTTTTTATTTTTTATATATATAGTTAACAAATTACTGTATAAGAAAAATTTACTTCGCTTCCTTGAACCATTTAGGACAGGTCTTTGAGCAACACAAAAACTCCATTACATTTTTTGCACAAAAGTATTTTCAGATACTGAGATATCGCTTGTTCAGTTTTGCCTATTTTGAGCTACTTTCAGACTGAACTGGTTTAGGGACACTAACTTTTTATGCAAACAAGCTGTTGCTGGCTGCTGCTCGTACTCAACTACACTTGCTCTTTAAAGGTGAAAATGTCCGCCAACAGATGCACAAATGTACAACAGTACATCCCTGACCCTGAGTAAGACCCAGAAGCAGAAGTGGAGCCACCTGCACAAACACCAGTGATGCAGGAAGGGATTTCTGAATCGCAAATCAACAAAATATTGTAAACATGTAAAAAGTTATGCATAATAGGTCTTAAGTAATATTCTAGTAAGTCAAGCAGGCATAAAACATCTGACAACATCTGTAACATTAAGAATGAGTGTTCACAAAAACTTTCAGCTTGAGTGAGATGACAAGACTTTACCAAGCAGGTATTTCATGAGCACAGAGGAGCCTTAGCTATTCACGATTCAGATTTTTGCAGATTTGCCTATTCACAGATTTTTCTGTGCAACTTAACACCAAATCATTTGAAAATTTACCTGTTCAGGAATTTTATAGACAACATATCTTAAATATTTAGGACAAAATTAAGCTTGGGGAGGAGAAACAAACTATTGCCAGACATATTTGCTCACTCATCCAAATTATGGGAATCAGGTGTTCTAGTCACTTCTATGGCCACAGGTGTACAGCATTAAGCACCTACGCATGCAGACTGTTTTTACAAACATTTGTGAAAGAATGGGCTGCTCTCAGGAGCTCAGTGAGTTCCAGAGTGGAACAGCAAAAAATTACATTTGATATGAAAAATTATTAAAATGAACAATGACTAATAAAACCATCTTGAACTTTAAAGGTGGAATAACTTACTTGTGTCACAAACTTTCTTAAAAACTATTGTTTGTGCTTCATAAATAATCTAAGAGTAGAAACTTGATGGTGATTTACTATGCTCCATATATTTAATAGAGCATATTCTAAAATCCTTCCACACATCAGTCAGAGCAGCTGCTGCTGCAGCTGTGAAGCTGTGGTACAAATGTATGGAAATACAACTAATCTCAGAGATAAAATGTGTTATTTATCAGTCAAATAGTGAATAAGCTTTCATAGAGTTGCCATTAGGATTTAGTTTTCAACTAAACATTAGGATTTAGTTTTCAACTAAATCCTAATGTTAACAATACACCATACACCTCGTGAAGTTCCCTCAAATTTCTGAATGGATTTTGCTTTTTTAATCCTTTCAAGACTGCAATTATTCCTTTTCCTACCATGCTTTCCTTACACTCAACTTTCTATGGATGATTGAATTCTGCGCTGTGTGAGCAACCGGCTTCTTGTGAATGGTGTCGATGATTGCCGCCTTCTGGACATTTGTTTATTTAGCAGTCTTCAAGAGGATTGTGATGACTGACCCTGAAAGACCATATAGAAACTCAGGTCTGTGTCTTTCAGTCAGGTTTGTCAATAGATGGTTCTGATGGTTAGTGCCTTGATTTCATAAAAATGGTCAGGACCTTAACTGAAAGATGACAGAAAGAGAAACTATCAGAGAAAGGCGAAGCTGTATTGCATTTTCTAGTCTTGCTTTTAATTAAGGCCTCTCTAATTGTGAAGGTGCCCATTAAAAGTGTAAAGCAGATATATGTGCCATGACTCACAGCAGGCAATCACTAGAGAAAAGAGAGAACCTCTCATTTCCTCTCTTCTCTACACAGCATGCTGGGAATTTGCATGTATGTGTTGGTTTGTGAACATTAATAATGAAAAGTGTGAAAGTCTAAAAAACTGATTTTGGTTGCCCTTTTCTTTTTAGTTTTGCCATTCTACGTATGCAGTTTAATTTGGAGTTCCTAACATTCTCTTTCTTAATGAAACTTGAAAAGCTCATCCACGATCTGGATTCCTCCCATGCAGCTAATGTCGTGAAGATGGTGGCTCAAGATTGTAAGACAGTGACGTCTCCTATACCGATGTGCACTACAAGACCACTCAGCAAGGAAGAAACCAATACTTCAAAAGAAACATATAAGGCCAGATTGCAGTTTGTAATTATGGGCCAGGCACAAGGATGAACGAATAAAAAATATTCTTCATTTAGAAGAAAAACAGGGATACTTGCACCATCCCAACTGTGAAGCATGGAAGTGGCAGACAGCCAAATTGGTAATAAAGTGTCTTATGGACAACATAGTTAATCTTTTGGTGTGGCCATCACAGAAATTCTCAATGATTACACTTAAAGCTACAAAAGTTTTAAGCATAGAAATGTTTTTCAACCTATTGTCTTTAGTGAAGAATCAGGCTGGGGTTTGTTGTTGCCAAATACCTAAACTTTTACTTTGTCCGATGGATCGATGAATGAATGAAAGACAACTGGATCACCAAAAGAAGTTATAAATTTCACCAAATTATGTTGTTTAACCCAATTACCCACTTTGATGTTCATTAATTTTCTCATCAATTACTTCCAATAAACTTCATTTATGTGATAAACTTTACTTCTTTTATATTATAAATCTAAACATGGCTTAGAAGTTTGTCTGTAATCCAATTTATAAGCCAATATATCTGATACATACAGAAAGAATCTTCTTATAGAAAAACACTGTATTTTTAATACTTATTTTTCTAAAAGGAAAATAAGAAAATAGAAGTAACCTACAAACAATGACAATGAAACTAAAGAAAAGCAGTTGCTATAGTCATCTTTTTGAAAGCAAAGTGCGTTTGGATGGCTGTTGAGTCTATAATTATATTAAAGACTTCCAGGGTTGAGGATGTAAAATCGCACCTGAAAAACAATAAAGCCTTGCAAAACTAACAAATAAGCTCCCGATTAGCAGAGATTTAACCCAAAGGATAAATGACTTGACAGCTACAAGTGTAATTTATTAAACTTACTCCAGTCTGTATCTTCAAGGTAAAATAGCTCTGTCAAAGCCAGCTGCAAGTGAACTGCGCCTGCCATTTTGTCATTACTGAGAACTGACTTTCTATTTTTCTGCCCTTGTGGTAAAGGCAAGAAAAGCTCAGTGTTGCCAATTTCCTTTGGAGTGTGGATTTATTAAGGTACTGATCTATTTAAATCTTTTTTATTTAGAGAAGCAAGGGGAGCATTATCAGGCTGAAATGTTTCTACTACTTTTGGGTGTATGAAGTTGTGCTACATTTAGGTTACTCATATCACCTGATACCCTACTGTTCAAAGCTTCATTGACTATTCTGCAGACGGAAATATGACACGTACATGATAAAAGCTTTCATTAGCAGTAGGGATGTAAAGGTGACTGGTTTTAATTAAGCTGCTCACACTGTGTCCCATCTTATTTATGGTACTGGATTGAACAACATGTTACTTGGGTTGACGAATGAGGAAATAAAGGATATTTTGCAAACATCACGTCCTTTCAGATGTTAAACTATGTGTGTCCCATCTGACTCATTGTTCTGAATTGTGCATATGGATTGGGTGTGGAAATACTCAGTTATTACTTTGGCAGTGATGTTACTGTCCGGGGTTAAGTTATTTCTACTGATGCGTCTCAAAAAATCTGAATATTGTAAAACAGTGTAATTTTTTGTAACTCATTCTGAAGGTGAAACTCAAATATTAGAAATACAACACATATGAAGTGAAATATTTTATGCCTTTATTTTTATTTATTTTGATGATAAAGACTTGCAAATACCAAGAACCCAAAATTCCAAGTTCAAGAAAATGCAAATATTGTGAAAAAGTTATAAGTAAACCCTCATGCTAACACCCTAATTAGCTTATAAGTCAAAAAGACTTTCTGAGTTTCTAAATGGTCTTTCAGGGTCAGTCATCATAATCCTCTTGAAGACTGCTAAATAAACAAATGTCCAGAAGGCGGCAATCATTGACACCATTCACAAGAAGCTGGTTGCTCACACAGCGCTGAGATCAATCATCCATAGAAAGTTGAGTGTAAGGAAAACGTGGTAGGAAAAGGAATAATTGCAGTCTTGAAAGGATTAAAAAGCAAAATCCATTCAGGAATTTGAGGGAACTTCACGAGGAGAGGACAGAGACTGGAGCTGGTGCTTCAGAAACCATGAATCCTTTATATCAATTGCACATATACCATTTATGATTCCTGGGACAATTTATCACCCAGCAAAATTTGTCATTGTGACAGGCCAAACCACAACTTCAAGGTTTACCATTGCAGAATGTTGCTGCAAACATTATCAGAGGTTTGACCACAACTGCTCCACGCTCATGTTCCCCTGTATACAACCATAATACTGAAGAACAGATTGTAATAGAGATGCTCACAACTGGGTTAGTCTGGTTAATGTGCAATGTGGATATTGACCAGCTAGAGTGAGATCTGGCAATAGGGAAGTAACTTTTACGTTTTAAACAAGTCATCCTACTCAGGATGAGCATCTACTGATGCTATTACCCCTGAATTTTCCCCTTTGTGTGACAATAAAGGTTATTTTCTGTTCTATTTTAATAAGCCCAAGTGAGGCTTTCAACCTGTTATGTGCTATGGCTGTGTCTCAGCGTTGCTTTTGCCCCCCGGTGCTAAGTGCAAAGACACTGATGATACATTCTGTTCTCTGAGAAAGGAACATCAATGTGATGTTAATCGCCAAAGCCATTTATTTTCCTTAAATGCTGAGGCCAGCTGGAGGCTGCAGCAATAACAGCACTCTGATCTGCTTCTCCATAACCACTCAATCAGGATATTAATTGTCAAGCAATGTCTCCAAGTTATTAATCTTCACCAGTCATTCTTTATTAAATAAAAATGCAACTGCATGTGGGACACACTGAAGAGTAGTGAGTTATATCATAATGCGTCTTCATTCAACAACAACACTGAACACATTAGTGTGATCACCTCTAATAAGATGCAGCACTACCAATGCAAAACTGATGTCTTCTTTTTGCTTCTCACTGAAGATATATTTGAATATATATTTGCATTTATTTATATAAACCTGAAGGCTGAGGGTAATTGTTTTCCTGCTATGTAAATAAAAAGTGATGTGTTTTTTGATACATCTTGATCTTATTTTGTCCTTTCCCCAGAATAACAGTAGCTCTGTAACAAGCGTAAGTTAAGGCTGGAATAAGACTTTTAAATAATAACATTTGCTTTACTTTTAACATTTCTAAAACACAAATATCTCTGAAAATATAACATTTTTCATTGTCTTTAAAAACACTGAAATGTTACACAAACATATTTAAATGAGGCGAGAATATCAAAATCATTATACTCTGTTACGAAGCCATTGAGCACAGGCAAACTGAACGACAAACTTAGTTTAATTGCCTTCGTGTTTTCACCCTCCCACAGAATAGCTTTTATCAAAATCATTATCTAATAGCAGAAAAAGTCAGCTTAAAGTCAGGAACAACTCACTCATCTTATGCTTCATGTCTTCTTAAATGTCCCACATCCATTTTCCTCCCACACCTTAGCTTCCTGTATGCCACTGCAGTCAGCATATGGGCACAGCACAGCACATTACCTGCAAATATCAAGACTATAGAAAGTATAAATGTGCAGTTTTGTGTTTATTATGAACCTCAGAGGTAATTTAGCATTTTGCTGATTCATTTATTCACCTTGCAGTCATTGGGCGAGAGGTGGGATACATCCAAGGTGCAATAAATTCCACAATGTTTGAATGCACAAGAAACACTGGTACTTTTCACCATGTGTCCCGGCTGGGGCTTTTTTATCCTACTTTTTATTGGTAGGCCAGTAAATCAGACACACAAGCAGTATTCGCAAACTGCGAAGACGAAGCTGCTTCCCTTCTCTTTGCCCACTGGGGGTTAATGTTTCCTTCAAAAACAATATAATGGGGAGATTGAAAAGACTGTTGTGTTTTATATGAATTCCCATTTCAGAATTAATATGAATTAATGTTTCCATATTATTCTAATTTACAGAGAGATACATAAGTATATTTTTGTACTATTGTGATATTATGATGCAGGAGTCTTCGGACAGAGCGATGCTGATAAACCAAAGTCTCTCTGTGAAGTAGCATAAACAGCAGGGACTATTATAATTACTCTTGAGAGGGTGGAGTTGTTTTGAAATGAACCAGACAAATTAGGATAAATGTCTGCAGAGTATATGTGCTGCTATTTAGTAGACTCGTTGTTCACTTGAAAACATGAAAATCATGGGCCTCATTTAAGCCTGACTAAAGGCTTATAGTCAAAATCTGAATTTCAAGCTATTAGCATGGTAATGACCACAAACTCCAGAGCCATGAAAATGTAACCAGAAATGAGAGCTTAAAGGTAGCTATTTAAACAATGGTTTCCCAAAGGAATACACTTAGTAAAAAGAGCTGGGCACAGGAAAACAAGGATGATTGCAGACAGAGGGGAAAAATAGATTTCCAGACAAAATTTGAGGTGGATTTTTTTTTAACTATAACCCATCTCCTTTCCTGTCTCTGACTTCAACAGACAATGGGACATTAGGCATGCTTCTACCAGTGTCACCAGAAGACTAATGAGATGGCAGCAGGCCTGTGAATGGCTCATTGGCCTGATGCACATTACTGTCTTTAAGAGTTTCCTCATCCCTTTATGGCCAGCCGTGCTCTGCTTCTTATACCTGTAGCAGAGACTGGGTTGAATAATGAAAAAATTTATACCACGGAGGTCCACGGTATACCATCATTACAAGGACATGTTCGGGCAGCTCTGTGGTTCAACAGACAATTACAGCTGGAAGAAAAGCAATGAAGAAAACGGGCTGGACTTGGAAAAATTATATATATTGACAAACCGGCTCATTTGGCCTTTCTTATTTATGAATAAAACATACTCCTAAGCCAGCATACTTGAAATAAGACAGACCTTCTGGTTATAACACATGGCAGGTTTTATTTATGTTTGTTCTGTTAGACTTTTACTGTCAAAATGGAGTTGCTCTTTTATAATACTTTCACCTCATATTTACGTCAGCGGACTGATTGCTGCAAAGTGAATTATCAAATTACTTTTTAACAATTGGTATGATATGGTCAACTGAACTTCCTTACATTATTTCAAAACTGAATTTAATTGGAATGTATGCAATTGGATTGAAATCAATCAATATATGTGCATTTGATTATACTGTAATTACTTGTTTGCATTTCATCAAACTAAATTTAGTTTTGTGTAAATAAATTTTCTATCTTTGTCTTGAGATTTTGTTTAATAGTTGGTGTTATGAAAATAAACTGAATAAAAAAATTTTATAACCAGATATATTAAGATACAGATATGAACATATCACATTTGTGGTGATTTTGTCACTTATGGTTTGAAACACTGATTTTAATAGCAACTTTTGCTGTAAGTAAAAGTTGCTATTAGCAATCAATATTGCTAGCAATCAATATCGCTACTGATTTTAGTAGCAATATTGATTGCTACTAAAATCAATATTTCAAATCACTGGCCCACTTCAGGTTAAGCTTAGTCTTTGGTTCTTCTACAATTTGTACTTGATTCTCATGCCGTTAAAATTACTTATATCATCAATCTAGTTTTTCCTATCATTCATTCATTTCCCTTCAAGCAAAATAATTTTATGTTGTCTTTATTGTTATATTCCAAATAAAGTTCCTGTGTTAGTGTTCAAGATTTGCACTCGTTGAATTCTTCTCACCTGTTTCTTCATAACAAATATGGTTGTTCTTTCAGTGTTCTATATTTTATATAGAACATTTTATCTGAATTATGAAAGTATCTTTATTTGCTCAGTTTTGTGTTTTCTGGAGTAATTGTTGTGTGTAACCTTGTTCAATTATTTCTAACTTCGGCTAAAGACATTACATTTGACTGTAAAAGATGAGCTTCATAAATCAATTGTAAAGCTTATGATCATCTGAAAAACTCAAAAATATGTTTTAAAGTAATAAAAGTTAGAAAAAATTGTTTTATAAAGTTGTAAATGAATGATGCACACTGAGCAGTGTTTTTCTATGTCTGTCAAATGACATTATCAGCACTTTCAAACTTCTTGAGCTACACAAATACTTTGTGTTCCATTCATACATACTACGATTGCACATCAGCTTCGATATATCTGTTTGCAGAACTTTAGCTCCTCAGTCACAAAACAAGAATCATATTGAGGGCAGCATGCAGTTCAGTGATTCATGCCCTAATTCACTTATATATATTCCAGTTCGAACTCTAATCAATAAATTTTGTATGTCAGAAAGACGAGCATAACTACTGAGCCCTGGGCATCCCAAAACAAACATCCTAAGGCTGTCCACCAAAGCCACCTGAGGCATTCACTATGCATATCATTTTGACTGATGAGAGCTGCTCCACTATTGATTTTTCTGAAAGCATGTGACAGTTTGCCACAAAATTTGATCTTTATTTAGCACCAGCCACCATTCCTTCAATTATGACCAATTTTTCAGGTCTTGACAATAACAAACATACAGCTCACAGCTCAGTGCTGCCTACATATAACTTTTAGTACCGGTGTGGTGCTCACAGAGTAATGTAATTTGGCCAAAAGGTTTAGCTTTATGTGCCAAGATTACTTTCTTGAGAATGTTTGGATGAGACTTCAAGGACTTTTGGCAAACTGCAAAGTTTTCTCCCCTTTAAGCCATTTCTGCTCCAGTTTCTGCTGAGGAGCTTTGCTGTTTTTTTCCGAGCCTGGCTTCCGTGCTGGTAAGGGAGTTTTGGTAGTCTGCCTTTTCCTGGATGGTTTGACATGACAAAACTTTTTATGACCAGTTTTTTGGGGGGGTTTTTTCTGGGGGGGAGGGCGGTTCAGAACACACATGTCTTTGCCTGTGCCGTTGTTGTTGTTTTGTAAAGTACTTATATCTTGATTGTCCATCTGTACATCAAGTATAGTGCATACTGTAAATCCTATTTTACATCATATCTGACACAAACAGGAAACAGGGATGTCACCCTGCATCCCAGATGCTCCAAGCAACCCAACAAAGGGAAAGGAGGGCAAAGCGGGAGCAGAATAAAGTAAAAAATGAGAACATAACATTTGGTAGTAATTCAGCAAGGGATGCCCAGTCAGACTTCTGGGAGGTAATTAATTACAGACAACAACAGGAAAAAAATGTCCAGCCTTGGACCTCTAGGGGCAGCCTATACCTCTTTAGATCTCTATCCAGGAAATGATTGGCCTGCTTGGGAATGCTTATGTGGAGCAAGGATCTAAAAAGCTCATTTTAAGATTAAACTCCACAGGACAAGTCAGCTATTGTGAAAAAATAATATTTTCAGAGCTACCTTAATGTTATAACCATTACAATCAAAAAATTATTTCAGACGTGTCTTTCTAATCCTTGTGATTTTTTTTCAATGTAATACTGTTTGTTTGGTTTTTTTTTGGGGGGTGGGGGGTATAACATATAAAAATAATCTCATGTCTAAAAGAGCTTTTTCAAATAAAATAGCATTTGACATTTTATAAAATAAGCAAAAAAGATAATTGCAGATACTGAAATCCGGTTCATTGCACTAAGTCTTTTCTTTGTATTTTAAAGTCATGAAGAGGGTGGATTGTTAGATTTGGTTTTACAAGATAACCATTGTTAGTGACCCAGCTGAAGGTCAGCCACCTATACCTGTACCCATTGGCAAATTGATGTACCTTAGTAGAGGCTGGAAGTAGTAAATGCTACTACTTACAAAAAGAGTTAAAATGCAAACAAAACCAATTTGATTTTTGTGTACGCGATGAGACAGATGTTTTTCTGTGTGTCAGTCCTGCACTTGGCTGTAGTTTCTTGTAATGCGTATTTAATTGCTGGCCTTTAGCTCTCTGATTAAAAAAAAGAAGGAAAAAGCCAGATCCTGCTCAGTTTGGCAAATAATTAACATACATGAATAAAATGGCAACATTTTATTTTACAATATTACATTAGATCAATAAAAACATGTATTTTTACTCAGAAATATGATTTTAATGAAAGAAAATGCTGACAAGTTATTTCCAAAGGTACTTTTAATCCTTATTAAGTATGCCATTTTTTTTATTTGAAGCCTGAAATAACCTTATTTATTAAAGATTTAAAGCAAGACATTGAAATTAAGGTAGCCAGACTTCTGACAGAGAAAATGCCCTCATAATCACAAAACAAACCAATTTTCCTAACTATTCATGACCTCCAGCATAGATAGATGTATTTACTCACACCAGCACAAGTGTTCGAGTCACGTTGCTGATCAAGAGGCAGAGCAATCCTTAAACATGCTTGCCTATCATGCATGCATTGTATGCTGAGAGGACACTGAGTTGTATGCGGGTGCTACGGCTGTTTTATTAGCTCCCTCAAACTCAATTTCCATATAATTTGTGAGCTGGCTCTCGAATCTGCTCCTGGCAGCTAAAGGTATAAATCTGGCCTTATCTGGCCCCAGCATGCACAGTTCATATCCACACACCCTTTGCCAACAACAGATCTATAATTCATGGCCAAGCACACCCACGCTATTGGCTGCCCTGTATTAGAAAATACAACACAGAAAAAAAAAGAATTCAATGGGGTGTCATCCAAGCAGTTCAGAAGGCAAGAGGGTATGTTTTCTCTCCCCAGAAACAAACCATGTGACAGAAACTTCTCTGTAGTGCTATTACACATAAAAGAAGGAAATGTACACTGTCAAACTTTTTACATTTATATTCTGCTCAGGGGTTTCTTGTATCGTTATGCCAAAGTGCAGGTTAACATCAATGTGACCCCATAGGTGAAAGAGTGCTCTGTTTGACAGATAGGGAATTATTCATCCAATTAGGCTAATTGGATGGGACAGGTCAGGCCATATAAGGCTGTTGAGTGAAGCTGAATAAATTGGAGAGACTGTGTTAAATTATCTTAAGAAAAGTCACCAAAGACACCAAATTAGGCCCCTTTTCCTGAGAAAATCTGTCTTGGCAAAAAAAAGTGTCTCTTTTTGGTATATTTTGCTAAAAAAACAATAGTTATAGTTAAATATTTGAAACTACAAGCTTGTTATTGACACTAAAAATCACTGAGAAAGTTTGAAACTTTTGACACATTAGTAATTAATCAAAAGGGAAAACACATTATCAGCTCTTATCCTGTTTGTGCAAGACATGTCTAAAGACAGCTCAATACTCACAGGCGTCTCTGAGAAACATATTGACATGACACCGACAGGTACCGCTGCAGGAAACCTTCAGCTGGCCAGTGCTTATTGAGTCATATGAAAGTGAAGGGCAGAAGACAAGGACTTGGAGGGCCAGCTCCACCAGTGTCCCTTTTTAATGACCATTACCATACCAGCAGAGAGAGAGGAAGATTTCTGCACCTCATCCAGACATCATGGTTGGTCTGAGTCTCAGCTCACTGACAGCGAACTGTGGGGAATCAGAAAGGAAGGTGAAAGAGACATCAGACGGTGGTAATTAGGACCACTCAAGAAAAGGGGGTGGAGGTGGATCCACAGCTAAACACCTCGCCCGCTCTTACTGTCTCTGTCTTTGATTCCTGGGGGTCAGGCTTGTTTTCGCCCTGATATCTCTGTTAATGAATAAGTGTGGCATCTACTGCCCAGAGGGGGACTGGTGTTCATGTCTAGACAGGGAGGAAGGGATGTTTGGTGTGCATGTGTGTGTGTGAAGAGGGGAAGAGGGGGGCACTTGGTTTTGTTTGTGTTGTTCTGAGGCAGCTGGAGGCAATGACGGGGAACACAATAACAGTTTTTCATGTGCTGAGTGAATGCATAAGCACCCACTCATCACAAAATCATAGCTACACAAATACAACTGTGAACAACCACCTGCTGTTATCATCATGTACAATCACTCAAACTTCAATACTGCGCAATATGTCATACAGTGCAATATCAAACAACTTCTGAGTGTAAAGTTAATAAAAAAAAACAAATGAAGCAATCACTAGACTATAAAACAATTTAGAAAGCACTTGCCAGTGTCTTCATGTTAAATTTTATTGTTATGCTGCAGGAAAAAAAAACAAAAGTTGCAGCCCTTTTCTCTCTGGTGGCTGTCTTTGCTAGAGACTGTCATTATTGAAATTACCCAACAGCAAATCTGCATGATTAAGTGCTACATCTGCCCCACCTGTTCGCATCAGAAGATTTCAAATATTGCTGCTATTTCAAAGCCTGCAGCATTTTATACAAAGGTACAAAGTGTTCTTTGGTGGGAACCATAATTTCAAACCATAGCTTAATAATACGAGAACTGCAGCAAAAGATTGGGAGGAAGGTGGAGGCTTAAGTTGCAGTTGTTAGGTTATTGGTTTTTATTTCGAACAGCAGTTGTTTCAATTTAGCCTAAACATCTATGCAGGATTTGCTGAGACAATGTGCCATAAAATAACAATAAACAAAAAAAAAACTGCAATTTTATTCATGATCTCAGAACATGTAAACTTGCAGTCTATCCAGCCTGATGTTCTTAATGGTGAAAACTGGGATGTTGTAAGTAGGGAGCAAGAAGCACAGCAAAAATAATTATGTTAAAGTAAAAAAAAAAAAACAATAAAAGAAAAAAAGCACACAACAGTGGCTTTGTCATTAATCCAGTTCTCGTTAGACCTTTAGGTGTTGTAACCATGTCTCATGCTGACAACCTGTCCTTCAAAAGGAATGACAGTATGGGACTTAATCATGGAATTATGGGAAGGCTTCTCCCTCTAGGTGAATGGACAGAGTATTGGATGGGTGTTGCACAGCCGGGTGATTGGCAGGCTTGCTCTGGTATTTATAGTTTTTCTGCATTGCGTTTACAATGCCTTGTACAACCAGAAACATATTCTTAGTTTCTTGAGATTTGATGTTGCAGACCAACACAAAGTAGCATATATTTGTGACATGGAAGGAACGTTGTACAAGTTGTGTAACAAAATAATGAAGAAAAGTAATGAAACAAAAATGTGGTGTGCATTTGTGTTTTGTATGATCTTGTCTTTTCATACATTTGTTATTGTTTTTTAAAATAAAATGAATGATCAAACAATGCTGCTTTTTTCTTCTAAAAAGCAATGTAGGCATCATTTGCCTTACATTTCACTGATATGAGTTGCTGTGTGTCAGGGACAGCTCAGGAAATCCAAATCAAATGCATTGAAATCTCTCTTTCTTTTTCACACACGCACACATCTTTGTACTTCTATACGAATGGAGGACTCTGTATTTACTTCCATTCATTTTTAGGAACTGTATTTATCCCTAAAGCAGACTTTTCTCTAACCCTAACATTTACTAGTCTACTTCAAACCTTAATCTTAATTCACACCATATTTTTAAATCTAACTAGTAGTAGTATATACAAGCACACACATGCACACACATTATGCCTTTCTATCATCACAGGGAGTTTGCATTGACTTCCGTTTATTTTATCAAGACTGGGGTTTGGTCCGTACGTCTTCAGAAGGTTACGAACTATGCCAAAAATGGTCCTAAATTGAATATCTACATCAGTACACACATTAACATCTTTTATCTGAGATATTGTTTCCTAATTTCCTTACTTCAATAATTAATTTATCTGTCTTGTTATGCCTATTATTACTTTTAGACTATCTTCTCTGTCCGATTACTTATTTTGATCTTCTCAAATGTTTTAGGTCTGTTTTTTACTTTCTGTAAAACATTTTGCTGTATGGAGGTCAAAATCAGCTTTTGTGTAATTCATCTACATATGATACATGATTTGAGTGGTATTTTCTGTATGTATTTCTGTTTGGTTTTCTGCACCTTTACTTCCCTGAAGCTCAGAATCCTGTTGTCCATATGTTCTGTATAGTTGTGGAAGTGCTTTAAAATTCACACCTGGTCTTCTTTTGCTCAGAGCCACCCAGCTCCCTCTGCAGATGTGCCCCGTCAATCTTGATTATGAGGAACATGACCAATTAATCACATGGCGTTGTCTTATACATTAGTGCAAAACCTTCAAAAAAAAAAAAAAAACAACAAAAAAACAATTGTGATGTGACTCTACCAGAGCAAAGATATCTACTGAATTGACCACTGTGCTTCCAGAATTACAATGTCTGACATTTTTACACCATCGTAAAATGCCTGCATAGGTCAATTCGTTGGACAAAACCTATAAAATAAGAGCAATTTTATAAAGGTATTAAATCAAATTGTCTCATAAACACTCAGGCACCTGAACTGAGGGGAAAAGAAGGGAAGAGTCTGACAAGCCCCCTCGAGAACAATAAGGCATTTAAAGCTCATGATTACATTATAGCTGGCTAAGCACTGCAAACATTGTGGTTAATATTTCATGTTCAAAATGTTGTTTAGTGGAATATTGACCTATAAGAAGGGCAGAGGAAATAGTTTTTAAACTGAGTCATCATGTTAGCCTTATTGTAGGGTGAGGTATATGGGGTCACCTTTCATTATATTTCAACCCAATCTGACAATATCACAGTTTCTTCATATCATGAAAGAGGAAAAAAATTGAATTTGGCAGATGAAAAAAAAACAAAAAACGACTCATTTCAATTCAGTACTCCTGCTATCATTGGAAACCTCCTGAATGGATACAGAGAAGATGGCTATCTCGCCTCAGACAAAGAATCGGACGGGGGAAGCTGCAAAGGATGTTCAGCCCATTGTTGAATGAAATAGGTATTCTGAATCTCTCTGGGGAGCTGACATGAACTTTTGCCGAGGAGAAATAGTTAAACGAACATTGGCAAATATACACAGCCGCAGAAAGCAGACATTCACAGGTGCCCTGAGTTGCTCTCCCAACCATGTGAGAGGATTTAAAGCTCAAGCAAATCACCAAGACTAAGGAGTCAAACAATGACCATATGTCAAGCTTTGCACAGCCGAAGGGGGATTTCATTAGAGCTTCAACTACATTCTTTCCAAATGAAAACATACTGTATATCTTCCCAAAGGTGAAGCTTTACCATATGTGCACATTTGTGAAAATAGCAGCTTTGCTCTTTGGGCTTAGGGTAATGGACACCACATTTCTACTGCTTAAATAACCTGATGTTAGTTCATTCAGCATATTTAATATAACAGTGATTATTCGTCTTTCTTTTTTAGGCCCAAACAGGGTGGAGGTCAATTGTATTTATCTGTATCAGTTGTTATTGCTTTGCTACATTATTTGTTGTTTTTTTGTGTGTGTAATGAATGAATTCAAAAACTGAACCTGTCCAAGTCAGAGAAAAACTTTTTGTCAAGGCAGACGGGAAGTTACAATTAAAATAATTTGTCTCTTTTGGGCTTATGTTGACATTTCAGAATATTACACATCCTTAATTTTGTCAATGTTTGTCACAGAACATGAAAGGGAAACAGCAAAAATCGTGAAGTATTTCTGGTCAACTAAAATCACAACTGAACTGAAACTGAACTCGTTTCTTTGTGTCCATAGGAGGTTGGAATCATAAATGCAAAAAAAAAAAAAAAAAACTTTGAAAACCTCTTCCTTCAAAAGAAAAAAGTGTGAGTAATGAAATATATATCAGAGGATAGTGAGCTGGCTTCCAGAAATGAAATCTTGAAGGTTTCACAAACATCACCCAGCCAGATGAGTTAAATTAGGAGAGTCAGGACAAGGGCAGATGAACGAGAAGCAATCAAACATGCCAAGCTGTTCATTTCAGGAGGCTTATTAATTGCAATTGCTGTGCTTTGTAGTCTTGTTTACATAGTAAATCAATCTCTGCAATTCTCTGAAAGTGTAAAGCTCAAACATTTTTGACTGTATTTTATTTACGATTCAACTAATTGTGATATATTTTGGTTTATTACACATAAAAAAAAGATGTACAAAAGAACTAATGCAATGTCTATTCAGATGTTTTTAATTTATTTTAAATAATTTAAAGCTGACCTTCAGGATACAAAGATACCAACTACTAGTTCCAAAATGTTCATTAAAAAGAGAGGGAACCAAAACTGAAACAGTTTTGAAATGTTCTTACTCAATCCAAAACTCTGAACACATGCAAAATAATGCAAACTTTGATTTCATTTAGGTGTAGATTATTTTCACCTAGGCACTTAACATTACCGGGATCAAAAAGTTTTCCAGTTGGTTAATGTCTAATGGTTTGTTACAGTATGTGGATGTTGACTAAATTGAGTCCTTAGTCTCAGTGACCAGGGAACTTTGAGCTTTGGTTCCCAAGGACCATGATGGGGTTCTGCCTTGATAATAGGTTTGACATATAATATTTTGGAAAGTATTACACATTTTAAGGCATAATTTATCAATTTTACTTAATAATAGACCTTAAACACCAACTTTACTCTGATCTATAATTATGTGATTATATCCCTCACCAGAGCCAAGTCTGTGGAACCAAGATTAGACCAGGAGCGTCAAACTCTAATCCACAAGGACTGATTTACTGCAATTTCTACACATCTCCCTGGTTCAGCACACCTGAATCCAATTACTAAATTACTTCCTCAGCATGCAGTGAGGTTCTACAGAGTCCTACTAATGACCAAATTATTAAATTCAGGTGTGTTGAAGCACAGAGATGTCAAAACATAGCAGGACTATGATCTTTGAGGACTGGAGTTTGACACCCCTGCTTTAGGTCCATTGTTGGGTAAAACACATGTGAACTGCTTCACTCAAAAAAAAAAAAAAAAAACCCAAATTCACTCATTTGTCTTTACAGTAGTTCAATTTATCCCTGCATCAATATCTTCACTAGCCTGTGAAAACCAGCTTCTTGCTCTTCGCTTTGCTTCATACAGAAATTCTGGAGCCTCGGCTATTGAGACGCTAAAGGCGTGGTCTCTGTTAAAGTTTTAAACGATTGGCTCTGATTTTACGTTGCAGTTAATTGTAGTATATGTTTTGAAGACTAAAATGTCTTTACATTCTAACTTGAGCTCAGATTTTGGTTTGTAATGTAGGTTTTCTTTTTTTCTTCACCTTCACCTCACCCCCAGACTCCTCTGCACATTTTTCAATCAATTCCCATTATAAATTATTGTGGATAGGATGTCTTCCCAACATTTGCTGGCTGGGTGCCTCTGTTAACAATGGTCTTGTCAAAACATCAAAACAGGAGAAGATTTAAAAAAAAAAACTCAATCCATGTTGTACACTGAATCATGCACCTTTTATGCTTGGTATGACTTGTGGTTGAATCATAGAAAGGCAGTGGGGTTGTGCGATAAAGAAAAAACTCTTTATTGGGAAATCAGTAAAAGTCAGAAGTCAGTAAAAGATTTTCTTCTGGTGAAGTCCATTCTCGAACCAACTTTGTAAGTAATACAAAACAACCTCTGACAAATTGAGAGAAAGTTTATTTCTTTTCATTTGTTTCAGTTTTAACCTGTGAAATATCAACTTACAAGTTGTGTATATGAACAGAGAAATGGAGAGCAAGTCAAATGGGGCTGTCAGAGTTGAGTCATAAAAAAATCATCTGTTTTGCACATCACAGTGGCTTAAGCTGTTTATTTTGTAAGGCAGTTTGCAGAAATAGTGTGTGCGTGTGTGTGCGCTTGTTCGTCTTTGCTGACGGCTAAGAGGAAAGCAGTTTTAATCACCACTCACCCTTACACCCCGCTGACAGCGTCAGAGGACCAGTCTCACCCCATTCCTATGATCAGCCTCACCAGCTGTCTGCTTAGCCTTCCATTCATCTCTTAATTATTTATTTACCTCCACTTTGTTCATACATATTCCCTGGAGGAACACATCTTTTGAGCGTTTCAGCAGGGCCTCACTTTAAGTGGCTGAGCAGTGAAACTTTTTTTCTCTTCATTTGTGTTTCACAGAGAAACCAAGTTTCTCCTTCCTTTAATTTTGACATGTGCTTTTTTCCCCACGTTGGCAGTTTCTCTCTTTTAATGGATGGAGAGACCTTATTTGAAATAATATTTTGAGTTGACTGAACTGATTTGTTTTCATCTTGACATGCTTCTTTAGCTGAAAACAGTTTATTTATAATGAATAATCACTTCAATGGGAAGCCAATTAGGTACATCATAAGTATACATATTTGTGCATTGAACTTTATTTAGTAAAGTTACAAACTCTATGAGGAGGTTCTTAAAATAAATTCTGGTAAAGCAAGAAGTTATCAAAGTTATTTTTTAATCTTTAAACATGTGACATAGATTGGCAGCAGTTAGCCATTTAATATCACAAAAGGTCCTTAGAGTACTTTTATGATATCCAGACAGTAAAAAAAAACAAGAGAATAATTGACAGAACATTATGAAGCAAGAAAAATAGCAAAAACAATCTCTATGTGCTTTATTTCTCTCTGTGCATAGTAGATAGTATTTGCATTGCTTTTCATAAATCTTGATGATCAGATGTGGCTATTTCTGCTAATAACAGGTTTATTTAATGTGTATTTATATCCAGTATTTTAGGAGTGTACCAGCAGAAAAAAAAAATAGTTAAACATCTTTGTCTTTAAAGTCCAGGTTTTATAAGCACCACAATAACAGACAAGAGAGATAAATAATCTAAAAATTATTTTAACTTTAATCAATAATGTAAAAATAATGTTGATATTCTAACAATATTTTAACTTTATTAACACATTTTAATATGTCCAAAAGTGGCTACTGACTACTTTTTCACTTTATGAAGAGTAAATAGGTATATACACTGGATGGGTATAAAGTTACTAAAATAATAAAGATTT
Organism: Poeciliopsis retropinna; assembly: GCA_010277075.1. NCBI lineage: Eukaryota > Metazoa > Chordata > Actinopteri > Cyprinodontiformes > Poeciliidae > Poeciliopsis > Poeciliopsis retropinna. Next base: position 18,690,482 of record VMRM01000009.1, read on the forward strand.
GAAAATGTTTACTTAGAAAGTTTTAATGAGTGTTGGAATTTGATAGTAGAAATACAAATATTACTAACAAAAGCAAAAATCATAATGTATATTTCTTGGTTCTCAGAATGAAAAACTGAACAGTTTATCTGGTTTAAATGAAAATCAGCAAGAGCAAATCTGAAACCTACAGGTGTAGAAACATTAACTCAGATCTTGTGAAATGAAGTTCTGACATAGGACTTTCCAAGGAGAGAGAATTGCAATTCTAATCACAGAGTAAATTCATACAGTTGCTTTGAGGAAAAAATCTGCAGGGTCTTTTTACTCTTTCTACCATAACCAAAATCAATTGACACAGAAAAAAAAAACAAGAATATTTGCAAAAATAGTTGAAAATAGCTTTGTGACTAGCTTTATCATTTAGATTTGGCTGTGGGAATGAGTGGTTTGCCCAAAACTGAATATATAAAACATTCATTTCATTAGTTTTTGCTACAGATGTCTTCTGGCTCGCAAGGCAAGTGGCATAGCGGTGGGACCAGGCAAGTTGCATCTTATAATTAGTCTCACAAGGACAGACCTTGATTTGTCTCCACTGAGACAATATCTGAAAGGAATCTTGCTTGAAAATACTCTAGTTTTACAGACGTGTGTTCAGTAAGAAAAAGCAAAACAAAAAACAGAATAAAGCATGTAGAAATATGTGATGATTACAGAGAGAAAATCAAATAGCCTAAAGTCATAAAGCTGGGTACCTAAAATCTTGCAAGATTAGTACCAATTCAGCTGCAGCTGAATATCAAGTTGGCCATAATTTAAAGACAAGTACTTTTCACATAACAAATTTACTGGACTTCAGTAGGAAACGAGTAATCAGTTTGTTTAACGGTGGAGTAAAACGGAAATATGTATGTTTATGAGGTCTTAAAATGTGTTTAATGGTCTTCTAGTTGATGTGTTAAATAATGAAAACAACTGTTCAAAAATAAGAAGACATGGTGAAACTACAGCATGAGAAAGACAGATTGCTTAGTTAATCAATGCACAAAGCTCCCTAGTCCCTTTGAATCTGTAACTATTATGTACACGTCAGCAAATATAGCCAAATAAATTGAACAGAGGAAGAACAGTCTGAATAAATAAAAAGGACACATGTTACAGCAGATAAAGACAAACAGACTTTGCACTTGCACCACTGCAGTTAAGCCTCTGTATTCAATGAGACATGGATCTTGCAGATGAGGCACCACGCTTCAGATCACACATGAATGAGCCAATGTAATTACATCAGCTCTGTGGCTGCACAGAGGTTAGGGCTTTATAAGCAAAAGGCCCAATAGTTCCAGGCAAACCACATGTAGTTTTGATTGATGGTGTGCGGAACTTATTTAATTTCTGCTGGCCTTTTGTCTGACTAATCCACAAAAAAGGTTACAAGTCCAGTTCTATGGTTTAGCAGAAATAATTCAGCTATTGCTCAGGAAAAATTCAAAGGGCATGTGGTACCGATGACTTTGGTAATATTGACCATTACAATTATTTAACTGCAAAATGTAAATTAGGACTTATTAGAAATTTATTAAAGTGGGGTGTTGTGTAAAGTTGACTTCTTTGAACTTTAGATCATGTTTTAATGGCATTCCTTTATCAAAAACAGACATTTAGTGTTGCTTTGGTTCTTTCGTGTATGTTTGAGAAATCCTTTACTCTCCCCTGGCAGGCATTTGAGGTCGCCTAAATGTATGCTTTCATAAACCGGTCCTAGTTCCACAAAGCTTCAGTCCCCAGCCGAGCTTCCACCCCCATAGAGCACCGCTCCCATGCCCCTCCAGTCCTCTAGACTAGTGGCAGCAACAATTAACAGATACCTGGTGGAACTGTGTGCCTTCTGAGCCTAAAATTCAACCATTTAAATGCCATTGAGCCTTTTACATAAATGAAATATAAAATGGTTGGTAAGTCTAAAACTTATTTAATTTGATCTGCTTTGAACAACTGCATTTTTTTATGTGCAGCAGCTTTAAAAAAAAAGTTCCCTCTTACTTTTACTAATTTATTCATTGGGTTTTACTTCAGGGTCTCTAAATCAATTTTCTGTCTCTTTAAAAACATCCAGATATTTTCTTCTAGTAAATTCTGCGAAATTGAATAACTTTACAAGCTGGGCCAGTACATTTCAAATGACATGTGAGTATTAGTACATCAAAATCACTTCTAATTTCGTTTCATTTAGTCTAATTCTTGACATCAAAACAACTCAACAGAGATCGGACTCTTTACTCGGAAAAATTACCTTTTTCCCATTTACTTTTTCATCTCCAACGTTATAAATAAATAACGTTGGCATTTTACACATATTTGTGTAAAATGCTGTACCATTAAATTTGATGTGTTGGAATAAGAAAAAAACACGAGAGGATGAAGATTTGAGTGATTTTGACAAGTGCCAAATTGGTATGGCAAGATGCCTGGGTCACAGAACAATACAGCTATGCTTAGGACCAAACTAAAGTTGTCCAGGGAAGAAAACTGATGAACAAGTGACAGGGTCGTGGGAAGCTTACTGACTCACTGAGAATCAGGCCTGGCCTGTGCTTTTAGAAGAAAAAGTAGAACTACATAAGAGCTATTGCATATTATACTGGTAAAAAGTTAATTGCAACAAAAAAAAGGTGTCCAAATGCAGTTTTCCTTTATGACTCATCACATCTCTAAAAAAAAGTACTAAACTGGATAGAAAGCATTAGAAGAAGGTCAAATGTTTTGATGAATCATGCTTTTGTTTTTTGTACATCGTGTCTAGGACCTGATCTGCGCTCGTCTGCTATGTGAGCAGTGGACATAGCTCTGGTGTGTTAACTTAAGAAGGACAGCATGAAACTTGAGTTCTGTCATTTATGTGATTGTAGTGTTTACATGCACTTAAGTACACTGGATAAAAATGTTCAGATTTAATCAAGAGTAAAATTATATAAGCTAATTAAAAGACAGAGTGCTTTTCAGTATCCATCCATCAACCCATTTACAATACTTGCTTGTCTTTGCAGGGTTGCTGATGTCTGTCTGCAGTGGTCATTGGGTGAGAGGCGGGGTAAATCCTGGACAGGTCATTACCAGTCTGTTCCACCACATCACAAAGGTTAATAGATTGAGATATGATGATAGTGAAGGTGAATGTAGGGAGCTCCATGTCATGTTGTAAACAACAGTGAGTTGGTTTGAAGCTTGTGACATGGAGCATTATTCTGGTGGTAGACGTCATCAGAAGATGGCCACACTGTGGTCATGTATTGGTGGACATGGTCACATTACTCAGGTAGACTGTGGCATTTAAATGATGCTCAAGTTGTTACTAAGCCATCCAAATTGGACAGAGAAAATATCTTCCACGCTATCTCACCACCAGCAGCATCAACTTTGACACAAGGCAAGATGAATCCAAGCTTTCATGTTGTTTGTTTTAAATTCTTACCCTAACAAGTTGGAGCTAAAATCGAGACTTGTCATACTGGGCAACACTTTTTTCCATCTGTTTTATCCAGCTTTGATGAGCCTGTGTGAACTGCAGCCTCAGTTTTATTCCAGTCTGACAATTTTTCTCTTACCTATGACATCAACAAGAGATTTTTGTGCACTAAACTGACACTCGCCTTTCTCGATTTTCTGACTATTTTTTGCAAAACCTGAGAGATGTGGAAAATCCTCTTACATAAGCAGTTTCTAAAACACTCTGACCAGCTCACCTGTAACTGACAACAAAATGTGCTTAAAGTCTTTATATTCCTTGAATTACCCTTTGTGATGCTCAGTTTAAAAATAAGGAAATCTTCTTTTCTACATTAAGACAATAACTAAATACACTGATTTGCTGCAATGTGATTGGCTGATTTGTCACCAAGTAACTGAATAAGTCTTTTTAAGAATATAAATACAAGAAAATTATAACGTTAAAAAACTAGTATAGAAACGGACAAAAGACATTTAATGGCCTTAGTTAAATAAATCACCCACATTAATACAGACCAAATTAAATTGATGTTTTGAAGGTCCACCTTTTGAAATCGAAAAAGATCCAAATGGAGGATGCAGCATCATTGGAAGAAAAAACATTGCAGCCATGGCGGTATGTCCTACAGCAATCATTGTAAGATATTTTTCAGCAACATCAGAAGCCAAAAGAATGCTTATGATGCACGTTGATTTTTCACAAAAGGGAAGAAACAACCTAATAAGTTGCCTTTATTAACACTGTTAATAAAGTTAATGAGACAAAAGACTTGGACAAAAATGTAGGGTAAGTAGAAAAGATGCCATCAGATTTCAAACTTATAACATCATGTTTATATCTGTTTTATGATTACTGTTACTGGTGCTGTTGTCCTAGTTGCATAGCGACAGACACTTCCCGGGCAAGGTGAGCTGCCCTCAACACTCGTGTCTTTTTAAAATGTCTACCCAATACTACACCAGGTCCTTAGAAGCAAAAACTCTTGTAAAGATACAGATATGAGTGAGAAGACACAAATCCCAGGCTGAAAAGTGTCAGTGAGGATGAAAAACAGGCACATTTTTAAAATGTGTCAGTGATATTTAGTGGCCCATGGTGGACTGTCTGCTATCAGACAGCTTGGATCAAGAGAGGAACACTACAAACACTTAAAGGCTCAGAAGATCCAGACATCAATGTCACAGTTCTTCATCCCTTAATCATCTCCTGGGATTTATATGGTATAGAATATTTTCTTATCATTGATTCAGTTTGCTGTTATGTTTTTCATAAATCATTATTGTTTCATTATTTGCTTAAGATGCAAAATTTGAAAAATAGTATATTTAATAGAATTAACTATTATAATATAAATGACAATTTAAAGAACAAATCATACAAATAGATTCACGGTAAATAAATAAATATTATGAAAAAAAATTTTTTCCACAAACAATTTTCAAATTTGGATTTTTAGTTCTATTTTGTCTATGTGTAACTCATTCATCCATTCAAATCTACCAGCATAATGTGGAAACATTATGAAAATATTTTCTGAAAAGAGGTACTAGGATATTATGGTATAAAGTAGGCAATATGGTAAAATTGTACATGTTTGCTAAAAACTGTCTTACATTTTCATATTTTAATTATCAGCATTACTAAAACAGATTGCATTCAGGCCTTCTACTGAAGAAAACATTCTGAATAATGTGCAGCTACCATAGTATACAAAGCTGTATGCATGGCACAGACTGTCTGACTAAATCCATTTATGCCTGACAAATAATCTACTTCAGTGATGTTTACATAATGCCTAACAAGTGTTAAATTTGTACCGCTAATCATGGAAACTGTCCAACCTCGGCATTGTGGACGGTATAGTTATCTATTCTATCGTTGTTATTTAGCTCCAATCTCATTACCTCTATTCAACATTCAACCATGTTGAAGAAAATGAGTGTCACCATCACACAATCAAGAAGCATTTCAAACATGCATCGCATTGGAAAAGAGGTAACACAGCATTTATTTCAGTTTCAAAGTTGCTTCTTCCATCACACAGTGGCATTTCTCTGATTTATGAATAACAAAGTCATATGAAACATGGTTGAGGCATTTCATATTCATAACATCATGAACAATTTGTGTAAAAACCCTTGGATTTCATGCATCTAAAAATTACACCTTCCTGTGGATTTTTTGCACCCAAAGCCAATGAAATTCATTCACTGAATGTTTCATCATGTCTCTGCCAAAGACATTATTGAGAAATTACTGAAGAGGCAATGAGTCAGGAAGCAGTGTGACAGTGGGCCGAGTGGAATCCAGGAGAGATGTATTATTATGATATTTTCTTGGAGGATTCTGGAATTGAATTCTGATTCAGTGGAATATGATTTTAAAGTGAGGTTATGCTTTCCCTTGATAGATGATACACAGGCAACAGCCACGGTACACAGAGCATCGCAATAGATACACTGAGTATGGAGCTGGCCATGCAAAGCACCACCAGGCTGAATACAGATGAAGCTCAAGGAGCGGAAACACTGTGGAGGAAAAACAGAAACTACATAAAGGAGAAGATTGCTACCCAAATGTATTAAACTAACTGAGTTCCGTGTAAAAGCTAAGTTTCCTGTCATTTCAAAGTGGAACAAAATTTTGCATTATAACATAACTGATGTAAAACATAAGATTAGAAACAGTGTTCAGTATGAAAACATGCTCAAATACTAACATTTTGAATGCAACAAAGCAGCGTAGGCAAGTCATTTATGAACTTAACTATATGTCTCACTCTTGAAAAATTTAGTGATATTCTTTCCAAGACTGCTGAAAGTAGAATAATTTTAAAATCATTATCTGAGAAAATGTAAATGGGGCTACTCATGTAACATGCATAAAGAACATAAAGGTATCCAAGTAGGATAACATCAATAAAAAGTTAAATCTTGCTAAATTTTACTGTGACTGTCAAGAATGAAAGTATTTATGCCCAGAAGGTTGTCCAACCAAAGAGTACATTTACATTTTATCATGAAAGCAAGGCAGGGATAATGGTAAAAATACAGTAATTTGTTTAAAAAAAAAATTTAAAAAATAAATAAAAAAAACACCTCCTCATCTAATTTTTGTTCTTTTCCATTCCTGTGTTTCATAAAACTTTCAAATTTAATTAATATGGCATCTAGCTAGTAGTATTTGCTGTTCAAACTTATCAAATTAATAGGCTATCATTTTCAAAAATGTATATATGTCTTATGCAAACAGAAATTATCGAATGAAATTCAGTGAATAAACATTGTCATATATAATTCAAACATTTGAAGAAACAACATATGTGAGCACAGAGAGTTGAAGAGAACCAAACAAGTATAATGGCATGCCTGAGAAAAAAGTGCATTTTCTTCACAATCCACTTTTGTCTTTTGTTGCTTCTTGAGTGGGTTTATATATATATATATATATATATATATATATATATATATATATATATATATATATATATATATATATATATATGTGCCTTTTAAACCATGAAAGTTTCCACACATTAGTATGGATAGTAAAAGTGCCAGTGGTCTGAGTATGTCTAGGCATTTTAGTAAAAATGTTTTCACGCCTTATCGTCCACTAAAGTCAGTTTGATTGGGTACCAAAATTGCAACATTTGTTACATTTTCAGCTGCTGCAACTCACATTCACACCTCACTGTGTCAAACTATCCAAATTAATTGAAAAACCTGTTATTCCCTCACTTGCGGTGGCGCTGCAACTAATGAAGGAATTGACAGTCAGTGTCTCTGAAGATGACACTGAGTGCAGCTTCCTTCTTCACAAAAAGTAAACAAAAATGGAGGTGTACCAGATTTTAGCAGTTGAATTTCTCCATTGATGTACATGACTGGTCGGGACATCACCTATGAGCCGCTAACGCTAGCGATGCTCCTGCAGGCGCCATTATTATGCAATGAGTCAAGTCCACAAAACCATTTTATTCCAATGCAGGATGAGCAGGAATCTGTCACAAAAATGATTGTAGTGCCTTTATTTCTTAAGCAAATTTTAGAATAGGTGGCTTTAAATTACAGCTGAGAAAATTGCTGATATTCTGATATGTAAAATATGTATTCTCCTTGGATATAAATCTATAAACAGTTTGGTTTCTTCCAAGATACAAGAAAGGACTAAGCAAATTTGCCTTTTATATTGGTCAATAATTTAATAACAAACAATTGGCGCTGTTAAAATTAGTTTGTTAAAATGTAACAAACAATGTCTCATATATTTTAATAAATATGTAATCCTATTTGATGATTGATATGAATATTGCCACATTCTGCAAACAAGTTAGCCCATTTTTTTTTTTTATTTCGTGAAGGTTTTAACATTATGGCTGCAGTGAGCCTCAGCAAAGAGAAATCAAACTGATAAACAGGTGTAAAATAACTTTTAACCACTTTTATTCTGCTTTTTCTCATTCTTGGGTTTGGCTTTTACACACAGACCCATCGCCATGCCAGGTGACACAACACCTCCACTGACCTGCAGAGAAGAGAGTAATATATTGACCAGAATGTCCTGAACTGCAATTAGCTTTCTGCTTTCGGAGCAGCCTTGATCCACTTGCATTCACACTGCGTCACAGTTCACTTCAACCGAACCGAGACCAAGGGTTTTAAGTGGTTCAGGGTTTGCTTTTTTTTCGCATTAAAAGTACGATTTTGCATTCACACCTCCACAAACAAACCGGACTTTCTGGAAACTATAGTTCAACTAAAGTGGACTAAAAAGAGCTGGTGGGAACGCAGCTTCTTAAATCAAATTGTAAAACCAAATGGTAAAATAAACCATACTGAATAATTTTATAAGTTCTGTACTGAACAATTTACTGTTGAAATTGACATAGATTCTAAACTTTACAAAAAAAGAATACAGTTTGCTATTGTCAAACTTTTTCAGTATGGTAAAAAAAAAAACTAAACTAGAGTAGTTTTGCAATGTATCCATTCCGCAATAGTAGTTCACCACATCAGCAGAGTTTTATCTTACTGGGGCCTTAGAACAGTGCATGGTGGAAGCTTTTCCAGGTGAAAGTTGCTATTTATGGCATACCTGTACAGTACATCATGACCACTGATTCACTTGGTGGTAAATGAGAGCAGAGCGCTGGGTGATGAATTGGTGCTCTGTTTCCAGGGAGGTCATCCACATGACATCAAGAGCGATTAGGGGCCTTGTCCCCCATCTATCAAGGGACAATCTCTGCATTTTATCATCATCATATCTAACCTCTTTTTCCTAACCCACACCCTCACCATAGGAAGCTCCTAATCCAAAGTATGGACATTTAGGTTTGTGGTCGTAGGTAAGGTCATAATCCAAGCATACACATGTACACTGTCAGTACATATCTATGTGTCTATGTGCTGTTATGTTCTGATGTATACACCAGCAAGGCAAAGGTAGACAAGGACCACCTTAGCCATCTTTTGTCTCACAGGAGTCATCCATCACAGCTGAATATAACCCTGCTGACCAGATTTTCTCTCACGGGACATTCTGTAACCCTGGATGGATCCAAGGTTTCATCACTGCGCTCAAGAAGCTGGAGGAGGGGTTGGACTCATTAGGTATACTCTAGGGTTGACAGGTGTGGGACTTCAGGAACAATAGGTTTCTATCCTTTACTTTTGAAGACTGATTTTTCTTCCTGTCATGTTATATACGAATTTATAACTCTAATGATGCTTATTTTAAGTTTGTTTGGCAGGTCATCAGAGCTACATGTTTTAGTTTTTCTAGTCCACATGATACAGGTTAGGAACTGCATCCAAAAACTATATGGGTTTCCTAGAACTAATGCAAACAGAAACAATATAAGATCGATCTGGACTGTCAGTTACATTTGACATAGTCTAAATTGGAAATGCCAGGATTTTTTCAACATAAAGAAAGTTCAGTCTTACGGTGAGGTTATCTGTCTCAGGTTTGGACCAGCTGTAGAGGTGAGAGGGAGGTCTGGCAAATTCCAATCAAAAAGGAGTTTCAATAATCCAGGCTTCAGGTAATAAAGTATGGATCACTAACTCTAGGTAGCACTTAGAAAGCAGGAGCTTGGTTTTTACTGAAAACATTTCCCCTGAAAGAAAGAGGACTTAACCAGTATTGATATGCCGGTCAAATTTTAAGCGTGTGTCAATTTTCACTTTTCAATGATTGATTTTTTTTTTCATATTGGGCCAATTAGGAAAAGTCAAAGGAGTAATACAGCTAGCGCCACAAGGTTTAAAAATCATTACCTTTACTCATGGTACACCTGATATTATTGAGACAGTCCAGGAGAGTAGAACTATTATGCTTTAAAGGGAAGTAGACTTGACAGTCATCATCAAACAAATGAGATGGTACACAAATAAAATACAGTTCTCAAAATCCAATGCTAAAGTTAGTGAGATTCACCCATAAATTAAAAGTGTGGATGAACATTTTCTAATTTACCTCATGGTATTATCAATGGTTGGACAATTTATAAAACAATGGCATCTTGCATACTTAAAACAAAACCTTATTTTTATATAATGTCCAGCATATAAGAGTATAAACACGGTGCAAGAAAATTATGGATAGATTTTCAAACATTATCAGGATTTGTTTGCTAAAATCTGCATTTTTATGAACTAAACAAAATTTTTGATTACTTCTCTCCAGGACTAACTGTGGAATACTCAGAGATAATATTTGGAAGAGAACAGCATTTCAGTAAATTTGTCTTCCAAGAAGACTTCCTTCTAAAAACAACTTAACTGCCTTTATTTTTATGGCTTTTCCTTTAAATCGGGACTGAAAATATTTTTATTTTCTGCAGTTTTTGATAGAATAATCTAACTAACGAGTTGTTTGCTTGTTTGAAGAGACAGATAAACTTAGGATGGGACACAAATTTTTAATTATAGAGCATTCCAAAGTGGGAGTTAAATTAGCCTTTAATAAATGTATATCCATAATTGTTTTATGTATACCTTTAGTATCTTCTTTGTTTTTTTTTTATGTACAATTGCTTTATGTTAGTATTTTCTGCTTATGTTTCCCTTGATGTCCTGTACAGTATTTTTGATTTCCTTGTGTAAAAACAGTGTTACATTAAAAAACTTGTCTTTCCTTATTAATTGACTTCAGGTAAGGAGTAATGGCGATGTTAGTCAGGGCATGTTTTTTATCACATCATTCATGCACAGGATTATTCAAAGTTCTTGCAAAAAGATTATAATAAAAACAAATAAATTAATTCATAAATTTAAAAAATAATGGAAAACCAAGAAAGAGTACAATACAAATTTAATACAAAGAAACAAAAATTAGAAAAATGTAATCAATGTACATAACAGACTGTGAATTAGAAAACTTATGAAATGTTTAATAAGATGTAAATGTAAAAAATATAATATGAAAAAGACAAGATAAAGCAGAAACATTATTATTTGATTATTTATTGCATTGAGTAATATTGTTTCAGTAAATAAAACAACAAACTTCAACTTTTCCCTTAGAAAGTAAAGCTGTGCTGTCATTTTCCATTATTGGAGCAGATTCAAACTTCCTTTTTTTAATACGTCTGTACTGCAAGAACTGTACAAGTGCAAATAACAACTGTAATAATTTATAAGCAATAAATTACACTCTATATACCTCAATATAAACTCGCTTTGCAACACAAACTAGAAATAAATATTGCAAAACTTTATCAACAAAGCTGATTTCCTACTCTTATGTGCACTTAAGTTTATTTTCCTTTTGGTTTTTGTTCAAATGCTGCACTTTTCTCTCCCAAGGCAACAACAACAACTTAGATGTTTTTCTTCCTGAAACTATATTAAGAATGTTTTTGTTTGTTTCTAATCAATACAGCTACCCCTTTCAGACTCTAACAACAAAATCCACCTACATATTCCTGCCATTTCAATATTGTGCAGCTAAATCACAATGTCTGTTGTAATATTTCTTTCAACAGACGTACTCAACTTCATCTGACCCATCTGTTTTCTGACCTTTGTATTTCTTTTGCTCCTTTACAGATCTACAAGCAGCTCATGGCTACAGAGATGGACTAACAAAGAGAAAAAAAACTTTGCAACAGAGAGAACAAGACTATGTCTCTCTCCTTTGTTCTTTCTCTCAGTCAGGTTTTCCTGTAATACAACAGAATGCTTTTCTCCCTCTGTGTTTCTCTCATTTTTGTGAGTCCCACAACCTTTCTTATGGCTTCTCAGTATCCTCACAGTATCTATCCCTGAGGGCCAATCGATAGACCGCAAAAGCCTTTCAATGAAATCTCCTCCATGCTACTAGAGAAAAGAAACGTCGTTCAGTCTAACCGATAACGCTCTCGTTGTGTTCTTTTTGATTGTTCTCTCTCTCTTTCTATAAATACAATCTGCCTTCCTCTCTGTTTGGCACTTGGTGTGAGGTGGATGATAGGGAGGCGGCATAGGCAGCAGTCAGAGTTCACGGCTGGAGGCTTGTTTGATGATCAGTGGGGAGGGATACGAGGAGCCATCACGCCACAGGCATTGTAAATTACCTCTGAGTGATGCAAAGGAGATAAAGCAGACAGCACAGGGAGAATACGGGTGGAGAACAGGTAGGCGCATTCAGTCTCATGGTTAGAGAGAAGTAAGAACATTCCAGAAAGAAGTAACAGCTGTCAAATAAAAAAGTAAGCCTACATAGCTCAACTGCAGACTGAAACTTTGAGTGTGTCTGTAAATGAGTAGTTTATTGATATATAATCTAAGCACTCCTTTGAAGCTTTAGATATATATTCCAAGTATTTTTCCTAATGGAAGGTAAACCTTCACCCGTGTCTCAAGTGTTATCCAGAGTTTAAATATCCATCCATCCATCCATCCATTTTCTAGCACCCTTATCCCGAGCAGGAATTGGAGGAGTGCTGATGTCTATCTACAGCTAACGTTCCGGGCGAGAGGCGGGATATACCCTGGACAGGTCGCCAGTATGTCACAGGGCAACACAGAGGCAGACAGGACAAACAACCATGCACACACACAGACCTAGGGAGAATTTAGAGAGACCTAACGGTCATGTTTTTGGACTGTGGGAGGAACTCAGGACCTTCTTGTTACAAGGCAACAATGCTGCCAACTGCGCCACTGTGCAGCCCAGACTTTAAATAATTTGCTTCTTTTAGCTCTAATCATCTTCCCATGACAGATTTCTGTCCTGCTGAAGAAAAGGTTCCCCACATCATGATAGTGCCATCATGTATTTTACAGTACGCAACTGGGGTGAAGGTGGTACTAGTTTCTTCTATTATTGGTGGGTTACCAGTTTGAGCCCCCGGCTCTGTCGAGCTCTACTGTTGTGTCGTAGGGCAAGACACTTCATTCTAAAAAATTATAGTGCAGGGAGTAGTGATGGGTCAGTTTGAAGTGAACGACGGGAGCTAGCTCCTCATTGAGAACCGTTTTTTATGATAAGAGGAGGGGCTACAAACACAGCAGCGCAGCGAGTAGCACACCACATGAATGGTGGAGAAAGAGATAGAGGGATAGAAAGAAAGAGAAAGAGAGAGAAAGAGAGGAGGAGAAAGCCATCTCCCTACTTTTTTTTTCCTTTCGCTGCTCCCTACTTTTTTTTCCTTTCGCTGCTCGGCTCTCACTCTCAGTGACTCCGCTCTGCTCAAAACTTTGTTTTGATTTGCTACAATCAAAATAAAGTTCAACCATTGATTTCACATGTGATTGTAGTCAATCACATGTGAAATCTACATCACATATCATCACATGTGATTGACTACAATCACATGTGATGATATGTGATCATACCATTATGTGAAAACAGAGATGGGGACAGACAGGACTGACAGGTTAGGGAGCTCATCCTGACATCTGTACCCATCAATATAGCATCTGCAAAGCAGCATCATGCTAAAGTTTAACAATATCATATAATTGTAAATTATTATGATGGGTCTGCTTGGTGGATTTGTTTGCTGTGTTTTGCTAAAAATTAAAAGTTTGATTAAAGTGTTATATAAAAGTAAGTGTCTGCTTTCGAAAGCTTCAAGTCAGGTAGATCTCAACGCTCTGTGGACCTGTAAACTATGAACAAATGCTACTGCTGGCTGGCAATGAACAGCTGGCTGACAACGGAGAGCAGTGATCAGAAAAACTTGTCCCATAAAGCCTGGCTTACGAAAACTAATAGCCTCTGTGGCGCTTATTAAAAACTCTACAGTCACATATCGGAAAAGTCTTGTCCCTACTAGTGCCATATAAATTAAATCTCCCCGTTTGTCTCCTACATCCAGCAGAGAGATGCGGAGTGCAGTGGCTCTAGTTTTTCAGACCTTTCTTGCTACTTTAAAAAAAACAAAAGGACTAGTGATAAATCTAGTTACTTTTTTGTCTTTTTCAGGAGTCTTTTATGGCTGCATGTGAAGGTAGTTCTGCAGCTGTGTGCCCCTCCTACCTCCTAAGCACTGCAGTCAGTCTTATACAGACATCTGTCCTGCAGCACACAGACAGCAACCACAGCAGAGAAGATCTATTCCACTCTGGGTCCACATTGCAAATGAACCACACAAATGCAAAGCTGAGAGGGTGACTGTGGCTCAGTGGGTAGAGAAGTTATTTTGAAATCAGAAAGTTGTAGGTTGGATTCCAGCTTCCTCCTGTCACATTTTAACGTGCATTTTAAGCACTTTATCTCATATAGCTATATGCATAGCACTTTGGAAGAGGACTTTATGTACATATTCAGTCCATTTACCATCAATCAAAGCTCACCATGCTGTCCATACTCCTCACTCACCACTAGGGGCATGTGTCTGAGAGATGCTTTTAAACCTCATTGCTGCACCGTTGCAAGCAATAGGAGAATTCAATGAAGGAGGCCAGCATTGAGATGGTTTTGGGAAAAATATTGTATTATGTTATTCTGCAACAATGTCAATGTACACAGAAACATAAAAATAGAACCCTAAATAATAGTTTTAAATGGCTTATTAGCAAAAAAAAAAAAAAAATGATTTGGGTTACTTACACTTGAAGCTGACACAGAGGCTTCCATTCTCTTTCCCCGGTTAGCAGAGACCTCCTGGAGCTTTATGATTGTGTTATGTTTTTGTAGCACTAAAAGTGTTTTCTCCCTTTTGAAAGGCTAAAAAGCTTTGAGCTTTCTAAATAGAGACATTGTATGAAATGTGTAAGCACAACTAAAATTTCAGTAACCAATGTAACATAGTGTGTTTGCCTCTTGCAACTTGCTAGTGGCAAACAATGGGTGAAAAACACATAAGGTTTGAAATCATTCAAAGCTTGACAGAAGCCCTGATGCACATCTGGGACAATGTGTTGCTGTACTAAAAGAAGGAGCTGTCGTTGAGCTGCTAGGAGCCCTAAATTTTAAGGATTACTGCTTCAGATTAATATAGTATATTATTATATATAGTTATGAGTCTACTTGATATCCAGTTTGAAGTGTTGTATCCGCTGTAGATTGCTTTTAAACCTTTAAACCTACTTTTAAACCTTTTAAAAGTAGATTGCTTAAGTGTAAAAATTTAATTAGAGTATTAAAAAAGTCACAAATATGATTTGACAGCACTTTCGTGTTAACATCATTCATTAACTGAAACTCAGGGAAAAAAGTCTATACCTCTGCATCTAGAATAAGCAAAAGACAAATTTGTCAGTTTGTTTATGATGAATATTGTTTATTTTGCTCATTCTGTGCTCACATAAGTGCTTAATATAAAGTACTTATGATTTTAGGTTTTAAGAGGCACATTTTGTGTAGTCTCCCAGGTGGCTTTTCTATTACATTATCAGAATGAACTTACAAGACAGTTGTTGAGTGGGCGCATAATATAGTTTTTTGTAATTGCAATATTTTGCTTAGATATGCTGATCCCCTTGTTGCTTTCATAAAATATACTTTGAGAATAGGTAACACTTCTCATTTGTTATTCTTGGTTGTGGACTGCAAGTTTAAGAAGTAAGAAGAAGTTTGCACCTTTTTTTATTTTTAATATATCCTCACAGTTTGTCAGTGCTTTACCCCAGTTAAGAGATAAAAATAACACACTGAGTTAATGTCAGAAGTTTATAGCCTAAAACTAAGTTTCTGGAAAGGCCCTGAGCTTGTCAACATCTTATTGAAGAGTTATAGACTATATGCTTAAATTCCAGAATCATGCAAGCAGCTTGTTAATGGCTGCAAAATGTGCGTGGTTTTTCTGCAACCTGCTGTGAGACATTTAAACAAATTTAAATGGGGATGCATTTAAACATTTCAGTCTTTATAATTTGATCCTGCACGGATCATAAAAAAACATTCATTAAAGATGCAGTCTGTAACTTTCAGGAAAAAAAAAATATAACATCGTGACAGTTTTAACAAATATGTACAAAACTTTTTTTTTTCTATAAGGTTGGGCCACATTCTGCAGCTTTTATTAAAAATAACATTGCTTCAGTTTTTTGTTCATAAATACTGACCTGGGCAAAAAATGGTTCAAATATATGAGCAATAGATTCATTTATATGGCATTACTGTTGCTGACGAGTGTATATAAAATTCTGAACAGTACTTTATAAATCTTCACTTGTTCTATACTGCCATTAATGGCTTTTTTTTTTTTGGCAAATAAAGCATTCAGGTTTCTGCTCCATTCACCTCCTAATGTATTTTTTAAATGTATGTGTGTCAAGAATTTTAACACCTCTTTGTTCAAGACAGTGGTGTCTAAATTTCTGCACTGGGGGCCAAAGCTGGCAAGTTAAAAATATTCAAGAGTCATAGCTTTTTTTCCCTCCATCTAAAAAATTGAATAATTTTATTGTCATCTTTTTTGTCACTTGCTTACCTTAAAAATGGACATGCAATATTTTAATGAAACAAAATAGAAAAGTCTGAAAAGGGTCATAAAAGGAATGTGTAGTTTACAAATGTTTTGAGTCAATAATTTTTGGTTTTCTTGGTGAGAAAATTATCACAGGCAACAAGGAAGCTCAGACAATTTGAGTGTTGCAAAACAGTCCAACAGTTTTAATCATTTATTCCTGAAAGTTAAACTTGTACAAAATCAACACCCACAGAGTAAAATATTACAAGCCATTATTTATTCAAATTTAATGATTATGGCTTACAGGGAATAAAAATTCAAAATTATGTGTTTCTGAAAATTATAATGTTAAATAAGACCAATAAAAAGGATATTTTGAACAAAAATTTCAGACTAAATTAAATAAGTGAATTTAACACTTGATTGGGCCTCCTTTTGCATTAATTATTGCATCAATTCTACATGGAGTGGAGGTTATCAGGCAGTAAGAGGCAATATAAAATAACTTTATGATAAACCTTACAGTGCTCAATATTTTCCATTTAAGAAGTTAGAATTTTTTTAATATTTTGAGAGTATTATGTTGTCCTAAAAAAAAAAAAAAAACTTGTCCACCTCCATCTGCTCCATTTCCTTGACACACCTGGTTTAAGAGAACCTAACCTGAATGATTTGCACTTTGAGAAGAAATAGCATGGCATTTTATCAGACTTAAGTTATGTTTAATCAGAAGAACTGCTCAACCTTGTTATGCACAGAATTAAAATGTGTTGGGAAATGTTTTGGAAAGTAATATTATATTTTCTCTTTGTAGTCTTTTAGTGTTTCCTTGTGTTGTGTATTTCACTTTTACCTTTACTGTATTGTGTGAATGATTCTGATCTCACATTTTTGTATAACCATCCTACACAGATTTTTATACTTGGCCATAATCATACTATTCATTGGTGCAACTACTGGATGTGAAACGATTCGTTTTGTGCTGTGGAGTTTGGATATATAAAAAAAAAAAGAAAAGTCTGAAAGTGTCAAAAGACTTTGGCTGCCTTAAGGGGCTCTCATAATGCATGAGGATGACTCAGTGCTGGATAAGAGGGATGATGACACTGATGCTCAAGCTTGCCATTCCTGATATCAGGCTCCTCCTGCATTATTACATGTTAAGATACCATCTTTAATTCTACTTCCTTTAAACAAGGTTGGTGTGAGGGTCATTAAACTTCCATTGAGGGTGTTAATTACCTGATAAGGTTTGCAAAGGTAAAATGAACATAGAAGATTTAAGAAGAGGAAAGGATGAACAAGCTAAATGACTTTTTTTTTTCAATAGAGATCTTCAATATTGTTTACATGATGAACTGCCATCCTATAGTTGAAGGACAATTTACACCAGAGTGACAGCTTTTCTGGAAAATGGGAAGTGATTGGATGTCTAGATTACATTCAATACTCTGTCAAAAATTTTGTGAGTACTTGCTACCCATTAAGTTATGACTAGAAATATAAATCTACAGTTCTATGAAAATTATTTATTATATTTGGAAAAAAAATTAATGTAGCTTCTAGTGAAACTTCTATCTATATTCAGCAGAGATTCACCAAATTTGTGTTTTCCCTTTTTGCCTTGGTATCTCTTTTACACATCGCCATTGCATTTCAGTGTCATGCTTAATTTGGGAAACATTGGTCATTATTTGGCATTTCATCTTTAGCTATGCCAGGCTACCATTTTTTTATATATAAAATATTTTGTAACGACTCTGAGATACCACTTATATTTTACTGTATGTGTTTAAAACAGCAATAAAACTGACATAAGCAGCACAGACTTACACCAATGGGCTGCATTTATTCTAACGATTATTAGTGCTAACAACAATCATAAATGGTTTGATTGTAACCTAAGAAAAGTTTTCCTTTTATAAGTTTGACAAAGTTTTCAAATATTCATTTGATGATTTAACATTTACTCTTTACTGTCGTCCCCATAGCAGGTTGCTATGAAACCTGCTAGCTTTCATAGCAATAATCAGTAATGAAACACACACCTAATCCACCTTAAACTCAATCAACCTTTTTCTCCCATTGCCTGTAACAGTGCAGCACACTGCCTGCATTAGGCAGACTCCCTTGCACGGCAGTAGTCAACCATCTGTTCTGGCTCCTGTAACATAGAAGAACCCTGCAGAGAATTTCACCCAAAGGAGATCTTATATGGATGAATGAAGTACAGACAAGATGGTTCGCAGCTCAGTATTGGCCAAATAAACTTTGTGCTCAGTCACCTCTGAGACAGTTCATCTTCTTTATATATAAGGGATGATGTATTGCTGTCTTTTCAGGTCTGGCCTAAGTGTAACCTGTTGTTGACCTGATTATGGTTCGGCTCCCTCGAGCATGCAGGATCATAAGCAATCTGCAGTGAATGTAATATGCTGCAGACATCTTTGCAGCAAATCTACAGCCAAAACAATTAGGGAATTTGTTGTGTTCTGTTTATGGTAATTTTCTGAAACAATCAGAAACAAATCAGTCACATACACACACACACACACACACCAAAATTTCCACCTACACTGGCAGTGAATCACACTCACTCTTCTGCTTTATCTCCATGATTTGAACACACCCACATCAATTCACCCACGCAAATGCGCAGCT
This sequence comes from Poeciliopsis retropinna, assembly GCA_010277075.1. Lineage (NCBI taxonomy): Eukaryota > Metazoa > Chordata > Actinopteri > Cyprinodontiformes > Poeciliidae > Poeciliopsis > Poeciliopsis retropinna. Next base: position 18,709,483 of record VMRM01000009.1, read on the forward strand.
GAGAAAACATAAACTCAAAGCCTGACTGAGTGTGAAGTTGGAGTTAAAAGAAACATTACAGGTTAAAAATGGAGCACGGAGCAGCAATCAGTGGCGATACAGGAGGAGAATTTAATTACTCTCTTACTCTCTGCAAAAGGAAATGCCATATGCACAATCTGTCTCATTTCAGAATGCATTATACTGTCACTTCCCATGCAAAGATTCAAAGAAACAGCCATAAAAATGCTCCAATTGACATGAAATGAATTGAATATCAATGGTTTTTCTCTCTCTTAATTATTTAATCAGTTAGTCTAAATGTTCTGCTCAATCATTAAGAACTTAATATTAAAATAAAAACACTGACCTATTTTTAAACAAATTCATAAACTTCAAAGGCTTTTTCCTCATGAAGATTTAATTATTGCAGTTTTCATCTTAAAACTACCAACAAAATGATCTTTAACCTCATCTGTCTATGCAGCTGAATGCTTGTGTCTTCATTGGTGCCATAAGCTTTGCTATTCCTACAGAAGGTGTCTGTATCTGACGATGCTGTGTCAAGTGAAAAAAGATATGAGAATAAAAAAAAAAATAAAATAAATAAAATGAAGAGTCCCCAAGGAGCATCAGTCAGAAGACTGCGGCTCTAAGGAACTAAAATAGAGCCGGGAAGAAAGCATAATTAGGCATTTTAAGTGCTTTACATAATACAGTCCGTCATAATGAAGGCCCTGTGGGAGCCAGAGACTGGGTGGCTATTGTCACTTGGCCACAACTGCCCCATTTAGAAGGAGGACAAATGAATAAAGAGTTCAAAGGAGAGGTGGAAAATAATAATGCAAAACAAACTGAGGGAACACATAAAAATATCCTGATGAAAGTGAGTGCAGATATGTATAAGTGTTTACAACTAAGACAAGAAATAACCCTAAATCAATTATAAGTATTTTTTAAGCGACGGATCCAAAGGTTTATGAAACAGTTGTCCAAAAGAAACCAAGAAAATATGGTTGTAGCACCCAAAAAAAAAGCCATAAACTGTGTCTCATCACCTCTCTGCCTTTCTTGGATGAGAGAATCTCTTGATGTTGACAGTGATTTGATGCAAGCTGTTAATGAGTTGTGCTTTATGAATAGTGACATAACCAGATTACCTGCAGAAAGGCAGGCTTTATCTGCCTTTGATTTTAAATGTCTTCCCCAAAGGCACATTTAACATATGAAAGGAAGAAATGTTTTGTTTGGGTTTTTTTAAACATAAGCTGAGCTTTTCAGAGCATTCATTCCCTTTGAGCAAGAGGCTTGGTTTCAACAAGGAGGCTCCATGTAGGCAGAGACAAATAAATGACATAAATATCCCATCTACATTTGAACCAATCAAAGTTTCTTAGTCTTAATAGTGTTCAAGCTTTTATTATATATTGAGTTTTTAGGTTGAGGGTCGGAGCGAAAGCTAGCATCACATTTGGTGATAAAATTGTTTGATAGAGCAAACTGTGTCTCTCGAGGGTGATTCAGTTCACCCACATTTAAATATGCAATTAACCACCCTTATATTTTTTTGTGTTTATTTATTTCCGTAAATTTGACTCAGAGAAACCTGCATGTGAAATAAATTGTTCACATGTAGGTTATGACAGGGCATAACAGCGAGATTAATAGAGTGAGATCAGAGATGCCCCCATGAGTAGGGCTGGCGAGGAATCAGACATTTTGTTTGATGAAATTATCTGATTGTAATCACAGACAGGTTCCTTTATTATTCAGATGTCAATACAAGTGATTAAAATTTAATTAAGGAAATAGAATTTGGAAGCTCATGCAATTATAACTTCAATGCTTTTTATCTGTGAATGAATAAAACAAAGAAATCCACTGTCCCAACAGTGTTTCGCAATCTACAATATCACATTGATTTCGAAAATGCCATTCTGATGTGATTCCTCCAGTTAGATGGTGCTCTAAAAGTTTTGAAGAATGCCTCGTAAGATATGAACAAGACTTCGCAACAACAACAACAACACAGTTTTCTCTCATATTTTTGGTGACTTCATGGCACCTGCCACCTGCACTGTTTGTGGTTGTTGAAGCAGAAATCAGCATAAACTGCTCCATTCTTCTGCAGTTGAAGAGCATGTTTGCTATGTCAGAAAGCTGGTGGTATCTGCTTTGTGATTTTCATGCAGAAAAAAGCTAATTGTGTATGCAGCATATCTGTGAATAAAAATGAATGGGTTGCACTGCTTTGTTTAGCCCCCCTTTGTGATGAAACAGTTTGCTGTAAGCTCTATCAGCTTGTGCCGATATTTAACCAATCAGCATAAAACAATCAATCATACTAACACTGGTTATATTTTTGATTGTAGCCAAAACATTTGATATTCAACCTCTTCATCTCCATCTGGCAAGAGAGTATTCTAGTTATTTAAAATAAAAAAAATAAAAAAAAACATAACACTTGGTTACAAGAAAAGTGGTAGCTGGATTTCTTTAGAAAATTCAAAAAATATAATGATTACCAAGTTCTTTTGTCTAACAGTTTTCAGCCACTGTGGAGGGCAAAAAGAAACTGTACATCAGATGTAAAGTTTTTTTTTTTAGTGTGATGTATGGAGCCACTTTGATTGAGGTGTGAGGATTTATGGCCAGACCTGCTGACATCAATTACTCTCTAAACACTAATGCAGCTGAAAACTCCCCTTTGATAGATCTGGTTATTAATGCAAGTACACAGGTATGCAGACACTCAGGGCTCCCTGGAAAGGTTAGATTTATCATGGTGACATTTTCTTGGTATTATGCACCCACATTTTCTTACTGTTGCCAAGGGATGGGCCATGGTAGTACAAAGTATTCTCTAAAATGGTATGTCAACCTCAAAAACATTAGAGAGCACCCAAATATGTTGCATTTCTCAGTACAGTCTAAGGATTTGTCGTGACAAGCTTATATCCATTACCCCTTTTTTTTTTTTTAATTCAGGATAGAAATGTGTGATAGTGTTACTGCCACATTTTCTTGAAAATCACACACAAACGAAAAATAGACATGGGTTATAAATGTCACATTCCCATGTCCTGATCCAGAAACTATGTCAGAGGCATTGCTCATGATCCAGAATGTTGTTTTCAGATGAAAGTAAGTTGTGCATTTCATTTAGAAATCCCAAGGTCTGGATGAAGACTCTTGAGGACCAAGAGTCTCATCAGTTCAACAATTGATGAGACTCAACTCATCAATTCAACAATTCAACAATTCATGTTGAATTGTGGGAAGTTTCCATAGTCAGTGATGGTTTAGGTTGCCATGTCATCTGCTGGTGTTGATCCACCGTGTTTTCGGAAGTCCACAGTTAATGGAGCAATAGAGCTTCCTTCTACTGACACACATTATGGAGATGCTGATTTTATTTTCCAGAATGACTTGGCATCTGTCCACACTGATAGAGGTACCAAAAGCTGCTTCAATGCTGTGGCTTTGAACCAACTTCTTGACTGGCTAACAAATTCCCCTGACATGAACCCCATTGCAAATCTATGGGCTGCTATCAAGAGAAAATTAGAGACCAGACCCAACAAAGATCTAAAGCATATGACCTGAAGACAGATATCAAAATGATCTGGACTTTCATTGCAGCTCCAGGCTGATCACCTTTATGTCAGTAATTCATGCAAGAGAAGAGTAAAGTGTTCAGTGAAAAGAAATCTAAATAATATTCATAAGCTTGATATTATACCAGTTTTTATTGGTCTAATGTGATATTCTGTGATATTATAATGTGTAATGGATCTCCAAAAAGTGACCATTTTACTTTCTGAAATGACTGGCAAGAAATTACACTTCTATGCAATATTAAATTTTTTTAGACGTACCAGTATATGAACCCTGTTTCAAATAAAGTCATCCTAGTTTCAACTTCAGGATATCATAATGCAGTCATGTACTCCCTCAGAGCATTAATTTTTCTAAACAGCTTGTTTGTGCTTTAATATCTGCTCCTGTGTACCTGCCTGTTTGGTGTCTTGTCATTTCCGAAAGACAGAAGCAATACAGCAATTTTTGGAAACATAAATGAGGAACTCAGAGGAAACTATTTATGTTCACATAGCAGGGCTAGAAAAGACTGACATTAACTTTAAAAAAATCAACATGAAATGTTACAAAAATAAAATAAAAAAAATTCCTCCCTCAGATCACGCGTTAGTGGCACAAAAAAAAGATAAGTACCTTTAAAGTCCCATTTGTATTTAGAAACAGTTTCCACGGAAACCAGGTGCAAAGGTGCTGTGACACCTCTCTTTTAAGCAACCTTAATGGATCCATGTTTGAGCACATGTGGTGAGCTGTGGTAGCAGAAGGAAGAACATTTTGAGTTTTCTCTGTTTCCTGCTGCCTCTGGCACCTTGGGGTTGATATTTTAATGGAGTGTGGGAGGTGCAGGTTCCTTGGCGATTCTGCATGATAATCTGGACTCTAAGGAGCTTCCTGCGTGTTGACTACTAATGCAAGCTGTGAGGAAGCAAATGAATTCCAAACTCTACCTGACATTTACTTGTAGAAATGGCAAGTTAAAAGACTTGCAAGGAGTGCACTACACTATCAAAACTGCTTTGGGACCAGCTTTACTTTTTATTTTGTTTTTCTGTCTCCAAAATGAGATGCAAGCTTAAATCTGCTCCTAAAATTGCTCAAACAAGGAAGTTTGAAAGTTTCTCCATATTTCTCTGAGATGGTATAGGCATTTAGAAGAAAGTCCAGCAGTATTTTATTCTATACATCTACATTACAAGTAAAGAAAACAGAATTACAGAAGAAAAATACCACCTGCTGAAATAGCTGACTGGCCAGAAAAGGTAGAATTTATCTCAACCTCTAGTGACTTCTCACTGATATTTCTAATTAAAAAATAACTTCAACACAAACATAAAATTTAAGATCATCCTGTTACTCCAAATACTAATCTATTGATAGTGAAAATAAATATTTAGCTTTCTAATTGTATATTTAGTTTGGAACTGTGACATTTACAAATGAATCAGTGGTGAAAATATGAACAAAATTAACCCCCTATTTTATTTATTTATTTTTCTGACAGGCTAAATAAATAATCCAAATTATTGTTGTTAATATTTGACTGTGTAACTTTTCAAACCTGTACCTGAGGCACAGTAATTTGCCTCATGTTGAAGCAAAAACACTTAAATGTTGCAGGGCACCGGCCCTTAAGGTTTGAAGACCCCTGGTATAGAATTTATGAAATAATCTTATAACCTGGTACATTTTAAACCTTAATCTTCAAATTAATTAATTAAAGAAATGCCACTTTTCACTGACATTTTCCATCTGTAGCAGCATTCATGTCTCTTTTCTGACATCCTTCCTGAAGTCAGTTTTATCATTACACTTATCTAATAGGTCATGAGGGAAATCTACACAGCCCTCTCCTCAACAACACTTTCTAGCTCACTCTTTGGAGAACCTATAGTATTCTCAGAGCAGAAGAGAAATATAGGCCTCCTCCCAGTGGGACATGCCCGGAAGGAGGTGATTCTCATTTTGGATGCTTTGCATTCGTCTGCAAACTGCTCCACCTCATACTAAAGGTTGTGGCTTGCAATGTGGACTGAGGACTCATGCCAGCTCTCAATGCACGCTGTAAAAGTTTTGTCTCCAAAATCACAAATAAACAGAGAAATCAGAGTAGACCGATAGATTTGTTGCTAGTTGTTTTTTTGGACATAAGTTGATAAATGAGTCTGAAAAGCTGCCAAACATAGCTAAGATGTTGCTAAATTGAAAACAGTTGGATACTTCAAGCTTGGGCCCAATTTCCAATCAAGGCGTCCCTAATAAGCACTCAGTCCAGGTGTCAGATGTTCTCCCTAAAGTATTTAGGAGTTCTTACTCAGGTCTGTGGATTGAGTTTTTGGTTAATTTAATGGTATATTTTAAAGTTTTTTCTATAAAACCTTCGATTTGTATTTGTGGTTTACAAGAGGATCTCTACAACTTTACACAAATTCCTCTCATCTGCTCGAACTGATGTCCATCTTTTCATCAACATTCAGTGCAATCTGCTTTATGAAAACAGAGCATAAATAAGGACACAGATAGAAGAGATTTCAGTGCTTTTGAGTTCCATGCACTGTTTTCTATAGTGTCATAGAATGTCTTTAATGTTTTATATGATATCCTGATACACTAGTAGAGCTTGCAATTATACAACACATCAAACAAATGATAAACACAAGTAAAATGATTGCAGCTGTGTCATAGCATGGAAAAAAGAAGTGAGAAAGCAGCAGAATATGTCCTACTGCACCAAGCATTTATGCAGCTTGGGAAGAGAAGAGGAAGAGTGAAATGATCATAGAGGCAGAGGTGAAGGCGGTGGTGATGGTGGGGGAGTTGCTGCAGGGGCAAATCAAAGCCTATAATAAAGATTAGGGAGGCAAGATGAATTATAAGGTACCAATGGTAGAAACGAGCGGTATCTGACAGATCTACTGTTTCCCTGGCTTGGCCTCTCCACTGCAGAAAGAGCTGCATTCAATTCTCAGGGACAAAGGAGTTTTTTTTCCACCCCTCACCTCCCAGCTCCTCACTATACTGGAACACCATATTGACTGTTTGACAGGAAACAGGTTGAGCTCAGAAGGCGCTTGACCCTGAGAGCGCATTTTCATTATTTAGAGGTGTTTGTGCAGCAATGTCAACTTTTCAGAGGAAAGAATAGGGGAGAGAGAGTGTGATCTTTGTTATGGTCATGGATTTTCTTTTTGCTTTGAGCTTTTATATGTATCAAATGCAGAGACATATGTTTTCTATTGGCCTGAGTTGCATTTAGTACAAGTTCTTCAAGTGTCATACTTGTCCACTAATGTAACAATTTCACAAAATGCCTCCTATTACAGTTTATTCAGTTGAAATCCATTACGCAAGTTTTCACTTTCCTGAAAACTTTACCATATAGTCACTTTCCATAAATTAGAATATGGATGCTGATTAGGTTTGTTTGTTACTTTCTGAAAATGACCGCAAAGCAGGCACATGCTTTTCGTTACATTCATGTTTCTGTATTAAAAATGTTTTCTACATCATTTTCTAAAACTATATGCATTTTCAATAGCTAGTGGAATATCATCACAAAAATAAAGGCTTGACGTGAACTGAGTTGCTGAAATAAAAGCAGTTTTAATATCATTCATATGTATTGGAGATTTTTATATAATAAAGTAATCAACAATCAAGCAAATACAGTTAGCATGACTGTTTTTATAGTTCTTTGTTTCACTTCCCCAATGTCCTTTTTGGTAATTTTACAGTCCATTCTGAAGTAGCATCTCTAGCTATGCAGGTTTACAGTATGTAACAGATAAGTCATATGCAACCAAGGTCCAAACTCCCACCTTCCCAAAACGATCACAGAGCCTCCTATTATGAAAATAAAAACCGCAGAAGTGCTCAATTTTATGTAGGATTATGTTGATGCCAGTTGAAGTTTGTATTTTTTTTTTATTTGTGAAATTACAACCATAAGCTCTGACATATATCCATTATTAAGAAGTAAAGGAAAAGAATATATAATCTAATTATTTTTTATAAATAAAGGTTTATGTGTATGTGTATTCACCCACTTTGACCAACTGTGTTCTGAACTCTCCCCTTTAGTAAATATAATTCTTTTGTGTGTAATTTTATCTCAATCTAAGCACAGCCAGCCGTTAGGGTTGTTGGCAGAGTGATAGACCTACTAGTCCTAGATGCAGCCATCTGCCTGTCCGTGTACCGGAAGGCTCTAATATGATGTGTCTATTGATGTATGAATGTGCGTGCTGTTATGAGTGTGGCTCTAGTGTAAAGTGCTTTGAGTGGTTAAAATGCTCAAACTGCACTACATAAATTCAGTCTATATACCATTTGACTCCTGATATCGCTAGATCTTTGTTGCATGAATTCACTCCTTCCCTTTTCTCCCCTGTTTCAGTGTAAAACCACTGTGTCTAAAGGCAGCAATTACCAAAAAATATTTTAAAAAGTACAGTCATTTTGTGACAGTATGAGAAGAAAGGGGCAAGAAAATGTACTGCTCAAGTTACAACAAAACTGAACTTTTTGACTAACCTTCACACACTGCACATCACCCATATAGCATTATTCACATAGAGAAACCTGGTGGTTTCTGTATATGAATCATATAGGGAAACAAAATTATGCTGTAGGTATACTGTTCATGTGGTGACAGGAGAAATGGGCAGAAAGGGTGGAAAGATAGGTGAAGCTAAATTCAAGGCAATACTGGAAGAAAATCTGAGAGAAGCTGGCAAAGACAGACAAGGCGACAACCTAAAGAAGCAAGGCAATGGTTCAGAATGAAGCATGTTTATGCAATTGCAAATCTGTGGAAAGAGCTGAAGCTGATGTTCACAGAAGTGATCCATCCATTCTTACTGAGCTTGATTAACTTAGCAAGCATAAAAGGCAAAGAAAATATTTAACTGCATGTGCAATGCTGGTAGATTCATACTTTGACTTGCAGCTGTAGAAAACAGTGGATTGTCAAAAATTCCCTGAATCCATTTTCACCATGAAGGATGTGCTAAATATTATTCTGCTATTTTTGGTGAATATATTTTGGGATTGAAACAGAATGAAATTAAACTCGAAGCTTTTCTTTAATTTGCTGAAACGGTCACTTGGCTGTTTGTCTCTTTCAGAAACACAAATAACTGACCACCACAAAACAGAAACAATTAACACAATCACAATGAAGAAATACATCTTATCACTTAAATTACAGACTTGAAGTCTGTGGGTCTTACTTTAAACAATGAAGGGGAATGATTAACTATTTTTAATCCACTTTTAATCAGTCTGCATCTGACAGTGATTTATGTTTCAGTCTTAATATATAAGCAGAATTTCATGCAAAGTGCAACAGACACCTTATGTTTTTTTAATTAAAGATAGAGTGTTCTGTGTGCTAAAGTTTCAGTTAAGAATAAATATATTCATTATTGCACTTGAGTTCGGTTTTCATTTGCATTACTTAAACACAGTACTAACTTGGAGTGTTTCTTTTGTTGTTTATTTGCTGACATTTAAATAAATTCTCATTAAATTCTTCTCCCCCAACCCGTCTTCACATTTAGCTAATCAGTGGCAAATGGTTATTGTTTAATTTTCAGTTAGAAATACAAGAAAAATCTTACTTTGCTGACTGAACTGTGAAGGTAAGTTTATATCTCTGCCCATTATAAAAGTGAAATGTCACACAGGTCGAGGTCTTTTAGGATCAAAACTGATGCTTTAATTTACATGAAGGTTCCTTGGAATGTTTTTTCCCCATTAAACTTCTCGTTTTGCATATGGTTTGTTGCCATTTCTTACGCACATTGCAAATTGGCGTAACGTATTCCAGAAAATGCTTCGTCATTCAGTTTGTAGCATTTTCCTGCTTGGTAAGCATAATTTATTTTAATGAGAGTGCTACACAGCCGCTCAGCAGAGTCAATGGATGTTGATTTGTGATAAAGTATTTATAAAACTTTAAACTTGCATCACATATTTTGCTAACTTTTGCCTAATAATCTAATTAAGGGTGCATTGTCAAAAAGTTTAAGAGCTCATATTTTAAACAGTGCTACTTTTCTTTTTATGCCAAGGACACACCATTCTTTCTCACATTTTAACCAGTTAAAACACTACAGAGGCCTATATTTCTGTAGAAAAAGCAAGGAACACAAGATGCGGTCTTTCACTTCTCAGTCCAGTCTTGTACAAAGAAAATGTTGTAGAAAATAAAATTTTAGTATAGTACTTCAAATCCAGGCCTGAGGGCCAGTGTCCTGTAACTTTAGATGTGTTCCTGTTCCAACTCACCTGAATCAAATGGCTGAATCATCTCCTCAAAATGGAATGAAGTTCTCCAGAGTCGTGCTGATGACCTGATTACTTGCTCTGGGTGTGATGAAGCACAAACACATCTAAAAGTTGCAGGACATGTGCCCTCGAGTCCTGGATTTCAAGACTCCTGTTAGTTTAGGTTATAGTAAAGCTTTGAGCATAAAATCTAAATATAAATAATTTAATGCAACAGTTTGCCTACTCCTCTTAATAATTTAATTAATAGTTTAGGAATAGCACATTTTACATCTGTCAATAGAAAACACATCCATGCACACTTTCTATACAGATAGATTTAAACACACTAAGTAAAAACTCCAAAAAACCTTGTCAGTGTAAGATACTCATGTCAAGTCCAGATTGTAGTAATTCCAGTTGATTGTTTAGGCAAAAAAAGGGAGATAAAATAGACTACAATGTGATTCTATATACATGGTTGTTGTGCAGCCCAGTCTCATTCTATGTGTCTGAGCTGGTGCCTCCCCAGCAGTTGACCATACAGCTTCCCCATAAAAAGCTTGACTGTATATTCTTCCACAGATCATAAAGGATTATAGGCACCTCTTGTGAACACTGAAAGGAACAAGGCTGTATAGTATCTGATAGCTCCACAGATAAATGCTCCATTCTGGGAGAAGGCAACTTGTGATCTAAGTTTTGACAATTTTGGATTTATTTACCATTTTTACTAGATTTTGCGTTTACCTATAGATGTGGGGTGCTTTGCTCATTCACGATTTTGATATTTAATTTTTGTAGTGTTTACATAATGTCATTAATAATCACTCTTGGGTTCATCTGTTGCCTCAATTCTTTCCAAGTGGAAATGATTTCTGCTTTTGGTTTCTTTGAGGTTTCCCTTCAGTGATATAACGTCAGTGTTTTTATTTATTTATTTAATTTTTAAGCTGACATCAATATATTCCTGCCTTCTGCCCACATTTGAGTCCCCCTCACTCCCAGTGTCAGCCTTTAACCCACCATTCTTGAAGCAAACATTAAAGTTTATTAAAACCACCATCGTAAACCACACCACCATCATTACCTATGCTTATCCACCCTCACAAATGACATTTTTGTCTGTCATTTGAAGTACAAAAAATTGCACAGTGTCACAGCTTGGACAGGAAATGAGCCAATTTGCAAAACTTTGAAACACTTTGTGTCCAAAATGGATTTAATGAGGACAGGTCAACAAAATCTAAAAGCAAAAGGTTCTGTGTGATAACAAATTGTAGAAAATTTTTCAAAGACTCTTTCTAAGTAAACTGGTTGGAATTAGCTCATATGTTTTTATTGCCCAAACACTACATTTTAACACTGGTTTTAAAATGTTTTTTTAAAAGAAGGGAGTGAGAAAAAAATAATTCCTCTTTAACAAAGCACAGTTGGAGCTATAAGTAACTTTATCCATCACTACATTGATTAGCTATTATATTTTATCCTTTGAGTGATTTTCCCTCAGCTCACAAAAGCATATTTTCTACTTTGTTTGTGCATCTATAATTATTTGATTGTTCAGAGGTGCAGCAGTGATGAACAATAAGCCAACAATTTAAAAAAAAATCAGAGATTTATGAAAAAATATACCATGAACTCATTTAGTTATGTGACTCCTTGGAATCTATCGGGCAATCAAAAAGAATTGTTTTATGAATCTAAATGTATGTGCTAAACAGCCAGTGAGTTTACATTATGTTTTCTTTGTTGGTCTGTTCTGGTTCTTTGTGGTGCTTAAAATACATTAATTGTTTCACTTGAAATCAAAGGGCTGTTCATGTTGAAAGCATGAAACATAAATAAATCTCAATAAGTATTTCTTTTCAAAACACTAAATCCACCCATTGTTTCAACCCTCATGTCACTAAGGTGCTGTGGGGTACCTGTTGCAATTGAAAAATTATTTGCATAAGATTATAAAAAGCATAAATTATAATAGTTGCTTCAAAGAGTTTCACTGGATTGCTGCACCAATAATAAGTCAAAAGGTTATAATTAAGATTGAGAAAAGAATGTTTCAATTAGATAGTTTAAGATACAGAATTGTGTGTGCTTTTAATCGATTGTATCTGAATCTTATTATGCAACAAAATACAGAGGCTACTTAAATCTAGATAAAAAAAAACTGGTATTAGAAATATTTATTTGTTTATGTATAATGTGTAACTTATGATAAAATTACCCATGAAAAGTTCATGAAAGGTTTTTTTGTCTGTAACCCACATTGATAGTTTATCAGAAAAGTTGCCACCTTTCTGATAAAATTGTGAGAATATAAAATCTTTCTAATTTTTCAGAAAAAAATTATGAAAATTGTATGCACGTTGAAAGAAACAAAATCTTTGGTATCCTCAACAATAAAACTTTAAAAAATTTTTACAAACTATTTTTTAGATTGGGACTCAAAGTGTCCACATTGGACATCTTGGTGCAGCTTATTCGACTTACGTGCCCTAAAACGAATCAGACTACCGATAAATTTTGTTATTGGAATTAACTGTTTTTATGATTTGCCTCTTGTAAATTATGATGAACAGCATTACAAAGACTGGAGATTTTGGCAATTTGTAGAGTTAGAGCTATTCTTTCAACTGGTGTTTTTATGTCCACATATCATTGTTGCCTATGGTTTCTCTTGATAAGAAGATTGAGTTTCTAAAAAATATTGGGATTCTATGTGTGACATCTGGACATATACATAAATCTGAGTTTTATGATTTTTTATACATTTTTTATTTGATTTATTCAGGTCATTATATTTCCTGTAATACAACCTACCTGGACATTTTTACATAGTGAACACTGGTTCCCTCTAATTTCCATTTTAATCACTCGGTGCAAAAGCAAACAAACACCTCTCTTATTTCCACCTCGTTTAACAAACAATGCAAGAATGTTTATGTAGCTCATAATTGAGAACCTATCAGAAAAATAAATTGTTTTATCCCCAAACCAATGTAACTTAAGTGAGCTGAACTCACAGAACTCCTTTGCACATGCCTTGATATTAAAGATTTAAAGCTTTGTGAATTAATCTTTAATCCTGGAAGTGTTAGGCAACGAGAGCAATATGTTACTTGTCCCCTTACCTCCAGGGTAGTTGGCAACCATGAGAGCTCAGTGTAGTTTGAGTTGTGGCCTATTTACCTAAGAGTTACTGATTTGAAAAGAAATTACTGCAGGAAAGTTAAATCTCCTCTACAAATGTGATTGATATATATAATACAATACAAAAGGAGCAAATTAGAATGTGGGAAAACAGTTTTCAAATATATAAGGAAAACCTTCAGGTTCATGTTGTTTTAAAAAAAGTATGTTTTTGCAAAGAAACATTAATTCTAAACTGCCCTTTGAGATGTTAGAGAAATTTTAGATTGTTAACCTAAGAGGACTGGAGCTGGCTCTGTGTATTGAGTACTAGGGCATCTCTTTCCCCCAAGGTCAGCATTTTATGCTTGACTGTACTCTTTGAGGCTGATTAAATCTGATTTGCACAGACAAAAATCACAGAGGTATTTTCATACCTCAAAATTCTAGATGCGATGATGGATTCAAAAGTTTTTCTCTGACATAAAATGATTGAGAAACTGAACAACAAGGAGGAATGGAAAATTTTAAATGAATAGGATCATCACTTTTTGAGGCCAGAAAAAAACTGCTTAATGTGGGGGATGGTATGTCTAATTTCTGTTAAACATTTATTGTCAAAGGTGGTCACTTTAAAAACCTTTTGTAGATAAAAAAAACAATAAAATTTGGTATTATTTAACGAGAGCACTTTCACCAATGTGCTTAGTTATGTGCTCTACTTGTGTTGTTACAAACTTATGACTTTCTTTGACTAGATTTGTAAAGTAAACAAGACTAATATCTATCCTGTTGACAGATTCTCCCAGCTGAGTTGTTGATTTTCCAGCTGCTCCAGATTTACCAAGGGCCTTTCAGTTGCTGTTTTGCTTACTGCACTCCTTTCTTGGCCTGTCAGTTTGTTTGGATGGTTTTGTCTAGATAGGTTTAGAGATGTGTGACAGATTTTCTATGTAGACATGCTGGATTGAATCTAAAATGTTCATTGCTTGGGATGATGTTTTTGTGTTTTTTTTTTCATTTAACTCATCATGGAATACAAACTCCACTTTTTACAACATCTACAACTTCTGAAAATAGTTAAGTTCAATAGAAAAGTTAGAACTTTTCTTAACATTTCATAACCCTAAAATGAAAGTTAGTATTAAAAAAAAAAAGTAGATGATGTTCTTAGATGTTTGGTCTTATCATTCAGAAATTTAGATAACTAAATCATAATAAACCACAACATAAAGCCTAATATACAGTAAATTTGCACCAATTACATATTTTTTTGTTTTCATTTATGACTGGGATGGCATGTTTATGTTTGCCAGTGGTCATGTTTAGCCATCCAGGAGGAAGAGCTTTTAGTAACATTGACAAGTTGAGCATTTATAGTGTAAAGGATAAAAACAAAAATTAATATAACTATATTTACATATGTCATTTAAAAATATGGTTTAGAATTTATGGTTTAATTCTTTGCACTTAAAAAATCTACACTGATTTTTAATTTGCTGTGACAGAATATGTTACAAATAAATCCTACTGGAGCATTTATTACCATCTTGTAGTTGGTCAATAATGTACATTAGGTATGAAATTACTGTCTCAAAGTAAAGATTCAGAAGAGTTAATTTCTTTTTTCGACACCTTTAAAAGTATTTTCTTGAGCAGATAGAATCATTTGAGAAATGTGTTTCTCAAAATGAAAAATTTAAAAAGTAATTTAAGATTCATATAATGTGCAAACATATCTAGGACACACCTGGAAACCAGTACAGATTGACAGGGCTCTCTGGGGGCCCTCAAATCAGACAGACTTGAGTTTATAGATGAAATAACCACATTTCAGTGAAATTCAAGTGACAACTCTTATGATAGTTACCAAAATATTACATGAAAACATCTAAATGGAATTACCTTTGACAGGCTAAAGCTTGACTGTAGAAAGAGGAATGAGGTGAAGTGGAAAACTGTCCTGTGGCCTAATGAATCAAAATTTAAATTCTACGTCCTTTGGGCTAAAGAGGAACCATCTGGCTGGGTATCAGCACATAGTTCAAAACCCACCATCTGTGATAGTTTGGGGGTGCATCAGTAAACATGAATTTAGCAAGTTGCACATTTTACAAGACACAATAAATGTGGATAAATGTGGACGTGAAATGTTTATTTCCAAATATTTGGAGCAACTTATCATGCATTTTCTCTTTTTTGTTTATTACCAAAATCACAATTGACATGGAGGTTTTCAGGATGGGTTTTAGCTATTTAGGTAAACTGCTATGTCTGCATGCAGTTAAAATGATGATGTGAATATGTCAGCAGAGGCTGAGCTTATAAGTAATATCAAGACACAGAAAATCTCAACAACATTAAACTACTGTTCAAAAAGGTGACAAAGGGCAAGAATATTAGGATATTCTTATTGCAATATGGACAAAGCATCCTAAAACACTCAGCTCTGCAGAGCAATGAAAGGAACCAGCTGCCAATGTCAGGACACTATGAGAGGACAGCTACTGCTGTCCACTATAGCTTCTAGTTTGTCCAGTGTGAATCTCTCCACCACATATTTAAGCATGTCCAACATTCTGCCAAAAGCCAAACTGGCTTTTTTCACAAGGTATTAAGGAGCTTGTGAAAAAAGCTTGGTGCTGCCCATAGGAGAGACAATGAATTCCCTGAATTCTTGCTCCTGTCCATTCTTAACACAATATCCATATCATCTGAGTTCTTTTACATGTAGCGGGATCTTGATGTATTTAGAATCCGCTGTGCACAGTCCAACCAGGAATGGAGCTAAAACAGTCCCTTATAGGACGCCATAGCTGTACCTTACTTTCCAAAAATTATAGTTCCCTAGTCTTTCAAACTTGGGTTGTTTTGACAGGAGGTCTGTTAATCTGGTAGAGTGGCTTATGAACTTTATTCCCTGCAACTTGCCTTTCAAGGGGATGAATGGTGGTACAACCACTTGAAAAGTCAAAATAGAAGATTTGCATAGATTAGCAACATCCAGGTTCCTGAGGTTATACACAAGTCCTGGAAAGATCCTTTTCTAATGTCCACCAATAGGCCTATTGGAGCCATTAACACCCATTGGCCTCACAAGGAAAATGACAGACTGCTCCAGAACCTTGTCCTAAAACATCAAAAAAAATATTGCAATAGCTGTTGGGATTTGATTACAATACCAAAAGAAGGAAATATGAATTGGTTTCCACTTGTCTTGCTTGTTTTTTAAGCTGAACGATCAAAAATATGGGCACTCTAAGCACTTCACAGACAGAAGAATCTATGAACACGTTGATTCATGTTTGGCTCCGATTTCCAATATGCAAGTCCCTGCTTTGAAATGTTTATACTGAAGCAACCTCTCATATACCAGCATTTTATTTGAGTCAATATAAGACCCTTCTGTTGCACCTCATTTAGAAAGGTGAGCACACACTTTATTCTACTCTTCTGTAAACCACGAGTCTTTTTATTAAAAAAAAAAAAAAACACAAAAAAAACAACTCATGTACATCTCTGGAATGAGACTCTCTTTCACAATTCCTTTGTTTGCTGCTCTTTTTCTCCTGAATGTCATTGTCTGTCTGCAGTCATTTTTTTGTACTAACAAAACAAGAACAACAAAGAAAGTGGCACAACATGATTGGTCTTCACTGAAATGCAATCAAGCTTTTGATGAGCTCTTGTTCTCTGTTCTATTTCCATTTCCTTCTCATTTGCTACTATCTGCTGTTACAGATTGCAGGTTCGGAAATAAATTAAAACAATGAGACATTCTTAAGCTACAGATCTGTTTGACCCAAGACTGCCTTTTAGAACACACAATGCCTGATTTTAACAGATAGCCTGAGATTTACAATTACTCTGTCCAGATCAGCGCTTCAAGGAGTGATATTGATCGCCTTAAGAGGATTATTTGTATGATCCTGTATTTTCCATCCCATTTTCCTTCTGGATGTTAAGCCACTTAAAATTAGGGTTACCCTTATAAAAATGATGCTTATGGTAATTCCCATTAGCTTCATCATCTGATTAAATTAAGGATAAAATAAGCAAGAAAATAGCAATGTCTCCTCCTTGAAGTGTGAAGAATTACTGTGGAGATGTGATTTGCAGACATGGTTGTCAGTTTTCTGGCTCCAGCTTTGGAAGAGGAGCCATTTCCTCTGTTTTCCTAAGAGGTTTATTGCATTCCAGCACAGTGGGACTGTAGCACTTTGTCGTAGAAAAGGCCTAGATGCTTAGGATAAAGGGCTATTTCCCTTTCTGCTCAAAGAAAAGGAAGAGACACATCTGTCTACGTTCTGTTTTATCTTTCCCGTTCTTTCACTTGTTTTATCTTCCCTCCTAATCTGCTCATCCCAACTCACTTAATCTAGGGAGTCTACGTGACCAAAGACTGTGATGACTCCTTGTGAACCACTCACTGTTTCTGTTAGATTGTCCTCTCAGGTTGGCCATGAGAGTTTTCAGCAGGTCAAATGGTGTGTGATTTAATCAGTATACTGGCTCTTGTGTTCTTTCCTGCTTCTGGTTTGGATTTCACCCAAACTTGTGTTTTAAGTTAAAGACGAGATACCACTGAGTGCACAAACTTCTGCATTCATATTCATACATTCATAGAAAGGAGATGTAATAAAAACAACCGACTCCACCTTTTGGGAGTAAGGAGGTCGAGGTTTAAGGCTTTAGTTTATATGGACGAGCAATTTATATGCACCTGAGCAGCAGCAGCACCCATGTGAACTTGATAGCTAACACAGTCAAAACAAGTATGCGGTGTGCATACATGCATAACAGTGTCAGATTTATTATCCATGGCAGCGCTAAGCTTGTCAGCCTTGACCAAAGGCACCTTACCTGTAGTGGAAAAAATGGTGATTTGAAGCCGAAAAACATGCTACTATTTGCACAAGTATGAACTTAGTCAGCAGCAGTCTTTCACAGTCAATTCCCAGCTAAAAAAGCAAAAGGAAACTACTGCCTGAAATAATAATAATAATAATAATAATAATAATAATAATAATAATAGTTCTAAGGAATTCTTATAGGAATAATAGAAAGTATAAATGGACAAATAATTTTTTCTAAAATTTAAAATACAGCTAAAAAAATTTTATGCTAGCCTCATGTGTACAAGTAAAGATAGATTTTTTTCATAAGGATTTTCCTAGTTATTTTAAACATGCCAATGGCCTCTAGCTTGGGCTGGTACTATGTGTGCTCTTGATAGCATCATGCACCTGCTACAGATTTATCAGCTTAACGTCCGTATAATATCCCATCGCACCACATCTCGAAAGTGTTCTGTTAGATCAACATCTGGGGACTGTGGAGGCCATTAGAATAGAGTGAAGTTAATGACATGTACAAAAAACCAGCTTAACCATGTCAACCAGTCATTTCTGTCCATGTTCATTGAGTATTTTAGTGCCTGTTCATTATCTGTAAACCAATAAGTAGTAAATTAATACAGATGTCTCAAGAAAAATAAAATGAACAAAAAAATTACTAAAATAAAACAAAAAAAATTGCAAAGTTTATGTCTGAGTAAGACTGAGAATGTTGACATTACAGTGAAGGGTTGAAGGAGTCGTTCTACCTCTTTTGTAACAGAAAGACTGGGGTGACAGAACTGTTTTGTCCAATTAAATGAAATATCACCTACAACCAAAGGAGCTGTTTTGTCTGTGACAAAACAGGCAAGATGGGAGTCATTGTTAACAATGTAGAGGACATGACTACAATAGAGTGGGAACAGAAAAGAGATACACTGCATTTCAAATTAATTTGTCTCCAGACAACATAAAAAAACATTTGCCTTTTGGAATTTTTCATTAAGACTCTTTGCTTTGTGTGTATTATTGAACAAATCTTACATAAAAAGCGAATGTCTTTCAGCTGTCTGTCGTCAGATATGACTAATCCTAAAGTGTCCCTACCTGCTAACCCTTTGTCCTACCCCTACAGCTTACACAATCATGCTGAGATGCTACTTTGTTTTTGTGAAATAAGAGTAAATGTACTTGCAAAAAAACACACATTTTTCCTTCTTCTTTAAAATATATTTAAAAATCTGTTTTGATTGTTTTGAGTTTTGTGTGTGGATTTATGGCAACTTCTTCTTATAACCCTTTCATAGCATTGTGTATCTGTTTCAGTTGCGTAGAAAGATAATATGACCTCTGATTCAATCTGGGCCCCAGCTACATCAGGAAGCCATAAATTGTTTGGGAGACACCAAACAGCAAAAAAGCAGAAGACAGCATTATGACCTACAACAACGACACCCCAATGACTCAAAACGTCACCAGATCTCATATTATATGACACAGATGTCATATAATATGAAGACTTCTTTACCTTTGTGAGACACATGCTTGGAGCAGCTGAGACAATTTGATCTACATTCTGATTACTCGTGCTAATATTTAATTGATCATTTAATGGTGCTCGAACATTTAATACAGAAAGCATTAAATGTTCATTTTCAGATAATCAAATTTGATTGTGTATCAACTTCTTACATTCGTAGTATTTTGTTCTTAAATGAATAATGAAGCGACTTCTTCAAGTCTTGGATAAGGGTTACGAAGATGAACAGAAAATAGGTTTAAAATTGGATTTTGAATTCTTTTACCATGCAGTTATCAGTAATGGTTATCTCAAGATTTTGACAAGTGTAAATGCAGCGGTAATTAGTGCTCAGCAATAGAGGATGCAGCCCCAGACGGCCTGCAGTGTCCTGACTGTGCAGCCAGACTTTTCCAGCTGGAACACCTCCACTCACCAGCTGTAAGATTTCAGCTACAAACCTGGGGGGCCTGGCAACATGACAAACTGCCCAATAACTATGGACCATTGGAGGAGAAAAACCATCATCTTGTTGTATTTGTTAGATGGGCACAACTGTTTTTGTGCTTTAATAATTTCTTTGTTTTTTCTTTTTCCGACAAGTTGTTTGGATAGGCAATTTGCTGAACCCTTCTCGTGATCCAATGACAGCAGCTTGTCAATGCTGAGAAATAGAAAAATCCAATTAAAAGTAGCAGATATCCTGTTGCGATCAATGAAATCAACAAACAAGGGAGATGTGGAGCCTACCGTTTATCACTAACATCCACTCTTATTTGAAAAGATGGCACTGAAATTAATAACATGTATTTTCCAAATTCCACTGGGCTACCTTGAGAGTTAATAAATCTGTCAATAGTAAAATTTCCTCTCACAGGTGAGAACATTTTTTACCTAGGTATTCTCCATAAACTATGCCAGTGTTTTGTGTTTTTTTTGTTGTTGTTTTTTTTAAAATATATTTATTTTTACAACTGCGTGAAAATGTAGAAAACAAACAGAAATGTCTATGAAGCAATGACTATGTCAATGTTATAATGGTGCATTTGAGTTATGTGTCTGGATAACACAAGATGGTAGCCTCTCCATTACTAACCCTCCCCACCATCTGTGCCACATCTCACTTGGGGCTATTCTACAACATCTTTCTGTATCATTTGTTGTCTCCCAGCTTGTTTCCTGTCCTCTGCTTCGTTTCTATATCATTGCTCACAGTAGTGTTGATATTGTAGATCATAGACCTGAAACAGTATTTAAACTGGTTTTTACAGACCACAATAAACTGCCCTGTAAAACTGATGTTGTCTTAAATAAATATTTGGTCATCAAAATGTGCATCTCAATACAATGCCAATACAGTGAAAATAATTCACTCTTATCACAAAGCAGTTTGATTTACTCATTTGTGAATAAAGTGTCATTCGACAGTATTAAGTTTAACAAAGCCAGAAATTATTCTTTTCGGCAGAATATCTAATTAATTACCGTAACAAAACAATAAAATCTCACAAATTGGTAAATTTTTGCATTGTTTCATGAAAGCTGTCTCAGAAGCTTTCATCTTTCAACAAAAGCACGTAAACTCTGGTGATACCATTGTAGACTGTGACGGGAAAATACTATTTTTCTAAATATTTTTAGAAAGCCTTCTAATGCTGGGGGATTTTGACTTCCATCAGAGTAAGAAAAAATATTTTAGCAGCTAATTTAATTGCCACGCGTGTCACTGTATGTTTTGAGAGCGTCCTGTTCCAAGTCCCAGAAAAGGACTGACTCTGTGTTTATGTCTCAGCCTGAGATCCCGTTGGCAAGAAAATCTGCAATTTGCCTTTCCCAACAACAGATGCTGTGTATAAATTATGCACTGAAGTCATTAGAAAATAATTTCCTGAATGGCAAAATGCAGGGGGAAAAAAAGCATTTGTGTGATTTAGTGCCTCGAAAGTGCGCTGGAGTTGAATTTTCTTATACTTGTGAGTGCGATGTGGTAAAAGCAAACACTTGGCAAGTTCAGGTAAAATATTTTTATTAACTTTTTTTATGCATTTCATGCTCTTCAGAACATGCCCATGTGAGAACCATTCGGTGTTTGTTGATCCTAACACTCCGCGCATTCCTGATTATCTTTCAAAGGTGGTGATTGAAGTGATGATTCTCATCTTGACTGTTGATGTATAATTGGGCAGGGTATCTGTTGTTAGTCTCTGATGAAAGCGCTCCTCTTATCCACAGCTGGTCTGCTACCTTTGATGGCACCTTTTTTTTTTTATCTTTGTGGTGCAAACGCACCACAAAGTATAAACTAATTTACTTATGAGGCATCACAAGTTGTTAAAGATAATAAGATGCCTACACATACAATTATAGCAGTCTTGGCCAAACTTCTTAATAAAGCACAGGAAAAAATGGTGATTTGTGTGGGCAGGTGGCTCAGGGGAGGTCAGACGAACCTAATGTCTTCTGACAGCTGAACACGCAGTTTCCTCACTAAGACAGCAGGCATCAGCATAATTCCAACTATATGATGGGGACAAATAATTAAACTAAAACCGCCTAAAAGAAATTTGGTGGATAGAGGGGTTACATCCTATCATGACCCTTTCTTTAGTGAGAAGGATGCAAAGTTTAATCAGGAGGGTAAAAACTTTATCCTTAATTAAAAGAAAGGAAAGCTGTCCATCACAGCTGTTCATTTTCATGAAATTACAGATTCTCTTAACTTATAAAGGTTTTTCAGCCATTTATTTTATTTTTTATTTTTTTACCTAATTAAGGCACTTGCAGATTGGTTTTACCTATCTTTCCATCTTTCATATTTTAAGGTGAAAACCAAAATTACTTTTCTGCAGTTCTCATTAATTATCTTTGCGAGTTTTTGATGGTAAAAGTTTTCTTAAATAGAAGTGGAAAATAAAACTGAGGAAAATAGTTCAACAACACACTCTTCAAATTAAACAAAGGGAGTGGCAGCTCATATTATTCCCACTATGAAACCTTGCTTCGCACCAGTTTTTATTAATTCAAGTGCTGAAAAAAATAAAATAACTCATAACTAGGCAACAAGAGTCACTTTCATCAAGACCTGAGGTGAGGATTTGATAACTATTTGACAACCAATTATTCAAGAAAAAAGTTTGAAATTCCCAAGTTAGTTTCAGTCAGGGATCAGGAGACAGGATGAGATGAAATTGGGTTTATCTGTACGAAACAGAATATGGACTAATCAGGAACCAGGTTCATCACAGGGGGTACACACCTTACGAGGAATAGTATTTCGTCTTAGCATCAAACTAACAGAACATTTTACCTGACCGTTAAACTCAGTGAAAACTACCTTGCGCCAATCTCTCATGAACTGGCAACGAGATGTCTGCGTTCACTATATTAAACACTGCCAACCACCAGTAGGGGGTGCTGTTTCACCCATTACACATGAACCCAAACTTGGAAGTAATGACAAGTGGAATTCTATACAACATTAACTATGTTGCACTGGCATTAAATAAATACTGTTTTGTAGACTTTCGTAGTTGGCATTGAAGGCCAACTCCTGTTTCCACTGCTGCCAATACTTATTAGATCAGAGATCAGTTGGTTGGGATTGAGACAAACCCATAAATTTATCATTCAAGAAAAGGTATAAGCCGATAAAAAGTCCAACTGAAACACAGTAAAATCGCTCCAATATTTATACCTAAAGAAAACAACGGCATCTTTACAGATGAGCATCCATGCATGTCTTAAGGAGTCTAAATCGACACATTCATCACTGGCCAGGAAATATTGGTGATCTCTAAAAACCAGCTCCTTCCTGGTTTGCAAAGTCTTCTAGGAGTACCAAAGCATTAATTTCACAGACACACGACTGTCATCATGGTATTTAGATGTCTACAGCAATCACTCTGATTGCCTCACACCTGGTCACATTTTATGTGTTAATCTGTGGCACATCACCCTGATGATCATTCGGAAAGAGAAATGTGATGATGAGAAAACGTTGATGAAATGTCATGCGGACTTTGATTTAAGATTTAACTTATCTGAGTTTTTTTTTTATTTGAAAGGTCCTTATATGACTCACCAGCAGAAATTTGTTTTGAATGCGTAAACTAAAGTAAACCAATACATGCACTTAGTTTATCTTTTACACACAACCTTTAAACAATGATATCAGTTTCAGGCCCTGTTTTGTGCATATGCCATGTTTATGAATTAAAACCTGTGGTCTTTGTGAATGCTGGCTTAATCCTAAACTAATGCAACTCATTTAAATGTGACAGCACAGAGAGATGCTGTTTAATCTATTGGGCTATTTCAGGAGCAGATTTGCCCTTCTGTTTTGTTTTAGAATTGGAAAAATATGCTAGCTCAATTGCCGACATGTTTGCTATTCAATGTCTTTCCAGTTGACCTTGTGTGGATAAACAACTACAGCATTATGTTTATTATTCTGCTTTAAAATTTCATACTTTTTAGCACTATATAACATTTGACAAGTGTTTCTATACAGCACCAAAAGCTGACAGTGGATATTTGAGTGGAGCTAGCAATGCGAGTCACATGACAAAGGCAGAAAAGATATTGGTACAGTCTCTCTGTCTCTTTTTCTCTTTATTCGGTAACACTTTATTTGACCGGTTGTGAATATGACTTTCATGACACCGTCATAAACATGACATAACGCCTGTCATGAACATAAATAAGTCTTCATGAGTATTTGTGACTGTTGTTACCCTTTATTCTTCTCTCTAATTTTGCATCATTTAAAGGATGCAAAATGTTGATATTTCAAGCTAATATGCACTAACTATAATACAGTTTTGGCACACATATATACAGCTTGTAAAGGTTTCCTGTTACTGATGATTTAAAGATCCCACAATCTGCACCTGGACTCTGGGGTCTGCTTGATATCTTTAGTTTTTCACGAGGAAATGTTGTGACATCAAGCTAGTTTCTGTCTGTAGAAAAACAAATCAGTCCTTTAAACCAGTAAAGAACTGCCTATAGCACCAGCAATGGCAAAGCACTCAAAACATCTTTGTTAGGAGTTAAACTTACTTAACTATATAGCTACTTAACCATAAAGATTCTCATTACTGCTCTGCAAGATAGAGTAACTGAATGCTTTTGTCTTTACCATGTAAATGCAGTTACTTTGGTGGAAAACATAGCCTTTCACCCCATGGATAAAGTGAAAAATCATAGTTTTTAAGAAAACATCTTAGTGCTCTACACACACATTTGTTTTTTGATGAGAGTTTAGGACACAATGGGAGACTTTCTGCAAATGAGTAATATGTAAATGAATAAAAACGCAACAATGGAAACTAAATAGAAGGGGTTTGAACAGCCTTTTTTAGATATACTATCCGCTGACTGAATGAGCATCGGTGCATCTGGATTTGTTGCATCTGACGTTTCTAGCCGCAGTTGTCATCTTCTGGTTAAATGATGCGTGAAAGTGAATATCCATCTTCTGTGATCAAAAGCGTTATGTGATGACAGTACGATACATGCATCATAAACAACCTGGCTTGCTTGTGGGAGTGAAAATACCACACTGGGCTCAGAGCCTCAAAGAGAGGAACACACTGTCAAGCCTTCTTTTATGTGTAGATTTCGACAATACATTTTTAAAACCTTTGTTAGCTCTGTATATTCTTTTGTCCAGACCATCGGTTCTTTCCAGCTAACAACAATATTTTTCTTTATTCAAAAGAAAATGTGTTTTAACCACAGGTCACACTGTGAAGACCCCCCCCCCGCCAAAAAAAAGAACATATGCTTTGATTTCAAGAAAGGGAAACAGGAAATGTGGAGAATCTGTAAAATCTTTTTTCTCCAGTATTTGGTCCCAGCATAAATAGCCTGCTGTGTAAGCGTAGGGGGTATTAAGTGATGTAACAAGCTTATTTGTGAAAACAGAAGTGGTAATGTGAATGCAAGTCGGAGGAGGGGTTGTGTCATTTAAGTGCACAGTAAGAAATCACTCAGCCTACGAGAATAAGCCCCCAGGCAACCAACTGAGGTAGGTAGGGGGTGACGTTAGAGAGGAGGGGAAGGGGTTGAGAAACACCATCTACATTAAAGTCTTGTCAACACCTGTGTGGATTTCCTAAATTAAAAAATGTCCAACTCTGGAGCGCAAAAGAGCACCGCAGGAGGGTAAAGCTTATGCAGACAAATGCCAAGAAAAAAGAAGTGAGAGATGGACGGTGCAGCCAACGAGAAATGAGAGCAAAACAGCAAAATGTCTCCTCCTGCTTCCTGTGATTACAGTGCTATTATTTAAATGTCAGTGTCTGTCTGCCTGAGAGTGGGCCTTGTAAAGTCTAAATTGATGTGAGTATTGGACAATGTGGTAAAGCCTTCTTTATTTCTATTAATTTAAATAGTACAAAATGTGTGTTCATGCGTGTGTGCGTGTGTAGGCGAGTGGGTGTCGATTTTATTATAGAGAGGAGGGAGGGAGGAAGAGCACTCTTGTCTCAGTCGCAGTGTTGATGCACACAGAACAAGGTTAATTACTTTTCTGACCTTCTCCGGAAGCTTAAAGAAATATTCCAGCCAAAGCCTGAATAGATAGCACAAGCAGAGATGCTGAGTCAATGGCCAAACAGTAAAAAATGAAACACAGCTGAATCTTAAAAGTGTAACCTTATTTACTTTCAGCGTCACTTATCAAATGTTTCAATAAAAATGCCTGCATTGCTGATTTGACATCAGAGGGAAAAATGATTACTTTTTTTCCCTTCCTACTGCAGTTCCTGACTGGCTTTTATAATACATATACACAAAGAATAATTTTATCTCACAATATGGTTAAATTGATTTCACTGGTGGGGATGTGGTGGTTTACACAGTGACTTCAGACATGGTCTAAATCTAATATAAGGATTTAAAATTTTATTTGATTTCTCTGCCCTGGCAAGAGTTTTAATTCAAACCTCACACACTCTTCAGCCAGGTGTAATTATGTTGCTGTGCACTGCCAGTCAGCTTGCTGAGAGACAGCCATTAACCTTCTCTCTTGCTTAAATCCATCCATTAATTATCTATACCCGCTCGTCTGTGCAGGATATCGGACCATATAGGTGGGGTAGAACCTCAACAGGTTGGATCACATACAGGACAAACAACCATGCATGCCCTCACACTCACACATATAGGCAATGTAGATACTACTTGACCTGACAATTGACAATCATGTTTATGGTGACAGTGGGAAGAAGCCGTAGGACCTGAGGGAGAACACCGGCAGACCGAGCCAACGCCACCGTGGGATTTCAACCCAGGATCTCCTTGCTGCAAGGCAACAGTGCTACCAGCTGTGCAGCCCTTGCTAACAAGAAAGGGAGGAAATATTTTTGGTCAAGAAAATACAGTGATGCTCTTGATATCAAACACACTAACATAAATCATTAGCTTTAAGAAAATAATTCTTCAGCATTGCCATTCTTTGGCACTGCATGTACCAAGCATGTACATGCTATGTACCAAGCATGTACATAGCATGTACATGCTTGGTAGCATGTACATTTTGAACACTGCCTCAGGGAGTCTTTCAGAAATTTGTTCAGCTCTCTAAACATGGAGTGAACATCAAAAATCTGGTCAGGAGCATAGTGGGGAGAAAATGCAGCCCAGGAGTTCCTGACAGACTGGCCCACCTTCGACTGCTCAGGCCACCTATAATTAAATAGATCAACAGCTCGATAATTACTGTGATGGAAATTATTTTAACAGAGTGAGACACTGTTTCAGTAATCACAGGAAGATACATTTTTGTCTTTGTGTTTTATTAGAAGGCACAGCGTTTGAAGACTCTACCCACTGAAGTCAGACGGGAGAAAAGACTCAAGTACAACATAATTTACATAGTCAAACACTACTTAGTTGCCAGGCAGATTTCAAAGTTATACAGTTACTTTAATGGGAGGAAGTCAGACTTTAAAGAACAAACAGGAGGTATTAGGAGATAACACAGACCACGGAAAAAACTGCAAAGAGAACCCGATTCCCCCAACTCACTTCCCTTCTCTCAATCTACCCTTATCAGATATAATAAACATTCTCTCGTTTATGGCAGCACAGGGTTGAGGTCAAAAACCCAGTAAAACTCTTCCACTAAAACATAGCAAACAGGAATCCTAAACAACATCCTTCATTTTAAAATTTTCTATCACTCTAAAAGGCTAGTTCAATAGACAGATACAAAGATACCAGCCTACTAATTCATTGGCCCACTGGGAAAATTCTTGCCCATCCGTTCCTGAATCTGATACATCATATACTTTATATTGATTATAGGTAGCAGGTATGCAGTTTCTTTTAAAACATGCTAAAATGTTGTAGTAATGTTCTGATAATACATTATTTAATTTATTATCAGATTCATCGTGTAACATTTGTTCATGTTACAGTATGAAGATGCTGTGTTTCTGATGAAGATTTAATTAGTCTTGGGATGTTAGTCAGAGTGGCTTCATTTGAAATACTTACTTTCACATAATAATTAATTGACAAACTGAGGGAATGGATTCACTTAGTACAGGGCATTGAACTTTAATCTTCAAGTCATAAAGCACAGAAAAAATGAACTGAGTTGGTCAAATCAAGGTGAGAGCACTGTACTTTCTTACCTTTTAAAGTAAATTTTACATCCTTAATTCCAATACATATGCACTACGATGCATAACAGGGTGGCTCAAAAGGAGTAAACATATTTAATAGATGTCGCAGAGCTTAGAGTCCTTTGTGGGAAATCGTGGTTCAATAAAATAAGTTTGTTGCTTTTATGTCAGCAATTGGCAAGAAAGCAACCACCATGAGAAGAGCGCAAAGGGACACCACATATAATTCATATGGGGTGACAATGTTTTCCATCTATATTCAGTAAGATATAAGCAGCTTATCAGTTTAGTAGCTGACTAAAGGCTCGCTACCAAAGCAGATGGTCTTCCTAATTAGCCAGATAAAAGAAGGATATTGCGTATTTTCAACGCACATAGCATCATTTTATAGTACAATCAAGTAATTATGTTAGCTTCAATTGTCTAAATGTATTAAAAAGAAATTTGAGTTTGCATCACCGCTGTATTTGATGCCTTGAATGTGGCCTGTGTCTCTTTTAGGAACCTCTTACCCTTTCCATCTCTCCCCTTTCAGTACGTCATCACAACTCTTCCCCATGCAGTACACTGATGCGTTTTACAACCGTTCTTAGTGGCATTGTAGTTTGTATAATGAGCTTAGCCGACGCCCAATTGCTGCTGTGCTAGTCTGCAGCAAAAGTCGATTTTACAAAATACCTCCCCCTCTTTAATGTCATAATTTCCCTGCTCCTGCCATCTCTCCTGCTGCCTCTGTCCCTCCCAGTCCTGCTGATTGCTCCCACCTGTGCTGCTACCCTTATAAACTCCTGCTCTGTAGTGACTCAGTGCAAGATTGTCCTCGTTGCTGCCTTAAAAACAGTCCCATCACATGGTCTTACTTATGATGGTGGCTCTGACTGGACCCCTGACCATCATCTCTGCCTGCTCCTCGTTTGTTTAACGAGTGGCTTTGATCCTGGCTCTAAACTTTGCTTTACGAACTCTGATTATTTCTTCTCAAATTTTGCATCAGATTTGCCTTCTCTGCCTGCTCTGTTGTGAATATGCACCGTTTCCCTGATTGTGTATTGGATCGATGACACTGAAAGAGTGTACTACGGCTTACCTCACTACCAGTTTCCCTCCTTCATACAATTCTGTCACTGTATAACACAGAGAACATATGCTAAAGACATATAATATTCCTATCAATTTAGCTCTTAAACTACAACTAAAACTACAATTGACTTAGGGAATATGCTGCAGCTCATAAACCTTAAATAAAGGTTTTCTGACCTTTTGTCCCAGGTTTTGCAGTGCCACTTTCCCTTTTCGAATCAATTCTGAGCTCATCCATGCAACTAGTACACTTGTACTGGCAAATTAGTGTACTAATAATGTCAGGACACTCTCTGGGTCTAGGAGGGCTGGTGATAGGTTGAACTACAGTGGAAATCTGTCTTAATTGCATTTCTACAATATTTATTAGATTTCAACAAAGTTTAAGCTTGTTTTTAAGTAATACAAACATTTAACTATCAGGCATGCACATAATGCATGATAGTCAATCACTGCAAAGGTCCATTCAAAATGTTCAGGTAAGCTAGCATGAATGGTTTGGGCTGTGGAAGGAAACCAAAATATCAGATGAAAAGACACATATCTATCAAGGAAACTGAAATTCCCCAAAGGAAGGACTTGTTTGAAATTTTAACAATCTGGCAGGGAGATGGCTGTACTGATAATCACGTTGATTAGACATTCTTTGTTTGTTTTTTTCCGACATATAATTAGTAAGGCATATGGTATTTTGGAAGTTTGTTTGGTTTCTTTTTCACAAAATGAACAAAATAATTTAGTTATTTACTTGTAGTGTTGTCTTCTGCAGATCTCGCTGACTTTTTTCTTATTTGTTTCAACCATTTCCAACTGCACCATCTCTTTCTGATTTATGGAAGTTTATGGCAAAAAAGCAAAACCTTTTTGTAGTTTTCATTTGCTTGTATCCAGTGCCAAAGTGTTGCCAAAGTAGTGGATGGCCTTTTTGCATTTAAAACGTTTGCAATGTTGCAATTAAAAGTTTTGTGTTTTTCCTCAAACTTCTTCTCACTTCAAAGCCAAGAGAAAATTGTGCCTGTCTGATTTCAGAGCCAACAGTAGAACATAATACGTTTCTAATACCAGCATCAACATACAGTTGTGCTCAATATTCAGGTCAGCCAGTCCACAGTAATGTCTGGCAGATGTGACTGATGACAAAAATGATACTGTTCTAAAAATGTGAGTTGGTATTTGTTTTATATTATGGACAGGGACATTTTTTCTGTAATTGATAAGTTGTACTTTTCACTTGGAAAAAAAACAAACTGAAGTTGCATAATTTTGAAACATGTAGATTTACAGATTTTTTTGTAAATATTGAGTGATGATCACAAGACCAAATCAGAGTTGTGAATTTCTGAGTGATATTGGTTTAATGATTGAAGCTTCAGTTTAGTGGTGTGTCATTTGTGAATAAGATGTCTGTAACAACCCAAATAATAACCACATACAAAGAAATTATTCGTCCGAATAGTAAGCACTTTCAAAAAGTGCTTACTAAATTTTAGTAAACCTGCTCAGTAGTTACTCTCAAGCCATATATAAGCTATATAAATCAAACTCCACAAAACAGGAATATCCTCTATGCATAGATTTAAATATGCATCAGTGTAGCCTGTTATTTGGTTAGAATTAATAATTCCTTTAGGCAAACAACCACATTACTGCACCCTCTTAATTTCAGCCACTCTTACAGAAATAACAGTTCCACAGCCCCTAGCGCTTCATGCTGCAAAATGTAATGTAGGGCAGATAATAACCCTATTATCAGTCTTGTAATAAAATCTGGATGTCTAAAATTGGTATGCTGGCCATAGAAGTATATTACTTAAAAGAATGTGAATTAGAGTGGCATTTTAACATCAGCACGTCTCACAGTGGTTTTGTCAGTGTGTAAAATCGTCAGACAATTTGACAGAGTCATATATTTTTGATCCAGAACAGAGTTAGCACCCGGCTCAAACCTCCCCAAGCTCAGTTTCATCTCCAAGATAAACACACTCACAACAATTAAAAGAGATATTAGGGTTGACAAAATAATTAACAGGGGGCCAGTGTGACTCTGGGGTGTGGGATTGTGTGCAGTCAACAAAAGACGAATAAACAAATAATCATTTGGGTGGTTGAGCAACATATTAATTGAGTGCTCAGCAGAAAACCTTGGAGAAAATGAACATTTTGGTGCCCCCAATAACACACAAATACACACACCCACACACACACACATCTTATAAAAATAAACAGTGATTCCCAGCTCAGTCACTTAGAGACTTATCTTTGATGAGAAAGCTGAGAAGTAGTCACTCCTCTGTTGAAACAGCTGATCTCAGTGGTCCTTAATTACTCTCCTGCAGAGATTATCACTGCTAACGTCTCTCCTGGTTTCACAGTTAAGCCTATGGCTGCAGATTCCTCAGGTGTACATCGCAGACATCAGCTTTGCGTTTTTGCTTGTGCGCCTCACACTGCTCCTGACTTAAATGATAATGATAGCTGGGTTTTTTTCACTGCTAATGCATACATTAAACCTTTATTTTAGTTAAAAACAAAAGAACATGTTATATGCTGGCTATCTTATTCCATTCACTGACAAAATGCACACAGAGACAGCATTGGTGCAAAGTGATATTAAAGCTGAGTATCTAACAGTGTTACCCAGAGGTGAGTGTCAATGGGGGGCAGCTTTTAGCAGCTGTTTGTCTAAGTGCCATGCTGTACCCACGATGCATCTGGGTAAAAGCACAGAGGAGAAATTGAGGGTGCAAGCACTCCAGCTATTATACAGAAGATGTGCGAGGAGTTACCATAATGAACTCATGTATCTAATGTACAGCACGTAAACTGAAATGACTGAAAAGTCTAAATTTAAGTAAAAATGTACAGGTATTCAAATCCAAAAGGCTAATCAAAAATCTTTAAAACAGATAACTTTTAAAACACATATAAAAGCTCTACACAAGTTGAGACCATTTACCATTTAGAAAAGAAGAGAAACATTATTGTCTACATGACCTGCACTCCAAAAAACCCCAAAGCTCCTCAGCAGTCTGCTCTGACCCTTCCTATAAATAGCATCAGTGTTATGAGTCCAGTCCAGTTTAGTGTTCAGGCAAACACACAGGTTGATCAGGAAGTAGTTCTGGAGGCACCTGGCCACAAAGTCCTGAGTCAATTGTCAGTTGTCAGAACTATGGCAGCATGGGGAGTTGATGGAGATGTAAATGGACCATATAAATGGTGACGAGGAACAATGCCAGCACATTTCCCAATAGGGCCCTTGTACTGCAGACAAGCCTGTGAGAGACACAGTCTTGTCATCACATACTGTGGGATGGGGGGCAGTGTGTCCAGATTTTTACCATCTACAAGCTAACATAAAGTCAACTTGAGCTTATGAATAGTGAATACACACAAACAGGACATAACATTATGGCCTGATGTATTATACAAAACATTACTGCCCTTCCAAGACATGAACCCCATGAGGCTCCTGAAGGCGTGCTGTGATACATTCCCCAAGAAGAATTGTTGTTTTGTGCCACAACAGACCACAACCACCCCAAAATGTTGTTTCTGAAACAATTCTTATGTATGTGCTATGTATCAAAATGACATCTACTGGGATAGAAGATTCAAGTTTTCCCAATAGAATGTTGCAGAAAGCATTAAACTGCATCTACAGGCTTCTCTTCTGACCCTAGTGTATGCTGGTGCCAAGATTTCTCCAGATCAGTAATGATTACGTGTCTAGCCAACCATGTGGTACGAAAGAAACTGAATTAATCAGACCAAACCACCCTCTTCCATTACTGTTTTGTCCTCTTCCAATGCTGACATGCCTCTTGATGGTGCTTTTGGCACTGGACAAGGGTTGGCCTAAATAATATGAGGCTGTGGGACCTCATAGGCAACAAACTGCGATGCACTGTGCATATATTATCCCTTTTATCTTAGATTGTGTTTCTGAAATCCTGCTGGGTGCTAAGGTAGAATTTTGCACAAATATACATACATTGTTTCACTCATGAACTTACACACACAGACAGAATAACAACACAGCCCGTAGGACAAGAATGGTCGATTCTGTGCTGATAAAAAGAAAATGCCAGGGTGATTATGATTACTAGAGATTACCTCCCTTATAATAAAAAACACCGATCCCTTAGGCAGAGAGCCATGCACTTCGCTTAATGATCAGTAGCACAGATTAAACATTAAAGTGCCCACTAACTCCTTACTCTTTTATTTCAAAGTTTACAGCAAGGCTGGCAAAGGCATTTCATTCCCTTCTGGCTTCTATGTCTTAGACTCCGAGTCTTTGAACAAGAGTAAGACATTAAATTAGGAGTGTTTCCACATGTCAACGATGCAGAGCATGCATACAACAGATACACTGCACAGCCTTTTGTCTGACAGAGAAAAGATACTGTATGGTCATTACATTCCTACAGAAAGATGTAATCAAACATCTGACACATACAGCTGAAATGGCACCAGGGAAAAAGATGTTGCTAATGAAATAAAGGTATTTGCCCATGTTGTGTACCCAAAACTAGCATGAATTTTTAATAAAACTGCTCTTTGTTTACTTGTGTGTTACTGTTGGATGAATGCTTGTGGCACAAAGTGGTTGTGTGAAAATATACTACAAGGTCCTTGGGTTTTCTTGTCGCTGTCTGGAGCTTTTTGTGCTGCTGTTGTCTGAGAGTAGAGTCACCACCTCTTAGCCCCTGAGGCTGTCCACCCCAGCAAGAGAGCTCACAATCAGATTGGGCCATGAGAAAATGCCCCTGAGGACTTGTGAGGTGGATCAGGGTTCAGTGGGGTAAAACACTGCTAAATACCCAGGGATAGTTCAGATCTGACAGCTTGGGTCACAGAAAGGAAGGGGTGGGGGATAAAAAAGTGCAATTGGTGAGTACCTGAAGGAAAATGTGGGTTCCTTTTACTTGATTTATCAATGGAGGTTTTTTGTGTTGAGCAGAGGGATATGTCCACAACTGGAAATATGCTTTAAAAGTCAGTGTTGTTATCCTTATAGTTTTCTGAACTAATTTCTGAAGATTTGAGAACAAATGTCCCCATGTTTCTGGTTCTTCACAGTTATTTGCACCAATGTGTAAAAATGTTTGCCTTCGCCTACCTTCCTTGATGCAAAAAATGAGAAAAAAACAATTCAAATTTAATTTGAATCCAATAGTTAAAAGGGAAAAACAAATGACACAATCATTGGTACCCGTAAAAAGCTCTATAAAATGTATACAACTGATTTTCTTTATTATCCTTCTTATACTTGAGTGTCTGCTGCATCTGGCATGAAACAAAGAATGAATATGTGAGGAAGAAGTTCACAGACTGTAAGTATTGTTTACCAATCTGTGATCATGCTTGCATGGGATGAAACACTATTTGAACTACCACATCACTTTAACTAAAAATCTTTTTAAAATAATGGTAAATTTAAGATAGATGTTCAATAGGTCTTTTACGAATATGTAATCCAAAAAATATTCCCAAATCAACACAGAAATGATTCACCAGTGCAAAAATCAGAATGGCTAAGATTCCTTTCAAAAAAAGACTAAATGGTGACCTATTGGCAAAACAAGTTTACATAAAGTATTGATAGCACTTTTATACAAATTTGTATTTGTATGGAAGTATATTGTGTATAATGGATTTTTTTTCCCCCAAAGCAAATACAATGTACTTAAAATAAAGATTAAATTTAGAACTGCAAACTGACATTGATACAATAAAACATACATTTATTATAATCCCATCTATAGAAGGATGCCAATAATTGTAAAGGGTGATATCAGAGACATCTGTCACAGAGGTGCAGATGTGGTTTGAAAGAAGAAAGACTGCGATGATAGAGGTGAGGAGCACATTGTTCAAAAGCAACCCAGCGACAAATAGATGAGCAAAGAATATGAATATTTGATTATGAAGAACACAGAAAATGTAAAAGCTGGGAGTGTTTTATGCATGTATTGTTATTAGCTAAAGATTAAAAAAAAGAACAGCATTTCATTTCCCCAAATTTAGTCTTTTATCTCTAAACACGGTGCTCTCACAAATGAGATGAAACTATTCAATTTCACACATTTTAATGGCTCAGTATTGACTTGCTCATGAGGAAAACTTATTTGTGCGAGAGGACCAAGTACAAAAACAAGAGCATGCTGTGTAATTGAAAAAGACAGGATTAATTTAAATCACTTTATCAGGTGGTGTTTTGCAAACAACATTTATAGACCACAGTTATCAAGAAATTTTGCAAAAATCCTTCTATCCTTCAAAAATGTTTCATGCAAAATACAACTGGAGGGGCATTCTATTTAGAGAGAGGAATTAAAATTAGTTGTCTTCACTGAAGCTACATATTCCATGTTGATCTAAGGATATTATTCTGTTTCTGCCAATAACAACCAATAATAGAAAGCGTAATTTTAATAGCTGTTGCTATGGTTCCCTTTCAATTTACTCTCCAACAACACATTTGACAATGTGCAAACATTTCTCATATGAACTTACAATTTCTTCAGCTGATTCCTTATTTCTCGTGTTCACAGAATCAGGCTTTGTTTGAAATTTCCCAATTACATAATTGTCCACACAGAAAAACTCAGTTAAAGGATTTACCTCATTAAATAATTAATCTAATAACAGCCTCTGAAGTCGTCTTACAACCATTTTTCATGTTGAATGTCTGATTTGTATATAAGAGAAGAAATGCCAGCAGATCGCATGCTCAAATTGTAACATGTTTTCAGAGAAAACTAATTTAGGATTTTCACTAATTGTAAGGCATATTTATCAAAATTATAGTAAATATATGTTTGAAATATATCATTAATATAAACATTTAAAAAATTTTAAATGATCCTGTGTCCTCTTTGTTACTCGTCTGCTAAAAATCAACCCTTTGTTTTACATTTTGTACAGAGGGTCTAACCTGTGGACCGGTTCTGAATTTTGTTTTTCTTTGCTGCTTATAAAGTTGGGTGTACTTACTTTATGTGTACTTATTTTCAAATTCTGCACCATCAATGTAAAATATTAGAAATACAGATACGTGCCAAAGTAGGAATGAGTGTTAGTGTTGAAGTCAGTGGAGTATATTTAGGTGAAAAATGTTAACTTTAGAATCTGCATAAGGTTTTTGCATTTATAGTCTAAAATTAATAGCAGATATTTTACTTTTCTGTATACTTTGTTGGTTTTACTTTTTGTAGTTGTGTGTTTTTCAAAGTGTTGGTGTCAAACAAATACTTTTCTTATTCTACAATACAACAGAGACTGATTAAAACTGATTTTCAATTTGTCCTAAAGCGGCTATTTAGCAAAAACACTTAGAAATGCAAAAATTGCCAAACACACAGAAGGCTTTGCTAACTTCTTTCCACTTCTTTAGAAGAAATAGATTGTGGATTTCAACTGTGCTGAGTTTTTCTACTAGAATTACCTTTCTTCAAAAATGGCAATGCCAATTTTGTCTTTAAAGCAATTTAAAGACAAACAACAAAACAAGAGCAGAAGTTTTGAAGCACACAAACCGCCTTTAAGGAAAACTCTTGAAACAGCAGAGGAGCAATTCAAGTCAAACAGAAGGAGGAAATGAAATCATTAGACTGCCTTGTTCACAGGGACTGAATACTTTGAAGATCTTTATAGAAAATAAAGTAGAAAGTATAACAAAGTAAAAAAGGTAACCTACCTGCAGTGCTCCAAATCTTAAAACCAATGACAGGTGTGGTCTGTGACAAAAGAGGAAGGAAAACAAAAGCTATCTTGACACCAACTTCCTCTTATGCTCAAAATGCAGACACTTGACAAGTGCTTAAAATAACTAGAATTAGACATATATTAAGTTTACTATGCCCTCAGGCAATTTGGGAACTTAAAATTTCAAGATATCAGGAGATGTTATATGGACATTTAAAGATCATGGCTATGTTAAACCACCATACAATTTATGCGTCATAGTTGTTTTGTGTCACAGAGATGAAAGTGTATTGTTGCAAAATGTGTGCATCATCCCCAGAATAGATTTTTTGGGAAGCAAAGACATAAAACAGCAGAAATAACTCACTTTCTCAAATTACCACTCTAAATTTAAGACACAAACAAAAAAGCTTTTAAATAAGAAATGTTTTATATTTAATGATGTGACAAAAGTGTTTTCATTAATAGTTAATGGCAAAAGACAACACAGAATTCAAGGAAATATGTCTTTTCTCTGCGTACTTCAATAATTAGCCTGATTTGTGAGTAATGAAACTTTTTGTGTGAACTCCTTTCTCTTGCCATTCGATCCAGAATAATGGGGCAGCTATTTTATGGGGCCTTTCAGCCTATGTTAGTACAGAAATCATTTTGCTGAGGCTAATGATACTCTTTTACCAGCCTCAGTCAGCATATTCACAGGTCTTTGAGTTTTGTTCTGCAGATGATACACATGTTTTGCACTCAACAAATTAATGTCTGGAATAGCCATGTTAATTTTTGACGGTAGCGTAATGTTCCCTCCACATTATCTAATGAACATAATTATTGAAAAACTGGGGCACAATTTTTCTGTGTTTTGATTTTGAATACCTCTTTAAACACATGTCACATTAGAAGACCAATGCTTTTAAACTTGAAGCAGGCCCTGGATTCTTCACACTGTGACATGAAACAGAGCACTTAGCCAAAGGACAGACAGCCAACTGCAGGCCGACTCTGCAGTGACCCCAAACAAATCCTCAAGGGGACTGTCCTTGAAAGGGAGGCAGACCCTCTCTAACCTAGCAGCCCCCAAGCACTGTTAAAGGCCTTACACTTAGAAGAGTGGCCCCTTTGCAGAGGCCAGTGACACTGCTAAAAATCTGAACCAAATTGGGGGTCAGGTTTGAATGACAGTGTGGAAACACCAAAAAAGAAAAGACTCAGAGGAAAGCTGAGATCTCAAAGAAACTGAGATCTGACCAAACTCTTACTGGTTAAGATATGTATGTCCACTGAAGCTCACTTTATAGATTTAGGGTTTTAAACACTCACAGTTAAGAATTAAAAAGAAAAAAAGACAGATGCAACTGATGGATCAAAATAAATGTCTTTGAAATTCATTAAAAACCATATTGTTTATGTGATAGTGCTCCTTTTTTCCCTAAATAAATACTTTTGCGTAGCTATATTTTGAAAACACCACAAGGATAAAGTTTAGTGCAGTAAAAATAAAGATATTTTCAAGTTCCATTAAACTGACTGATATAAATTAAAATTACTAAAGGTGAAATTGAGACTTTACACCTTTTTTTCCTCCTTTCTTTTGAATCTCTTTATGCCCATTGTCAACGTGATGTGAATGATTTATGGAAGTAAGCACAAAAACAAAACAAGGTTGTTTTTGTTTCTCTTTTTCAGTTCAACTGTTGTGTTGGAAAAAAACAAGGAGTGAATGGTGCAAGTCAATGACCCAATCCAATCTGCTGGGTTTACTTAAACAGAAAACCTTTTAAGCATATATAAATAATAAACTGAATTTGATGCACTAATAAGGACAAATCCCATAGGGCACACTGAAGGGAGATGAGAATCGAGCGGAACTGCATAGGGAAGCAATGGCCAGGTTACCTATGACCTGATCAAAGTTTAGATTTTAGCTGTCTTTTTGAAATATTGTGGTGTTACCTTAAAGCTGCACTATGTAACCTTTAAATAAAAAAAAGGTTTTTGTTGTTGTTGTTTCTTTATACATATTTGTTAAAACTGATACTATGTCACAATGGAATGTTATGAGACAGAAAATCCGTGGAAAATATTAAGTTCCTCCACCTCCTCCCAGTTCTAGTGTTGACATCTGCACTGGTGACAGTTTTAGCAAATATGTAAAAGAAAAAAGAAAAAAAAAAGAAATTTTTTTCATATAATAGTTACACACAGAGATGTGGAGATACAAATGTCCGCAAACCCGAGGTCAAGTAAATTCTGAAAGAAGAGTAGCTTAAAACTCTTAACCTATTACTATATGTGGATTTACAAGTTATTACATCATTGGGCATACATAGATTTCTATTTTTATTTTACAAACTGGGAAAATGTGGTTTTTTTTCTACACTTGAGGTTAGATTTAAATAATTTAGAAATTTGGTAAAGACCAGCTGACATTAATCATGTTATATTACATATATATGTAAAAAAAAAAAAAAAACTGTGGGATTTAAAGAGGATTTTGTTTTTTCTTGCAAAGACTGCAAACCCTCGAAATGTTTTTCATTTCTGACTTATCTTTTTATCCTTACTGTGGTGGTTGAGATGGTAATGAAAACAGGCTGGATGTCTAACCACTTTGAATTTAAAAAAAAAACAAATCTGCATGGCAGTCGTGTGAAACTGCGGCAGCATTTATGGATATTAACCCAATAAAGTACCCTCTTTAAATTCATGAGAATCAGCCAGTTTACTCCGTCTTTGCCCACCCCCTCTCTGCTACACCAATAATTTCATCAACTCCTTCACTAACGGTGCAAATTCACTTTACAAGTAAAAGTTATCCACCCCTGAATAGATTTTATATTTATGTGCCTGTATTATACACACTGGTAATGTGCCTTTTGGGGAAAAAAATGGGGAAAAGTTCCTGTTGCAAATGTTTCAAATTTCACAAGTGGTCTTATAACCATAAAATGTTCTATTGGTACTTTCTTTTATGCATTTTTAATACTACCCCAGTTCCGTCACCTAAAGTTTCTAATAATGCATCTTTAGGTTAACAATGGGCATATGATACACCATGTAACATTTCTGATTATGACAAATTGTCCCAAAGGTCAACTTTATTTGTGGACAAATATAATGAGGCTTAACGGCAACAGCAGCAAAACAAATATGTTTCTATGGCTTTTCCAGTGACTTTAACAATGAGCACCTCCAGAGGCTGTACCTCTCACTGCTAATTACAGCTGTGTGACATCTATGTGGGCAGTGAGGTTGCTAATGCTAAGAGACCCAGGGTGATGTTTTCCTTCTCTGTGAAATGATGTGTTAATGATAGGAGCAAACAAACACTACAAGTACAGGACAACTTCGTGCAAAGACTCAAGGTCGTGCATATGAATAATTCATGACAGCCAAAAATCATGACAATCAGAACCCAGTGAGTGGAGAATGTGTAGGAGAGATTGAGCGCTGGGCTTTTTTAACAGCTGCACATATCTTGGAGGGGAAAAAAAAAAACACATAAAACCTGAACCCAGCACTGGGAAGTAGGAGGTTTTGCAGGTGTTTTGTGTGTGTAGGCGTGAGTGAATTGTGTGACAGGTTTACGGTGAACTTTAGCAAACAGGTGTGGATGTCAGCATTTACTCAGTCACAGCACATAAAGCAGGAAACAAACACATGTGTAGGAAGGAAGGCAATCATTGAAAGTGGGAATGAGGGAGAGAGAGGTGCCAAATCACTGGAAGGAAAAAGGGAAGAGTTGATAGGATAATAACAAGATTTATGAGGCAAATAGTTAATACCAAGCAAAATATATAGTTCAGGAAATACAAGCTACTGCTTAGTCTACACAATATTAAAATCATAAAATAGTAAACTGAAATAAAATTGAAAGTAAAATTGAAGTATGACAGTATAAAAAATGTTTGGGTAGCATTTGCTTACCTAAATAACCGAAAGTAAAAGTAAACTGAGAAAAAAAAAGAAGCAATCGTATTTGGGATGCACAGTGTCACGGCTGGTAGAACTGTTGCCTTGGAGCAAGAACATTCTGGGTTTGAGTCTGACCTGACATCTTTCTGCATGGAGTTTGAATATCCCTTTTCATGATTGGGTTCTATCTAGGGCCAAAAACCTGACTTTTTGGTTAATTGGTCTTTAAATTGCCCTCAATTATGGGTATGTATACATGGCTGTGTATTTCAGTGTTGCCCTGGACTGGTGACCTGTCCAGGATGTACCCCACCTCTCGCCTAATGACCACTGATGATAGACTGGACACCAGCTCCCGAAATTCTATAAGGAACAGCAGATATAACCGATGGATGAATGCAAAGAAGAAAAGTTGACACCAAATATGCAAGCCTTAAATTATGATGTGAAGCAACAAATCTGCATTCCACCTCTATGGTGGATCAGACCAGAACATCATCAGCATCATGGGCAGTTCTCTCTGTTGCAAGTCATACTGAATCCATCCTGAAATGCATTTCACTTTAAATGTAAAGTGTCACTTGCTACATCCTCTGACAAAAGGAGATTTTTGTAGGACTGAACACAGTTTTATTTGAGGTGGAGGTTTCATATACGACATATCTTAATGAAGCCGATTATAAATTGTACTTTTATTGTCCTGTGGACTTTTCTAGTCCAGAGGATGCAAAAGCACGTTAATATACATTCAATTGTTCACCCCCAGAAGGTCCATCACAGGGACAAGCAGACCACCCGTCCGGCTCCCACCCCAGAAAGGAGCAGAGGGGACCCCCAGGAGAACCAGCCTAGCAGCCACAGAGCACAAACCCCAGGGGTGTTCAGTCACGAGCCCACAGCAACAAACCCTTCAGCTACTCAGGAGCAGATGTGGCCAACCTAACTAGGCCCACACAGACACAAACATGTTCTCACCCTCATGCATGCACTTAAAGACACTCACGGCTAACATAAAGACAAATAAGAATAGACATACACTAGCACTTCCCATGTACGCTCTATTCTTCCAGCCATAAGGGGCAACTAGCACCTGACCCATAAAACGATCCCCTACGTCCGTTCCTCTTACTCATCTCAATCGTTGATCACAGATGTTTTAAGACTTTCATTCATCAATTTTGTCAGGCATACATATTGACCAGGTTTGTGAAGAACAAAACTAACAGTTGTCATGACAGCACCACCTGAATCTCTGCAGCTTCTCCATAGTTACCACGTGGGATCCTGAATTGCTTGGCTGATTAATGACCTCTTGTTAAGTTTCGATGGGTAGCTATCTCAAAGTAGATGTGATGTACTTTTTCTATATTTGTATGATAGATTGAAAAGTGGCCTGTGAGATCTTTAAAGTTCAAGTTCATGTTTTATCACCTCACCCTGATTTAAACTTTCTCATAACTTTATCCCTAAATGGTCAGATCTGCCCCTAAAAATCCAAACATCCTTAAGTTTGTGTTATAAATGTAGTAAAATTCATGTATTATGTGAACATTAGCATGGAAGTGTACTGGTGACTAAACTCTCATAGAGAAGTTGATCCGATAATACTGTCACATCCAAAAGTAAGTAAACAAATCAAAGAAAATCTATAAATTACCAACCTAAAGTAACCTTGAAGAAAACACTCAGCAACTCATAATTCTGGCTTTTTAGTTTTCTTCTGACTGAGACGATAGTTCACACAATAAAAACTGAATATCCATTGTTATCAACTTACCGGTGTGACTGTTGCACCAGCTGCTGGGTTGGATCTCAAAGCAGGATGCCCCTGAACTGAAGAGAAGGATCTTCACCTGCAAAAGGTATTATTGCTACAACACGTTGCATCATGCTTCTAGGTTACTTTCACATTTCACTTGGAAGGCAGACAGCAAATCAACATAGGCTGTATTATAATGATTTATATTTATAGCTACTAACT
This sequence comes from Poeciliopsis retropinna, assembly GCA_010277075.1. NCBI lineage: Eukaryota > Metazoa > Chordata > Actinopteri > Cyprinodontiformes > Poeciliidae > Poeciliopsis > Poeciliopsis retropinna. Next base: position 18,752,140 of record VMRM01000009.1, read on the forward strand.
AAAATACATTTTTTCTTTTATTTTTCAAGACCTTATATACTAAAAACTTGTATTTGTATTGAGGGTTTTAACACAAAAACTGCTGAAGTAATGTTGTGGTACATAATATTTTTTTAAAAATTAATCAGTTAACTCAAATAATAAAGGAAAACTGATAATAGGTTTATTGACTGATCAAATTTGATTGCAATAAAACACTTTTCATGTTAATCGGGGACAAAACTTCTTAAATAAAAACATCTGTTTTAAGGCAAATACTTTCTCATGAGGAATGCCAAAAATGAAATGCAGCAGAAGCTTGACCAAAGTAGCGGGTCCATCAAAAGTCCTTGAATTTAGATTAACAGGTAATAAAATCCCTCTTTATGCCCTCATCATTTAAGGGGTACGCTAGAACGGATGGTTTATAGTCACTGAACAGGTGGTATATGGATGGAAGCAGCAGAGCATCTGTTTAACCTGCGACAAGTATACGGCAGCAAGCTGTGTCGGACCTTATTGCTTTCAATTTTCCCTTCAAACAGTCGTCTGGACTATTGTAACAAACAGATCAATATGGGTAAATAAAGACAGAATAGTCTGTGATATTATTCCAGTCAGTCACCAATAACCACTCACACAGGCAGAACTTGTACTATTTCTGCACCTGTTCACAGTCTGAGTCTATCCATTTGAACAAAACATTTTTCCTTTTTTTCCACTTTAATTAGTCTGTCTTCTTTTTACACATGAATGGCTGTGAACATGCATCCATTCTGTAAATGTGCACATTTATGTGTATGTGGCCTGTTTCACACAGCCACTGCATTGAAAGCGTAATGAGATTTCTGGTTTAGCTAATCGCTTCTCTTTTTTAAATGTCAACAGAGGGAAACGCACACGCAAATCTGTGTTTAAGAACAGATCAAAAAGTGGCAGTAATCTCTAGCTTAGGATGCAGATCTTGGGAAAAAACTGGCACAATTTTATATATGTGAGATGGATTCATTTCCCAAGTTAATTAGTCATGCCTTTGTCATAAGACAATGGGAAGCCTCAAGCAATGGAGCAACAGATTTTACAAAAATATATATTTTACATTGATGTTTTTCCTATTTAACAGAATTATTTTTGGAACATTATGGATTTCTTTAGAAGTCATAGGAAAAACATACAGGAGCATCTAAAAGTACTAAAAATACAGGCTTCTTAGTTCATCCTCTGCACTGCAACATATAAAATGATGAATGAGAAGAGTATCGTTATTTTTTATGCTGTTAGTATTAAAACTTTCCACCATCTACTGCAATGACAGCTTTAGTCCTCTTCAGTTTTCTATATAGTACCAATTCAAAACCAAATTCATCTCACGAAACTATTTAAAACGCAAACAAGGTTTTATATCTTCAGTGCGTTTTAAATTGTAGCTTAATACTAATTTGGAATGGAATTAAAGGCAATGTACCAAAAACAAAGATGGGTATTTTTAAACTGCATTTCTTTCATAGACTTTGTTGTTGCTCAGCTTCAACATCAAAACTATTACCTCATTTAGAAAGTCACCTAATGTTGGGAAACCATTTAATGCCATTGATCTGTTCTTCGTTGTCTAGCAAGGGAAAATGTGGTCCACAAAAGCAGGCAAAGATAGTCAAGGAATAACCCACACCAGTCAACACAATAGCACACTTAATAATAACAATGACCATATCAGCAAGGAAAACAACTGTTAATCAAAATGTCCCAAGCTTGGACAAAGTTCATTAAAAGCTTTAATTGAACATGGGACAAAAATATATTTGTAGTGATTGCACCTTATAGCTGACAACCAGTTTAAGGTATGGTGCTGTGGGTTTTCAATTTCTTTTTCAGAGCCAATGTGAAGACAGTCAAGATTCAGAATCTCTTTTGTGATCTGCATAAAAAGATGTAACCTGCACTGCCAGCAGGTCTTATAGGATTACAGAGATATATTCATATGGTTAAAATTACAAACAGCAACACAGCCTTGTCTTAGCTTTGAGTGTACATGCTGTATTTGTATTTGCAGCCGTAAATAACCAGTCTAGTTTTTTAATGGATAATAATAAGCATGAAAGAAGCAGTGTAATATTTTTTATGCTGGAAGCTGCACTTGGCTTGTTGTTCTCTTACCCAGTGTCTATCTTGATAAAGACCACTTTATGTGCTTCCTAATGAGTCACTTGCTACCTGTGTAGCAGTTGCCCATGCAAATTATCCCCAATGACCAAGACGTTTATTCACCTGTTGCTGTAAGCTAATGGAAGGTACAATGGAATGGATTGTTTTGGCTACGAATCAAATGGAACAATCTATTTTTGAAGTAGCTGGACATGTCCCCTATGCCATTTTTATATTTTTATTTCTTTAATTTTGAGAGGTGCTATCCTGCCATTTTAAGATGCAGCCCTTCTTCAACACACTTGAATCAAATGGCTGAATTCCCTCATCAGCAGGTCATTTACAGGCCTGGTAAAGAACCATTCATTTGATTTAAGTGTGTTGGGAAAGGGCTGCATTGACAAGCTGTTGGGTTTCTTCTCTCAAGTACTCGTCCTGGACACTCCTACATTAAATGTTAATCCAAAGTATATATGGTGTATACTGTACCAATAGTTAAGGGGTGAGCTCTGGACTTTAAACATTTACTTGGGGAGGCATTAAACTATTTGGTGACAAAGTGTTAATGCTTTGAAAACTGCTGTATGATAGATGAAAGATGTGTGTTGCGCTGTAGTTACAGGTAAAAAGACACCTACCAGTTTTATATTCAATGTTTTGGTTGCTTATGCTTTTACTGACCTAATAAGACTGCATATTCGTAGTTATTTTATGTCCTTCTTTCCGACTGTCACATCTGCTTACCTTGCAATAATGTGTCTTGTCTAATATGTTCAGAGTTAGAAACATATTCATGAAAGATTAACTACTGGCTCGTATCTGTTATGTTTCAACATAAAATGTCAGTGCAAATATTGGATTTGTCAAATTAAATGGTAATTTGGAGGGGTTGTGCAGGTGATCATGTGAACATTTTGTAGATCTCATGCAAGTTCATCAATTTTATTGTAATATAACCCATAGAATCCACATTCGGTCAGTGATATATTTGACAATACGAGACATAAGACCTGAGTACATGGACCAGTTATGGTTTTGGATAAATCTGCCATGGTTCGCTATCATTTATGAGACGATTCAAACTGTGTAGCCTCTAAACTATGAGTCTGATGGAAGTTTAAATTGTTTTCATGAATCAGTGAAGCACAGACACATGAGGTTAGAAGTTCATTGTAAATGTGTTGAGATGTTGAGCGAGTTAGGCGTTCCACTCCCAACAGAAAAAATGACAGTTTAAAAAGACTTTCACTTAATACAAACAGCAATACTCATCATCGCAAACAGCAGTGAGAACTGCATTTATTCAGTGCTATAGTCACTCTGCATTTTGCAGGTGCATGCTGAATTGTAAAGACACAACAGGACAAAGAAGAGATGAAAGTAATAGAGTTTCTGAAAATGTTTCAGTTTTTCTTCTCACTTTTCCCCACCTTTATTTTCCAAAGGAACTTGAGATTCACCAAACAACTGCTGTCAGCAAACAAAGCGAACAAATTACACAGTCAGTCCTTATTGTAACAAAGCAATGATGGATGATTATGTGTCCTGAAAACACTGTAAAAAATGTTCTCTTGTACGCGCTGTTGTTGCAAAGTATTTTAAGTTGTTCACTCCAAAACTGTGCTGCAGACTATTTGTCATATTTCCCAGGCAGTGTAACATTCCACAATACATCAGCTTTGTAAAAGGAAAGCAAATAACTCATCGCAGTCGACAAATTAATAATGCAAATAGTCTTCATTCTTCTCATAAAGAACATCTTTTGAAGTACGCATTTAAAATGTGGACAGTGTTCAGATAATTAGCTGCTATTTAGTCAGAAAATCCAATTAAGGAAAATCTATAACCCCTGGTCACAGCTTTTTTTCTGCTCTCCTTTCTTTTTTTAGCTGCCATAGATTCAAAGGATATAACGAGGGATCAAAAATAGCTAATGGGCAGAAGCAGTAAAAGTTGAACATAAAAGCCTTGTGATCTTTCACATAACACATTAAACAACAACCTGTGAGATATAATAATCTAAGCACTTTTTCAATCAATAGATGCCCTGACTAATCGCATTCGTATGTTTCCAACAGACATCAGTAGTGTGAGCACCCTCCCTCTGTGTTTGGATTACATGGCATTAAACATCTGTGTCTCTTAAACACTGCTGTTTGCCGTCTCTGAAGTATCTCAATTACAGCCGATGCTATCGGCTCCTAAGTGGACCCGGGCGATGTAGGTTGCAGGGCATTTGTTAAATGGGCCTTTGTCATAGAGTTTCAGGGTTAATGTGAAGTGTGAGCTAATCCACTGGCCACTCAATAGCTTTAACAGTGCATGAAATCTGTTTTGTTGGTAAACCCTGTGCTTCAGGCCATATCTGAAATTGATCACTGTTCCCTCTCTTCATGGGGCTTTGGAGTAAGGAGGGACTATCGACAGACAAGGAGGGAATGACTGATGATGGATTCTTTATGATGTTAGAAAGTGGGAGAAAACACAAGAAATCTGCTGAAAAATACTGTCATTTGTGCATTATCTACTAGCCACTACTTTGGTGTATGTCTCTACCATATTTGCTCATTCTTTAGAAAACAGCTCAACTTAATTCAGGTCAGGTGGAGGGCATTTGTGAATATCAGTTTTCAAGTCTTGCCACAGATTCTCAATTAGATTTAAGGGTTGGTTTTGATTTTGTCCAAACAGATTCACATGCTTTGATCTAAGCCAACTCATTGAACCTGTATTTGTATGTTTGGGGTTGCTGTCTGGTCGGACACCCCGGTCTCGAGTCTTTAGCAACTTCTAACATGTTTGTTTTTACAGGACTTCCGAGTATCTACTGCCATCCATCCTCCCATAAACTCTGACTACCATTTTTGGGTAAAGAACAAAAAGCAGGATAAACTAGTTCTACTAATGGCCTTATCACCATTTTACACAAGGCCCCATTTGTGGTGCTCACAACAAAACATTTTCCTGCTGACATATTCCTTCACCAAAGTTCTCAGCTGATTGATTATACTAGTGTTTGTGAGGGATTTAAAGTTTGAAACATTGTTTTGCAATCTAACTTTTGCAAACTTCTCCAAAGCTTTGTCCCTGACCTGTCTGCTGTGTTCCTCAGTTTTCATGAAGTTGCTTGTTCACTATTGTTCTCTGGAAAAGTCCCAGAGGCCTTCACAGAACAGCTGTACTTAGACAGAGAACAAATTACACCCAGTTGTACTAATTAGGTGGCTTCTGAAAGCACTAAAAATCCAAAACTAGCAGCTCCAAGACAAATACTGCATCCTGAAATTTTACTAAAGCGACAATTTGAATATTTTGTGGTACTCAAAACTGTTTATGCAATCCGCTACAATTGTACAAACAAACACACGCTATTTGGGGAGGGGGGCGGTTTGACTTCAACTACAGTCCAAATGTATTCAGTGCTGTGGATGCGTGTAAACTGGCATACAACGGGAATTTAAAAATTGCCAATGTATGCCAATTTGAAAGCACAATACATAAAGGTCATATGTGTTTTTGTTTTGTTCCCCCAGCCCCCACATAAACACACATGGGAAGGAATTAGTGGAACAAATTAGTGGAACTAAGAAAAACAGCATGAACGAATAGTATTAGGAGCAAAAATTAGTTATTAGCGGCATACTTTAGTAGGATACATTGAATTTGTATTAAGGACATTGTTCCATGCCTCTTTGAGTACCTTGTTTTTATTCACACGCAACATTTGTTTGTCACACCAATCATTCCCACTGGCATTCAATTTGAAATTTTGCCAGTGGCCACCGAGGCAAATCCAACAGATGTTTCCAAGGCCAGTAAAGTGAAACAAGTAAACATTCATTTCATTGTTTTGTGATATTTTTGGCAGCTGTCAGGACTTTTAATGCCCTCTATTTAATGCAATGCCTTTAGAAAACTTTTCTCACCTCGAGTGAATGGGCAGAGTAAAAAAAAGTTTTATTTCTGGGATGCATGCACTTTCAGGGGAAAAAAAACAGGTTAGTTCTCTATGACTGACAGCTGAAGGATCTACATCAGATCTTAAAGACCTGCCTGTCTCTGCAGTATTTCTCTGCACGTGGCTGTCCTCTCATCTGTAATCGTCCATGTTTCTGACTATGATCAATCAGCGTCACCGTCCTCCCCTCCCCCCAAATCTCTGCAACTCTCTCCTCTAAAACTCTGTTGTGATCAGCCTCTGAGCGGATTCGTATGTATGTGGGGAGGGGGAGCAGCTGCATGACTCTGTGACACATGACAAGTGCCTAAGCTCTGATCCGTTTTCTGTAAAGAATCATTAGCTTCAGAAAATGCAGCTGCGTCGTGCGGGCTTTACAGCTCAATCGGTACAATTCATCTCCCTCGCTGGATTCTTCCTCAGAGCGGGAGGAGAGGCGGAGAGATGTTTTCCTTCACCGTCTCACACTTTCCATTACCGGTTTATTTATTTCATTCTTTAATGAGCTGACCTTAACGAGCACTGACAGCATGTCTGCCGTCTGGGCCGTCTCATCACTGTCACCGTGACGACCTCCTCCCAAGTGACAAACTTTGTGTCTAAATGGGGATGTGAGAGGCAGTTTGGCTATGTTTAACTAGCAGGGCACCTACACAAGCAGCCTTACCTCAGAGGCTGACTTCACATTTCTGCCTCTCATTTGTTCGTTTTTTTTTTTTTTTTTTTTTTTTTTTTTCTTAGTGGTTGATTGGGGAAAGATTTAGGATAGGAGATGCAAGCCATGTTGTCAAGCTGTCTGTTTCTCTGTCTGACACACTCTTAGAAGTTGAGTTGGTGCCACAAGAAGGGAGGAGGAGTGCTGCTGTGATGTTGAAGACAATCGCTCTGTTTGAGATCACTGTGTCATCCATCCTGCTGCTTGTAAAGACAATGTGACCTGTCTCTGCTCCCTCTGAGACACACTGGGCTTAATATGTGCAGCTCCACCCCCTATCCAATCAGCAATCATGCTGAAGCAAGAGAGAACCGCTATAAATTTCTATACGGAAAAGAAACTTTGAGGCCTTTCTTTTTGTTTTCCTTTGCCTTTAGGGTTCCAAAATCTGTTTATGACAAAGTTACCTTAAAATACTAGAATGGTGATGCCTCTCTGCAGAAACACGCTGATGAAATCATTAATTGTGTAAACATAAACTGCACTGAACATTTCAGTGAATGCTAATGAATAATTTTTCTCATTTAATTAATTTTCTTCATGCTGGTTAGGGCTGGACTCTGACTCTGACACACTAAATGGAAGTTTTGCATCAATTTAGTGTGTAGCTCTCTTCTGAGTACATCCAGACAATGGACATGTTTTCATCCTATCTACATTTCTGAGTGCTACCTGCTTTAAATGACTAACAGGGAGTTAGTCATTTCAACTTCCTGTTTAAATATGTTCTGTGACATATTTTACATTTCTGTAAAATACGTTACAGAAGGGCGTTTGTCGTTGAGGCATTTTCATAGCAGAAAAGGCAGAAGTCTATATTTTGTAAAAAAACTGCATTTAAGAAATGGTTAGATCGTTTGTAAAAAAAAAAAAAAAAAAAAAACCTTTGTATAAATCAGCAAATTTTTGTGTCCATGCTCCTGAAATTAATTTTTCATTATACTACAGTTGTTGACACTGTAAAAAATATCACAAAAATTTCACTAACATCTTCTGCATCAATTCTCAAGTGAAGATAATGATGTGAATAGCAATTCTGTCTTAAATAATTGATTCAGCCAGAAGCCAACTAACTTAGTACAAGGCTACAATCTGACCAAAATTGGCTATGATTTACTCTCCAGTGAGTATTAATTTAGTGTGTCATATTCAAAATACTCAGTATAATGCTTGAATAATAAATTTGATGTCAAATGCGTTTAAGACTTATGAGCTGGAGTGTAATCAGAAGGTTTTTAAAGAGGGCTAAATGGGGACCAGCGATGATCTTAAGTTGTCACATCAATGTAAAAAAAAAACATTTTAAAAGTGAATGAGTAACCGTATGAAAATCTGAGACTGACAAACATACATACATAAAACATTTGCATTTGTAACATGATTCTTGAGGGTTAGAGTCACATAAAGAAACACTTGGGTACCTTTATTTTAAAATTTGGTATTTATTGGTGCTTCTATTGAACAAACATTGGAAAAAATATTAAAACTATCAATCCTCACAATGTGGACAATTTTGGAGGGTTTTAAACATCAGTTGGAATTTATCGTAACAATGATAAATTATCAAGTTAAGAAATTTATCAAGATAAATTATAAACTATGCGACAAATGCTCACCTCGACTAAGTAGTACGTTACTTTCTTGATGATCATGGGACTAATGCAAGTGTTTTCAGTAGGCTGGTGGGAACTTTGCTCTTAGGTGATGGCCAAAAGAATACTTGAATAGAGTGGAACTGACATCCACTTTTGTAAATCTCTATTGTGACACATTTCCAAATGTTTTTAATAGCCTTTAAATCATTGGAACATCAGAAGAGGGATTTTGTTTTGGGAGAATTATTGTCAGATGGACTTTGTGAACTGCAGCCTTGCCCTATTGACAGACCCAGTCATCACCGCACAGCCAAGGCCCATCAGTGATGAGGAATGCCCACAGCAAAATCTCCACAGGGCCAGTCATGGTTTAATGCCCCTGTTCCTGAAGCTCCATTGCTCCGTCAAACTAAAAAAGTGTCAAGATTACATTCAATCCAGTTCCTTACTGCCTTGTAGAAAATATGTCCAGTGGGGTCTACATGTCATGGCATCAATGTTGCAGGAAACTTCAACTTTCATCCTCATATCAGTACATATTAAAAAAATCTGTACATATTTAAAAAAGTATATATATATATGTTTCTAAATAATTTCAGCTTAATAGTTGGTGTTGTACCTGCAGCTGCTTCTCTGTGCATCCTTGTCAGCAAAATGTCTGGAGTGGATTAGCTTTAATCCCCTGCTATTATATCCACAATAGTTTCATTAAATACCTCAGCATATTGAGGCAAAAATATGTTCTCTATTTAATGAAACCAGAGAGGATATGCCAGGAGGGTAAAATGAAGAAAACTTGAAATGAGTGCGAGTCAGCACGTCTTGCCCTAATAACATGCTTAACAGGCTTATTAAGCCCAACAAACTATTTTACTCTGCAAGGTATTATTAGGGATTAATTAAGCAATATGAATGGAAAAATAAAGGCCATAAGTATATTCAAATGGTTAGTATGAATAAGAGCATTATATGTAGCTTTGGTTTACTCAGAGTCCATAGTCCTTCTCTACACTGTTCTGCTGTATTAACATTTTCATGCTTTTAACATAATCTTGTAAAGTCTATATAGCAGCAAAGGCCTACTGTAAATTTCAACAAAACACCAAATTAAGGACATGTAGAACAAAATAGGTTAAAACTAAGTTAAAATGAAAGAAATAGAATATATATATTATATATATATATATATATATATATATATATATATATATATATTCTGTCTTCATAATGAAATATACTTAATGAAGTGCACCAGTCTCTCCTGCAGCAAAACAGCCCGCCATCACCTGATACGCAACCCTACGCTTCATAGTTCAGTTTCAGATGGCATTCTGAAGTTTGCAAGCTTCCTCTTTTGCTGATGTGAGATGATGCACCTCACATTAGAAAAGTGGGCTTGCCAGTAGAAAGCTAATAAATGAGGCAGCAAACTCAGGCACATAACTTCACTAAACATCAAAATAAGCAAATAAATAAACAAATTAAAGCGCTGCAATAACAGGAAAATGTGGAAATATGAACCTAAAATTCAGAGCTGAGCATTTGTTTTGCTAACATAACCAAAAGGAAACAAACTGATCTAATAAAGATGAATTGTAAGTGTAACTGGTGTATACTATTAGTGTTCTTTACTGAAAACTTAGTCTAATACAGTCGGTTAATCTTGATGTGTTTTGCATTGTGTTCAGTTGAAGAAGGGAGTCAGACCACAGGAGTTGCTGGTTGTTGTTTAAAGTAGGTAGCTGGCAGAGGCCTGCACAAATAGAAATAAAAATGTCCTTTAACATGCAGCTCTTCCAGTCACAGGAGTCGGAATTCCTTTAGCAGATAAGCACATGGAGACTCATAACAATATCTGCTCTAACATTTAAGAAAAATGTTAGAGCAGTTACTCCTCTGAATGTATTAAAAACAAATAAACATTCCCAGCTGCATGTACTTACAATTATTTTACATATTTCATAAAATGCGAGCTTAACCAAAAGCAAAGAAAATTTCCTATTTCTTCTCAGACAGCCTAGCGCCAACTGAGGGTAATACAGTACTGATGTCAGAAGATGCTCTCTTAAAGTAACAGTACAGGTACTAGTGTTTATAAAAAAAATAAGTAAAATTATAAAACTCTTAAAATATAACAAAAATATAGGATTCTTCAGTGTTAATCAGGATTTGGTGAAATTTCAAACATCATAAAAAAAAATAAAAGCACATCTTCTAAAGTTGTGACATGAGCTTGGGACTAAACACACTGAGAGGTAGATGGGACGATTAGTGGATGAAACCAGGCATTTGGGAGAAGCAGTAGACCTGAGTAAATGAAGCAAGGGAACAAACAAGAGAATGAAGGCAGAAACATGACCCAAGCTGCAAATATTGATTAAAACAAACAAAACTGGAGGATGACATGATGATCAACAAAAATCTTAACTGCACCTTACATAAAACTAAGTGGAACTTATTTGGGATAAATGGCACTATATCAGACATATGTGTTCAATACACAAGTTTTACATACATGGAACATACTCCTGCGAGTTGGCCTGTGCTTCCCAAAATCCACATTTCCAATCCAGATTACAATACCGGGAAAACATTACAGCAAATTCACTCTGTGATTTTCCAATGTTGAATTTAAATGTATGAAACAAGTTACAGGTGCATGAATAATTCAGATTACTAAAATAAGCCTGCATTATTTATATTCTGCTTTGGAAAAAAAAATATTAAAAAATCACAGTTAAAAGAAAAGCAAATACCACAGCACAAAATGTGTCTCAATGTCTTTCCTGTACGTAGTAGTCTGTTTCTGATGACGGGAAGAATGATAAGAGAAGGAGTGGTCTACTTTGAGCTTGTAACTTGACTCATTTTCTCTCAAGTGACACATTATGCTACACTTGCAAAACTGTGCCTCGCTTGTGACGCATAGTAATAGTTGTCATTTTATAGCAGCAGTGAACAGTGCTTTGTGTGAAGTCATCTCGAAGGACAATCACGAATGAAAATTATGCACAGAGAAAAAAAACCCAGAAAACCTCCATCTTCACTGTAATGAATTCCAGTTAATAATGGAATAAAAGCAATATGTTAAATGGGTCTATAAACAGTTTGAATTATTAAAGCTGCATAACGTCTAATGTGCTCTGATTACCAAACTGATAACAGAATACAAAGCAGACCACCATTTGATGATTAAGCACATGAGACTAACTAAATGCTAAAATGTGTCAGAAAGAAAATCCCTGCAAATGTATCCAAATATTTTTGATAAGAAAGAAAAATAATGAGACAACATTTTACCAGTAAGTAGTAGCTTTTTAATAATGCATTTGAACTGTGTTTTTTTGTAGCTGACGAATGACATAACTACTATTATTTGGTAACAAAAATGGAGTGTCAGAGTTTAAATTGGTGTAGATTTTATCCAACCTACTCAGGAGAAACAAATGACAAATGATATATTGGAAGTCAATCCACAAGCCTAATGTTAGCCTAGTTTACAAAAATAGTTGTGATACTTGTCTTGCGATAACTTTTCTTTTGAATTTAACTACATTTAGCCAACTGGTCCAGACAATGAGGCATAGTCTAAGAACCATTAAGGAACACTGAAACTTTGTAAATTCACTTTTACGTATGTTCACGTATATGTGATATGGTTTTGTATAATTTTGATCTTGTTTTTGAATTCTGTAAAGTATCGCATATGATCAGCCTACCTTGAAAAAGAAATGATTGAAATGCAAAAGTAAAAAAGGAATTCATTCACATGATCATTTAAGAAGAAATTCCAGCTTAAATTGTAATTCACTCTTTCCTCAGTGGCATTGATGTACAAATAAGTCACTGTAACAAGATAAACAGTATAAATCAACCTTAAATTTGTATCATTTTAATGCAGCTTTTAAGGTTATCATTAAATATCTAGTTCACGGTAATGGTTGTAGTACAGCAAGAGGGGCTTGTACAACAGAATGCATATTTATATTTCATGCTTACAAAATTAGGCATAGTGATTAATCTAAATGCATTTTTTAAACAATTGACAACTCAGATAGATATACATATCTATCTATGTATAAACAGATAGATATTAATTCAATCAACCCCTTTAAACTCACCCTCGGATGTGAATTTATCTTTTATTGCTTTATTCTTGTATTGGCTCATTGAGGGACTTTCTTGGTAAATGAGGACATGAAATCACTTAATATAATTGTCTGGTTTAGCTATGAACCTTTCAAAGTTTCACTGTAATCACTGCTTTTATGTTGGCAGGGCATGTCAGTGGTAAATGTTGCTCTGACAAGAGGAAAAAGTGAGAAGCATACACTTAAGATTAATTTTTCTCCAGCAACCACTCATCTAAACACCCTAACGCACAAGAAAAAAGGAAATTATAAGAAATACAGATGTCAAAGCTTTCTATTTTATTCCACGAAACTCCTACGTGCGGCATGAGGGTGTTTTTGAGAGAATGCACAGCATTGCAATGACAAAATTAAACAAATAAGTTGCACAATTTAAACTCAAAGCAAGATTTTAGAAATTAAGAGGTTCTTTGGGATCAGGTTTGAAGGTCATTAAAAAAGGTCACAATATTTTTTTCTCTGACAAAAAATGGAGATTATTGGAAGAGTCAAAATCTCAGATAAATCCCAGTAAAGTACACTGAAGATGGTGGTTGTATGTGAATCATGTGTGCCTAAATTCTGACTGTATTAGGATTTTTTCTTTAACAGTGGTTGAAAACTTTAATTTGTTACTTTATATCATTACTACAGCAAGCATTTCTGAGTATGAATCAAATAGTCATATATTTGATAGAGTTGCAGTAACTGAAATGTATGAGTAAACCTAACAAGAGAGGAACAACAGTGAAAACTGGATCTACTAGAATACAGGCTTCTCTTTGTAGATGGTCTCTGGCCACCAAGCTCCTTGTAAGATATGGATGGACAGGTGCATGCTGGGAGACTCTATAGCTTTCCATTGTGAAGAATGCTGTGAGCTTTGTCCCTGTGTTGGGACTCATGCTGTTTGCCCTTGATACAAGCAGATCGGTTTGAGACTGCTGCGATTGTTTGAGAAAATAAGAAATATAAGGAAAAGTCTATTACTGACTCCCTTTACCTCAACCTTTAACATTCCCTCTGCTTTCATAAATCTGGACAAAATAGAGAAATACAAGCACAGAAAAACAGGATGGGAAACTGCAACTTTATTTGGGCTGTTTTAAGTGAAACAGTCCAGTAATTTTTGATGCATTAAACTAAAGGGTACTTCACATAAAAATGTAATCAAATCTAGATGGTGATTAATGTGGCTTTCAATGGTACTGGATTCGATGTTTGTTGCATAATTGTGAGAGTAAGGCTTTTGCACAGCCAGCTTAGTTTGTAACACTATTTCAGGATTTGAATTTTGCATTCCCAACATTTAATATGTCCCCTTACCTTTTTTTTTTTTTTCAGTTAACGAGCATCAAATTATATCAATCTTGTTCAGGACTCTGGTGTCTCTGATATACTGTTTTTTTGGGGTGGGAGGTGGGATTTGAATAGAAATGTCAAAGAAACTGCAAAGTTGAACACTGCATGGATTAGATGCAAAAAATAAAAATAATGAGTGGTGTGGTAAAAATCCTACTGCTTTTGCTCTTTAAGTTAGGTAATTTATCAAGAACAAAAAATGTGCTGTTTTGAGATGTTTCTTAACCAAAAAGAGAAACAGAGAGGTAACTTATGGGTAAAAAGAAAGCATCTCAAGGTTTTAAATTGGTAGTTAACAAAACACCCTTTAGCTTTAAATTTTATGTTTTTAGAAACTGCAGCATTTTTTAAACATCCTCAGTCACAGCATTTCAGACATGATTGCCTACATGTCAGGGTTTTTTGCTCTCCAAAAAGTATATTTCAAGCAATAGCGCTTTACCTATGCTGCAGATTTTTTTTTTTTTTTTTTTTTTACCAAACTTTAGGGAAGAAATTACCTCTTAAAAAAATAAAAATTACTCTTAACCTAAGGGACAGAGTGTTAGAAACTTTTCTTTGTGCTTTTCTGAGGCCCGTGTCTCCGTTGGCTTTGGGATCTCTTTTGTGGTGAGTAGCTTCCATTAAAGTCTGATCTTCTGTGACTTGCCATCAACTTAAACATATCCTCATACATCTGGTCCTAAAGAGGATGAAATTAAACTCAGTTCCATGCCAACTACACTCCCAGATGAAGCTTCAAAACCTGGAACACTCCCCCATTCTTTTAGCATGACAATGCTGCAGTCAATCTCTCAACACAAGAAAAAAGCTGCCACTAACAAAACCAGGGTTTCATGAGACCTCCAATTCACTGATTCAAGTTTCAGTAACATTAGGTTCAGTCTCAAGTCTCACAATGCCAGCCCTAAAGCCCCAAACTCATCACATGCAGACAAGCAAGGTATTTACAATGAATTTCCAGACCCGAGTTGTCACTATTTCAGCATTTTGACCCCTGGGTATTTGTAGACCAAGACAAATGACAGCAAACCAATACTGTCATAGACTTATTTTAGTCCCTAAACATCTGCAGAAATAAAAATGCATAAACACACTTACTTTTAATTGATTTCAGCTTCTCATTTATGTTTCTGTTGGATAAATTAATAGTGAACCTAGTAACCCTCTTTTAGATGTAACACTTTAGCATGCCACACAAAACTGAGTGAGTTGTGCATTAGTAAATACCCAAGGAATGTTTTTCATTATACAGCCAAATGATGAATTATGCAGGTGCAATTAAAGCACATCTCCTTACCAGTCTGCAACTAAACATGTAAAATTGCTATGTGAATAATGTGATGCAATGCAGACAAATCTAAACAAATAATGTTTTATCCAAGGTCTGTGTGTCAATCAGTCAATTGGGCATCCAGAATATACACAGCAATCAGGTTTACTGAGGTATACAGTATCTAAAATCAAATACCAATAACATTTTCTTAGTTTTTCAGGGTTGACATTTTTTACACTTTCAAAAATCTTTGCTTTAATACATCATTGAAGTTTGTCTTCTACTTTTAGACAAAGTGTACTTGCAAGTATAAATACAATCTAATGTGGGTGATGTCATTCAGGTAAGTAGAAATGGATGCCGTTACCTACAACAGCAAATCTATTATTTGTTATTACAATTTCTTTTTTCTTTTTTTTTTTTTTTACTATCTTCTTAACTTTCTTGTACAAGCACTTTGAATTGTCTTTGGCTGAAAGGTGCTATGTAAATAAAGTTGGCTTGCCTTGTCTTGCCTAAGCATCCTACTGAAGCATTCCCTTACATATTTCTTTTGCTTCTTCATCACAGGTAAATTATTCAGATCTAAGAATAGGCATTTCTTAAGGAAGTCAGTCACCTTTGAGAGTTTTCATGCTTAAAAAAGCATGTTGGATCATCTCACATAGATTTAAGTCTAGACCTTGAATGAGTTGCTCAAAAACTTTCATTTAATTGCTTTAAATCCTTTAGTGTTAGACCTCCTGGTGTGATTTAGATTGTTGTGAGGACACAGACCTTCCATGACTTCACAGGTCATCACAAAGAGCTTTTGACTGAAATGTTTTACACAGTAGTTCTAAACCTCACCAGAAATTAAAAAAAATATGTTCAGCTTCATTTAAATATTTTACGTTTGAGAGTACATGAGATCAGTTCTTATATGAGAAACATTCTTAACGAAGAAAAAGAAGCAAAATTATACAAAAGGAAATCTGAAAAAAATACTTTCAGTTGAGCAAAGACTGTTGGTTATTTCATTTTTATGCTGAAACATTTTTTTTTTTTACTTTTTAGAAATTCAAATGACTACTCCACTAAAAACATGAGTGTTTTTAACTTTATAATCACTTCTTACTCTTGAAACATTAATGATGACCTTAAAGCTTCGCCTTGCTTTTCCCTGAAATCCATTAGGTAATTAACATCAATTCTGAGGCACATTTTAGGAAAAGGTTGTAATTTATTTCCAAATGTCTCTCTAATGTTAAATATTCTTTTTCCTTGTGTTTGGTCTTCCGAAAGTTTATAAGCAAATATATTCTTTGAATAAATCAGAAAGGAGGACAATAACAAACCACAGAGAGATTCAGGCTGAATATATTACATCAAGATTTATCAGTTGAAAACACAACAAATTGGAAAAATACACAAAAATATATTAGCCAGAGATCAGTGATGTTGAAGTCAAAATCCACTCTGATGCAATCAATTTAAAGTACAGCAGGGTTTTAGCCTGTTAATTAAAAGCTATCTGTATAGCTGTTAATGCTCTGGAATGCAGTCAAAGGTGGCTTATCTTTCTGGTATTGTGGATGTTGT
Source organism: Poeciliopsis retropinna (assembly GCA_010277075.1). Lineage (NCBI taxonomy): Eukaryota > Metazoa > Chordata > Actinopteri > Cyprinodontiformes > Poeciliidae > Poeciliopsis > Poeciliopsis retropinna. Next base: position 18,768,878 of record VMRM01000009.1, read on the forward strand.
AATTTGCTTCTCCTTTTTAGAGTTTTCAAAAGCCATTTGAAAGCCCTTGCAAAATACAAATTATATATATATATATATATACATATTTTTGTTTGTTTGTTTGAATTTTCATAAATGAGCAGTCATTTTCAGGCTGCCTGGGCAAAACTTTATCACAACTTAATTGCTAAGTTTGTCTTCAAATTGATGTAATCTGTAGGTACAAGGTGTACCCAGCAGTTGGAAACTTATTTATTAAGAGTGTGGCAGAAGGATGGATAACTAAAACTTTTGTCTTCAAATTGAACATGTTAGCACAAGTCAGGATGGATACATATGTCATGTTTGCATATTTTGTATCTCAAAGGTTTCGTTAGATAATCATCTTCCTTTTTTTGTTTATGCCAGCCTACTAGAGTGACTAACACTCTGGCAGGAGGAAAAACACAACCATTCAGAGGAGACCTCAATCTTTTCTGATGGATTAATTTTCTGTTTGAATTAGATTAGAATTTGAGCCTGAAAATTTTAAAATGTTATAAATAAATAAATAAATAAATAAATAAATAAATAAATAAATAAATACAATTATGGGCAACGCAAAACTGAAGAGCATAGACACACAACACATAACACAGAAATGACAGATAATGTCCTCTATCAGAGCAAGATGTTTGATTTTGTCCGCAAATCACCAAAATACATAATCTTGGTCTCAAAACGCCTTCTTTAGCCAAATTAGCTTTCTGCATCTGTCCACATAAAATGTAAAATGCTGGTCAGAACAGGAGCAGAAATTACGTCTACTTTTCAAAATCTCTGGTCAGTGAATTACAGTTGTCAATATCTGTCATTCATTGGTATCATGAACTGCAGTCAGACTGAGCTCACTGCAAAATGTCATCAGGACTGTTAGGTTTCAAAGTTTCTGTCTGTCAGCCAACATTTCTCCTGAATTCTTATACCTCACAGGAAAAACTGCCAGAAAGATGATCACTTCATGACTTTAGATTTGAGCTGGAGGCTTTGGCATCACCACTTTTGTCTTCTGTGGTAACTTTGTTATGCATAGATACCAGAGGTTGATGTAGCATACATAACGTCATTCCCCTGGTGATGCCAATTTGTTCTGTACTGAAACGTTTAACTCTTTCTGCACATCTCCTTCAGAGGAGTTGGCCCTTAACTCCTTCATTTAATCTTTACTTAATTTTAAATTTTAATCTTTTTTTAAGTTTTTCAAAAATGCTCAATTTGGCAGTGTCTTGGTCGATGACAAGTCAAGTTTGTTGTTGATCCTGCTGTGACTGGTATTTTCATTTAACAAAGACTACACATGGCTTTGTAGTCAGCAATATCATACAAAAACGATCGGAAGCCGCTTATTTTTGGATCTTTGCTCATTACTTCACTTTTTCCCCCCAGTGCTGCCAAACCTAACTCCTCATCTCTGTCGCTCTGTGCACTTTGCCTGTACCAGGCCTCAATGTCCCAAATTGGTACCATCCTGAACTTCCATCTAAGTTATAGGATGGAATTTTCTATATTGTTATAAATCTCCATTTCAGATGTGATACATAATCTACGACAAACTGCAATCGAGAAGTGCAAAAGAAAAGTTTATTTATAATATTCTATGGCCTCTAGAAGACCTGACAGTGAAAAGTACCTGAGTCCACGCAGCTTAAAATATCTGTCTCCTGTAATGCATGGTAATTTAAAAAAGGTATATTACATTTTCTATTTCAGCAACTATAGTACTATGTCATTTACCCCATGCGGGATCCAAAGTGAGTAGATTCACTTTAATATCATCTCATCATGCTCTATATGCACCTAAGTGTCTTTGCAACACTTGCTGCGACTGCAGAACACTCTCCCACCTTCTTCATGGTGAGTGTAGAGTAAGCGCATTTCATCTTGCAGTGGCACTGGGTCACCTTGCAGATGCAGCTGAGGTATTAAGAGATTAGGGACAGCAGCTAACCCTGTTGACGGTTCTGGTCCACAGTGTGCAGCTGCCTGCCCGGACTTTAATTGGCTCTGGTGGCAGCAAGTGCCCTGCCGTTACCGAGCCGATTGCTGGTTTGGGGTCAGCCCCAAACTGCTTCTTCTTGTCATCCTTCCTGTCAGCTTGAAGGTCAGCGTGGCAGGAAGACTGGGTCTCACCTGCTTACTACAGGGCACGAACAGGTGTACCACAGTGACATGTGGACGAGAGGGGAGATTCAAAGTAGAGGGGAGGACATAAAAAGAGCGTGTAAAAGTTTGGATGCGTAACACACTTTCCTCATCCAAGAGTTTAGATTTGTTGAGGAGATCAATATGTTTTAGGACTAGCAAAGTGTTTTCTCCAAGTTGCATAGACTATAAAGTTAAGAGACACAGATACTGGTGAAATGAGCTGAAGCACACATCATCAGAAATAAAACCACAAGACTTACCAATTAAAATATCAAAAAGTTACTTTAAATCCATGTTAGAGTTTGAGCCTGAGGCAATGACAGAAGAAGGAAATGTAGGGAGAAAAAAGAATATTTCAGATGATTCACACTTTTATAGGCAAGAGACCTCAGTGAGATAATAGAGAAAAGGAAAGGGGAAGGACAAAACAGAGAGAATGAGTAAGGGAGAGAACCATAGCAAAAAGATTTAAGGGAACTTTTTTTTTCATTGCCGCTGAATAAAACTGTGCATCTTGTAAAGAAAAGTAATTAAACTTTCCTTCAAGACATCTCTCGTCACTTACTGAACCTATCCAACTGTTCCTCTTGCCAGACATAGATAGGCAGTGAAGCTGGAGGGGTTTTGCCTAAATAAGATAGTCTTTTTTCTTCTAAGTCGAGGCCATTTCAAGCTGTGCTGATTAAAACGTTGTAGCATTATGCTGTGCTTGCATTCCCTGCTTTTACAGCTACTCTGATTTGAAAGCAAGGACAAACATGGTTCTTACAAATTAGCTCCCCCCTATGTCTTGCCAACACTGAATATGCAGTTGGTCCTTTAATTTCTGCTTTGATCTGTTCTAAAGCGGCACATATCGCTTCAATAATCTGAATAAATAGGTTTGGAATATATTTCGGATTTGCCGCCATTCTTAAAAGATGCATTGTGTATGATGCTAACAGTTAAAATCGCTTGATTCCTTTGAAGGAATAGTTATTTCAATAGAAATTATCCTCAACTTTCTCTCCAAAGTGTATTTTTGATTTTTTCATATATATAATATATATATATATATATATATATATATATATATATATATATATATATATATATATATATATATATATATATATATATATATATATATATATATATATATATATATGAATAAATTTGGTGAGAAAGTTGAGGATAATCTCTATTGAAATTTGCTTGTAACTAGTCACTCTACCAGTCAACTTAGTTTGTTTTACTTGGATTCTTTATGAAAGAAGACATAATTGTTCAGTGAATGTACAATGTGTTGTGTGAACTTATATTCAGCCCCTTTGAGTATATTTCAGAACCATCGTTACAAAGTCTTTTGGGCACTGAAAGTTTTGCCCATTTCTCTATGTAAAATAGCAGAAGTTCACTCAGATATGATAAAAAATGTGAACAAACATAAACTCTAGTCTCATCTCTTTTACTTCATCCAACAGATTTTCTCCAAATTAAACTCTGACCAGCTCCCACTCCCTGCTTGTCATGGCTGTCCAGAGCGAGACTCTTGTGTAGGCAACAACTACGGACACTAAGACAAAACTGCAGCAATAATTAGAGATGCAACATGACCAATAATTAGCTCGTGACCGGAATTAGTTGATTTCCTGCAGATTGCCAGTCAGAAACTAAAAATGTTTGCTTTAGTAAATTAAAAACTCAGATTTTTTACATATCAAGATGTGTTTAAAAAAAGAATTAAGAAGTTGTAAGAAGCTATTTAAAATGTCGAGGTATGTCTGGAATTTCTGTATTAAAGTAAAAATCTATTTCAGAAATAAAATACACATGCAGACCTCCATTATAGTAATTCTAGTTCAACTAATTGTGCTAATGATTACATCAGTTGGTGAAAATTCTTCAAACTGTCAAAGATGTCATAATAATTTTCTGTGTTTTCAATTAACCGTAAAACTATTTTTCAGCAACTCTCACACAAAAGTACTGGTAATAATAAAAACACTGAATCCTCACTTCAGGAAGGGCAAGGATATAATTGCTGCTTCTTTATCTTCTGAAACAGAGAAATTGAAATTGGCTAAAAAATATTTTTGTAAGGTTAAAGCTTAATAAAACAATCTAAAAAATAATCCAAAACTAATAAAACCAATACGAGAGGTCATTACAACTTCTGCATTAAATAATTATTCACGTTGGGTTCTTTCCAGTTTCTGTGTAGATTTTATATTTTTGTTAGCAGTGTAGAGATCACTGAATGACTTCACATTTACAGAACAGTACATCTGTGAGAGGCTGTGAAAATAAGCCTGATAGTTCACTCAGACTCTCCCCTTCTGATTTTTTAAAGTACAGAAGGTGTTTTTGATTGTGATGTGCTAAAACTTCAAACTACTGAAAACTTATTTCTTTGAAGTATCTTTTTCTCTTTATCTTAACTACATAGCCTCCCTTACTCATTTGGTTTATCTCTGTTGGGTGGAACATTATTCCAGTATTTAACATTTTAGTGTGCAACCTGAACAGGTGGCCGGTATCATTAAAAACACTATCAAAAAAAATTTAACTAGATATTATTTCACTACAAAAAATGGACCTAAAAGAGGCGCTCCTTCATCGGCGTCACAGTTTGTGAAATAATGTAGATTTGTCAGCTGTCTTACTCTGCCTTGCGTAGCTTATTAGAAGCATAGGATACAGGGGAAGTTTTGAAGTTTGACACTCAGCCATCATCATATCACCCATCAACAGTTTAGGAAATGAATTAAACATTAACATGTTGAAACTGTCAATTTTTTGACACATTATTAAATTATTGAAATGAAAACTGACATTCCATGAGTATCTTAAGCAGTTTCAACATAAACAACCTGTTCTACTTTAGATGTCCCTGAGCCCATTAAATTTCTTTTTCACTGCTGGGTACCTTTCATGAAAATAAATAAGCTCACTGCTGTCTACTGCATTTACTGAGTCAATATAAATGTCTGATTTTATCCAGGAAGTGTCTTCATTACTAAAAATATCTCATCCTAAGCAGTGAGTATTAAAACCACAGATAAAAATATAATATGGTACATGCATCATCTCTACAACAAGAAAAGTTTTAGACCAAGAGATTGCTATGTTACATTGAAGAAACACTTTTTTATATAAATATGTATTCTTCTTTGCGTATATTACATGTGTACCACAGTTTAAACAAAGATTTCTTTTTGGTTAGCATAAAATATGAGCAAAATAACTTTTAATTAGTTAAATGATCCGAGTCTGACTGCAGGACATTAAGTCAGCTCCATGAATAGCAAGAACCTTCCTCTTCGGTTTTTTCCTCATTACTTACCCATCACAACAAGCTGTGCTTCACTTATCTTGCCCTACAGTGACAAGTTTTGAGATATTATGTTCTTTGCTCTTATGAGCAGCAAGCTTCAATCAGTGTTTTAAAAATCAGCAAATATTAAAACCTTATCCTCTAATCCGCTTACTACAAGGTTTCCCAGTTTTGAGATATTACATCAGTTCCTCTAAGAGTTGTGAATGTATCTGATTTCCACATAAGCTGTCCACCACTGATTTAAGTCATAATTAGCCCTCTTTACTGTCTTTCCCCTTTTACTGTGAAGTTTTCAATTTGTCCTCTATATGACATAATCATCCCTACCTCCCTACAACAGTATGGGAGTTTCAGAAAACTGCTTTGGAAATCTGTTCACCCAGATTATAATGCAGATCTCCAAGCCATTTGTTGGTAATCCCTTACCAACAAATCCACACTCCAGGACCCACCTACATATCCTGTTAATGTCAATAGAGGTCAGAGCAGTTTGAATGGTAAAATGGTGGCCTACTTGAAATAAAGGGGTCATATATGCTCATCAACAAAAAAAGGTTAGGTAAGCAGTTAAACTCAGAGGACAGTCTCTAGGAGTTCTCTGCTATAGTGGGGTAAATGCACTCTAAAGGGATTATCCGTCAATGTCACACCTTCATGGCTCCAGCTACATATGTATTTTTCTACCAATTATAACCAAAGTAGGAAGAAATGATCAGATTTAATTTGTCCTTTGCACATTTAACAAATTATTTTTTAACAAAAAATTTACAGGAAATGTTTAGGAAAACCCTATTCCGATGCCCTTCCCCACCATGAATATGTTTGCCTTATTTAGAGGGACTCAGCGCATCTCATTGAGAGCTGATGAGCTTACTATGAACAAAATTGCTTTATTATTCCAAGTAAGTGAACTCTAATGGCCAATGAAGTTTGAGCCTTTTATTGTTTTACATCTTTTATCCACTCACATGGATGCAACATGTTTAGGGTCATTAATGTATCTCCCTTTCACTAATGTCAGTTTGGTAGCATAAATTATTTTATCCTGCTCTGGTAAACAACTGTACTACGTTAACAACTTGGTGGCTAATTTTAAAACGACAAAATAAATGCAAGTAACCATGGCAAACGGTGACAGTTTAAAGACCAACCAGCTCTTTCTGCAGTCAAGTTGTGTTTACAAATTATCCCTCCATAAGGGAGATTGTCCCGCATTTTTCTAAACGTATGAACCTGCTTGTTGTCAGTTAGTGAAGTAAGTTACCTAGTTCAACATATTTATAATAATGAAGACAACTTTACAACTCTCAAGCAACCTGAACTTTATTAAAAAGGAGTTGAATGGCCTGCCATGTTTATTTTAGGCTTGCTGAAATTGGCATCCTGTTCTTTGCCTTCATCAATTCTGTATGTAAATTAGTCTTTATCCATTCATATAAAGACATGTATATGTTCTTCACCAAAATTAATGTTTGGTAACCTTTGATGAAGGTTTTCAAGTAAGTGATATTTCCTCATTTGCACCCCATACTAAGCCTTACCCCCAGGCATAAATGACCTCAAGGTGTTCTCCTTGCCTCTAACAGCAACTCATCATAACCAGAAGTAAGAGATGTTACATGCTTCAAAGAGATTGCAATATCACCTGGCTGACTACCCCAGTCTTAAGTTGAATACATTAGCAAAGGAATCAATACATTCCTCTACAGACTTTCAAATCAATGTCTGTAACTCTTGGGCTTGCTTTTCATTTGATAATTTGTAAATACAACCAGAATAATAATTAAGAAAATCCAATTACATTTCATAACTTGGGTATGAATTAATTTAACTGATTTTAAGGATGCACAGTCAGAGGATGTGGAGCAATTGAATGGCTTTTTTTCCAACCTTAACTTCACTAAGTGGAATTATCCTCCCTCTGGCAAAAATGAATAAAAAAAAAAAACATCTCCATGGAAACCCAACCTGTACCAGTTTGATTGGATTCACCAGTCTTCCAGAAAATACCAATGAGTTTTTATACAACTTTATGTCTTTGAATTTCACTGATGAACTTTTTTATAGTCAAAAAGAAGCAATTAAACAGCTTGTTTTAATACTTTCAAATAATATGTTTGCTTTCTAGATATTTCTGGCTGGATGAAACCAGTATTTTAGTGGTAATATAATATATCACTAATATATTATTATTTATATATTATATATATATATAATATATATATATATATATGATGATAATATATTTATATTAATGATAATATAAATTAAATCACTGACATTGCAGAAGTTATCAGTTCTGAATAGGTTCCAACTTACGTATACCAACCTTGAAAACATTACTTTATCCGTGTACTGACGTTGTTTGCACTGCTAAAATCTACAAATAGCAATTACCTGAATGGAAAGGTTGATTTACTTTCATGGCATGTCAGCAAGTTTTGTAATAGTCCTAATCATTAACCATTCGTTTGATTCAGGTGTGTCGGAGCAGGGATTCTTCCAAAAGTTGCAGAATAGTGGCACTCGAGGCCTGGGGTTGCATGTTGTTAACTTTTCTCTCTGCCTTCAGTTCCGTATGATTCATTTGGTGCAGTGATGCAGTGAAGAATCCTAAAGCAGAGATAAATGGCTTAGTTGGGCTTTAATATGTTGCTTATTTGTAGATGAAAGGACACAAAAATGGTAAAATTACAGCATACTCAGGGATATTAAATATTGGATCAATATGCTGTGTATATGATTCAGTTAAATTGTAGCTAATGACTAATGAAATGTCATGTGAACGACTTAATATGAATGTCACAAGTGCTCAAGAGATATATGCACAGTATGTCAATAATAAATGGTGATTTTTAGGAATCAGCCATTACTTACAGATCAAAAACATATTTTAGCAACATTCTTAATACTGATTTATCATGCAGCACAATATGTGTTCCTTCATTTTGAAATACTGGAGGAACTGTCATGATCCGTGTTTTCTGTTGTGTTTATTTGACTTTTCTGCGTCCTGAGTCTCCTCGTTGTCCTGTCTTCCCCTTGATTACTCACAGGTGTGTCTTGTTCACCTGATTACCCTCTGTGTATTTAATCCCTCCTGTCTCCTTTGTTCCTCGTTGGGTCCTTGTCTAAGTTTGTCGTTCGTTGTCGTTGCATTCTGCCTGTTAGACCAGTTGCTACCGGTGTGAGCCCTGGCTTCCGCTCAGCTGTGCTGCCTGGCCGTGGACTTGTTTTTATCAACTGTGTTCTGGACAATTCTGGTATTAAACTTCTGCCATTCACCTTACCTGGGCCTCCAGGGTCTGCCTCACCACCTCCACTAAACCACCACATGACAGGAACAATAAGGTGCTACTACAAAACTGCACAGTGTTTGTTGGGTCATTTGATTGGCTAGAAATGGAGTCATGGTTTTTCATTGTGGTTCATCTCTTGTAAAGGGGGTGTTCAGCTGCTGGGGGAATACCACCAGGGGCAGCACCTGGCTCTGGCAGTGAAGAAGCCTCTCTTTTGCATATTTTTTAGCTTATATTTAAATATATTACTTTTAAATATTTGTAGTTATTGATTTTTTTGTTTGTCACTGTTATTTTTATTACCTTTCATATTTACCTCACTCCTTCATCTTTGTAATGTTTGTTCAGCATCTATGTTGTGGACCATTGTGCCATTTACTCAGTGAAGTGAAAAATGGAATAAAAGAAATATACTACACTGTTGCCTTGGCTGCCAGGACAGAAGACTATCTGTTAGACCTACTGGATAACTTGATTATTTTTTCTCACTGTCAGCAGACATGCAAGACGTTTTAATTATTGATTCTAAACTGACCATTGGACTAACCATGATAGTTGTTTTTCAGAGTTAGCTCCATGTTAGGCTGATATGTCTATTGTATTTGTTTCTTAACAAATGCCAACAGGGACAAGCTACATCCTCAATCATCATTTTGCAAAATGAAACCATCACTACTAATAGAAAAGATAGCCTATAAAAATGACCACTGAGCACTTTGTTTTGTCCTTGTGGGACTTGGCTGCTCACACTAAGGAGTTTTCAGAGATTTTAATTTGTTCAAAATACTGTTAGGGTCTAAGTGATCAGGTAGCTGAAATTTGTCTTTTACGTCGAGGCTGTGCATTAGACAAAATACCTCTTATTCGTTACAACCATTTGCAAAACTAATTAAAGTTTATTGAGTGTCTCCCAAAGCTTACTGCATGTTTCAGTGGAAAGTAGTCAATTCTGGCTGCATAAAGGTTGTTTCGCAAATTAATAGTTTTGGTTTAACTGGGGCCACAGTAGCTTAGCTACATTAAGTTGATTAAACAACATGGCCTTCATTCCTCACAAACTTAGATGTTTGGCATGGTTACTTCTCGTCTGTGCTGCTTGAGTAATTACAGAAAAGAGAAGCATTCAGGGCAGAGAGGGAGGAACCAACATTATTTTCTGTCGTGTTGTTCCCAGTCTGCATCCTTCATTCGGAGGACTCTTCCATTTATGAGTGGTACACACATGTTCGCTTTAAAACTTTTAATATAATTTTGTTAATCTGCAAATTTATGGTTCATGCATGAATAAGCATTGCATATAGATGCATAAATAAGAGATCTAAGTTTGATTTTGTCATCAAAATATTATATTGATGAATGCTGTTAGTACTCCGTTTTAAGACTGTGCTATACAGAAAGAAGTTAATGTCAAAAACTAAACATGTTTCCATGACATTTTAAACTTGAATTTCACATTCAGCTTCGCAACCGCTGCTGAAGAAGAGGATGCTTTCACCCCGCTATCCCAAAATCCTCCCCTTTGGAGTTTCATTTCAAGATTATGTTTAGGGTGCATAATTATGACACTCATTAAAAGCCTCTAGGCAGAAACAGCGTCAAATGGGGGAAAATATTCTTGGCTACAGTTCAAGTCATTAGAGTCCCTGATGGCGCTTTATGGGATCAGCATTTTTATTAGCAATTACTATTTACTATCCGGCAGAATGGAAATATTACTGTAATAACTTATAATTATGTGTGAGTCCAACTGTTAATTTGAGTTGGTAAAGGAGAGGCAGATTAAAAAGAGTTGTTTGCTGTGCCAATAGCTGCAGAGGTGAATGGGAAGTGTGGCAATTCCTCTGTGTCATCAACGCAGTGCCCTGTTATTTTGGCCGAAAAAAAAAAAAATCAAAAATCAAAGAGCTGACTTTGAATGAACCAGTACAAAAAGCTCAAAGTTTGGCAAAAACCACAGCAGAATAGATTTTCACATCTTTAGATTGAAGAGCTTTTGTGAGGCTATAGATAAGATTGTAGGTCAAAACTATAGGTTTAAAAAAGCAATTAGCAAGACTTAAAATTTGGTTTTTGGCATCACATGTTCTTTGTGACTGATTTGTGACACTGAATTGAACATGCTTCATGACTATGGAGGAAAAAAGTGTTCCTGCCAACCACTGTATGATGCTCTGGGTTATAGTGTGGAATTTGATGTTAAAAGAAATGCATTGCCATGCCTGATATACTTTCTACTGGTATCTGACATTGAGCTGCAAATTATATAACTCCCACAGCATAGGTAAGTAAAACAAGTTGAAATGTTTTATACATGAGATACTTTTTAAAATGCCAAAATGTACTGCTCTGTGGTAAACAGCACCGACTTGATAGAGCGCAGTCATGTTTTTATTACGTCTCATTTTGTGAACATACTCATTACTTCTGAATGAACTCATTAACTTCTTGGAGTCTGTAATTTGATTACCAGGGACGGAACTGCAAAAGATACTAGCCTTGTCTGGGTTGAAGGGACTTAAAATCTCTAAATGCAGACATGAAGACATTAAGAGCCAGTGCTACTTGGAATGGCACCGCTACGGTTAACCTTTTTTAACCTTTCAGTTGTCTCCATATAAGCATTCACAAATGCAAACATGTGATATTTCAATGAAAAAGAAATCCATTAAGCATGAAGGCATTTCCAGTTGTTCTAAAGGCCAAACCATATGAAAATGAATCTGTTTTTCTCATGATCTTTCATTAAATATCAGTATCTGGGGAATGGAAAAACAATGAAATTCCAGAGGATTTTTTAAAGATCCTTGAAGCTAGCTAGTCTACAGTAGCCTAACACACTGGACTGGAAATAAAGTCTATCTACTATAATTTTTGCAATTGCTTAGTAGTCTGGACAATACAATCAATGCAAAAGATTTAATGCATTAGACCTGTCCTTAAAAGTGTCAAGCCATCATTTGCAATGAACCTCTTTGGAGTGAAATAGTCTTGTATTTCCTAGATTGAACAAAATGTTATATAACCTAATTCAGCACACTCTTCAAATTAGCCCCAGGTGGTTTTTAGCAGTGTTTTGACATTTTCAATTATCTCAGTGGAGTCAAGCAGAAGTATCCTGCTGTGGATATCCTTCATAATTCACCTCAAATTTCAAACCTCTTGTATTTATATAAAAAATATATAGTCTTTAAAAATGTATCAATCATCTAGAACTTTGCTTTAATGAGTGCTAGGAATACCAAATCCTCAATAGGGTATTTAAACATTACCATTCTTGAGTTAGGAGTTGCCCATTTTTGTCATGCTTCTTTAAAGCAAGAGAAACTGAAGGTCGCTATCCACATAAGTACCATTTAATCTTGCCAGACAAAAAAGAGAGTCTTTGTCTAGATAATGTGCAGTTGCCCCCAGGCCTGAGCTATTGTACCGCCGTGATTATAGACCCAAAGCTTAGATGTTCTCTTTCCCTGTAGTGCTGAATTAAATCCACCACAGGTGAACTCTGTCTCACTCCTAATTAAGAGTGTGTGTCCATGTATGATATTACTTCTCATTTCTTACTTAGATTTACTCATAGTTGCTGAAAAGGAGATTGAAATTAACCTTCAAATCAAATTAAAAATCTTACCGTTATATTCTATTCAAACTTAGGTTTCCTACCTTGCGTTAAACATTTTACAAAGAGTGCATTTTAGTACCTGAAGGTTCATTTCTCTCAATGCAGACTTTAATGCACACCGTTATCGCTTGCAGAATAGATTACTTCAATCCCCTGCTTTGTCAGTGTGCTAAAAAGAATAGCACCTTTACAGTAACACCAAAACTCAGCGACATGAATGATGAGGAAGATAAGACAGAAGTCTACATTGGTTACCTTTACATGACTTAGAACTGGTGTAAATTAAATGCTTTAAATTATTTTTCAAATTATTAAAAAAGGTCAGTCTTCTTTCTTAGATATCAATTATATATCAATTACATCCCTCGGGTCTTTGGAAAATGTATTTTTTTTTAACTCAAGGTAGAAACAGAAACTCATTGCAAAAATTTATTTTTGTGTTATGACCCTCTCCTTGGTTAGACATCTATAGCTTTTGTGTCCATGATGGGTTCTGAAATCTATTTGTTGAGACGTCCGTAAAGCTACACTTACATTAATCATCTAATGCGCAGCCGCCCACAGTGTTCAGTCTGTCCACTCACGTGTATAAGTACACCTTCAGCGCTCCTTTTCGCCGTTCGCTCTGAACCGGCCACCAGGCAGCAACTCCAGGAGGAGAAAAGCTGCTGTACTCCAGGCAGCATGCCAGTCATTTTAAGGATGCTTATTGGTCCCCCAAAAAAAGACCAAAGACCAGACATTATCACCAATCAATAAAATCCTCCCAGGCCGACCTCGAAAACTGGACGTTATGCTGCTAACAATAAGCTTTCGTCAACAACTCAGGCGGAAGTGAGAGCGCTAAGCAACGTAAGTATAACCCGGACGGAAAGCGGTGCCCTAAATAATAAAATATAATTTAACGATGCTTCGAGGCAGATAAATTTTCCTTGAGGAATTTTAATAATTGAGGTACTCAAATCACTCAAGGAACCGTTTAAGCCATAATATATAGTAAAAGGTATAGCAAAGGTTTCTAGTAAAACCTTTACAACAAACCCTGTATTGTATTTTGCCTTTTCTTCTATTTTTTAGTGAAGTTGGTATTTTAACTCTCTAAATGTGTATTAAACATGCTCTCCAAATGAAGACAGATTGATTCACCTGTTTTATTTAACCTTTAAATTTGGGCAATGTCTTACATTTCAAAGTATTGTTTTCTGTTTTACTGAGTTATACAGATTTTTGTGCCCTCTTTAATAAACATCTTTAATCTTTAATTTTGGTACTGTTAAATGGGAACAGCTTGACTTCACTTGTTTGTATCAATGTGCTGTTTTTCAAGCAATTATATTTTCTTCCACGGTTGCTTAGAGGTCAAAACATAATGATCTTGGATGTGCAGTCTTGTGTCCTACAGAGCCAGGAAAAGCAGAATCTGTTCATATTTTTAAGCACCAAGTAAGGAAGGCTACTTTAAGTAAGGCTTTGCAGTGTCCAAATTGTGTTGGTGATTGTTAAAAACACAAAACTCAAAAGCATTTGTTATGTTGTTTGTCTTTTCTATTATCGTCAGTGCTCGGCGGTTATGTTATTTCATTGAATTTTCTTTGGCAACAAATAAAAATTGTTTCACCATCAATTGTTTCTGGAGCAGGCACAAACTATTTCCATCAGTTAGATGCACTAACAACATATTGTCTCCTGGGTGATGTGATTTTCAGAGTTGGGTGTTAGAGATGGGGATTGGCAGCACCTCAAGACGGCTCTGAGGCTTTTCCATGCTTTATGTTTAAGCAGCCAGCAAATTGGGAAAGTGGCTTTATCTAATTAGAAAAAACATTCCTTTAGCAGCTGTCCCCTAGGCAGAACCATCATTATTTAAGCTGGCTGGCCTTGAGGAAAGCAGCAAGCAGCATTCAGATACATATCTAATACTCACCATGGAAATGACTTACAGCACAAATCTGCTTGTGCTATAATCACAATTTTGTTTTTTTCTTTTTGTGACCTCTCATCCTATGAATACTCTATCAACAAAAAGTCTATTGCACATTAACAGAGTGAACAGTAATAATACCTTATTTGACAATGCCCATGCAGTAGTTAATAAAGCCCTTCTGTAAATTGTCTTAGTATATTGTCATGTTTATGCTTCCTGATTGGATCAATATGTGATGCAATTTTTACTGCTACAAATAATAAAGACTTTCTCTGAAACTATTTAGAGTGCAGCTAAGTAAACCAATAGGACGAACATCTTATTTTGAGCCACAATTAGCCGATATTTTCTGCATCACATCAACATCAAATTGTGAGTACAGTCAGCAATGTGTGAATGTGGGCAACACCAAAAGCACAAGGAGATTAAAATGAAATCCAATGAACAGAGCCAAGCTTCCGCTGAGGACTGTGCGCCATTGTCATATTGAGCTTTGACTACCTTTATATAATGGACTTGCAGGGACTTTTTTTTTTGCATTTTTTTATGCCCATGCACCTTCTAGTGTATAGTCAGTGCATGCATGTCATTGCAATGCTCATTTAGAAGCCGTTGTTTGCACTGTGACCACACTCTCAATATCTTAAGCTTTGCAGTCCTATACACCACTATTAATGAGGCCTCAGGGAATGGACATGGAATTGTGCGTCAACACTCAGTCTTTAAAGTCTCACAAGTTTGCATATGTAAAAAAAAAAAAAAAAAGCCTGAGAGGGCAATTTAACTGTCCCCCCTGAACATGATAATCAGTTTTCTCATCTGCAGTTTTTTTTTTTGTTTCTTTTTTTTCCAAGTTTTGCTAACATATATATACATTTCCCTTTCTCTGCTGCTTTCTTTGTTTCTTTGTTTTTTCAGTGAGGTGAATTCAACCATCAAGTGGAATAGAAAATCATTTTGGAAGCCAAGAGATTAAATCAAACATAAAATGCAAACTGACTTAACACATGGAGTCTGAACAAATTTAGAGTAGATTTGATTTGTTTTCTGTGTCTATATATGTGATTCAACTTTGCTAAATAAGTAAAACTTAAATTTTAATTTAAACAAAAGCTAACTTTAGATTAAATTGGGTTACATTTAAGAGTATAAAGGGGACAGTCTTAAAACCTTAACTTTTTTTTTTTTTTTTGCATTTATAATGTCACTCAATTGAACTTAATTAAGTTTAAATAACTAGAAATAGCTGTGTTGGGCAAGCTTAGACATTGATTCATTAAAATTCAAGCTGACTTGGAAAAAAGGCTGAAAATCATTCTACATCAATAAAAGTCATATACAGTCATAAAATGTAGTTAAAACACCACAATGTTCCATTTGGATAAACTATTGATACTTATTAAGCACAGTACCCAGAGATACAGATATAGAAATATGTGCTCTCATTTCTGCTGCTCTTATCAGCTTCCTCTGCTTGTCCTTGCTGGATCTTGTCAGGTTTGAGATTTAGTTTGTTTTGTGAGTCCCTTCTAATCATATCTGGGTTGTTTACTGTTGCTTAAGGTTTTGCTTGTTCAGTTCATTCCTCTGTGTTGCTCATTATTGTGGTTAGTGTGTTTCCATAAAGTTAATTTCTATTAGTTTCTTGCTTTTTTCTTGTAATCTTTCCAAAAGGAATTTCGGTTTATTCTAATTTGTTAGTTTCCGGGTTGTTGTTTTTTTTTCCTTTTTTCTTTCTTGATTTTTTTGTGTATTGGTTCAGCTTTCTGTGTATTAAATAGTCTGCAAGACTAAAAATCATCCAAGTAATTTCTACCCTAATATTACTTGTTTGGGTTAATAACCTAGGTCTGTTGTGCTAAATTAAACAGGGCTGCATAAGGTCATACTTCACAAAGCTTGGTTATTCTAAAATCTATAAGATTTTTTCATTAATGCGTATATATCCAAACAGATCTTTATAATAACTATACCTCTAAATCCCTGCATTTAAATTATCTCCATAAACAACTGATGAAGCCTCAGGTTACTACATTTTACACCCTTTCCAAAGCATACATTGTGCTCTTTTTATACATTTGTAGGCTAGTTGCCCATAACTGAAGCGAAAGTACAATATTTTTTTAAAAAAACCTCTGAGGCAGCAATTGTGAAATGCCTATATATAACTATATTTACAGTAATACTTAAATTGCTATCAGAGAAAATCCTTCTGCAGTCACAAGCAAAATAAAATGATTTCCGATTAGGAATTCCATCATGACATAATTATCTTAAGTCAAATAGGTTGTGTAAATGAGCTACGGTGTCACTAAAATTACTTTTTGACTGGCTTCTGTCTAGATGAGTCACCGTTCTCAAATCTAGATTTTCATAAAATAATTGATTAAAATCATTCTTGTCTGCCCATAATAGAATTAACATGCAAGCAAAATTAATTATGCATCGCCATGATTGAGTTTTTGCTTTTAATCACGACAATTTCAGGCTTGACAAAGCTCAGATTGCCCAATTTAAGACGAGGTTAATGGGTTCCATTGTGGTTAGATTTCTCATTGTACACTTAGTGTGTCTGAGCAACAATAAGGGCCTGAATGGCCATCTATCTGATACAAAAGCACATTACATTACCTTCCAGTAAATACAAAAGATGAAAATTATTTTAGACTGTAGGAGATAATTGAGAACATTTGAAGATAAACGTGCTGCCAATTTAAGCATACTGCCAATGCAATATAATGCACAATGTTCTCTCACAGAATGAAAATAAACAGTGATTTGTATTTGCATGGAAAATTAATTCAGAGATTTTGTGGTATAATAGTTTAATAAAAATGACACACAGCATGAACAAAACTATTCAGGGAACTTATGTGAAAAACAAATATTAGTAAGTTTCTCAGCAACAAATTTTAACACTCACCAAAAAGGAAGACAAACTGATGGCCAAATAATCAGGTGATCTGTGTGCCATGAAAAATACTTTTGAATTGCACGAGAATCATGATCCAAATACATAATACATACATACAAAACTTTCAACTGGATTAAAAAACAGGAAAAGAAATAAACACTCAAAGTGTATTTATAATTCATAACTGACTATTTTATAAGTAAAATAACTAGTCTGTCAAGCAGTGACGGATACCTGCCAATATATAATATGTTGCTCTTATATGATCTTCAGGGTTTTCAGTTATTAAAACTGCTGTATGTTTATTGATATGCTGAAAAGTGACCCTCGTGCTACTGATTTAGCAATAATCTTAAGGCTCAAACATCTTAGAAGATCATCAGTGATGTTAAAGATCATCCACTGGATCCAAATCCATTATAGAAATCCAATTTTTCTTGGATAAGACTTTGATTCAACTTAATTTATGATGAAATGATCAAATTTCATAAATACAAACACTTTATATTCATTTTAAACTTAACAGTGCCATTTTAAATGCAACATCTTAAATTTAACAGTGACCTGCTTGTCCTTGCATGGTTATAAAGTTATTGTAGTCATCAACTCATTTACATTTTCTTACATTTCAATAACAAACCCAGTTGTGTTTTTATTGGGAGTTTTATGTGACAAACTAACACAATCTGTTAAATGGTAAAAATAGGACATTCACATAAAGCGACATGGTAGGCAAAGAGAGCGTTAATCTGATTAGCAGCCAGTAGGGCCATGGGTTCAGATGTGAGAATCCAAGTACAAGACAAAGAAAAAAACATGTACAACTTTTATTCCACATCACATGTATGAGCTACATTTTGTTGGTCTGACTATAAGGCACCGTAAGAAGCTCTGTTGTGTTTGTCTTATCTGTCAGAACTGAGCAGGTGCTGTAAGCTGTGGTGTTTCACTTCATGCTATCGCAGTGGTCTAAAATTCATGCCTCCAGGGCTGGCGTCCTGCAACTTTCAGATGTGTCCCTTGTCCAACACTCCTGATCTAAAAGCGTGAATTACCTTCCCGGTGTGCAGTCAAGTTCTGCAGAGTCCTGCTAATGACCTCATTATTTGACTCAAGTCTGTTGAAGCAGACACACATCTAAAAAGTGCAGGAAACTGTCCCTTGGATTTGAAGACCCCTTATTTATCATTTAGTCACCTCAACAAAGAGACATACATATTTTTAATGTACTTCAAAGTGTTTACTATGTCAAGCTAGTTTAAACAAACACACATTTGTGTGAGATGTGTGTATGATGCATCTCATTAGCACAATTTAGGGGGGGGGGGGTCAAGTACAGTGTTTTCAAAACTTGTTGCTGTGAGCTTCGCAACCCACACAACAAAACATCTACCCACATGAGGTGAAATGCTTCCTTTTAATAAATGGTAATTATTCCACTATAGTTATCAGCTTCTCAGAATTATTTTTTGAATCAATAAAAGAAATGCATGATCTCCCATAAAAAATGCAAGTCAGAACTTATATGTTTATAATAACATTTATGCAGTTTAAATCTGTTGCTTTAACTGCAAATGAGCCAACGTGGCAGACATTGTTAGATATAAACTGATCTACTGAGCAAGAAAAATTATGTTGATATTGTCAGCATAGATTTCTGCATAAATAGGTTTATTCACATGAAAAACAAGTTTTGAACTGCATGACCAGAGCACAAAGACACAGGTGAAGAACTCTATTTCCAAGAACACATAGCATTAACCCAGTAGAATGATGTGCTTCTTGAAAGGAGGAATTTCCACACTGATAGATTTCTTGAAACAATGTAAAACTACAAAAGCTTGTGCTATACAAATAAACTTGACTTGAATGCTATGAAATTGTTGGTTTATTAATAGAAGACTGAAAGAGGGGTGTTGCCTACAATCTTCAGCATAATTGTCTCCGGTTTGATTCCTGGCCCTGGGCCATTTGCTGTATGTCTTCCCCTCTCTGCCATTCTCTCTGACCTTCTCCCTGCCGCTGCCCTTCTAACATTTGCTAAGCTGGTATCAGAGATTAGCTAAACTATTTCCATTGCTGAAATTTGTTACCTCTTTCTCTAACTCTTTGGATTGAATCATCAATCCTGTTGATGCCTCTTTCTTCCCTCTTGTCTCCCATATCACTTCTCCGTCTCTGCTGCATCTTAATCCATAAAAACTTCTGCAATAAAGTGAACCAGGTTTTAGAAGCTCCTTTACTTTCTCTTCATGCTGAAACCTTGCATCTTTAAAAGTGTTAGCTTCCACAGTTTTTGCCCTCGTTATTTTTATATTGTATTTTTTGGGAGCAAGTTCCCCTTCAGCGGATGTAAAATTATATTTACATTTTAATCACCGGCCTATGCCTGGAGGACTTTATAGTTATCCAAAGCATTTACTCTGATAACTGCTGGTCGCTAGCAAGAGAGATACTAGGATAGCAGAGGTAGGGTGTACCTTAAAGAGAGAAAGGGAGAGTGCACCAAATGTGTAGCGGTTTATTGCTCTAATGCAAATATCCATCATATCATACATTGCTGTAATTGTATAGAGCAGTTTTCTATTACAGTTACATTTACAGAAATCAGTAGCAGAATATGCAACACTTGCAGTCCCACAGAATCTAATAAGTTTCTGCGTTTTGGAGAGAAGCTGTTTGTGTTTATTTTGTATATATATGTAGCTTTGCTGTTTGAGAATGCCAGCAGTGTATCTATTGTTCTATCATACCACAGCTCATTAGGCATGTATTTATAATACAATGGATGTCAGTAACCTTGGGGGTCCCAGCGCATTGAGGCTCACAGGTCT
Source organism: Poeciliopsis retropinna (assembly GCA_010277075.1). Classification (NCBI taxonomy): domain Eukaryota; kingdom Metazoa; phylum Chordata; class Actinopteri; order Cyprinodontiformes; family Poeciliidae; genus Poeciliopsis; species Poeciliopsis retropinna. Next base: position 18,788,950 of record VMRM01000009.1, read on the forward strand.
CCCTCACAACTACATCCTTCAAAGGAGGAAATAAAGTTACTTAATTACCTCAGTTATTTGAATTTCCAAAAGTTGAATGACTAGTCCAGCTGAAAGTCACTCTTTCCAGTATGAGAAACCAAGTACTGCCATCTCACACACAAACCACATGACAGCAATAAAATGAACTAAGTCACCCCAAGCCAGGACATGACTCAAAATTATGGCAATAAGGTGTTCACTGATAACCACCCAAGCAGAACTCACACTAGCTCAATAGCTCAAGATATAATCATGCAATTACTCAACACAGCTGGATGCAGGTTGCATTAGAAAAGTAACCAATGTGTGTGTGTGCAGTGTGAAACTTCACACAATGCAAAAGACTATTATTGCTTTTATGTTACAACTAAGTTACAACTTGTATGGCAGACTTCGCGTTTCAATATGGCTGCTCTTCTCTTCAGGAGTAGTAGGATGTGTTGTAAAAATGTCCATTTTATACACAAGTAAGAGTCAATGCTACACGTAGCAATAATGAACCAATTTAAAGTTTGCTTATAGAAAGTAAGGGTTAAAATTATGTTTGAAAGGTATTTCAAACAACATTTATCGCCATGTTGAAATTCCCACTTCTTAACTTGGACGCTCTGACGTCAAACCTTGTTCCCATTTCACAGGGAACTGGAACGCAGCATTAAGCTAACTCTCAGCACCGCACCATAATTATGCAGGATACATGTTATGCAAACAGCATATCAAATAAGCAAAATATATTCATTATCTGGTTGCACAATCACAACAACTCATATTAGTCTACTAAATTTACAGAAAGCGTAATGGCTCTTACCTTTAGAAGGCGTCCTGTTTTTATCCTTGTAAAGTTAGCATATCAAAGTCCTGCTGCCTCACCTGCAAGAACTAGATGGCCATCAAGGACACTGCAAAAAGTCTCTTTTTCCAATTCATAGTTGTCCTGAGTCTATTTTTTGCCAACACAATCGTGATAAATTTTTCCACAGTTCCACTCACAAACACAACCTATCTAACCATGGATCGGTTACAAATTAATGCCACTGTTTCAATTTCAACCTGTTGTTAGTATAGCTGACCGTTGATTTATCCCAATCATTACCTGTCAAGTCAACAAACTTACATATAAAATAGACAATAACGCTAGTTCATTTCTTTTAACTTTTATTTTATTGTGACTGAACAATCATGAAAATTTATGTAGCATTGTCATTTAATTTATTCACTTTTTTTTTTGCTCTTATTGAAGTCAGGCCTAGCAAATTTTACAAGGGCACAGTACATTGTTAAATATACGCAGCTGAATTCTTAATGCTTCTTCCTCTTTCATGTTTTTGTTTACTCTTTTCCCTTTATTTCTAGTTTTTTTAGCCTGACACCTCTTTCATTTTTCTCTTGATCCTGTAGTCACAATTAAGGCACACGCTACCGAATGTGTGATGAAGTTTTAGGCTTCAGTCAAGTTTTTGGGTTTTTTTTTTTCTTATGAAGACAAACAAGTGCAATTTAATTACAATCAACTGGATAGAAAATAAGAAAAGAGAAAAGTTTTTAAAAAATCAAGTCAAGCTGGTTAAACAATCTGTTTAACTAAGTACCTGCTGATATTCTCTGCTCCATTCATGGTTTTTCCTTGAAATATTTTAGAATTTCCTTGAAAAAAAAATTTTTTTTAAACTATTCAAACTATCAAAACAAGCCATAATCCTATACTTTTAGGTGACAGGATCAGGAGATGTTTGAATGCAGGACCTTAAATTGTAAACCGGTGTTTTACTCTGCACTCCTAACAGGAGAAGTCACAGAAACTTTGCCCCTATAAAAAAAAAAAAAAACACTACTCAGTGATCTCAGCTTCTGTCACATGAACATAGAGAATAATTGAGTGAATGAATAAATTAATTCAATAAATTATGACTTGCTTGGGCCTGTCTAACATCTTCATACATCTATTGCTGAATGGCATTATGAGGCTGTGTTGAACTCTAGATTTCCTTTTGGTTGACAAAATGGCACTGCTGTTTGATTGAAATGGATCTCTAAAGAGATCAAAATCTCTTTAGAAAGTCTGGGGAAGTGAATGTAACTTAATTGCTGACAATTTGTTTAAAATTAAGGAATTTATTTTTGTGTATTTTCGGAAATGCAAGAGACAAGGAGGTATTAGCTACATAGAAAGCGACACTTGCAAAACTGTGGGGCCTTCAGACATCTGAAGGCCGTACAGTTATGAGTTGGGTATCTTCCATTGTATTGGAACATACCCAATACATCGCTAGAGGACTGTGTCAAAATATACATGGCATCATGGGGTCACAGAGCCTTCTTACAAATAGCTGGACATCATGCCATCCATTTGTTTACATGGTATGTCAAGAAAAATACATTTTCATGTATTGTTTACTTTCATAATCAACTTAATAGGCTGGGAGGCTTTTCCTTGTCTCCCAACCTGGCAAGGAAAAGCAGGTACAGATAATGGTTCAATATTATAAACATCATCCATATATTGAATGTGTGGTGGTGGCAGAATTATGATGTGTGAATGTTTTATATTGTTTTCAATTAATTGTTGTTGCTTGCTTTGAATAGGAAACTGCTTGCAGTGAACAAGAAACAAAATACATAAAATAATTAGTTTTTTGTGTTTATTTCAGTAAATAAAGTTCAGTAGGTTTATTTAAAACATTTAAAGCTGCATGTATAGTTTCATTCAATTGTGAATCTGTGCTGTGGCATGCTGTATATTATTCAAATTATTCATTCATTTAACCCGTTTGGTCTGCTGTCTGCTCTCATAGGAATCTGGAAAGGCCTATGCTCTTTAAGTGGTGCAATTAAGGACTTTATTTTTAAGAGAAATAGTTGCTTTTGGAAATCAGCTTTCCCATATGACGCTATAAAAGCAAGTAACAACCTCCCTGCAGAGTTAAAAACATTGGCAAATTATGTTTCTTTCCAGAGAAGCAAGAATATGGATCTTAAGCTGGCAAGCCTGTCAGAATGAAACACATATTATTACACAGATTTCATAAATTTTCTATTTATAACAGTGTACTCGCTAATATTATATGATTGATTTTTCTATCTGACAGTTCATGAATGTAATTATTTCTTTAAACTTCTCATTTATTGTATTCTTCGTTGATTTTTCTTGTACCTGCCACTAAGACCTTAGATGAAAATCAGCTGGGACAACTACAATATTGTGCGTTACATCTATCTCTCGTGTTATTTGTAAATGCTACCATATAAACTGGAAAAATTCAATCTGTAAAATGAACCTACTGAACTTTACTTACATTTTCTGTCTTTGTTCAGCGGTGTATGGCTTTTGTCTTTTTAGCCACAAATAAAGCAGATGCAGAAGAAATGCAAGATGGGGCAGGAATCATGGCATTTCTAAATCAGTACTTTATGGTGCAGATTGTAAAAGACACAGGAATGTTTAATTGCCAAGGATATCTTTGAAAAGCAAACAATTGAGATTAAAAATGTTTGAGATTATAACATTTTTACATGTAGCCTATGCTTCTGTAACTATTAATTACGTCAGTATAAAAAGAGACTTGGTGTGTGATTACATTACTTTTAATTTAATGTAAGAAAAGACCAAATGGTGACTAGTTGAACTCTAATTTTAAGAGCTCGATTCAACCATTTCCCCACACTTAGCGCAATTTGTTGATGGAGGTCTGTCTGTAAAAAAGTGTTTGGTTCCATAATTACTTGGCTTGTATTTTATAGCTAAAAAAGAAACTTAAAAAAAAAAAACTGTTTATTTCATTTGAAAAATTACCCCCAAAACTAGCAGGAAGATTTCACTGACAGAGAACATAAAGTCTATCTTCCTTAGACAGTTTTTCTTTTTTCCTTGTAAAGACAGAAGAACAACTTGTTGCTTTTTAATCTTTTTCTTCTGTGGAATCATGATTACAACCAGTTTTCAGCAGATTGCATTTTTTCCAGGTACATGCCATCGCAAAGAACCACGGTCTTTGAAACTGACAAGCTTTTTTTCTTTTTAATATGTAATTATAGGCAGATCTTCCTGGGAAAACATGCATGAATACATTATCAAAATATCAGTAAACTACATCAACACAGAAAAGCTTTTTGCTATATACCACTATTTTAGAAACACGTCTGCTTTGATTTTTAGTTTCAAACTACAGAGTATAAGCCAGCTTTACTCATATTTATCACCTTTAAATGGCTTCATTCATTTGCACATCAGATTTGAGCAGTTATTTATGATAGCTCATTTTCCACAAGTGTTGATAAAACATCAGGCTTGAGCAGTTATTTATGGTAGCTCATTTTCCACAAGTGACGCCTACTATAATAGGATGCACACACTCCACTTATTACTTGAAATTACTTGTTTATCTCTGATTTAATCTTCATCCATCTAGGCTTGTGACAGCTTTTGTTGCAGTCTCAGACCTGGCAGTGAATAAACATATTAAATCAAAGTTTTAAGATTTCTCATAATGCAAAAATACTTTACACCTACTGCTCATTACAGTGCCATAATATAACTCCCACCTCTGGTTGCTCAATGTTGTTCAACATTTATATTTTGTCATTGAAACATAGAAGTGATAGATGAGACCTTGCCAAATGCAACTTAGAGTTTCTACTTCATATTTTATTTTTAAAGTGTAGGCTCAGTGTAAGCAGGTGTGACATGGCAGAAAAGCTTTGGAAATGGAACTGTGCAGCATCCAGTAAGTACATGTCAGTCATCAGCATCTGAGTTAGTTTTAAAGTTAGTTGCACAGTTAAAGAAGACCAGAGCTCAACAAACACAGGAAAAATCACCTCATAATCATAATCATGATCATTATTTTAGTAAGTGAACACTCATATGTATTATTTTTTTGTTTTACCAATCGGATTTTTCTGATTGCAAGAAGAAAGTATGACTTACAAAGGAGTGTGAAGAGCTAAAGAGAAAACAACATTTATGGTTGCATTTTAAACTTTCTCATTAAGAGAGCTAAAAGATATGGTTACATCTTCATACTCAGAGACAGGGAGAGGTAGGACAGCAGCTATAAGCCTAATTTAAGGTTCATTATTGTTCAGACATGAACACAGTAGCACTTTAAAACTTGTAGGTGCAGTCATGGTCTAATTGGCAGTGAAGTGTTTTGTTTTCATTTGTTTATCTATTTATTTCCTGGCTTAGACTTTCAGGGCCAATGGAGCACAAAATTGCTGTGCAAATATACATTATTCGCTACATGGCAGATTCATTGTCTCCATAGAAACTCATCTCCAATTAGTATTGGGTCAAGAGAGAACGGTGGGGGGAAAAGAAAGTGGCACCAGTTGAGGACACAGCAAAAAAAAAAACAGACACAGACAAAAATTATGTTTATAGATGAGGGGAGGTTTGTGGCAGATATTCAATTTCTATTTTTTGTAAAGATTTGAGCAGCTAAAACAGATTTGGATGATTTAATGATACAGGACTAGCTTTAAAAAAAAATTAGCCCTTCCACTATGAACTTTTAATAATTATTTATACTTGGAACAGAGCTGTTATTAAATATCCAGTAGGTAACTTTTATATATATATATATATATATATATATATATATATATATATATATATATATATATATATATATATATAGGTTTTAACTACCCAGATGTAGCATATATTCTTTTTATTGTTGCTATCAGGGTTTTCATATGGAACATTCATAGGTTGGAAAAAAATAAATCAGCCAATCAATCTGAAAATCATCTGATTCTCTCAAACTGCATTTTTCTATTTAGGACATAAACAATGGTGTATTTACTGTGAATTTCATATGATGTTTTAAGCACATGACAAGAAAAAACAGAAACCAATACTTGGCTTGGAGTTAATTTTCTGGCATTCAGTACTTTTCTAAAACATGCTGTGGTATGTTGTGGTGACAGAGTGGTCCAAAGGTGACCACTCTGTCAGCACCGACACGTCACACTGTTCTACAATATCACACAGATAATAAATGCATAAACAGATCAATAATATTATTTAAGTAATTAATTGCACATTGGAAACCATGCAACACACGCTTCTCCAATTACTATATAGAAATTCAAGAAATAAACTGATTAATGAGGAATACAAAGGTAGCTTTGTATTCCTCTGGACATGTTCATCAATGTGTGTATTGATCAAATTAACTGATAAAGGAAGGAAGGAAAGCTTGTACCAGCTATGCTTACAGAAAAACTCTGTATGTTCATCCTGAGTTTAGTAAGACATGCTCAGAGTGCAGAATATGAGCAAGATATGTTAAAAATACAGTCTGCCTGTCTGAGGACTATCTGTTCAAATGCAGGAGTTAGCTATCATACCCATAATCACCCCTGCTCTCTCAATTGAAACTGAAATCTAGACGTTTCAGTTTACACTTAAGTAAAACCATCATCAACATGTTTTTACATAATTTTCAATCAATTTTTTCCCACTATATTTAATAACTTCATCATTACTTTACAAACAAATTCTCTGACAACACTTACTTTGCACAAGTGAACAGGAAGAAGGAAGAAGAAAAATGTTGTATATAATAAGAAAATCCATTTTCAGGGCCATTTACATTACATAAACATTCTCCTCATTAACTCAAAAGTGTATGAGACTCAACCATTTTTTTCTTATAAATTGTTTTTAATTGATTCATAGTACAGTGTATATTTTGAAGATTTTTTAATTGAATTAAAAATATTAAATTAAAAGCAAGCTGAAGGAACAAAGTGCAAATGAAAATAAAATACTTTACTTTGAAGTACAACTCACACACTAGGTAATAAACTCTTTAAACCCAGCCTTTTGTCTTGGGGAGTACAAGCCATAAAATATGGATGAACGCAGAGCACAAGAAAAAGTGACAGGCAGGCAGTGAAGAAAACAGATGGACCAAGAAATAAAATAGTGAATGAGGACTGATGACAAAGACTGGTCAGGGAAATGTATCTGCGCATGAGCCATTCGCTTCCCAATCCTCCATCCTTCACATCTGCTCAATCTCCTTCCATTACAGACCAGCTGTATCCTCCTGTGTGTGCAGCGTTGGTGTCATTTCCATCCACTGCTTTGCTCTTATCTCTGGTGCCACTGGAAAATGACAAAACTGGAACCACGGCAGAACTTTCTGTTCCGTGCTCCGCAGGAAGAAAATTGCCCTCTTTTCACTCTTTTTGGTCTATTTTGTGCAGCTGTAGTAGTGGCTTCATATTCATTTAGCGGGATCCATGCCACACATTGTCAGTTTTTTTCCTGCACATATAAATAATTGTGCAATTTACCTTGACTATATAAAACACCCAGGAATAATGACATCTCAAAGATGCATTTAAAATTCAGTAAGTAAATCAGCTTCTCTATATCTGTCTGGCATCTAAGAAGACTCTCTTTACTAAATCAGAATAATTTGTGGTAAAGGGAATATGAAATACATTCTTGACTCTGCCTAAATTATCTCTTATCCCACTTAATTCAGTACTAGCTTCACTATTCACTGCTATACTTGTGTTGTTTATTTGGGTCTAGTTTTTCTCCAGATAAAGCTCCTGCCATCCTATAACACCCCCATGCATAAACCCAGAAACCACACTCAGAACTACTTTCTCCTGCTCTCTCTTTCATGCAAGAGCCACTATTTATGGGTTTTGTCTGTCTGACTTTCAGATTTCTGTGGGGGTGTGCGTGTGTGTGTGTGTGTGTATATATTGTGTATACGAGCATTATTCTATTCTTATGCGGAGTGAATCTATATACAAGCCATCGTGTGTGACAATGAAAATGAGAACGGATTATTACTTGTATCTTTTCTTACGAAAAATATTGCGACCTCTGAAAACTTTACAGGAGAGTCATTTACCATTCAGTCTGCAACGATGCTTAAAAAGGCTCATATTTAGATGAAATGTAGTCACTATTAAAGTCACATGAATAATTTTATGTTCTTTCAGTGTAAAAAGAGAGACATTTTAGTTTGATCATATTTAATTTAAAATGCTGAAGATGTGTCTGGGGAACATTTGTCTGTCTAAGATCTGAATTTTCTGAAACATCATGTAGTGTGAGTGTATGCACAGATTCAGATTTCAAATGTACATTTCCATTAACTGCATGAGGCTCCCTCTCTGTGGGTGTAGATTGTTTGTCATAAAGTAATGACAATCCAACACACTTAAATAGAAAATGACTTATTTTCTTATTTTGCAAAGATGTTTCACCTTGTATTCAAAATAGTTCTTCATATCTGAACATGGGTTTGGAAAATAAGTCAAGATATCAGAATGATTTTCTATTTTTGTTTAATTATTCTAAAGTATCTGATTTAAACTATAGACATTAATAGTTTACCTAAACATTTATAGGTAAACTATGGAATTTATGGGTAAATTCTACAAATGTGAATTTTGCAGTGAAGGAAATCTTGCCTATTGGTTAAAACAAGTTTATGTTATGACAGGATTATGTGAGGCAAATGGGAAGTAAAGTTTATCTGCTTTTTCAATGTTTGAGAATGGTGAGGTTCTTTTCAGAGAGTGGAGTGGGTATAACTCCCAAAAAAGAGCTGACTGTTTGGCTTCCAAACTGCTCTTACTTTAGGTTAACTGGGCAAATCTGAATGTTTTCGGTGTTAATAAAACCTTAATGCTGACAGTCCTTAATATTACAGCTTTCCTTACAGTTTTGCCTTATGTTTAGTTCTATATATATGTTCTTTATCAACTTCCCCTGCTGAAGAACAATATCCCCCACTGCTGGAAACATGTTGCAACCTTTTGTGTTAAGGGGAGGTTTCTTGGTTCACCACACATATTTTACATGTAAAACTCAGAATTCAGTTTAGTCTCATCTGACCTAAACACATTCTTTCTAGTATTTGTTGTGTTCGCCACATAGTTTGTGGAAAGCTGCAAGCAGAATGCCATCTGGGTTTCTTTTACCAACAACTTTCTTCTTGCTACATGGCTGAGAGGATTCCCATCAGTAGATTTTCCCACCTGAGGTCAGGATGTTTGCAGTTCCTTCAAAGTTAAAAGGGCCTCTTGGCTCCTTTCCTCATAAAGTTACATTGCACAAACAGGAAGTTTGTGCAATGCTCTTTCTAACTAAGGTTGAATAGTGTTGAGTGAGATATTCAATTTGTCTAACCAAACTTTCCTTTAAACTTCTCCACAACTGTATTCCTGACTTGTCTGCTGTGTTGCTAGGATATCACACTAAAACACATAAAGTTTTAGTGTTTATGCACTAAAACTTTTGAGGCCTTCTCTAAACTTTCAAGATTTAATACTGAGATTAAATTATTCACAGTTTGTTTTCCCAAAATAGGTTACTTCTAAGGGGAATTAGCTGCACTGACTTTTTATTGATGTCATAAGAGTGATGGTTGCTGAAATATATGCAGAATTTGATATGTAAAAAACAAATTGTATGATTTTTCGTCATTGACTTTCATGATAAACCTATAATAAAGATAACTTGAGAGAAAACTGATTGGTTTATCAAGTCAAATCCTATTCAACTTTGTTTTTGTAAGATGAGGAAATGTGTAAAGGTTCAAGGGGTAATAATACTTCTGCAAGGTACAGTGTATAAAATCTGTCTTCAAGTCAATCCTGAGTCTCACAAGCAATATGACGGCTGCACTGAGGAGTCAGCAAAGCAGGTCCAGGCCAATCATTCCCTCAAGATATGAATGTTGTTATTTCTAGTCGAATCCTCCAGAATGCCCAGATTACCACCACTGCAAACAAATAAACACAAGCAGCATATGTCTCAAAGTCCTCCTTCAAAATCCAGGCCTTATATCAACCCCAGGACATAATTCAAACTTGCTGTCCTCATTCTTCGTTGTGTGCACAAAGAGGAAAAAATAAATTAAAAAAAAAACATATCCCAGGGTATCTCTGCTCCCTCTAACGCTTCATCTATAGTCAAACAAAATTCTGCTGCTCTGGGTCCCAGGGACAACAGATAGAGACCACATTGGGGAATTTCCTTTTGTTTAGCTCAGCTTCCACTGCAGAGCAAAAATATCTGACCACCAGAGAATTTTTGAAAAATTAATCTTAATTAACTCTCATTTGAGCACATTTTTAAATCTGGTGTAATTTTTTTTTTTTTTTTTTTTTTTTGTAATTATTTGTAATAAGTTATTACAAATAATTTATTTACTTTGGTGGCTCTCTGCAGCACTAAATTTGCAATACAGTTGTTGATTTGCATGTCAATTCCCATATCTTTCTGTGGTGTGAAAAAGAGTTTGCAAACCAAATAAGATAGTAAATTCTTTGGCTATCATCTAATATCCAAAGAATTAACTTTTTAAAAACCAAACCATACTCATAAAACTACCCTGAGAAAAAGAAAAAAATGATTATCTAACCAAAGTGAGCAGGTAAACTTCATTTTCATTTCAAGCATTAAAATAAAGTATAAACTGAATTGTTTTGTCAGATGTTGAAATAAACAAGTAAATCTGTAAAAACAAGCTCAAAACAAGATCCTGAACAAAGATGGGGTGAATGTAAATGTCAACACTGTGACATTACTGACTTTTACCTGTTATGAATAACCATCAGGTGGAAGAAGGATTAAGATTCACAAGGGATAAATTCATATAAGTACAATGTGTGTTTTCTTAGTTTTTATCTAAGCAATAAAATTCTTTACAGCCACAACACAATAAAAATAAAGTTCTTAATTTTAAGCCTATTCATAAATATCTTCAAGGCATCATCACCAAAAGGAGCAGAATGCATAATTTTATTTACACTGGTTTTCAAAAATACTGACAAAAGATATTTTGTCATCCATCTATCTTGAAAAGTGGTAGGCGACTCTTATCTTATGCATCATTTTACTGCCACTTCGACTTATAAAATGCTAATAAAACACATTAAAGTTACTGGTTATTATGGAAAAACGTGTGATTTAATATATCAAATAGTTTTTCTGGACTCTCTCTGGTGATATTTGCAAGCACTTTCTTTGTGAAAAGGGAACAAAAGCTCCTTACAATAAGCAGACATTTTGCAATGACCTTTAGTCTGTTCACACAGCTTTTGCTGACTAAACGCTGCAAGCCAAGGGATAACAAATTAAAAGACAGACTATTTTACACTTTTTTAATTTAGAAAATGTCAGCAAAGAGCTTTAACAAAGAAATTTGGTTTAAAAACTCATTTTAATCGATACATGTATCAGGACCTAAGAGCTTGAATGGCTTACAAGTAATCAAACGTTCATGTCAATATTTTCAGGAAACTCTTAACCCAATTTGGAACTACTGTATATATAAACTATGCCAATGCAAAGCTACTCTTTGGTTATTTTTAACCAAAGAGTAGCAAGCCTCTGATGAAGTTCTTCTTGTTGTTGGTGAACTCACCTGGAGCTACAGGGAGTTATCTCCCCCTGCTCCAATTTAAGCCCACAGAAGTGAGAGTGGCTCAGAAAAGCGTGCAGTTTTTCGTTCCGGCTAGGTCGGTAAAGGAAACTCAGCCTTCGGCTTGTACTGGATGCATGAGTTTTCTCATCAGACTGGAAAGCATGGTAAGATAGTTAATTCAGACAAACCTGGAGGGGCTGTGGTAAATGTTGGGTAATCAGAGAGATGGTGCTGGTGCTGAGGTCAGTTAAGGTTTCAGACAGAGATGTGAGCAGGGAGAATAAATGTCTTGCTGCAATGCTGAGTCTTCGGTGCAAGATGGAAACTCATGCTGCTCCTCAGAGCCTCACCTAGGAATTGTGCAAAGGAGGCAACCGACCGACACCAAATGGATCTAAATAAGTTTACACACACACACACATATGTATATATAGCCATAGACATACTGTCACATAAATTTTAGTGCTGTTTTAAACACACATTTATATTTAAAAAACATAACATATACATTTTCATAAGTATCCTATTCTTAGCAGAAACCTGCTCTGATACAAAAAATAAAATGCTAAAAAAGTACATTTATAGCCAATGACAGCAAGCTAAGGTTGATTAGGATAAAAGTCACCAAAACTAGAAACGTTGTCACTTACAATAGATGCAGCAGTAATCTGTAAAAATATTTGCTGTCAAATATTCCTATTTAGTAAAAAAACTCCTGTGTTCTTCTTGACTCTGGTGGATGCAGGATAACTCCTTTTTTTTTTTTTTTTTTTTTTTTGGTAAATGATTAGGAATCTTAGTCTTTTGAATCAACACTCCACCATTGTGAACAATAACAAAAATAGTTTTGTGAATAAAAACTGTTGAAGTCCAAAGGAGTAAAAAAAGGCCACTCAGACACAGCTTTCTGTGCACGCTGCAGGTAATAAGAGGTCATTACATGGATTTTTCCTCCATCTATTTATTTTCTTTTTTCTTCAAATGTAGCATTGCCAGGTGGAGTTTTCACATCGAATGCTGTTATTTTTTTTATTTATTTTTTTTCTTTTCAGCTCAGTTGTCTCCATGTGTAAGGATTTTCCAATTTCCTGTCTGAAGAATGCTCTTTTCTGAATTGTTTTGTGTGACATGCAGCTTGAATGAATATCACTCTTCCAAAATTAAATTCTTTCAAACAGAAGATGTGCCAAACAATTGTCTAGTTTCTATCAAAGCACAAATAATGTGCACTAAACAACCAAATAACACATGATATTGTGAACACCAGTACTGCTGCATGTTTTAGATGAACCCCACCCTTGTTTGTATATATATATATATATATATCATATTATATATATATATATATATATATATATATATATATATGTATATATATATTATATATATAGTATGGGGTATATGGCCCTGTTTTAATATCAGTATTGGGGTTTTTTTTTACGTTTTTATTATTGCCAGCTTTTTTTCTAGTTCAATCAACAGCTCTCAGCCTAATGTGGCAAAAAGACAGTTTGAGTGATCTGAGAGGGGCTTTTCGAGAAAAACGACTCCTGCCTTACCAAGTGTATCAGCCAGCCAAGCGTTGATAGCCTTATCAGAACACTCCACAGAGAGCTCACAGCCAAACTTTTCACATCGCTGTGCTGCTCCTTTCGTTTCTCTGTGCAGTCGAGAGACGTGTGCTCTTCTGAGCGAGCGAGAGGGGGAGACGGACAGGCAAAGATAGATACCATGTAATGAGTTTCCATAAAGCGCTCGCTGTGTGTGCCATCATTGTTGTAGTTTTATGAATTCATCATAAAAGGCTGAGTTTAATGTATGTCTCAGAATGTGGTGCCACGGAGGGGGGCTGCTGTGAAAATGAAAGGCTAAAAGAATAAGGGGGCAAAAAATAAAAAAAGAAGGATATTGTAATGTCTCCTGTGATGATTCAGCTGATAACTAAAAGGTAGGGCTGGTGTTGAGTTCATGTGAGCTGTCTTTACTCTGCGATTCAAAGAGTTGGGCAGGGGGAGGGTGTCACTGAGAGCTGGCCATGTCTTTAAATAAAACACGACATTGATTTATGACTGTGAGCCCGCCACAATTTCACACACGCACACTCACACCACACACAGTCGCTGTGCAGTTGAACCACTGAGAACACTCTTGCACTGTAGATCTCAGCAAATCCACTTTACTTCTTCTAAAGGGACATAGCTCTGAGCACAACCTTTTTTTTTTCTTTTTTACTTTCACTATTTATTCCACAGCTGCTTTCCTCTCAACTTCCAATATGCTCTTTGGCCTGCATCATCACAGAGAAAAGTACTTCAAAGAAGAAAGATTATTCAATTATTGAAAACCAATCACTGTGTGAGAGAGTTTGGACATGAAAGAAACTCATCTGGTTGTATATAAAAAATGAAATTTTAATGTTTCTGTGCCACCACACTTTGTTTCAGCTCCATGAACTTTGACATTGCTGCTTTCTCATTCACAACAATATTTTTCTCCGAGTGGCAACAACAGTATTCTTCTCCAAAGCAAGTTGATGGTAAGTAATAAAATATAGCCAACATTGAAATAAAATAAATCAGAACTGAATAATTCAAAATTGTTACTGACTAAAATTGTAATAAAAATAAAAAACTTCATATATGGAGATGGTATTCAAGTTTTGTCATTTAAAATTTGCACGTGAAAAACATTTGTGCTGATATATATATAGTATAATTTTTTTAATTTAATTATTTCTTTATATGAATTAATTTGAGCTGACAGTTGAATTAAAATAACAGTTCACTGCTTTAATAAAACTTTAATTTCCTTTATCATGTCAGAATTTAACTCATTATTAAGGGCTCAGTAAAGAGTTAATATTCAACTGACATGTTTATTATTGACAGCTAGTTGGTGATAGTAGCACAAACAAAAATATATACATTTTATATTTGACTTGTTGCATTAGGGTTTTATAATTTTAGTATGTCATGTAAAAGCAAAGTTCATTTTAAGGTGGAAAGTACAAGGATAGAGAAATTAAACATCAATCGATGATCCAGTATTTTTAGTGGGAGCGTTCCCATTCTGTGTGGTTTGTGTTTCCTAAATGCTGCACTAGATTTAAAAAAATACTGTACTGTAAGGTAGTTGAGTTACTGAGAATATGGCGGAAAGCTGGGTGAAGTCAGTCTGTATAGTGTTTTGTTTGATGCTGTGTTGTGATGACACTCATTTAAGTTTCTTTAAACTTCAGGCTGCTCAAATGTCATCCTGGTGCAAAACTAACTCAAGATAAAGCAAACTTCTTGTGTGAAATATTTTTAGATTAATGATGTCAGATTAGTCTCAGTAATTTTCATACCCAGCAGTCCTTTGAACATCTCTCTCTCTCTCTGCGATCCATTAAATTAACCAAAGACCTATAAATGAGGCAAATCAAAGAGCGGGCTAACAATTAATACAGCTCTGGGAATAGCTCAGCTGAGCTGTCACAATATCCAAACTGCAGTAAAGATTTGTGGTGCAGAACAAAACGAAAAGTTTTTGGAAACAGAAAACTTTGGCATTGTTTACTGCTGTGTGATGAACAGTGTTGTCAGGAACGCATTACAAAGTAACGCTTTACTGATGTCAGACCACTTTTTTCAGTAACGAGTAATCTAACACGTTGCTATTTCAAATCCAGTAATCAGATTAAAGTTACTTTTCGAAATCACTTTGCGTTACTGTTGCGTTACTGTTGTCTTTTGTTATTTAATTGTATTTCCTCTATGTGTCTTGTCGAGTGATCGCCGTCTCTATGCGACAATATTAGCGACAGATATGGAAACAGATTTATCACACAATTATTTTCCATGACAATTCTTTCTGTGGTTTGATTTCCGAGCTTGTTTGATGGAGGCTCAGGTCTCTCTTCACACAAATGAACAGCACATAAATATTTCAGTGTTGCTACATGTGAAGCTTTTCTTTTTGACAATAGTCATCCTTTTATCACCTACAACTAAGCAATCGTGAGTCCGAGTTGTTTTAATCTTCTGATTAAAGTTAAAGTCTTCAGTTTATAGAAAAAAAGTGTCTAAAGTGGATCCAAGTTAAGAGTATAGAGCAGCAGCATAGGGGACAAAGCAAGGTCTATTCTTTTGTTGTTGAGGAAACTGAAACTGTTTGAACCTTCATTTCTCAGATTCAGACAATTTATTTTTCCTTTTCAGTTTCTGCATGCATTTGGCGCGAGGTTTGTTTAAATGAGTTTTATCTCTTCACGCGAGGCTTATCGGAACTTATTTCAATTCAACTGCAGCCATGCTTCTAAAATGGCATCTAATAATATGTGATATTTACAAACTGGATCCAACAAAGGCTGTTATTATCCTGACAGTCTTTTCTTTTTTAAGCAGAAGAACATTGCAGGATTCACAAAACTCACACACACACACACACACACACACACACACACAATGGGATGCTGGACTGAAAGGTCTGCACAGCTGCAGATGAACAAAATGAATAGGTTGGAAAAAGTCACCAGCATCACCTTTGTACCTGAGCGCCCACCGCTAAACTATTCTGTTCCATTATACTCTATGTACAAAGTATTTAGTTTTTACTAATTCCAGACAAATAAATTTCAAGCTTACTTCAAGCTGTGCTCCTTTTAGTTGGAATGTAAAAATATCTTATTCTGTTAAAAATATTTTGGATATCTTGTAGTTTGAAGTATTAAGAATCAACTTTATAAGCAGATCAACATGTTTCAGCTTTAAGTTGAAACATGTCATGGTGATTTCTAATGACCCTGATGAAAGCTACAAGCTGAAACATGTTGCTTTGTTAATACAGTTGAGTTTTATTAACTCAACTTTATTGAGATTTGTAACCCTCTCACCAGATCTGTAACCCTCTCCAGTCCACCTTCAGAATTGTTGAAGTAGTAACTCAAATTCAAAATGAAATTGTGTGTGTCTTTGTTTTGTTTGCGGAGAACTGGAAAAGTTTTCTTCACTGATCTTTTCAGTAACAAACAGTCCAGACGGCCAAACAAGGTTTGAAATATGTTGAAATGTCCCTCATGCTCACTGTTAGGTCTGGTGAAGAGTCCATGGTGCTGTGGGTCAGTTTTGTTTTTTCTAAAGGCTCCAGGAACTTTGTTATGGTACATGATGTCCATGACTTCTGGGTAAAGAGACGGACAGACGGATGTATGAGTTCCTAACTCAGAAGCTGGTGGTCAATTCGACAAGAAACTGATATAGACGATGATGCATTACCGATGACCATCCTGTTTAAAGCCCACAGTTATCTACTGCAGTAAAAATATTATCTAAATTTTTTAAACCCTACTTTAAAAATCCTGAACTGTCCCTTTAAATTTCAGGTAAATGGTAAAATGGAAGATGCTCCTGGTGTAAAATCAGGTGTCCCAGTTTTTGACTAGTTCTTCTTTTGTGGTAAAATAGTGAATATTCCAAACATGTCAGAATCATTGACTTCATCCTGTAAACATAATCTCCTGGTTGCACCACTGAACACAATATACCACTTAGAGACAATTTCATCAGGCTCAGCGCAAACTGAGTCGGCCTACAACCAAATCATTCATTTGTGAAGGATGCTTATTCACACTTCTCTGCAGCCAACATTGCTCAGTCATGCACACACTTTGCACTTCCAAACTTGCAGACGAAAAAATATTAGGTTAAAATTAACACAATAAAAATTAAATCATGCATATTTTTTTTAGATGAAGAAAAAGAAATACAAAACAATATTGCAAGGTTGAAGCTGACTTGTAAAAAATAAACTTGCATGTTTTGACAGACTTTTAGTAAGATGTGAAGCTCAAGGTTATTTCTTCAATAGGTGCTTTTTGAAATGCCACCCATTGTCTCCATTGCACAAACTGGAAAAGTTTTATTATGTTCCTGGAGTATTTCATGAGCGCATCTTCTGCCACCACCTCCTTGTCTTTTATGCGCCTACCACTCAGTGAACACAGAGCTCTGAGGGTCTACTGAAGCTCGCATCTAATAGACACAATGATGCATATACAGCTCCACTTGACTGTAGGAATGTGGGATTTGAAATCAGATGAGTTTGCATCTTTAAAAAAAAAAAAAGTAAATAAAGGAGGAATGGTGCGCTCGGCAACGAACTACAGAAAGATGAACCAACCAACAAAGGGTTGCTTGGTAAGAGGAGCAAGATGCAACCTGCCAGAGTAAGGGGGTTGGCTCAGAAACTTCACATCACGCTTTCAGCTCCAGCAACTTCCCATTTATATTGTAATGCAAATTCACGGCCCGTCCCAGATGGTGCTTTTTCAGCATCGTGGATGCACAAGAGTAGGACTATTTTTCCGAAGCACTTTACAAGTCCTCACTGCAGCCTCCATAGTCTGCTTCAACCCCCTCCTTCCATGTGTGGCAATTAAAAGTCATTGTAAGGAGTTCATTCTTAACAGTCAACAATAGAAAGAGATGAAATTAAAGTTTTGTTCATTGATGAGAAAAATATTACTGAATATCATGGAAAAGTGCGACAAGCACATAGATTCATAATTAAAGAGAAGCAGGAGAAGCTGAGGCGGATCTTTTTCAGGCTCATCTATAACACTTAGAGCCAAAAGCAGTAATTCTCCTGACTCAAAAGTGTGTTTTAATCACCTCTGTGAGCAAAATATTCTCCACAAGCTCATCTTGAGTCTCTCTGCCTGGCTGGCACATACAGGCAGCTTGTTGCAGCACAAACTAAGCAGCTGAAAAAAAAAAAATTCAGGTTTTATGGTGCATCAACAAATAAGGAATCTATGATGCCTCATCTGGATTTCAGAAGACTGAAATTTAATTAGAAGCTGGACAGGTAGCAGATGAAGATGTTTTAAACAGGGAAATGAGGAACAGGAACTCAGACACCCTGTTTATACACAAATGGGAGATAAAATCTTGCCGCTTTTAAAAATTGTTCCAATCTTACAGAAATTCATCAAAACATGCGTTTTCTGGCTGCTTTTTAACGTGGCAGCACTTTGTAGTCATTTTGAGGAGATCACCTGGGTGAAGTTGCGCACTATAGAGTAAACAGCATCACTGTAGATTTCTGTGGGAGACTTGCATATACAGAAGGGCGACACACACCGTAATCAAATCTGTGCTATAAGCCGCTCGATTATACTGTCAGCATTCCCATGCTTTCATCACGACACCTTCACCGGATTTTCTATCTGCCTCAGAAGTATTAAAGTAGCACTTGACATGTCGTGTGTGGAATAATTAAATCGCAATCTGGTGTCAAATCAAGTCTTTTAACCTTCACTGAAAAAATAAAAAATGAGTGAAGCGCACAAAAGAGGCCTCTAAATTCAGAGGATTACTTTAAAAGGTGTTTAAAGAAAACAGGGTGAAGATGCAGCAAAGATATTAGCTGACTGACTTGAATTGAAGGGAGAAGGAAATTATCTTGTTTTGTTTTTGCTGTTTTCAGCTGAAAGCCCAGTGATTTGGATATGCCTAGTTAGTCTGGTTTGTATCAAAATCTGTAACATGATTGATCTAATTGTCAAGAAAAAAAAATACTTTGAAATGTGCATTTATGATTTTAGAAATTGTTATAGAAATAACCAATAAACACCAGATAAGAGGAAGCTTAATTGAATCACAGAATGTCAAAAGTATTCATAATAAATGTTTCCCCAATTTGTCATGCTAAACCCACAAACTTCAATGTATTTTATCTGATAGACCAAAACAAAGTGGTGAATTAATGGAAGCAAAACCAGATGTCTGAATACAAGTAAAACTGCATTTAGCTTCAACCACCTTTATTCTAATACCCTGAAATAAAATCCAGTGTCACCAAAGTGAGATATCCTTTGTCTAATTTAATCTCAGCTGTTCTGTGAAAGTTTCAGTGGTTTGTTAGGGAACATTAGTGAACAAATAATATTATGAAGATCAAGGAGAATAGCAGACAAATAGATGTTGACAGCTGAGTTAAAAGGACAGCAGCTACACTGCAAAATGTAATTAGCTCTTACTTAAAAAATAAATGCAAACTCGTTTCCATTTTTAAAATTTTCATTCAATTAACTTGTGCAATTTTAGTGAGCATAACCTAAGTTAAATTTTTAAATCTGAGGATGTTGTAATTATTTAAATGGGAGCCAACATTTATTTATTTTTGTATGTGTAGGTAAACTCCAAAACCTTTTGAAGCCACTTTTTTTTTACTTAAAAGTCCTTTAAAAAAAAAAGAAAAGAAAATTACTCGATTGAAACAAGAAAAAAAAGATTACAAAAAAATAAAAAACTATGAAAAGTGTTGTTTTCGAATAAATAGTAAGTAAAATACTCTTTGTGGAGAAAACCTATATACTATCCTGAACTTACTATTCTTGTGGTAAAACATGGCGGTGGCAGCAAAATGCTGTAGGAAGGATTTTTCTCTGCAGGAACTTGGACAAAAACAAATTGTCATAATTTTATTTGTAGAAATTAAAAAAAAAGAAGTCACATCCCAATTATGCATGGTTGTCTCAGTCTGGTGTACATAATTATAATAAAAGCAATAAGCATTGGGTGTAATGTGGCAATATGTGAAAAGGTTTTTGGAAGCTCTATAACTGATTAAATTTAATTAAATTAAATTTACAGCACACCTGAAGAAAAACCTCTCACAGCCTCGCAGTCTCCATGATGTAACAAGAACATTTTGTGTTGTTGAAAAGGATTGATTTTTCATTTGTTGACGTGAGACCAGGTAAGCCTTTGGGTGTAGCGCAAGCTAACTATCTGCTTCTGTTTACTCCACAAAAATACCTGTATAATGTATTCTGATTATAGTTGAAGTAGGTTACATAACTAAATAATTTAACTGCGCGGTGATGAAAGGAAAAGCTCTCCTGGCTCTTTGAGATGCACTTTTGAGACACTTTTTATTTCATCAGTTTCCAGTCGACCGTCAACATAGTCTTGTGTCGGGAGGTAAACAGCACCTGCACAGCATTGGATGAGCTTTCTTACACTGCACAACAAACTAGGTAAAACCAATCCCTCCATATTAAACAAAGACCCCCTCAGTGATGTAGACTGTCATTTGGATTCTTTTGTTGTTGTAAAGCTCATTTAAAAACGTTAAAACCATGCTTCTTTTATATGACTACATAATCGCCTAATTTACATTTTTTGTAGGCTTGGCACTGAGGTTTCTGATGTCAAACTTTGGCTTATTTGAACAAGAGTCATGTACAATAACATTTACAAAATAGAATAAATTAATTATCTGGTTTTATCAATTCCACATGTTAAATCAACTGAGTTAAACCAAAAGATATACTTTTGGCTTTATACTGTGTTATTACATATAGCCAAGTGAACGCTAAGCTCGTATTTTCAATATTCCATTCAAATACCCGAAGTTAGTTATTATTATTTTTCCTGCACTTTTATTATGCATCTTGGCTTGGAAGAGGCATTGGATTCAGACAAATAGCTTAATGTAACCTTTGCTGAAACTGTAGCTACTATGAAACCCAAGCAGGGTTCAGACACTTAGATATATCCCAGTGTTTCCAAAGAGGCAGGAAATGAAGGCAAGCTGACGGTCACAATAACCCAAGCAGTCAACATGTGTGGCGAGCTATTTCATCATTTCCAACAGCAAATACAATCAAATCCATTTCAGCCCCTTTTCACATCTCTGTCCACAATGCAAATTGCAGAATAAAACACAGCAGAGCGCGCCAGCTCAAATCACCATCTCTCCAGCCGATTAGTTCTTCTTTGACTTTTTTAAATAATTGCTTGTTTTCAGCAGGAGGCAGGACAATAACAAACACCTAAATTCAATGATGCAGCCATAAGGAAATGATTGTGGCAATTATATCTTTTCTCTTGTCGTCCCACATCACTCTGCTATCTGCTTACCTGTTGTCACAGAAAGCAGAACCTGGCCACAAGCCTGGACGGTCCCCAGAGTCTCATGATGCTCACCATCTGTGCCCAAGGCAAAAGCCCTCCACAGCCGCTGCTCTGTGGGGCCAATGAAAGAGATGAGCCTTGGGGTGACTGCGAGGTTAATGCAACCCCACTTTGCACTGCATAATCAGAAGGGATGATAAAATATGAGTTTGTGAAAAGGACTGTTTTACTGTATTTGTGCAGGCTGCAATGCAAAGCAGAAACGTCCTTGTTTTCACATCTTTTTGAATTATTTGAAATTGCATTGACCATTTTTAATTAAAATTTGGTTCACAGTTTTAGAAATAAATGAATGAAATTTATCATAATAAACCCGACCGAAGCAGACTTCATCAGGCTGAGCTAACAAGAATGGGTAAACATTTCTTTTGGAGCTTTTTGAGTCCAAAACTCAGTTTACAATGAGAATCAGGATAAACAAACTAAAAGCCTGGTCGAAGATGTTGTTCGGATAAACAGCAACATGTCATACCATGATGACTTGCACCACGGAAAACTGCCACGTCAATTAGCGTCAGCAAACATTTTGCGATGTAAATCAGAGAAGTCAGAACTGGCACAGTAAATCTTTATTTTTAAAAGTAAAATCCTCTACATTTCAATCACAAAACAACACCCTTAAAACTTTTAATTTGTCAAAGCATCTTTCAATTTAAAATTTACCATTATTTACTGAGACAAATTTTCTTGAGTTTACACCTCTTGACAGTTTATATGAATCTGATTAACCTACAATGAGCACAGTTGCCAGCTGCTCCTTTGCAAGCACAAGGAAGCATCATGTTTGCAGAGACGTTACAAAAGATCAAAAGAATCTCAGTACAAAGCTAACAGAGAGAAGATGTAACATGGGACAACTGGACGTACTTCACAGAAAACTGCTAAAAAAGAAAAAATGCCAAGTAGCTGATCACAACCCTGCAGGAAGCGGCGATGATGTTTTACATGTGACAAGCTCTCCTGGATCTCCTGTATGACAAGTGAGCAAGGCAGCAACACAGAAGCATATTTTGCAAAATTAAACGTCCAGATCTTCCTACAATCTTCCAAAACTTTGTGGGAGGAACATGTTACCTTCTGATGAAAAAAAACAAACATGAGCCTTTGGGCCAAAATTCAGGAGTAAATTTGAACAAAAGCAGAATTTTACCAAAAGAATGTTTTAAACACTACAAAATAAAATATGGTGGTGGAAGCAGAAATCTGTGGGGTCAGATTTAACTGTTGGCAAAGGTGACTAAAATCCAAAAAACAGTCACTTTTAACCAAACACCTGCAAGAAAACAAACGTGAAGATGAAGAATTTCTGCTTTGCAGTGAGTCCAAAAATAATATGAAAAACAAAATATGGCCTTGCCAGAAAAAAAAAAAAAAAGATTTGGAATCTGACAATCAGAGCACAGAGCAAAAGGCAACATAAAAACAAAGGGCTCATGTGGAGCAGCTGAGAAATGAAACATTCTCATAATCTAATCACATAACTTTCACCAGGCATCTTAAAGGCATTCTTAAAGAAGACTCTGCTTAAATTATATCTGAATGTACCTCAACAAAGTATTAATTTAAGAGTCTGCACACTCAGATCAGAACAAATTGTGCCCACTAATATGTTTGGTTGCTTTTCAGTCAATTTTTAATCAGATGAAAGTCACAATATAGGTGGACATTGTTAAAATTATACTTATTTTTATGTTTTGTATGTGCATACAAAACCCTTTAAAGCTGCAGCTAGAGTCTTTACTTCTGCTGAAGACATGGACAAAATCCATGTAGCTTTGTAAGAGAGCTTCAGAGTGACTAAAATGGACAACAAAATGTTGGATTTTATGAATGTCTTATTAAATATTGTCTTGAGCTTTATTGGACAATAACATTTTATTAGGAGCTAGGAAAGTCCAGATATTTCTTCAGCTCCAATTTATCTTCTATTTTTTCCCTTGTTGTTTGGGCTCGCTGTAAATCATAGACCTGGTTAGGCCTGCCATGGCATTTGTTAAACTGAAGCAGATGACAATCACTGCTCAGGGTCGGGTTAGTTTAAATAAGAGATATGTGGAGAGAAATGAAATCCCAGCGTTACACCCTGCGACAGTTAGATATATAAGAAATGAGAGCAGGGATAAAAAATTGAGAGGCAGTGTGAAGTTGGAGACAGCTGTGGAAACACACACCAAGATAGTATATTAATCCCCAAACACAACAAAACAAATCTTAATCCATATGAGGTGGACACTGGTGGGCTTTGCTCAGAGTTGCCTTTATATTTAAGGAGGGATCATCACCTAAAGCTGTATCACAATGGATTAATGGCGCTTTCACTAGTCCGAACAGTGCAGCATCGCCATCTGTAGGCCAAAGGTGCAACAACAACTCTTTGTCGCGACAGCTGCCTTTTACACAGTACACGCCTGCCTACCCTGTAGACACACATTGTGCCCGCAAATGCTGCTTTCAGAATCAATTACTCACACACCACAGGTCACAGAACAGTTCATTACTGTTCAATTACTTGTTAATGTTCAATAGCGAGCCCATTACTGGGAAAAAGTTTCTACCTCACTGCCAAGACAACAGGGAGACGAGTATGACATCCCAATGATACTATTATAGATAAGCAAGAGATTAGAGCAAACAAAGAAATTAGAGCAGAATATAATGAGCTGTGTGAAATGCAATCAAGAACAGAGTGGAAGCAAGTTTTTGACATCGGTTTTACTAATGAATGATTTACTTACATAGCTGACTTCTAATTATTATCGATCAGCTGTATCCCATTTCCCTGAATTGCAATTAATCTCAAGAAGAGCATTAATATTTTCATGATCAGTCTTAATGCTGCCTTTCAGACACCATGTTTTTAAACCACAGAACAAATGAAGAAGCTGCATGTTTTTTCCCCTTCATCGACACACACAAGAGGTGTAGTTCACCAATCCATTCGCCTGCAATTTGTTTAAGAGACAGTATGCAATGTTAAAAGTCTCTGCTCTAACTAATTAGGTCACTCTTGACACACAGTTTTTCTTTCTCTGGGCCAATTATTCTAGCAGAACACACTCGTGGTAAAAGGAAGATTTACTCTTCAACTTCTACTCAGAGTGAAATTTATGGAGTTTTTTATGTGATCTACCAACTTTTCTGCTCAGACTGAGTTTCCAATTTCTTAGCTCCCAGTTTACCTTGTTGGGTTCAATACCAACAAGAAAAAATAAAAATAATGCTGATGTCCTTGATGAAAAATGTATACAAATTAACCAACCAACTACAACAAAAACTATCGAGACATGTGAACTTTACTGGCTTCTTTTACCCAACTCCTCTGTAGAGGCTTTCCAAAAGGTAACATGTAAATCCAATGAACAGAATCATTAGTGAGGTCAGACATTGATGTTAGATGAGATAGTTTGCTTGAGATTAGATGTCTGTGCAGGCAAGTCAAGTTCTTTAACACCGACTTTGTTCATCTATGCCTAGAAGGACCTATTGTTGCCAAATTGTCCCCACAAAATTGTCCAAAATGTCAAGTAAAGGGGTGTTAAACTTAAACCCAAACCAAAAGCCTTTACTGTCAGTGTATACTGTCAAGTATTATTCTCTCGACAACCGAAAAATAAAGACTCATCCAGTGGTTTAACTGAGAAGCTTTGGACAAAAACTGTTTTGGAAAGCTTTATAGAAGTTGGACTTTTTGTCTTTTGAGTTTGACCGATATTCTCCATTGTGTGACCAGGTTGTTTGAAGTAATCTGAAGGCAAGAATAAGTCTGGAGAACTATGCTCATTATATGCCTCATCATTCACTGGTCCTGCATTGTAGAAGCAGTTTGAATGCCTGTATAGTTTAAAATGGACATCTATGCCCATTAAAGTAATTTAAATGCCTGAATTTGATCACTTAGAATTTCAATACATGCGGCATTTTAGAGTAATTACAAGGATTAAACAGACATCCAAGTCCAAAAAGCAAGATCTTACTTTCTTTGATTGTACCAGCATCATTGGCAAAGGTAATTTCCATGTCTTTTATTACTACATTAAGGGAAAAAACTACCTTGATAGCTTAGAGAAACATCTGGTGCCTTTAAGATGACAGCTTTTCCACAGAGCTCCATTCTTTTTGTCTAACAAGGCAATGCTGATCTGCATTCTCCACACATCTCAAAGGTTTGGCTGAAGGAAAAGAAAGGTGCATCATGGTTTGATTTTTAATTTCTAGTCTTTTTTTTTATTTGGACAAATGGTTTTTAACTAATCAAATTATGTAAATAACGGCAAACAGAAAACATTCTGGTTCTACAATTTAATTAATTTAGCAATTAATTATTCCCCCTCCCCCAAGCATTTCCTACGCTTTTCTGCTTTGGGGTACCTCATTAGTCATACCTTTGTTTTGCTGAAAATTGAGCTCTGTTCAAAAAAGAAAGTACTAAATAAATTGGTTTGCAGCTGCTAATAGCCCGCAACAAGTTTACATCTGCTAATCTGCTGGATAGCAAATTGGTAATTGATTTTAATGCCTAATTCGTGGTCCCGTCTTTAACCTTACACTTTCATGTGCATCAATAATACAATGAGTGTAGGATGGAATCCATCAGCTTAAGTTCACAACACACACACAAAAAAAAACTGCCTGTAGGTGCTTCCAACTGCATCTAACGTAAGGGCATTTATTCATACTAAGTTGTAATGAGAAATTTAATAAAAAGGGAGATCCATGACTTTTAGATTTCCATATACAGAAGAAAAGGAGTCCTGTCATCTTTTAATGTTGGTCCTCAAGTTTTAACCTGTATTTCAAGCAATGTGGAAACACTGATTTAATTTTCTAATTTTCTAGAAGGACTTGGCACCTTCCCATGGTGCCAAAAGTTAGTTTAATGCTTGATTTGCCAGCAAACTCACCTCACTTACCACTTAGATTGAGAATCTAAGTGGCACTGTCAAGAGGAAAATGAGAAATAGACGCAACAATGCAGACAAGCTGAAATCTGCAATTAAATCAGCCTAAACTTTCTTAAAGGGGAAGTGTTATGAAATATTCTCATTTTGCACATCTTTGTTCTTCCATTTGGGTTTCCACTGCGTCCAGCCCAGGCGCTTAGAAATTTACCAAACCACGTTTTAGTGTTTTTTTGGTGTCTGGAAAATTAATTGTTTCTAAAACCTTCCAAATATAACTTGTTAAATCAGCAGAGACTGCTACTCACCTAGCAACCCCAGAGAAGCCCAGCCTGTTACGTAGCAACCCAGCTGGTTTCACCTCTGAATGCACTTCACAATGGCTGATGGAAAAGACAACCATTTTGTTGACTTACCATTTAGAAACCACTCGCTGCATTTTTGTTGATAGTTTAGGAGGCTTCACTTCTGCTTTTCAAAGATGCACGATTGTATAACTATGCATCAATTTGCTGCCATTTTCATGTGAAAGTGTAAATGATGAGTTAGGGAGCTAGGCCAGCAGAAGGTTATTTAGATTCCTCATTCTGAAAGGAGTTCAAAATAAACAGAATTGAGTGGACTAATATCATTATCTAAGAAGAATTTTGTGCAAAACAAATTTAATTAATACATTTTGAACAGTTCATAGATCTGTCCTAGCCTGTTCAGAGGTACCATACCAATACTTCTTGGAGCTCAGACCAAGTTTTGAGTTCATGTACTTTACAGATGTTGATGTAATTTACACAGATGGATTTTCTGCCATTTTGTGGGAGTAATGTCCTGTAACTAACGGGTTGTGGAACAGCAAACTTTTTTTTTTTCCTGGACACAGTTTTGTTTTTCAGCCCCAAAAACAAAACCAGCAACTTGCAGAAAGTTTGGCAGGAAGGCCAGGAGAAAACACCAGAGGGATCGCACAGATCGAAATCCATAAAAACAAGGAACAGGTCAGAACAGGAAGTTTCAAAACAATACTCTTGGATGAATACAAGGATGGAGACCTAGAATGAACAGTGTATATACTGCAGGGTTACTTAGGTGAGAGAGGAATATATAAGAATTGAAAGTGTCAGAAGAAACCAAACATCATCTGAGAGGAACTGCAGAATCTGTGCCCAAATAAATTAAGAGCCCGATGCTAAATCCACAAGCAGCATCCAGAATGTGAAAAAACACAATTCTTTGTTCAGTATTAATATGAATATTTAATTCTTCTAAAAAATTTTATTACATTGCACAGTAAAGCAAATTTCAAAAGCAGTAGCTTAACAATTAACCTTTCATCAGTCTGATTAATGCAGTTATGATGTAGAAGAAATGTCATAAATTTTATGTATTCACAAAGCCTTTTTAGGCAGACGCTTTGCATCAAAGATTTAAATCATATGTCCAAAACAAACTTTACAAAAAACTGCCACATGAATATAATATGAAGTAGAAAGTCATAAATCAAGCAGGAGACCAATTAAAGTGTCAAAAAGCTGAGTTACACTGCTTGTCTGATTACCTCTTTGAATCAACTCTTTGAATCCTCCATAAAAGCAATCTCCCCCCCCAACTCTTTCTTCAAATGCTCCCTGCAGAGAGCAGTCTCACTCTGAAAAATAAGAGAGGAAGAGCAACAAGAGAAAGTTGGCTGGCGAACACTGACTCCCTTGGCGTCTCTTTCAGCTCACAGCCAAAATGGCCATATTGTGTCTCTAAACAAATCGAATGCTTGGCACTGTGACAAGTCAGCCTCTGTGTGTTCCGATTCACAGAGTCAGCACGACTCTGTCCCAGGTCACTGCATGCAGCAGCTCTCAGGGAGCCTCAGCCGCGTTTACTCTGCTGCTGGAAGGCAACTGTGTCATTAGCCTTTTGGCTGCAAGCTGGAGAAAGTAAAACAAGAAGCGCTGATTAGTTTTTTACTAAGTTTAAAAACTAAGTGCAGTCCATATTTGTCTCTTTCCATTTCATCAAGATATATTGTGAGTGAAGATGGATTTGAGATTGAACTTTATCTACAGCTTAAAGAATAGTTTTATACATTTTATCCCCAACAGAACAAATAGGTTCCTAAAAAAATAAAAAATTTAAAAAATAAAGCATTGGATAGTGAAAATAGATTTTAGAAAAATTAAAACCTCAACATGATTGCTTCCATTACAGATAAAAAGTAATGAGTTCTTCTGTTCTTATTTCTGATTGTAATTTTAGGATGTTAAAGGTTAATCTGAGCAAATACAGAAATCAGGATTAAAAATAATGATTACCTTTATTAATAAAAAAAATAAATAAAGGTAAACCAACCTGACCCTAGCTATGGGAAACTATTTGGACTGGTTGTCCCACGTCAACAAAACCCCCCACCAAATCTCAGTAATAAGATTTATAGAGGTTTTTACGAGCCAACCAAACTTGCATTTTGTTTGAGCCTTTCAGAGTTTGATTTTTTTGGTTTGCTTTTGATCACAAATCATTCTTTATTCTTCTAAACAATATTTTGAATTCATAATTTCTTCAGTTGTGTCAAGTCATTTTGTATCACGATCACAATACTACCACCATATCTGACTTCAAGCATGACGCTCTTTCTCTTCAAGTTGCAGAGTTAGCTTTACACCAAACATCAAGCGTCTTCTAGATGTTCTGGGTTCTTACAAACTAAAGACTGTTGTTGTACACATCTAAGTATTTCAAATTCACTGAAAAAGAGCTTGAAATTTGATGGATTGGTCAGTGTTTAGGCATAAAAATAACCAAATTCCCATCAGCAGCCATTTTGTGAAGGACATTTAGTCACCATAAGTAGAAGATAAGAGTTAAACAGTATATTCATGAAAGCAGCACAGAATCATGAGTGAGCATTTTTCTCACTCAATTGTTGCATGTTCATGCATGCAACAATTACAGACAAAAGGGAATGAGAAGTTCATTGATCAGAGATGATCGTCTGCAAGGGGAGAAACACAAATTTAGGTCTGGCTGCAGGTGTACACTGAACCATTTGTTTGTTTTTTTGCAGAGGAAGAAGACTGGGGTATCCTTCTGTGTTTGTGTTGAAGTAGGGTAATTGCTGGTCGTAAATGTTTGCTGTTGATGGGGTTTGTTTCCTTTACAGGTGGAAATCGAGCATTGGAGGGAGAACATACAGGTGAATGGGAGCCACAAAGAATGAGCATGGAAGTGAAAGGCAGAGGACCAAGAACAATCCTTCAGAGAGGAACAGTCTCCAAAGAGGAAGAGACAAGAGGTAAGAGTAGCAGAAGAGCTTCATCATACAACTACTAGGAACTCTGCAGTTACCACAAGTAGTAATTCAACCATCTGGCGTTTGTCTGAGGAAATCCACTCCTTTAAATACTGCTCCTTGATGAGGGCTGATGAGTACCAGCTGGAAGCTGCACCCATCGATCACACCCTGGAGAGGAGGAAGGTGGGAGAACTAAAACCAACAACACGGCACACAGGTCTGTGGCTCCAACAAGCATGACCTCTTACTGTCCATTTGTTTATGGAAATGCATTATTTCTATAAAATTCTCAACATCAGGGTGGGAGAGCCTGAAACAAGTTCTGCTGAATTTGGGAAAGAATTGATAAAGGTGAACAGAATTGCATCCACAATCAAGTAACTTTACTTACAAAGTTATAGTTTTATTGATTAGATCAAAGGTCTGATTACACTTTAGTGCGGCAATAGGTGAAGAACTGGAGACATTTCTTTAACGATAATCTTATCTGGTGGAGTCAGCTTTCTTTAATATATTTTAAAAAACAGATATACTCATTATTTAGCGTATAGTTTACTTAAATGTGCATCATGTATAAGAATAAAACATCCGTTTAGCCGTGAGAAAATTATATGAGTGGAGGCTGCATGTTTATTTTTTGGCCATCAAGGTCAAATCTGACTCTGGACCTCCCTTCTATTAAATTTTCTTTAAGTGTTGTTGTCACTATCAGTCGAGTCCAACACAATGACAACATGTGCACTGTTTTGGTTCCATATATTAAGGTGTGAAACTGAGTGAAGGTTGCACTGAAGATGCTGGGCCACCTCCTCTGTTCAAGGTTGTTCTTTTATGTTTCAAATAAAAAAAATATCTCTCAAACAATCTGACTTCTCTGTGGACAAAAATGTGGGCATTACTGTTGTTTTCTTGAGATGTAGATGAATTCTACTATGCTGCTATTATGTGTTGCACCATCCTCTACTGCAGCTGCTGTTTTGTTCCTCCAGTGTAGAGATATGAACATTCCTCTCTAAGGTGAACTGCATATACTACACCACAGAGTGTTTTGTCCTTGGGGTGAGCTAGACTTTGTTTGATAGTGTTTCCAGATTTAAAAAGGAATATTGTGTTCGGAAAATATCTTTCTTAGTTGCTCTGAAACTCCAGCCACATACGGGATGAGAATGAGCTTCCGTCTCCTCTCCTCTCCAGAGTAGGAGATATTTCCAGAAGACCTAAGGAAACATTACAGACCAGCCTGCACTCAAATAGGATTCATGAGGAAATGTGTCTACAACTACAACAAACTACTGGAGCTAGTACATGATTAAACGCCAGGGGTGATTATAATTTTGACCCCGGATTGGTTTAATTCCTGGTTAGAAGGGCAGTATTATTTATTATCCAGGTACATAATGTCATTCCATAGCACAATCAAGCAATACTCAGCTATTTTTTTCAGTTGTTCTAAAACTGCTGTATAAATTCAATATGCTTTCATAGAAATTTGACTTTGTGACTATTATCTGTTTTGTAAGTTTTATTGGCTCTAGTAGCTTTTATGTGAGAGTGGTCAGGCAGGAAAGTGGGTTGTGCGCCCACTGACTTTGTAGGTTAATGCCTTGAAAGTGGACTTCTGCCTCTTTAAAAACTCCTACTCTTTCTGACACTCTGCCTTCAGGAAGTCACCTCAACATTGCTTCTCTATTAACCTTCAACAACATTTTACCTACCATTTCTCTGAGAGGCAGATGTGCTGTTCCACCAGGTGTTTGCTAATTGCTGCGGGTTAGTCTTAAGGAGCTGCATGCAGAAGCTTGGAAACTGCAGCTCCAAGGAGGAGCCTCATCCTTCAAGGCGGGCCTAGGTCCAACCAGGCGTTTTTCACAGCTGAATGGTTGCCGTGGAGATTAAAGGATTTCTCAAACATGCATGAAAGAATCAAGTCAACACTCCAGGTATATTTTTGATGAGAGAATAACATAAAAACATGATTTAAAACTCAAAAAGTTGATTTTACATATAGTGCCCTGTTAAAAAGTGAACTAGTGTCTAGAAATGTATAAGTCATTAAAAAAGTTAATAATTTTTATTTTGCAGTTTTCCGGATATCTCAGAAAACAGTTTAGAACAAGGAATTTTTCACACAAGGCAATCACCTCCTGAGGTTGTAAATCAGTGACGGCTCCTTTGTGTCTGATAATGATTTTTTTTTTTTCTTCGTTTTTTAATAAATCTCCTGAAGAAATGGCGCTGCTACAATACAGCATGTTCTCATGCAGAGGAACACACAGTCCTTCACATGCACTCACACGAGCAGAGGTCTGACAGCACGAGACGTGCACATCCATTTCTGAGTTCTCAACAACAGCCTTCTACAGGCAAATAAAGGGTATTAGTGTAAAAGCTGTAAAAGCTGTCACACCTCCAGTTAAATGTGTCAGATAGTCAAGCTCTGATAAGAAAAAAAAACGAAACAAAATGTCCAATGGGGGATAGAAGAATCGATACAAGAAAAGGGGGGAAGTGAGAAGAGAGTGGGATTAGCCAAGTGTGTGCTTTCTACTGACTGGGATGCAAGCAGGCTAATTGCTCTGGGACCAACATGAGACACTGGGATGAGGAGATGAGGAGCGCCAGCAGGTCAGATCGATTGTTTGGAGCTCTGGTGATATGCGCATGTGATTTACCCAAATGATCAGACGGCAAGCCAAAAATTCACAGAGGTGACCTTTTTGTGACGCTCCAAGCAAAAGTACAAAATTACAACAAAAATTGAGGTTTTTTGCTTAAAAACTGCAATTATTTGTTTGTTTTATTTGATGTAAGAATGTATTAATTCAAATCTCTGTCTTATAATAAATCACACCTGTAATATAGAAGCGGATCTTCTGATTAAAAGGGATTTATCACTACAGTCAGTGGAACTTGTTTAGGTTTTCTGGCTTATCTGTTGTCATTAGTTTTGGCTCCTTCCTTTAATTATCACCAGAGCTGCAACTGGAACTTAATTCTTCTTAAAAATCGTCTGTGTGATGGTACTGAGCAACAAACAACAGATGAACCAAGATCCGTAATCCCTGAACAGTAAATTGGCGCTTAGAAGCAGCCGCCAGAGGATTTACATTTGACAGGTGGTGAGAAAAATGAGTCATAGCCTGGCCCTAACAGATTAAAGTTATTCTCACTCTTAACATGTTTTTAGCTAGTCCACCTTTTACTAACAGTGGAAAGTTTTTAAAATTTCAGGGTTGGATTTGCAGCATCTCTAAATTGGGTCAAGCTGGTCCATGGGAATCAACATGCAGCTAGATTCATGAAAAATATCCATCTATGTCGCCCTGAACTGCAAGTTACTCGTACGTTTTTGATGTGACATTTATCAGATTAGGATTAGCTCTGCTTGGTTCAAAGTGGTGAAAGTTGCTAAAATCGTTTTGAAGACAAACATTTTATCTAGTGATTATTTGATTGTAGATTTGATGAGGAGACAGCAATTTACTGATGATGCAAGTTAATGTAGATTTCTATACAGTGCATTTACACCATTATGAAATAATTTTTTAACAATACCTTCTTTTTTTTTTGCTTTCTTTTGACCTATTTCTTTGCAAAACTCAGGAGACCCTGGCATTGCTTGTCTTTGTAGCTCTACTTCTAGTCTTAGCTTTTACTCTTGATTAGACTGGTTTCTGATCAGGTCCTTTTTGCTCAACTACTAGTTTTTTCTTTGCAGTCTACTCTGTGAGCAAGATGTCAAAATAATTATAGAGAAAAGGTTTAACCAAGAAAAAGTGTAATTTTTATTCATCAATGAAAGAAGTGGAAATGTTTTGAGCATAAAATTTCTGACTGAATGGTTAAGCACAGTTTCAATCAGAATTATGAGAGCTAATTTAAAATGTTGGTTAGGCTCCAGTCCATTATTACCTATAAGATGTGAAAACAACACAAAAATGCTCTTGTGAAGCATTTTTTCTTTCAATGGTCTCGATTTAGAGGATGCCAAACAAGAAAAAATAACTTCTCCAAGTTGAAAGTAAAATTTGGAGAAGCAAATCCAAATACTCTCTGGAGAAAACCTTTGTGATGGCAAAAGAAAAGATGGATGTGCTTTCCCCAATGACAAGACGAATATTTGGAAGAGTAAAGATGAGATACTCAAACCTAAGAACATCAAACAAAAGGTTCATGGTAGAATCATGTTTTTTTGCCATTTACACTGATCCCTTATGTAAACTATGAAACTGAAGTATTCTACCTCCAAATACTTTCACTTTATTTGTCAATCTAACAAATTAACCATTAATGTTATAGTTCCAAAGCTAGATAAATCAATGGTTTTCCAATGAAAAACCTTTAAATTATCTCTAGATTGCATGTGTGAGCTGCACCCTGAGCAGGTTCAAGAAGATCAACAAAAATTTATACCTAAAACTAAGACCATTTGAATAATCACTGAAGTTGTTTGTTGTATACAATTTTACTTAATTAATTATTAAAACCACAAAATAAAAATAAAATCCATTCTGATGTTGAGTGCAAGTAAACCTCTGGATGCCAATATTACTGTTTAAACTGCATAACACTAAATTGTGTGTAAAAGTCTTGAAATGAAAAAAAATAACATTTTGCATAGATTAAAAAAAAAGTTTCATACATTTTCTTTGCATTAAGAGTTGATTTTTAGAGTACTTAACAGTAAGTAAATATGTCATTTTTTCTAAGAAATGTGGAACAAATTAAAGCTTGCATAGAGCCACTCTTCACATACATTCACACACTGGCATGCAGTGCGCTGACCTCCCCACTGGGAGCATCTTGGACTTCAGTCTCTTGCTCAAGGACACTTTGAACGAAGGAGGTGTTGTCGTTTCCTTGAGGGCTCCAGCTCTGTGATTAATAGGTGACCTCCCGAGTCACAGCCACCGCAGTATTATGATGGAGTACGTGAGTAAATGTACTAAGTTACTATCTGTAGCGGCTCCTTTTCAGACGGCAGCAGAGATTAAAAGATCATTTATCAGCAGCCGTATGGATAATGACTGATGATGCGTTGGTGAGAAGTTAAATATGGGCCATCGCTTTGATTTGTTAAACATTCAGCAGTAGACAAAAAAACATCATTTACTATGCCACAATGAGCAATGAGTATTGCCTGTAAAATATTCCACTTGTCATCCTCCTCCACTTAATTCCATTTCACACACAGATCCGTTGTATCAGAGGCAGCTCGTCCTCATTTAAATCCATTAATGGCTTTCCTGCAGGGAATTTAGCAGAATGGATGTACACACTTTGTCCATCTTGCACGTGTGTTTGCACGCCGGTGACCAATTCAATCGCTCATGTATCAGTTTGAAAGGCTAGTATTAAATTAGGTTTAAGGACTGTTTTGCTCTGCTCTCTGTTAGTATTTGCCCTAAATAAATGGTGGCAGGTGTGCTTGTAAATATCTCTTAATATATTTGGCTTCTTCTTTTATAACCAGAGTATTATTTATAATTGCTTGACTCCCTCTCATACTTGGATAAGTGGGAGTTGTAAAAAAATAAATAAATAGTTGAAGCGGGTTATTGTGAGAGCGACAGCTGTTAAAGTTTAGTGGCAGTGCAGCCTGCATAATTTTTCCCACTGCCCCTCACCAGAAGCTGTGAAAGCTGCATGACCACGAAACCCACCACAAATATGTGCCTGAGAAAAGGTCCCATAATCTTCTAACCTTTAAAATTCAAACAGAAACAATTCTGCACTTTTCTCCTCTATTTTGTAGTTCAGGATCCTGATAACTAAATACTGAAAGGACAGCAGGAAAGATTTTTGCTTCACTGACTGGTCTTTTCAGGATGTAGTTCCAAAAAACTCTTAACGTAACAAACAAAAACTGAATAAAAGATAAACATTTTAGTGACAAGTATTTTGAAGGGTAGTTCACATCCCTACTAAATTATTCATATTACATTGTTGGAAGCCTTATGCACTGAGTTCCAGTATTGGAAGCTGCACGCTTTGCCTTTCTTAGAAAAATAAATAATTTTTTATGACTGTTTTCAGTCTGGTTTCCCTTAAAATATAGCCGATTCTCATGTCCCTTCAGGGCTTCGTCTGGGATTTCTCCCATTGGGTTTGATCTCTCCAGTTGAATTTCAATGAGAGGACAGAAAGAGAAGTTTTGTATGATTCTCGCAAATGTTTTAGAGTTTGGCAGTGGCAGTGAATAGAGTCACTGTTAACCTACATCAACATACTCTTGTAATGTTCCGTTCACTTAAACACTGAAATTCCACTGCAAGGGTTTTGAATCTCTTCTACAGAATAATTCATGTAGTTTTTGCTGCACCTCATATCAGTCAGTTTTAACATTTATTTTCAAATCTGGGTCCTAACCTTCAGGTTTCTGCTTCTGTTGCTGACTTGATTCAGTCAAACACCTCATCATCTTTCGTCATTTAATAACCTAAAATGGTTTTGTAAATTGTGTCCTCTCGATGTGCTTGTGTCGCCTCTCTTCAGAAACTGCAGGTTTACTAGTTGTGCTGCTATCAACTCATCTACTTCTGAGCTCTTTGACCAACATTCAGAGCCTGATGGTCAACCACCATTAAGCAGGTCACTTAGCTCAGCATCCACCGAGCTAAGTGGATGCCCTTATCCACTGAACTAGTCCAGAATGATTCTTCCTTCAATCCTGACTCTCACTTTCCCTAAGATCCTCTAAAAAACTTCATCTGCCTCCATCATCAACAGAAACATTTCCATTCTCAGTCTGCACATCATCTCCAAGCTGAACTAAACCTTTTCCCCTCAAAGCAACCTTCACCTACAAAGAAAATATCAAACCTCCCTGCCTCTATCATTTATAAACTTCTCAAAATAAGCCCGATCTCTGCGTTTTCTCTGCATGCGGGTCAGAAAGCTAAATATGGCTCAACATTGACAGTTTTAACATCAATGGAGTCTCTTCATCTATTTTTCCGATTCAGAATGCCTTCATATGTCTTCAGTTTGAATTCTGTGGATAGTTTTACAAAACAGCTCAAGATGTTTTCATTTCAGAAGCTTTTAGCAAAACATGACCTTAATTGCAGTTTTGTTTTTCTGTTTTTCTGGGTTTGTTTGTCTGAGAACCACTTTGAGAGATTTGTTTATGCTACATAAACAAATTTTTATGTTCTGACTTCTTGCAAGCATCTATCCAAGGACTACCTTTGAAACAAATCTTGTAAATTTACTAAAGTTTTTTAAAACGTGCATCATACCTTTTAATAAGCTAAACTAAACAGAAAGTACTCTTCTCTTCCTGTCCATGTCTTTGTCTCTTCGTATCTTCCTTCTTTCTCCTGATCTCTCAGAGCCTCTGGTTCTGAGACCCACTTATGTCCCGGGATTCTGATTTCCCATATGTCAGTCAGTGAAGCTGCTCAGAGCATTTGAGGCCACTTAACTTGTTTCCGATTAATTTTCCGTCATCACTCCCAGCTCCTTTCATATAGAGTCTCTATATCTTTAGAGTCCTGTGGGTGAAACAATCCCCAGTAAACAGAAAACCCTGTCTTCTCTTTTCTCTTAGCTAAATCTCCTATACATTTCCAAGGCTGATGTATTTTAAGTCTGTTGGCTCTAGCAACCCAAATCAACAGGGTGAAACCTCACTTCCTGTTTCAACAATACTATCAATCGATTTATTGTTAATAAACACCCTTTACTTCCTGTGTGGTGAACTGTTCTTTGGGTCAGAATTGACAAGAATCAATTCAAACATCTTCTCCTGGTCATCACTGTCATATCTCATGCTCAATATCGAGGCAGGAGTATGCAGAATAATCGCCCAGAAGGGTTTGATTTAAAGATTCTGATCTGCAATAACATGCACTCCTCAGCATGTAAATGTGATGGATATTTTAAATCTGACCCATAATCTTTATCACTAAAGACAACATTTAAAGAGAGTACAAGCTTCATCTTGAGACTCATTTTCTAAAATATAACATGGCAAAGACATCCCCCACAGGATGATCACTGTGTTCCTGTTCTCTACTGGGAGAAGACAAACTGAAGGTGACTAAAAGGATGGCTCGTGTTACTTTGCAACACACGACAATTTTAAATTTAAATCAATTTGCAGAAACCCTCAGAGGAGCTCAATTATCTCTCAACATGCTACAAGCACCGTCTTACATTTTGTTTGATGAGTCTCTATTTGATTATCCCTTTCAAGATCATTCACTTTAGCCGTAGATGCTCAGTCGCACCTTACTTTGATCCGTGTCCTCAGGCACAGAGTCTCGCACAACCTGAAATTGTTTGGGCGGATCATAAAATAGCTGCAAAAGATGAAGGGAGTTTGCGGTCACTGAGGTAATTTTCCTGGATTTATCTTATTCTCATGTTACAGGTTTGAGTGATCATTTTAGATCGCTTTCACTTGGCTTTAGTCAAGGTTATGTTTATTGTTTGAAAAAGAAGAAAATAAATAAATAAGTGAAGTAAATATAGGTTCAGAAAATTAATCAGTAGAGAGATCAGTAACATTAAAATTCATCCTCCTTAACCTGGATCTCTTAACCAATGACATCCAAATGAGATTAACATGTGAAGTGGCCACTCTGTGTCTATGTTATATTGAGACCATTTTAGTTCTTTGCTGGTATTTATCGTCATAAAATAAATCATGTTCTGAATACCATGCCAGTGCTTCGTTATATATTATTTAGGCAGTTTGTTCCTGGTAATGTGATGCATGAATCAATGTATTTAGTATAAACACTGGCGTCTAATTTTTATTAGAAATTATGTTTGCAAATGTTGATTTGAAAGGTATTGATCCTCTAATCAAATTACAGCAACATGCCCGTAAATGAGAAATGCATTTTTGAGTAATTTTATCAGACAGTCCATCAGTTCAGTGAGGCTAAATATGGACTTTCAATCATAGCTGTAGTAGTTATTATAAAGGTGCTGTCAAACTGTTTCTGTGCTTTGGTTGCTCCAAAACAGTTTCTATTACTTGTGCTTTTCTTTTTATTAGCATCCTTTGTGTTGTTGTAACCTTGTGATGACTCTGTCAGCTCCCTCTGCTGAATAAACTTTAAAAACGATCCACAGACTGTGATCACGGTGTTATTTTTGTGAACAGTGCGCTGCTGTGCGACGTCAACGGTTTGCTTCTGTGCATGCGTGTCTCCGGAGACATAAGCCGTTCATATATAAGTCTCATTACGTTCGGGTTTAATTAGTGGTATGAACGACTTAAAAAAAAAGACTGAAATTTTAAATTCTTCATGTGTAATCTATAAATACCCACAGGAGGTCATAAATAAATTGGGTTCATCAGAAAATACATTTGACTTTCCAGGTATACAAGACAGAAAAAACCTTTAGCATGCAGTCATGAAGCGTTGTACCAGCAAGTACCAGCATTTCCTTGTCCTTCCTAATCCTTTTTCCAAGTATTTGCATACATTTTTACATATGGGGCTTGATGTGTAGAATGCCATAAGAAGGGAGGATCATGCAAAAGACTTTTTAAACATGTCAAAAAATATCTGTGGCAACCAATCTTAGATGGAGCTCAAATTGTGTATGCAACTGCATCCGATGCAAAGAAGCCATGCTGGAATGTTATTAATTTAAAGCTGCATATATTTGAGCACCATGGGGATAACAGCCCTGAATTCTGTTTACCACCAAAAGTATCAGGTCTACCAAAGTGGCATTTTGAGTATTGATAAAAGTGTCAGTTATTAACATACCACTGCATAACACTAAGCATAAAGCATTCCAGTCCTGTTGAGCTGGCGCCTGATAAATCCCATTACCAACATCTATTTGTTGCGAAAGGATAACATTTATACCTCTAACAGTCCAGAAGTACTAAAAAGGATTGCTGGATGTTGTTGCAATGACTGAAAACTTATTTAAAAAGTTGTATATCGATCTCATGAAAGTTTCATGTTTTCTTTTTTTAATGTTTTTTATAGGTCAGATATTTGCACTGACATCAGTCATGTTAGCACTTGTGATGCTTACCTCTAATGGGTTTCTCTTTTCTACCACTATGTTTTTTTTTCTTCTTCTTCTTCAGGCTGCAGTGTTATTACCTTGTCTGTGTGAAAGATGTGTTTGTACAGTGTGACTTCGGTTTTCATCTTGCAAGCAAAGTGACCAATGCTGAGGTCTCATGTGTTTAGCAGGGCATGACGAGGTTTGTTTTGTTTTGGGTTTTTTTTCTTCTTTTTTAAAAAAATCTCTATGAGACCCACATCATTCGTGTTCAGTATTGGCATCTGAATTTCAGCATTTTGCTAATTTTTTACTCAAAGCTCTCAGCATCTGCTTGTGTGGAAAAAGGGCTTACTCCTTCCTATGTTGCTCCACTGAAGGTGTCCATGATAAAAAAATAAATTAAAAAATTAAGAAATAAAGTTATATTGTTCACATTTTTACACACCATTAATTTCTTAACTGTCTTTTCTATCAGGATATGTTAGAAAAACATATTTTTCTTGTATGTTTCAGCATGGCCGCAGTCTGCCCTCTAGTGGCCAAACCATTATTTGGTTTTAAAAAATTTTCCAAAGCTTTTTTTTTATCACCTACAGAGGGCTCCCTTGTCTAAGATATTAAACTTTTCTTTTCCCTATAATGATGAAAAAAATGTATTACAATCCCGTGTGCCTTGTAGTGAGAATAGGACAAAATGTAGCTCCATTTCACTTGAAGTTAAGGAAGATATACGAATGTGATGGCGAGAGAGCGGAGTGAATTTCACCATGTGCACCCACATGCAGCCTCAGCAGATGGTATTTAATATCCAATCACCATTTCTGACGCTATTACCCAGTCATTTTTACATTTATGTGTAAAGTAGATGGCTTTTCAAGCAAACCAGCAGATGGTTTGAAATGGATGCTTGGAGACAGTTGTGTAACCATTTTATTACCATTTTCCTTTCAAATTGCAACCAGCTATTAAAAGTAGCAAATGGAAGAAAGTAAATGCTAGATTATGGTTTTCTGTTTTATGGTTAAAAAAAAAAAAAAAAAAAAGGATGGTTTTAGTTAGAACAAAGAAAGTAAAGGTTCATCTCTCTCTTTTTTGACATTTTAGTGTCCAATATTTTATACCTTTGATGTGGGAACAGAAAAAGGCCTTTTGGATAAATTTAATCCCATCTCTGAATTGTTCTTAAAGATGAACGACCGTGTGTGTCTTCATGGTCGTTTGTGCTGTGTGTGTCTGTTCATTCACATGGTGCAGTTTCTTGCTCGTTGACCCCGGGAGATAAGAACCATCACAATAACAACATGTTGATACAAAAATCTGATTTTTGTATCAAGACTTGATATCAAGATGATACTTAAACCAAAACAAAAGTTGTTTATTATTATTTATTAATAGTATTATGCCTTTTGGCACAATTAAGCGATATCTCAACTTATTCAGACTGATTAATCTGAGTAAGCGTGTTGTAAAATCATGCTGAGCTACAAATACAGCTGGAAGTATTTAGGTTTATTTGTAAAAAAAAAAATGTTACTCCTTCGTTTTTGCAAAATAACTCAGTCAGACTGGATAAAGAGATTTTTTCTCAAGTCTTGCCACCCATTCTCAACTAGATTGAGATCTGTACTTTGACTAGATCATTCTATCATGTATATTCCTTCATAAAAAAGCATTTAAATGTGTGGAGGAAACTTTCCAAGAGAAATGTTGCAGATTTTAACAGCTTATCTTCCTGGATTGTTTTGTATTTTGCTCCAGTTGATATTTCCATCAATTGATGCTGCGGAAAATTATCCCCACGCTGCCACTCCATTGTTTTGTCCCATAGTTTGTGTTCAGATGATGATGTGTACTCTCATTTTTCCACTACAGATCCCTTTTTATTACATCCATGCACCACCTCCTTCCATATTCTTGCTGTTTCTCCTACATGTCTTGTGGTCAACTGCATGCAAGGCTCCTTTTTCAACACTGACTTTCTTTGTCTCATTCTTCCAAAACCAGTCAGATTTATTGTTTTTTTTTACAGGACAGCTATTCCGTTAAGAGATACTCCCACATGAGCTGTGGATCTCTGTAGCTCCTCCAGTGCTGGGTTTTGACAACTTGTTTTACAACATAATCTTGCTTACTCTCCACAACGTTTTCCCTGATCTGCTGTGTTCCTCGACCTTCAGAAAGATGTTTGTTCACTAATATTTTCTAACAAACCTCTTGCTCTCTACTATTTGGGTGGCTTCTGAAGTCAGATGGTTGTGTTGGACATTAGTTAGTGGAATCAAATGTTTCACTTTTTTTAAAACATATTAAATACTGCCAAATTGGTGAAGTGGCTTTTCCTGTTATATCCACAGTTTTCATTTCACACCATTGTGCAGCTATGAGGCACGGTGGTGAAACTTTAAACTGTTGCTGTGCAAGTTACTCAAGAGGTTGTTGCTAGGTAACCAACCCCTCCTTAACTTTTATGTTGCTTGGTAACCAAAGATGGCTGTGAGAGGTTGAGTAGCTAAAGTCTTTTCTCTGCCTACATCCCCCAGAACGTTCAATAATTTCAATAGTGAAATTATTGAATATTTTGTCACACTTATTATTTTAATATTGCTATCGATCACGTATCTATTGCAATATATATTGCTATTGATTTAATGTCCAGTCCTATTTCACCATCACTGGTAGATAAATTATTTTCTTCACAAATTTGCAGTATATCCAGGAGATGTTTCATCTTCAGCTCTTAATGGCTAAATTAACTCATCCTTGACAATAACAGTCCAGATCAGCACTGATTGTACTCTGTCATAAGGCGTGAGTGATGCAGCGCTTCTAAAAAAAATCTATTTAATCTGTCAATTTGTCTTTCCAGAAACATCTTGGTTCAGTGTTGTCCTGTCAGTTTCTAAAACTCGTTCAGGCTAATGTCTGGAACAATGTTTACAATGTTTTCTGCC
Source organism: Poeciliopsis retropinna (assembly GCA_010277075.1). Lineage (NCBI taxonomy): Eukaryota > Metazoa > Chordata > Actinopteri > Cyprinodontiformes > Poeciliidae > Poeciliopsis > Poeciliopsis retropinna. The sequence continues at coordinate 18,831,457 of VMRM01000009.1, forward strand.
TTTGTCTCAGAGAATATTCTCCCTCATTGTGCTTCTTTTTTCTTTTTCACATCCTTTGTGTAATTGTTGACTAGTTCAGAAAGAGCCCTATTGTCTGGTGGTCACGCATCAATAATTCAGCTAAGTGTGACATTTTTCAAAGTGTCATAATACAAATGTCGATTAGATCCTTTTGTTGGCCTATTTGTTTGCCGTAACAAAAATCATAATACAAAAGATCATAATACAAAGCCTATTAAAACTATTCACTCCCTCGGACAATTTACCCTTTCGTTGCATTTGCAACTCAATCAGGATGGACAAAATTTAACATTTTTCACCAAATAATTCTTTGATGTCAAAGTAAAAGCTGAATTCTGCATAATTTTGAGTTTCAAATCCCTGAATCAATTTAAGGTGATGTTTGGAGTGAAAAAAAAGAATGAACTCCAAGTGGGTCACATTTACTCCGCCAGCTCTGGTCAACTTGAACCGAATAAAGGGCTTGGAAACCATATTTGGACCTCTGCACTTCCAGTTACTACACTCTGATGCTGTCAGAGGGGAATATCTTGACACATAGCTGCTGTTTGACCAGAAGGCTTATCTTCACACTGTTTGATGGTCTCTCAATGTTTTGGTCGGTTCTCATTTGGACTTAATAGTAAATTGTTAAAAGTTCTACAAACTATCTTGCAGAAAAAGTTGGATTCTGGTCTCTACCTCAGGTGCATGAAGGCAAAACAAACAAAGCTGCTGAAATTTAAAAATTAAATGGAGAATAAAAAAAAAAGTTAAGATAAATAAAACTTTACGACTCTATTTTAGTTGATCCAGAACTTGTTAAATTACCAGACTGTTGTGTGTTTCTCTCGTGTCTGTCCATCATTTTCTCACTGCTTCCTGCAGCGCACGTAAATCACTCCATGATAATCTGGGGAGTTTAGTATTTGTAATACATTATCAAAGTTGAAAATTACAAATTGTTCTTTCAACATTGATGCTTAGATTTTAGGAGAAAAGAAACTAGATTAAAAAATTAAAGTGAAGGTTACACACAAGAACTAGGATAATTTAATTTAACCAGTATTTCTTGACATCCATCCAAACAAAGGGTTTCTCATAACTGCAATAAATCTTTTATTTTCTGAGTCTCCCTCTTATTTTTAATTTAATTTAATGTCTTCTGTCGATCTGGGTCATATTGGGGTATGTGTATCAGGTTTCTGACCATCTATAACAAAGTATAACACAAAAGAACATTAAATACTTTTAAGAAATTGAAGTCAGTTCATATGATGGTCAGACTAATGGTTACAAGGTTTTATTCTCTGAAAGTAAAAACACACATTTGAAGGGAAGACAAATGAATACAGAATCTTCAAAAGATAAAAAATAAAAATCCTATAACAACGTACAATAAGAAAGAGTCTAAATAAAAATAAAACATTCAACAGTATGCTGATTTGGTTTAGTCAAATAACACTGGAAGAGAATGACATCAGTCGGGACTACAACAACACCTTCAGTCGCTGGAAGATAAAATCGTCTGCAGACCTTAATAACCTGCTACATATATGTTACAAGCTACATCCATGTTAGTTCAACTACCAACACAAAGTTTTTTATTCATCGGAGTGTTCACCGCCTCACTCCAATGTCATGTAATAAAATATTGTATTATTCTCGTTGTGTAAAATAGTCACTTATCTGATGTGCTTGGTCAAACTTCTTTAAGGCTTTTTAAATATAAAACTAGAATTATGACATCATCTTTCTATGGCAGGAAAATTTAAGACTTTCCTTTAAGCAAGAGCCCTCAGGGTTTTTTTTTTTTTTTTTTTAAATCTCTTCACTGGTAAACAAAATACCCATTCCTTTAATTAAAGCAGAGATGTTCACAAGTCATTTTTCCAAATTCAAGTCAAGTCATGAGTCTCTAAATCCTCTGAATGTTCTCACACTGGATGCATGGCGTAAACCACAGAGTTACTGCTATGGATATAACTCATTATTATGAGCCCTAATTGTGAGACACAAAATGTCCCCCCAATTAAAATATGAAATTCTTCAATGAAAGAGATTAACACTGGTTTTTGATTTAATCAGGAAGGATGTGTTTTCAATAAGAACAGGACAGTGCAAATCTTTGCAATACAGGTGGGAATTTAATTTATCATTTATCATTTATCATTCTCCTGATGAATTTTTTATCATGATAAGGATTTTGATTTATTGTTGTCATGATAAATTAGAATTATTGATGCTTAAAACAACTAACTGTCCTTATTGTCCAGATCAATAAACATGAATTAAATTTAAAATATGATTAAATGCAGTTACTGTGACTTTTATGTTACCAGCATTCTTCAAGAGCAGTATTTGTGTTTGTGAAGCTAACAGCTATTTAGTTACACTGAAGTAATATATAGTTCTTATTGTCATTTTTATTGATAAAAAAAAAAATCACAATTGTACAAAATATTGTGATAAAACTTTAAGTTTGTATTGCCAACTCCTCCTTTTTTTTAAATGCTGTTACCAATCTAAAAATATGTTGGAGGTAAATTGAGTGTTTTCTCAAATAACCCAGAGTCACAGCTCAAAATGAGAGACATCCATATAGTCATTATTATGATGCTACATTATATATGAACCGGTAGCTACGAGCCATTAATGGTCCGTGGTCCGCAAACATCCCTGATTAATTAATTGAACACAACCCTATTGCATCACAACTATACTATTGTCTTATTTACTGAACTAAATGGTGATCAGTTTTAGCATGAAACCAAAACAGTACAACTTGAAACTTTACTAGGTAGCATTATTAGTCATCTACCAAAATGAGCTATAGATTAACTGTTCACCTCCATTATGTGAAACTCGAGTCTCAAACCTCGAGTGTAAGTTGAGTCTGAAGTCATCATTACATATTCTGCATAAACCAAGAAATATGTTCTCTCTTCTGGAGTTGTGAGGAAAGAATGACATGGTTGAGTTTTTGCAGCTTGTTCTCAACACATTGTGTGGAAATAATTTCTTTATTTTTTTTTATCAGAAATTTTTTCTGGTTGTCATTAACGACAACCAGTGAAGTTTGAAATGTTCTGATTTGGTCTAAATTTGTTCATAGAAAAAACCAACGGATTCCTCAGTTATTGCAGAGAATGTAAAGTCTTTAAGTCAAAGATTTGAGTCTTCATCTGTGTTAAACTTGGCAAAACAAAATAAAAAAATTAAATGTAGCTCTCCTGCATTCACATTGAGTGCTTTACATTCTCTTTAACATGCATTGCTACATGCAAGCAAACAGCAGAATCCACAACATATATATATTTATACAGTAACAAGGAGCAAAGACATTCTTGCTTTATGAATAAAATCAGTTTCAGTAGCTACAAGAGACAGTTTATTCAACAAACAGAATTCTGTCATGCGCAAAAAAAATCTAACAAATAAATAAATACAGCTTTCTGTCGTTGCAAACTTTTCCCCCTTACAGTAATGCCCTTTACACCGACTTCCTCCTGAAACTACTGAACTCCTGGAAGCTGTGCTCAGTGCTTCTAGGGGAGGAGAGTCCAGTATTGTCCCTGGATCTCGACGAGCAGCCCTCGATCCTATAGGAGACTGAATTGTAGTAAACTGAGTTAATGTGGCCTCCGTGATGTTTGCTGCGGTTCACCATGGGGTCGTCACAAACCTCTGAGCGGTAACACACGCAGGAGGAGCAGAGGGAGCTGACGCTTGTCTCCTCCCTCCATCTTCCTGGCTTGATCCGAAAATGCAGCCTGTGCCTGCAGGGACTTTCCTGCCTCTCTGTGTCCTCAGCTGGGGAAGGGATGAGGTTGGTGCGACTCGTTCCCTCCTGCATGGGGAGGAAGAGCGTGCTGTGGCTGCGGCCGTGCGCCATGCTGTCCCTGCTGGTCCTCTCCCTCTGTTCACCGACAACACGGAGCCCGGTGGGCCCCTCTAAAAGACCCTTGTCTCTCTTCAGCGAAGCTCTCTCCTGAGCATCCCGTCTTTCATCCTCGGTGTTCATGGTGAGGAAACGCAGGACCACCAAATTGAGAAAAGCTCCGATAACCGTCAACCCCACCAGAATGTACATGAAACTGAAGGCGACGTAAGGCGTTTTCTCCTGGAGGTCCTCCTTCTTCTGCAGGGCCACAAAGTCCCCAAAGCCAATAGTGGTGAGAGTAATGAAGCAGTAGTAGTACGCATGGAAAAAGCTCCATCCCTCAAAGTGGGAAAAGGCTGCGGCTCCCACACACAGTGTTCCAATGCAGGACAGGAAGCCCACCAGGACCATGTTCTCCATGGACACCTCAGTGCGTCTGAAACCCAGGCACTGCTTCATTTTGTGGAGGAGGTAGCGGACAAACGTGTTCATTCTCTCTCCGAGACTCTGGAACATCACAAGAGTGAGAGGAATGCCGAGAAGAGCGTAAAACATGCAGAAGACTTTTCCTGCATCTGTTCCTGGTGCAGCGTGTCCATATCCTTAATGCAGAGAGGTAAACAGAAGAAAGATGAATATTGTAGAAACACTTAAGAGGTACAACATGAGGTAAATATTTATTTGAAATGCAGCTGAATGAAAGTAAAACATCTTTCCTTCCAAAGAAAGGTGAGAAAAAGCTGCGCCTCAACTTACCTATGGTCGTGATGACCGTAATGGCAAAATAAAAGGAGCCAGCAAATTTCCACTGCCTCCCGGCGCGGTGGGGCTCCGCTTGCAGCACCACTCGCTCGATTTCGCGGTAATCGTCCTCGGAGAAGCGGTACTTCCTCTTCATCTCGCTGCGCTTCTGCTCCAAGATGCGCCTGCGGGAGTTCTCCGACTCGGACTCCAGCGCGTCAAACACCGCGGCGCCGACCAGCAGGTAGGAGAACATGCAGAGGATGAGCGAGAGGGTTCGGACGTTCTGCTTCTTCATCCTCGGCGTTGGCATGGGGAGTCCGGAGGATGAAGGAGAGGTGGGGAGGCTGCAGTTACAGGTGGTGCGGCTTTTCAGCGTACAGTCATCACATCGGCGCTGCAGCCTGTTGCGTTCAAGCAAAGCAGCGGAGGCGGGCAGGCAGGAAAATAAAGCCTGCAAGTGCGGTTTGAACGGTTTTCAGTGTGTGTATAAAAATGCGTATGTAGCCTACCTGCTCTTGATGTGGCCATCTGTTTAAACAAGTGGCCCCGCATTACTTCATCGCATGCGCAAAGCAACCTCCAGTGAAAGGCTGTCCCTAATGTAGGTGTGTTTTTGGAGAGGCTTCAGCACCACGGACAGCAACCTGCGGATTTCAGTCAGTTGTAGACTTTGAAATATACAGTGCCACAATGTCCCACTAATTATAATGGCAATGATAGTAAACCTTTTATTTTTTTCAGGTAATTACGACAAGATTATTGGTAAAACAAACAAGACAATGCTTTACATTAACTGAGTCTGAAAACAATGGAAGCAAAAGCATTAAAAACCGGAACAACCGTTCAATGATGCTTTCTGTTTTCTTCTTAATATTACCGTGAGTTGAGATTGTAGTGGCTCTATTTGAGTAACACATAAGGTAGGTGCAAAGTTTTGCATGTGTAAAAATATTTAACTAAACTGTATATTTCTATTGATTTTTGGTGCTCCATAATAAACTGTTTCCAACATTTCTTAAGAGACAACAGGAGCTTTCTAATAAATAATTTATATGTTGTTAATGTGAGTTAAGACTGTGGCTGCAGCGGGGCATTTTGTCATGCTAAATGAAAAATATAACATATTTGCATTGCAGAAACTAATTCTCTAATTAGAAAACACCTTAAAAAAACACACTGGGGTTTGAGCTTGTATGTTCTCCTTGTGCATGTCCTGGGATCTGGTACTCTAACTTCCTCTAATCCAAAAATATGACTTGTAGATTCATTGGTAACTCTGGATTGTCTTCAAGAGGGAGGGAGTGTGTTTGTGTGTAAGTCCACTCTGTCCCTTGCCTCTCGTGGCCCAATGGACGCAGGAGATAGGCCCCCCTTACTTCATTTTTATTTAGTTTTGTTACTTTTGGACTTCCATACAGATGTTAAAACAAAATGTTAAGCCAGTTTAAAGTTAAATCAAAAGCTAATATTTGGAGTCGATTATTTTAAATTGACAAAATAATACGTTTTTGAATTGTGACAAATAAAATAAAATTAAATTGTATTTCTGCCAGTTTTAATTATCAAATGACTAAATTAAAGCATTTTATTTAAACAGATTTTGAATGAAAAATGGAAAAATAACCAACAAAATTAATTATTCACTGCAGTATACTAACAGTTTAACTAAACTGATAAAAAAGGTGAAAAAACCTTTATTTAAAAATAGCATCACGTTCTTAAAATAAAGTCAGATTAGAGAAACATGCTAATTTTTTTTCTCGTTATTAAAGTACTGCACCACATGTACAATGTGATTGAACCAAACAGGTTGGCTAGATGCTTCCTTACTGTAGGTGATGTCGGTTGCCATGGTGACTGCACTTGTATCCGAGGCATAGACTTTGGCCATCAGTTAGGATGAAGCTAATAGAAACGTAATGATCATGGCTCTTGGCTGGTAAATGATATCATCGATGCATCACAGCTTTTGTCTTAGTCGAATGTGAGGAAGAAGAAAGGAAAAGGAAAGAGAGAAAGACAGAAAGAAACAAAAATGAATGAAGAAAGAAACAAAGAGACGAGGAAAAGAAGCTGCATCTGAATAATGCAGGTGGATTTTCACGTGTTCTTTTGTTCTCACAGAGCATCCTGTTCCATGTGCTCCTGTTTTTGTCTTAAGTGGTTAAATCAGCACACTTATGTCCTTGTTTGGGTTCAACCAGCTCTCCATAAATCAATTATATCTCAGCTGATAAGAGAGAAACCTGATGCTCCAACAGTCACCAATCAATCCAGACGGCTTTGAGTCACATCCTTTTCTCTGCCGACAGACGTGGGACAAAGTGAGGGAGGCTCCACTGACTCAAAGAGATAGATGCTTCACTTAATGAGCTCTGCTATCTCTGTTCTCGCAAAGGTACATTGCATTAAGACATGAGCACACACACGCACGCACACACATGCACACACCGTATATTATCATCTAATACTGAAAGTTCATATGCATACCTTGTTTTGAAATTTGTGTACATTTTTGGCTGTTGCTGCAACAACAACCTGCAATTACTGTGTGTGGTGCAAAATATTTTGTAAATTTGACCTAATCCACATAAAGGGAAAGTGTATCCACACGTTTAAAGACATATATTCACTCCTCATTAACTTTAGCATGAATTTATTTTAGGAACTTGCAGAGAAACCTCAATTTTTTTGGCTGACCACTCGTCTTTTCGCAATGAAATCAAATTAGTTGATTTCCTGTCACAAACCTGACTTATTGACTATTTCTGTCCAGGTCAAAAGTGAGATTTTCCAGAAGCCTGATGCTTGGCTGTTCCATCCGTTCAAAAACCATCTTTAAAGAAATTGCATCATCACTGTCTCGTCAGAAAATCTTGTCGTAAGATGATAGTTTGGGTGAGAGGGTTGAAAATAACGTGTCTCCCATAAGGACACATAAAAAACTGACAATTATTTGATTTTCTTTGCCATACTAAAAAGTTTGTAAAAAATATTCCTTGCAGAAATCTATTAAATATTAGCTGATACATCCATTTCGGCTATACTTTCTGAATGTTCACAGATTTTCTAAGAAATTTTAAAGATACAAGAGACATTCAGTGGACAGAACATATTTTTCCTGTGTTGAAGAAATGAAATCTGTAATAAACAAAAAACTTTGACATTACATCTGGTGTAGAAGCAAATCTGACGGAACGGATTTATAAATGAAGAAGCCGCCTGTCAGGGCAGGCCATTAAAACCCAGGAAGAATCTCAAAAGAGATAAACGTGTAAATTGTTGGCTTTTCACCAGGAGGCCCATGCAGAGATACTGATCTGCTGGTCGCCTCTGATTAAAGAGTGGGCAGATTATGAACACTCGATAAGAGTTTTTGGAGCAGAAATCTCATTATAAACTTCTCAAGAACTAATTTGGTTTCACTGACGAATTCATTTGGCTGGGAAGCTTAGCGGTGATTGGGAGGGAAGATGCTAAGAATCTGTTGTGGAGCTTCCCTTTGCCTTTTTCAGTTTCTAATTTCTGCCGTGTTCAATTAAATATAGAAATCTGTAAAATGGACAAATATAACACACACAACATGTCTTATTTATAAAACCTGGATAGAACGGGTTATTAATTTACATGGTTTTCAGTTCTTATCAATAAAAATAAAACAGAAGAGCACTCACACATTCACTCCTATGTGAAATATAAATCTACATCATACTCTTTAGAGTTTGTTTTGTAAAACTATGTTTTCTTCCACCTCAGAAGTTTGCAATACAAGCATGAAAAATATGTTTTTTCTCTTAAAGCTTAAACTTCTTTAAATGAAATGCTCATTCAAATTTCAGAAAAGTTTTCTGGCATGTTAATTTAATTTTGATTATATTTTTTAACGTTAATCTGAAGTAAAAGTTTTTCATTCCTCTTTACAATAAAGAAATCTATTGAAGTATTAAGTGGGTTATTTATTTTTATATAGCATATTTTCAAGCTTAAATGATTGTTACTTTACCAAAGTGTGACCTTGATTTGGACTCTAAAATATCAGTAACACTCAACTCTTTTAGAAATGATGAACCAGAGAAAAGTAACTGTATTGCTTAACATCCATACTGAACTATTTAACCTTCAGTAAAATACACATTCAGCACAGAATAGAAAGGCACTGCTGCCTGATCTGCTATTATGACATGTATTTTAGTGCCACTCAGTAATATTTCTCTTAAAAAGCAGGAAGGTCTGGACCAGGTAAAAAATACACATAACTATGGGATACATTTCTTAGTTTGTAAGTTTTACAGCTCATATTTAGGGAAGCACCGGTTTCTAACACAGTGGAGTCTGACTGTGTTAGGAAGGATCCCTGCTGAAGCGCGTTCTGACTGATTATGGTCTCACTTGGTGGTGAGAAAATTGAGTTGCTGCAGAGTAACAAATCACCTCCTAAGTTTGCTGCAACTCAATTACAAATTTGCTTTGCAGCTTCTTACCATATGAGACTAGTACGTCTAAAAATCAAACCTGCATTAACATTGAGCAGCTAGGTGTAACATTATAAGTTTGGCTTTCTGGGTATTTTTTACAGCTTACTGGATATATTTTCTGCAAGATGCTCCCATTAGTAGCTCATATAGTCTTCACTGGAAATTGTCATCAATAGTAACTGATTTTTTGTTCTTTTTACCATCAGCTTCATTATTATTCTGCATTTGTGTATAAAGTTTTCCCCTCAGAAACATTAAACAGAAAAGGGAACATTTGTATTCCGGTGACTAATACGTTTTATATGTAACGTGAATCTGAGCGAATCAGATCCTCTCGCATTACTGATCTCACACAGAGAAAGGTGACAGAGGTTTTATGAAGCAGAGGCACAAAATAACAACAGCAAACATTTGGATGCCTGCAGAGCCCCGTGGTTACCACAGTAACGACGAGCAAAAATAGTAACCCACACCAGGATCTTTTCAACACCGAATCCCCAGTGATAACACAGGATTCTATTTATACCCTCTAATGGTGAAATAAGCCAGTGTATAAATGTATCAGTCCAATTACAGTCAAAAGATGAAGAATGTGGAACAATTACATGTTGCCACCTCTGATATCCCTGTTTCTGCTGCCGGCTCTTACAGCACAGCCTCTCATGGAGAATAATAAGGTCAGATTTCAGAGTATAAATGTGTGTTATGTACAAATCATGTTTATGTTGAGGACTTTGGATCAATCTCAAGAAAAACTAATCACATTTAATGATTTTACAGTGTGGACTTACACTGACACTGCAAAATATAGAAACAGAGCTAGGTTACCATTCTTTAGTAAGTACTTATTTGGATTGTATGCACAAGTACACAGATATTTACAATTCAGGAATGATCCACTCTTAGGCATCTTCAACTTAATTTTAACACTTGCCCATAATTTAAAAAAAAAAGAAATGTGACAATCAGGTGTGAACAAACACTGAACTGTAGTATAAGAAAAAAATGATCTACCATAATTTGAACTTCACAAACACACACACACACTATTTGATTAAGTATCCAAGTAAATAAAAGGAGGTACATGAAGGATGACAAGAGAAAGAGGAACTGATATTGATCAGGTAAAAAAGAAAGCGAAGGAAAATCATCTCCACCAAATTACATTCTGGTGAACAATGTGTGAATACAGAATGTTTTCAGTCCCAGAAGAGGTTGACAAATGTATGGGGAAATTTTTCTGCCACATTTTCAGTCTGAAACGCAGGATTTTGTCTTTTCTTATCAAAACTTTTAATACTTTTGCTTACATTTTTATTTTTGAAAGCAGGACTTCATGTCTTTCTTTCATAGTATGATTAAAAATTCTCCTCGTGCTCAAACTTAGCCTCTGCTTACGAAATATTTTCTGCTTGCTTTTAGAACAAAAATGGCAACTTCTCAGCCAATAGAGTTAAAGTGTTGTACTGGGTGCGTTTGTTTCCTTCTAGCTGGAGTGCCTGTGTCGATTGTAGCAACCTGCACCACGCATTGGAGGGAGTGGGTTGGGTGAACAAACTCCTGCCTAAGATCAGTAGCTGTTAGAGATTAGTAGCACACTGCTAGCGGATGTTCAGTGTGACATGCGGCAGAAAGCGTTGTTTCTCCCTGTGCTCTTGGATTATGGCAGAAAAATTCCCCCATACAAATGCAGTTTATTCCAAATGTAAGAGATGGCTAAACAGAAACTGAAAGCCATCAAGATTAATATAGGTTCATCCTAGACATCAGAGAGACAACTGTAAAATGATATTAAATATTTATGAAAACTGAGAGTAAAATATTAATACAAATTGAAATCAACATAAAGAGTAAAACAAAAATAAATCCAAGAAATTATAAACAAGTAAATAAAAATTATCAAGCACAACTCGAGTTTAAACAGTAAGCAAAAAATGTGTACCTATTCCTTCTGATGTGAGGCAAAGATAGACTATTACATCTCGTTTAAAGACTTCTCTTTAATTTTTCCCTTCAAATCCATTATATATAGAACCAAATACCTGCTACTAAAAGTATTTTCTACTGTCTGGAGCAGTATGATTCTACTCTCTAGGTTTCATTCATTTCCTCTGTTGACAGTACCCTCTTTATCTTGATCAGCTGTTTATCACTGTAGAGAATATTATCCACAGATCCAGGCTTCATAAGGAAGACAGAGCATACACAGCACAAATAAATGCTGGTTATGTGGGGAAATGCCATAAATTACAAGTGTACACCAATTCTGGGAAAAGCTGATGGATACCGTTGCACTGACTTCCAATTTCTCCTCCAAACTCAGCTATTGTACACGACAGAAGAGTATTTACCTGACAGTACATCTCTCCAAAAGGATAGAACCACAGGAAGCAGTTATACTCACAATACAGGTACATCTCAGAATATATTATTATTATGAAAAAGTTCAATACTTTTTGTAAATTCTTTCAGAACGTGAAACTCGGTATAGTCTCTACACAAAGTGAAATATTACAACCCTAACAGACAAGCCATAGAGACATTGGAGTTTTCAAAGCAAATTATTAATTCATTTAAATAAAGAACTCTGGAAAAAATTAAGAGACCTGGGAGAAACCCTTAATTGGGTAAATTGGGCCAAAAACTGAGGTCAACATAACAGACTTCAACTCATGTAGCAACACAAGAAACTCAAGCACAAACAAAACAAAGAGAAAAACGGTGAAACGAAAGCAAATAACAAAAACATATCACACTGGAATCTGTTTCTATCTGCTTTATTTGGGCTGATGTTGGAGGGTTCTTTCAACATTCACACACTTCTCACCCAGGCCCAGACTCTCAAACCTCTCTACTTCTGTGTGTGCAGCGATCTCAACCAGTCCAGTCCATTCTGTGGCTGATGCAGATCTCTTCTCTTGCTCCATCTGAAATCTGAATTCCTTCCTGACTTTCTAAGTCAGAGCAGCTTAGTGCATTTGACACAATGCATTTCCTGTGGAGAAAATCATGTCCAAATAACATAATTATTAACAAATAACATGGTTATTATTCTTACTCCCAGTCTCTTTCTAAATGCCAACCTTAGCTGAGTTTAGTAATCTCTGCAGTGCTAGAGATGTTGTTCTGTTCTTATGTGATCTCTTGGAAGAATCAGCTGAGTGCTCTTGATGTAATTTGGGCACCCTTGGAAGGTCTACCTCTGTTTTATGTTTTCTCCATTTGCAGGTTCTCTGGGCTACTTTGAAAATGACTTTGTAACATTTCCAAGAACATAAAAATTGGTTTCCGGAGAAACAGAAGAAAGTTGTGTGGTTTGAGAGTTTAGAGTCATCTTGTCCGAGAGAAAAGGGCACATCAGGGTACAAACCGAGCTGCTTAAAGTGATAATTTACAATTTGTAAATTATGTTTATTCCACTCTCATTTGCACTACAACATCATGTACAGATTTTGATATTTGGACTGCTGCCTCTGCTGTTTACTAGTTTGTTCAAGCGATTAATGCAATTAGTTACATTATTTATGATCTTCATAACAATATTCTACCTTGTCTGTCCTTATTAACAAACAGTTTTCTCCTCAAAGTCCAGGATTTAAAATCTAAACATAACTGAACCTCATATTTGAATTTCAGAGATAAAACAACAGAAATAGAACATTTAAAGTTAGAACTTTAACAATTAGTCATACTATGAATATCTATTATCACTTCCATTTGGAGTTCCTCGTTAATCAGTTAGATTTTATGTTTTTTGTTTATGTTTCATTTTGTAATTTGCCATTAAATAAAATAAATTAGTTATTACTAACTGATTTATTTTCATTACTTTTCATTATTACATTTTGTATACTAGATGTGTGAGAATAAATATATATCTTAACCTTGTAATTAGATCATACTGTTGAAAGTATTTAATTCTTCTGCTTCAAATTGGATAGAGACCAATAAAAAAAATTGTAACATTATTAATGAGCCTGAGAAGACTTTTGAAATATAAATATAATCAAGTGGACTTATAAATTAAAGAAATACACTTATTCAAATTTGAATTGAGACTGATCATTATGAAAGTTGTGATTTTGTGTTCTGGTTTACAACTCGCCTGTTCTAATATTTTTACGTTTTAATTAAAACATTCCTAAATTTATTTATAAAACATATTTTATTTATATAGATTTATTATGCACTTGACCTGCATGTTTTTGCTGTGCTGTTACATAACTGTCAGATGGAAAAAATAGTTTTTTCTGTACTTAAAATAAGCTGTCTGACTCAGCTGATTTGCACTTTAACCCTTACAGCCAACACAGAAATTATATTGCCTTCAAGTAAAATCGTAAATATAAAATTATAAATCCTTGGAAAAATACTATTAGAGTGCCAAATAGAACCACGTTGAAGTAAATTCCCTCTTTAATCATATGACAAGTAAAAGTGACTAACTCAAATAAATTGTTTTTGAAGGTAAACTTGAGGTGAATTTAGCTGTGTTGATTATTACTGTAAGCATCTCCAAATGTAGTTGCATGACGATCATCAAAAAGGCGAATTCGCATTGGAGACTCACTTTGTAAGAGTAGAGGTTTCTTTACGTTAATATAAAAAGGACTTAATATTTACGTACATCTTTTCCTTAGTAAAGTTTTTTGTTAATTCTCACATTTCCTACTCAGCGCAAGCACGTGAACGCAGCGTCATCACTGCAGCCGTTATACGACGGAAGGCAACAGAGACGGATGGTCAGGGCCGTCCCCGTCTCTAACCCGAACATGAAAGTAGCACTGATTCAAACCCGGTTATAGTCCCGAACCAGGCTACGCTTTTATATACTCTTAATTTTTTTCAACTACAAAAAAAAATAAAATAAAAAAATGGAAGACGACTATGTGTGTGAATACGACTCGACGTGGGACACAGAGAGTGATGGAGACGACCCGGCCGGAGAGAGCCAGAGCCGTCGGTCAAATCAAGACAAAAACAAGTCTTCCTGGGCTATAGTAAGTGCTTTCAATGCAGGCCAGCTCAGTTTTAACGCGCAAAAACCCTGTCCTGCTATCATGCACTTCCTTTTAGGCACGTACTGTAGCGGAAAAGCTAATGTTAGCTTTTTCCTCACTGCTGCAACCTCGCTAACTAGCTTAGCTAGCCATTGTAACTTCCTCTTTTTAAATATTTGGCTTACGTTTTATTATATAAGCCTCAGTTTTATTATTTATTAAAGAGATTTTGACCTTCATCGTTAAATAGAGTCCCTACATATCACATGACCAGAAGTGGCTATATGTATCCTGCTTTTATTTAACTTGTATAATCTTGATGCGCTAATTAGCTGCAACGAGATGCAGACTAATTAGATTTTTTTTAAATTGCAGTGGCATCACACACCCAGAAATATGAGGGCAGCAAAAGACATGCAGAATTACAGAAGAGGATATCCTGTAAGTAATACATGGCAATTGAAAAATAATTTCCGTTTAGAGCAAGTAATGATGAGCTTTATTATTTACAGAATCTAACAGATGATGATTGCTCAGAAGACAAAATGAACAATCTGCAGTTCTATCTAAACAAGTTTCCATCTGCTCCTGATGGTAGCACTTTTTTTTAATTTTAAGATTGGTATTTATAATTTAAAATGTATTTGTTTTGTTCTAATGGTGTTTTTTTTATTTTTGGTACAGATATCTATATTGAGTCCTTTCTTAAAGAATGGAAAAACGACTACAAAAAATTGGAGAGGGTTCACTCTTACATCCAGTGGTATGTATTATACGAGTGTTTAATTCAAGTATGCTGAGACACACAATACAGGTTTCTATCTAATATTGCAATTTCAAAAGACTGTTTGGATGGAATATTTCATAGGCTGCAGGATGCAGTCTCAATACAACAAAAAACAAAACTGCATTGGAAACAAAGCAGCTGCACGATTTTGTCATATTTGCCATGAACCAGTTTCCCAATGCTGGTTCTTCGGCCACACTGCCCTGCAGGTTTTAGCTTTTTAAATTTGAAGCTAAATTAAGATTAAGACAAATTGATTTTCTCCAGATGTGTTGGAGCATTTAAGAGACTGCCTGGAGGACAACAAGTGACCAATGCTTTTTGGGGTTGAACTATTTTAATTCTGACGACACCATGTCAAGAAGTAAAGCGTTTCCTGTGTGTGTAATGTCAGATTGTCCTCAATCATTAAGCTAAATTTGTAGATAAAAAGACAAAAATGTATACCTTTAAATAGTTTTAAAGCTATATGTTCACTATATATGTTTGGATTTGACATTTGCTGCATTGCTGTTTGCTTTTGGGGATAAAGAAATACTTAATTTTATTGCATTTACAAAGATCAGCTTGTGGCATATCTGCAGAGCAGTTTTAATAATTGCTGCTTTTTCTTTCTTCAATCATCTGTAAGGTTGTTTCCACTGCGAGAACCAGGGGTTAATTATATGGCTTCAGAGCTTACCAAGAAAGAAATTGAGGTAAGTTATTACTACTGAAATATGACTTTAAACAGGTTTGCTGCTCTTCAAAATTTAGGACTGCCAAATTTTTTAGATAACCTAATTGTCTTTACTGACATCTGTGTAAAAAAAAAAAAAAAAAAAGCTGCTGCTATCAACTGGGCTTTTTGGACTGCAGTAAAACAATTGATGGTACAAACTGAGGAAAAGATAGATCAAGAGTGTGTTAAGCTGCTGTGGAGGCGTTGGGAGGCTGCAGCCTGCTCTCTTAACAGTCCTGTAATCGCAAAACCACATCTATGCACATGGTTAAAGTATTCACGTTGACAATATTTTCTGTTTGTAAATATTGTGTGCTTGGAGTGCTAATTATTGTTTGTAATAAAAGTGTTCTTATGGCTACTATATAAACTGTTTTCATGCAGTGCTTTCTACATTGCATGCTGGATATTATTTCACATCTTTTTTTCAGACTTGCTCTACTGTTTTCAAATTAAATTGTTTTATTCTTCAGTCATGTAACTCACCTATTCAACTACCTCAATTAGGTATTTTCATTTTTGTCTTGATGTACTTATTTCTGTGAATCTAAACTATTTGCTTATTGTTGAATCCTTCTTCTAGTTGTCATATTTCTAAAGCACAACATCATGTCATAAAGGGGAAAAAAAACTGTAAATAATTTAGCTTTTACTGTGCTTAGTGAAGAATTAAACCACTAAAGAGGAAATATAAAAAATAGACTGAAATATTAAACAATCATTTGCTTCATTTTTACGCAAGTGTGCTTTCAGCCATCTGTGTTTTATTATTAGCAGCTACTGTGGCATTAGTTTGGCGTGGAGTGCATTAGATAATAGGTTGCGGTTCATGTACTTTTTTATGCCCTGTCACTTTACAAATAGCTATAATAATGCATGAGTGAATCCTCTTGTGAATGAGAATGGAAATTTCCACTGGTGCTTATATGGCTTAATTTGACACAAACTGGTTGCAAAGTTTGCAGATGCGAACGAACAAATGAAGGCCTCAGTGTGAAACACTAAGTTCAAATTCACATAATGAAGCAGGGGAAAAACTACTTAATTGTCTTAAGTGGCAGTCTTGATGAAAAATCAACTAACTAATCACGCTCTGCTGTTGTAACCTGTTATCTTATCTCCCTTCACCAAACTGTTTAACATGATGAACTCAAGTTAAGGAAATAAACTAAATGTGGAAGAGTTTTTATTGACTTAAAAATGTCAACTATTTTCTGTTTCTACCTTTTACATTTACTTTCCATTTTTATATTTTAATTGTGATTTAATTTTTTTAACTAAGTCTCATATCTACCTACTTGCCTCCACATCTGGATAAATTTTTTCTTATCGGCACCAAGAAGCCAAATGTACGACCCAGAAAAGCCACGACATCTTACGCATCAAAAGACCAATGGGATACTAAAACAAAACAGCAGCGCTTCTATAATCCTTGACTCTTTAAATCTTTTGAATTTTTGCACGTTTTAAACTTACTCTATTTGCCCAAAAGGCTTTCAAGAAGAATGAAGATGCCAAAAGGAGGCTGGCGGAGGCGTATGAACTCATGTTGGGTTTCTATGGCATACGTCTGGTCAACAAAGAGACGGGGGAAGTGAAGCGTGCAGAAAATTGGAAGGAACGTTTTGGAAACCTGGAGAGGTAAACTAAACACCAATTTCAGTAAATTCTCAGATCTTGATGGTTTTGTCAGTAATTCCAGCTTCATCTGTCTGGTATGTTGCAGAAATATGCACAACAACCTCCGGATAACTCGCATCCTGAAAAGCCTCGGGGAGCTTGGCTTCAAGCACTACCAGGCTCCACTTGTGCACTTCTTCCTGGAAGAGACTCTGGTCAAGAAGACGCTGAGTAACGTTAAGCGCAGCGTGTTGGACTACTTCCTGTTTGCCGTGCTGGAAAAGCAGGAACGCCAGGATCTCGTGCGCTTCGCTTACAATCACTATGAGCCGAAGGACAAGTTTGTGTGGTGTCCCAGAAAAATCCAGAAACAGTTCAGGAAGGGCACCAGAAATTCTGACGTTGTCGGGAATGGAGAAGGGAAAGAGGATGTCTTGCTCAGTAAAAAAGACGGGGATGCAGCAGTGCAGCCGAAAGAAGATGGGATGAATAATGTTACAAAGACTCCGGAAGGAAGTGATAAAATTAAAGAAAAGCGCAAACAGGTGGAGGACTCTGATGAGCCATCAGCAGAAACGGAGGCTGTCGGGAACGGAAACGTGGAAACGGGGTCTAATACTGAAAATATGAGCAATGGAAATGAATTTCCAAATGATGATGATAATGACGACGACATTGATGTTATGGATCAGTCCCCCAGTGTAGATGGTGACATCACAAACAGTGAGCAGAAATCTACCAGCTTCGCCAAGGACGTTCAAGATCTGGACGTTATGCAAACCGGTACGGATGGAGAGCCCGAAAAACCTCCAAAAAAGAAAAGGGAAGACGACGATGTTCCGCCTAACAACAATCCTGCTACTGCTGTCGCCGGCCTGGTGCAGGAAAAGGCTGCTCCTAATAAATCTACAGGTCAAACAAGCTCTTCAGTTCACACTCCTCTTAAGACCTCAAAACACTCACCCTCTCTGTCTTCTGAAAGGGAGGAAAAGATCCCAAGGACGGATTTTATTCAACTGTTGGATCAAAAAGAAAACAAAATAGAAACTAGTTCTGCTTCAAACGGAATGCAGAGCAGCAAAGACGCAGAAGGACAGAGCAATGGGATGGAGTCGGAGGACATTCCCATGGATTCAACCCCCTCAAGCTCCAATCACAATGAGGGAGCTTCATGAATAAGTATTGACAGAAGGAAATTCATACAAACTTAGATTTTATGTATTATAAGGACCGAATCTAACTGGAGATTTTCTAGGCCTTATTTCTACTATATTTGATGTTAAGATATTATTAATTCTTTTCACTTTAAATGAATTATGGTATTCTACATTTGGATTTCTTAAAACTTTGAAGACAAAAACTAAAAACACCAAAAGCAGGAATACGTTAATCAGATGCCATAGTTTAAGATTTAATCACATGAAGTGATTAAAACAGAAAAAAACATTCTCTGAAGCTGAGATTTGCTGTAATGAGAAGTGATTTAATTGTTTTATGTATATTTTTATCAGCTGAATAAGGCCGTGGTTTAACTAAAATAGATGTTTTCTTTGACAATGTAAACATCAGACAGATAATTTCATTACATACAGGTGCATCTCAACAAATTTGAACATCATGGAGGAGTTTAATTTATTTCAGTAATTCAGTTCAGAGTTAAAAAAACATACCGTAGTTCCATATATTTCAATATTCTTATTTAATTTTGATGGTTTACATCTAATAAAAATCAAAAGTTCATTTTAGAAACTTTTAATAAAAAAATGATTTCAAACAAAAAAAAAATTATACTAAAATGTAATGTATTCAGTTTTCTGTTTAAGGGGGAGAAATTTTGGATTACATAAGACCAAATAAAGCATTTTTTATGTACAGAAGTGTTATTTTATGGTCTATAAAACCACAGGGAAGATTGCTGACTTGATATTGATACATTCACAAAGAAGATCAAAAGGCTATTCATATTACTGTAACCAGGCATATTACAGTAATTAAAAGTTTAGTGGAAGAAAAAAAAATTGATTATATGAAGCAGATCCGGTATCAATGTTAGGCCCCAATTGGAGCAACCTGGGCTTCCTTAAAACATCAGCACAAGCTGATCATCTTCACTTATGCAGTAATTCATGTAAAAATATTCCTGACCAAGGATTGGAGCGATTATGTAGGTAGAATTTATAAAAGCTACTTTTTTTTTTTTTTTTACTTGGTCTTATGTAATCCCCTATTTTTAAACTGAATTTTGCATTTTATTATCTGTAAGCCACAATATTTAAAATATGTATGTAATGAACCTAAAAAAATGTCACTTTTCAAATTCAATTATTCAAATAAATTAACTTTGAAGTTTAAATTTATTTAGATGCACCTCTTTTATGCATAGGGAGGAAATTAACTGCAGCAGAAATGTAATATCTCTGCATACAGATTTAAATGCGGGCTGAAAGGGGTTTTTATTTCATTTTAGCCACATTTTTTTGCACTGAGATTTAATTGATTTCTATGAACTTTTTTCTCTTTTTGGGCTGTTTTTGTGTTTGTAAAACAATGTGTTTTTTAAAATCCTGCTGTTCAAATGAAGTTGAAGTTGTATTTCAGAAAATGATGCATACTGTATGCTGTCATGCTGATTTGGGAAGTTGATTGCAATTGAAAGCCTTGCCAAAAAAAAACAACAAATGTGATGAGACTGGTTGATTGTACAATGTGTTTGTCTAGAATGAAATGATGCTTTGGCTGCAACTTAAACTCTGTATGTTCCTTTGAAATTGGTGCAGTCCATGAAAATGGAAGATCCGGTGTGATCAGGCATCCTTTTATATTTGCACTGATTTCTGCTATGACTTGTTGAAGTTACTGTATAATTTTACCTGAATAGACCTTTATAATAATTTCCCAGTTACACACTTGGCTGTTGCAAGAACTGAATAAAGTCATCCTATTTTCTGAAAATGATCTGTTTGAAGTTAAGATTTGTTGAAGTCCAAAGAACCTTTAATGTTTAATGTGCTGCTTTATAGTATACTGCTCAAAAAAATAAAGGGAACACTTAAACAACACAATATAACTCCAAGTAAATCAAACTTCTGTGAAATCAAACTGTCCATCTAGGATGTGTTATTTGAGTGTTCCCTTTATTTTTTTGAGCAGTGTATATTTAGACTTATCTTGTTATTTATTTGGATACAGGCTCTCTTTGGTAAGGTGTTGAAGCTAATTACCTAAAATGACTGGAGTTTGATGCAAAAGTAAAAAAATCTCACTTATAGTTATCTTGCTCAAGTTAAGTTTAATACTATTCTTCTTAGTCTTCAGTTTATAGAGGAAATTTGTGTTAATCAAACTGCAGAAGTCATGAGAATACTCTTAAATTAGTGATGTGGTTATTGTGTTATGCCAACCTTACTGTAAATTTCCATCTATATTACTGAATTTTGTAATAGATTGCAAAAAGATTGCAATATAATCTTTTTTTCTCAGATACGATACAAAAAATCTGGAGACATTTGTGCTTGTAAATCACAACCAGGTGTAAAGTTTAGCTAAAGGAAGAAACGAGTGATTAATATTAGGAGTCACCCTCTGGACAGGTCAACAATCTTTCACAGGACAAACAACACACATTTACTCTTAAATAAGGACTGTTCAGAGACAAAATTAACCAATCATGATCTTGGCCTGATGGAGGAAGCCAGAGAGAACCCTCTCATGAACATGCAGACTCCAGAAAGACTCTAGCCAACTGTGCAGCCCTCCTACGGCTCAAAACATGTTAATGGTTTTTCACTCAAACCAGTTTATATTTTTTTCAATCCCTTCAGGATCTTTTACAAAATTAAAGTCTTACTTGTGCAGCTCTTCAAGACATTCTTTGCCATCAGGAAGTCAGGACAGTGAAAACCTAAGAGAAAATTATAGGAAAGCCAAATTTATTTAGAGATTTAGAGTTTTTAAAGGTGAACAGTTATAATTTTGAGGTGATGAACAACTTTTTACTTAAGCTCTTTCCATTTTGATGTTCACCAACTTAAGCATGCATACTCTACTTTTTTACTCGACTTCTAAATGGCAACGTGTTCTACTGAGGGTATCAGATTATTGTTTGTAAATAATTAAAAATACATTATTTCCCTTCATGTCATGAATTACATCTTGTTGCTGTGTCACTCAGAAATCCAAACAAAATAGCTTGAAGTTTGTGGTTGAAAACTGACAAAATGAAATTTCCTTATTCCGCTTGTTTTTGGCCACTTTCTGATTGGTCAGTTGATGCTTTTAACATTTTTAGCTCAGCCCACTTTCTTGGGAGTCCAAGCAGGGAGCCCCCCTCCTCTGCTTCCCTCACCCCTGTGTGCGGACAGCCGGGGCTGGAGGCTCGGGTTTATCTGGGAGCAAAGAGAAAGCCATTCAGGAGCTGCACGCCATCAGGTGAAGGAAGGTTCCGCTGCTGGGGGGAAGGAGAAGAGTCTGGAGGAATTGACCTCTTTTCCATTAAACTCTGGCTTGTGAGGACGAGCGCGGACGATGACGGTGTTCTCAGCTCTTTGGATGCTCTTCCTGTGCCAGCTGCTGTCGTCCTCCTTAGCCCAGGTAACGCTTGTCAAGCAGCTGCTGCACACACCTGCTGCGTATCTTAGTGTGATGATGGTTTCCTCATGTTGTGAGGATGATTATTCAAAGGCCTTATATTTACATTTCTGCTTTCTTGTAACGATTATGTGTTTACCTGCACTTGCTGCATTCAATTAAATTCAAATTCAGGAAAATCTCAATGAAAGTACAGAGTTACTATTCTGTTCGGCATTCCGTGTATGAGCATTTTTGAAGTTTTAAACCATGTACCTGTTCATTTAATGAGTAAATGTGAACTGGTTGCCCGGTAGCTGCTGCAGTCGGAGGTAAATGTTTCCCCTGAACCTGTGGAATGTGCAGACTGGAGATCAGTGCACACAATGCAGCGTCTGTTCATTCAGCTCAGTTCTGCAAAGTCTTCAAAGAGGTCCATTTATTCAATAATCTGAGCAAAAGAAATATTTTGATGTAAAATGCTATTAACACGGAAGGTTTAAAGCATGATCTATTTGTATTCTCTGAATCATTTTCTCTGTGTTTTGTTGCTTTGTATTGGGATTTATTTGATTCTGTATTCCTGGATTTGAATCGAACCTGTCTTGTTGAGAGCTTTGAAATGATAACATTTGCCTATCATATCTAGACTTTATTTTATTTTTTGTGGTTCTTAAAATATTTCAGGCACAAGCTTCCAGCTTTATTGTATTTTATCTTGCAGATGCCTGGCCCCAGAGGAACCCAAGGGCCACAAGGACCGCCAGGACAACCAGGAAGGGACGGCACTGATGTGAGTTGACCAGATACTAGATGTGCTCTTGGAGTTTGTCTGGAACCTGGTCTGTAAACCAGTACTGATCAGAGTAACTGGCTCTCATTTAACTCTCATTAAACTAGTGGAAAAACAGGAACAAACTTCTGCCTCAGAAACTCTCTGCAGTTCTTACATTATTTGTGATTCGGTGGCACAAGCGAAGGTATATTTGCTGTGCTCTCTGTGCCTTGAACTGGCTAACCACTCTCATGCTTGTAATTTTTTTAAATAAACCTCAATGATCAATGTTTAGTTATTTATTTTGTATGATGTATAACGACTGCAGACGTTTGGATTTAGTGTGAAACCCCATCTTTGTTATCAGTGGCCTCCATGTTCCTACAAATTAGAAAGTTTTCTCAGGTGCATTTTTAATTTTAGATTCCAGTTGCTTTTCTTTTTCTTGCTTATGCATAAATGGAATAAAATGCCTACAAAATGAAACATTTCATCAGTCTGACTCCTCCCACTACTCCGCCTGTGTTTATTAAACGATTACCTGTTGGATTTAGGCAGGCAGGGCTTAAAGGTGTGTCTCAAAAGTCTGAGTTTATTATTCTTACTTAAGAACTGTGAATCTTGGTTAATTTCACTTTATTGCATAATCTTAGCGAAAAACACTAAAATACTCATCCCTGATCTTTATTATTCCATGCATTTATATGTGATTTTGCTTTCATTGTGTTTTTGACTATAAAGTTTAAATTTTCTTTAACACAGAAGAACCGTTTGCTTTTTAAATGCCACCGATATCACGACATTTCATCCCATTTTAGCTCAGAATATTTTTGTGTCTCCGGTAAACTTTGGGCACACAGAGGACCCATTCATACATTCCCCAGCCCTGTGAGAGCAGCTTGGGTTTCAGCTCGCACCTCCTCCCTGCACCGTCTTCAACCGCTCTGAGGGTCTGAACATGTGACCAATCCGCATCGCTTCTGCTTGGAGCAGTTTGTTCTCCGCTGGTAGAGAAGTTAAACACTATACAGTGTTGATGCTCATTGCTTGGGTTATGGATGATTAAGATGCAGCCAACCGCTGGAAAGCTGTACACCTTTGAGGAAGTCATTTGTTTAATACTGAAAATGCTGTAAAAGAAATCTAACTTACTTTTTTTTTCTGGTTGTCAGGGGAAACCAGGACCTCCTGGGTTGCAAGGGAAAGCTGTAAGTAATCCAGTCATTATGACAAACTGGAAGGATACAAAAGGTTTTATTTAGAGATGTGACATTTTCATGTCCCTTTGCAATAAGTTAAAAATAGGCTTATTTTTTTTCAGATTTTTCTGAA
The DNA here is from genome assembly GCA_010277075.1 of Poeciliopsis retropinna. Lineage (NCBI taxonomy): Eukaryota > Metazoa > Chordata > Actinopteri > Cyprinodontiformes > Poeciliidae > Poeciliopsis > Poeciliopsis retropinna. The sequence goes on from VMRM01000009.1 coordinate 18,855,360, forward strand.
ATCTGAGCATTTTTACTGTTTTAAACCATGAATCCTATTAACAGATCCATGATGCAAATATAAAAAAAGTTATTGATCTGAAGGGTGTGTAGAGATTAGTCTTAATACAAAGAAAAGTTAAAATTTCTCCAGGAGATCATGTGAAGGAGGGCCAATTATATTATTTTCTATCACAGGGAACAGTAATAGTAAAGACTTTGCAGAACTGTGATTTATTGCACTAACAATAAACTCAAAGGTGAGGTAACTGAGTAGTCAAAAATCTACTTAATATATTTTGCTGAAGTAAAAGTAAATAGTTATCGAAATCTAACAGTAAAAACCTATTTGGTAAAAAGGTTGCAGAAGTACAGAGTGTTTGCTAATAGCATCTGATGATACAATGATCTGGTATAATACAAACTAAAATTAAGAATAAATTATTGTAAATGAACAAATTCAGATCAAAGAAAAACACATTTTCTAATCTCACTTTTCGAAGCATAAAGCATCTGAAACCAATAATTACAATGTAGGTATGTCAGAATAATGCAAAGTGCTATCAGTGACGATATACACTATTTACCCAACCTCCAAGTAACAGAGGCTTATTAAATAGAAAATAACATATGAACAATGAAACTTGTGTAGAAACAAGAAACCCCACTTTGACATGAAATGGTGCTGAGAGTGCTGAGTCACTGTAATCCATCAATAACATATATGAAAATATGATTGGATGCGACAGCTGCCAGCTGCTTAATGATGCAGGTTTACTCAAGTTGCCTCTCTAATAAAGATTCTTTTAATTATTGTATTAAATACTTCAAAATATGATAAATTTTATCTCCATATTGTTCGTCTCTGAATTCTGCCTATGTGGCAGCAGTAAACTAAAACAAAATGACAAAAATCACTTTTTAAAAAAATTCGGAGGATTATTCAGCTGCACAAAAAAAAAACACTTTTTTTGTTTGCGTTTTGAAAATGTACACATTAATCTGCCTGGAAAAGACTTAATTAAATTTCTCTTGGATCATTTGCAGGGCCCAAAAGGGAAAGCAGGCATACCAGGAGGACCAGGAAAACCAGGTCTGCCAGGACTTCCAGGAATTGATGTAAGGGTCCAAGATCCTCAGGTCTTATAGAAAATTCAACCTTACAGAAGAAAGCTGTAGGCTGTTGTGGTTATCTAAAAAGAGGAACAAGTAATGATGCTGCTATTCATCTCTAGGGCTTGACCGGTCCTGATGGTCCTGCCGGCAGAGACGGACCCCCAGGGGAAGCAGTGAGTGCATCTTCTGAACCTCTCACATGTTTTAGGATGCAAGTAGAAGATTTTACTCTTTCCTGCGTCAACCAGCTGAAGTCAGCAACCAGCAAGATCCATCAGGATCCTGCAGGTTGTTCTGGTTCTGTTAAACCTAGAGGCTTTAACAGGCACGAGGCCTCTGCTCTCTGTCACCATAAATTTGTCTAATTGGCTCAACTTCTTGGTTAGGAATATTTTTAATGAGGGATCAGGATGAGGTTAAATGTTCTGCTTCTCCCTAATCCGGCCTGGAATCTGACCCATTTCTTGCAAAAAGAAAAAAAAAAAAGGAGAAGATATGAACTGCTTTTCTAAAGGAAACAACCCATAAACTCTGAATGGTCATTAAGGCAACATCCTGTAAGTTAACAAGACTTGTAGTTTTCACAAATCATCAGATTTATAAAATATCAGAAAATCAGTGACTACTGCTCCCTCCCAGCTAATTAGCAGACTTAATGAGGAAGCCAGCTTTAACTCACGTCGCTAATTACACAGATAACCACACTGTGACGGCTGGGCTCTGAGTGATTAAGGGTAACGCAAAGTTTAGATGCGACACAGATTTATGAGAATTAGATACAAAATAAATATTGGTGAACATTTGTTTTAAGATTTCATCCATAAATGAAGAACAGAAAGACCTTCAAAGTATGGCAAGTTATTGGAAATTAAGGTAGGTAATATGTTAATAAGTTTAACCAAGCAGCTTTTAAATTTCTAAACCTAATTGTAGAGGAAATGTTAAAATCAACAGCAGTGTGATGAGCAGCTGCTCCAGCAAGTGATGAGTTCATTTGACTATTTCTACTTTCAAGCAGAATCCCCCTTATTTTTAACACACCACAATGACAATCATAGTTTTTTGTAAACCTTTTCACACATTTAAGTGGGCTGTGTTGACCTCAAGCTAAGCTAGGATACAGCTAACAAACTTGTATTTCAATAATTCCATCATTTTTCACCTAAAATGATTATTTTGTGACATTTACATAGTCTATGTACATTTATGTAAAGTGCTGTGAAAAGTATTTGCCTCCTTACATATTTCTTCTTTGTCTGTTTTTTTTTTTTGGTCACACTTTAATGTCTCAGATTATCAAGTACATAATATATGTGGTGGAAAAAATGTGATGTCAAAATGATTCCTTTCCCCTGGTTATACTAAAAACTGATTGTTTTAATCACATTTCCTGGAGTTCAGTCTCACATGCCACACAAAGTCAAAATTTTTGCCACCTAAACAGAAATAGTCTGACATGAAGTAGGCTAGACATCTCAAAGTGCAACAAATCATGTCTCAATTTACACAAATTCAAGAGCAGATGGGAAACAAAGTCATTGATATGTATGAGCCTGGAAAGGATTATGAAGTCATTTAGAAGGCTTTATGTTTTAAAGTGAACCACTGTGAGAACCATTATCCAAAATGGAGAACAAGAGGACAGATGTGCTACATCCTCGGAGTGAGCAGTCGACCAAAATGTCACCAAGAGAGCTTCAACAGCTCTTCCAGAGGGTCACAAAGACCCCAGATCAATGTCTAAAGCGCAGCAGGCCTCATTTGCTTCAGTTAACGTCAATGTTCATTATTCAACTATTAGAAAACAAAGCATTTCAGGAAAAGAACATCAGACCTACAGTCAACCGTGATGGTTGTAGTGCGTTGGATTGCTTTGTAGCTTCAGGATCTGGAGGACATTGAGGTCTGCTTCCTACCAGACATCAGGAAACCCTGCAGGAGAAAATCCAGCCATCAGTTTGTGACCTTAAGTTCAAATTCTCTCAGATTATTCAGCACCACGATTTCCCAGATCACACCAGCATGTCTACTGCTGAATGGATAAAAATGCATCATGTATTAAGAGGATGTCTTGTCTTGAAGGAAAAAAAAAATCCAATGATCTACATTGAAGATATAAACACACAAAAATGGGGAATGCAACAATTAAAACCCTAAAATCCATTAGAGAAACATGCAAAAAAAGAAGCACAAATCCTGATATTAACATTGGTTTTTTGGGTTTTGTTTTTTTTTTGGAACAAAAAAATGGACTGATCCAAATGTAACTGGATCCAAGTCCAACAGCCTCCTGAAAAGGCTTCATTCCTTTAGTTATCAGTGTCATGCAGAAAATCACTAACAATTTTTAGAATGTTAAGATCCAACAGTGGAAAAAATACTACATTTTTACTCATAATATTTGACAGATTAGCTGCACCAGACCATTCACGGGTTCATATGAGCACTAATGGTGCTAATTTTTGCAGTTTTTACTGTAAACCGACTGGATTGGTCAGTGATTTTTCTCTTGTTGGCTGTAGGGTGAAGCTGGACCTCCGGGGCCACCTGGACCTCCTGTAAGCAATCACACACACTTTACACCTACAGCAGATGTTTCTCTTTGAGTAGTCCTGCATGAAGCTACTTCAGGGAAAGACTGAATATGTTCATGCTGTGAAAATCATCTCTAAACACATCACCAGATGAAGAGGACACACATGATGCTGTTTCCCCTTCAGTATGTGAAGCTGACATCTAATTTATAACAAAAAACCCACTGAAATTCAACACACTTTAGCTGCAGGGTAGAACCCATATAACGGATGTTGTTTTTGCCAGTAAAATCTCAGTTCTTGGTGTGACTTAATTTGTCTTCTTGTGTCTTCCGTAGGGCAGGGGGAGACCAGGAGCCCCAGTGAGTGAACATTTCCTTTCATACAATTTCATTACGTTTTCTGATTGCACCCTGGGAGCTTGTGTTTATTGCGGTCTGACGCCTTCAACACAAACACTTTTGTCTGTAGGGATTACCTGGGACCAATGGGTTGCCGGGCGGAGTTGGACCCCAGGGAGCAGCAGTGAGTCAGTCTCATACATATAGTTAAGGATATTTCAGAAGAATAATTAAGCTTCATCCTCTGTGGAAGGATTTCTATTAAACAAGAGGCTATTTTCAGTGTAAAGGTGCAGAAAAGTGATCATTACAGTGCTTTACAAATGTATAAATCTGACCTTTTCACACTATCAATCTCTATAAACATATCTGTTCTGTGAAAGTCTTAGAGGTTTGTTAGGAAACATTAATCAATAGTCAGCTTCATTAAGGCAAAGAAACACATCAAGTTGTGGAGAAGTTTAAAACAGGGTTGGGTCATCCCAAGCTTTAAACATATCAATCTTCTTAAAAAATCAAACTATGGCACAACTACAAGCCAACTAAAACATGTCTGTCCACCTAAGCTGACAGCAAGAGCCAGAAGAGCGTCAAGCAGAACTTCTTAGTAACTCTAGAGGAGCTGCAGAGATTCACAGCTTAGGTTGAAGAATCACTGACAGGACAACTTTTAGGCTTTAATTTCACAACAACAGAGACAGAGAAGGAAAATGAACAGACTGCCTCTGACAGAAAAACTTGCTAAAGGTTAAAGTCTTGAATCTTGAATCTTATGCATAATATAACATTGGTAACGGTCGATATTAGTCATCGTTTAACATATCAGCATCTGTTTCATCTGCATCGTTAAAAATTGGTTGTAGGATTACCTCCAAGAAGGAGAGTGAGCCTGAATATTCATCTGCAGTTGCAATGGAACAGTTTGAATACTTTTGCAAGGCTCTGCAAATCAGCTTTATTGTGTCCAACTACTGAACGTTACTGTAAGACTTATTTTAGAGGTGGACCTTAAGCTTTTCACCAAAAGGAGATTAAATCAGCTTGCATGGAAGATAAAGAGTGATGATTTTTATGTTTTAATCAGAGCTGCTGAAAACGTGCCTTTATAATCTGTTAGGGTCCAGAGGGTCTTCCAGGACTTCCAGGACCTCCTGGCCCTGATGGACCCCCGGTAAGTGCAGTTATCATCACATTATATCTGCTGCTGCTGCTTCTAGCGGATGGCTAGATGGGAACCAAACAATACAGCGATGCAGGAAATGAAATAGATGTGATCTGTCCATTTTTCCCTCCATCAGGGCCTTCCTGGCGCTTTTGAAGATCTTAATGGTTACCTTCTGGTAAGATGTCTGCACTGCACACCTCAAATTCTGTAATTTGAATATGTGTTTTTCAAACTGAGAATGCATCACGTCTCTGTCGTCTTCAGTGTCCTGCTATCTGTCCTCCTGGTCCCCCCGGCCCACCCGGGATGCCAGGATTTAAGGTAAAAAATTAATTTAATCATTTATTTCAAATAGACAATAAAAAGTAAAAACAGCAACAAGGCAAATAGTAATGCCAATTGACATGCAAGTTCACACAAAAAGGAGCAGGTAGAATATAAAAGATTTTTTCTGCCCCTCTCATCCATAAACATACCACACCAGTTAAACTCTTAAAGTATTTCCACATGAAATGACACATAAACCTCACATTCCCATCATTGACTGTACAATTAATGCACATTATTAACATCAACAACAGCAATTTTGGCCTTTGAGACACCCATCATATACAACATATGCTCCAACCAGTTCATTTTTGCACAGTTTTCTAAGTTTATATTCATATTTTTATGTTTGAGCCCATAATTTAGTCCATTCTATAGAGTCACTTCACATACTGATATATGAAAACTCTTTCTGAATGTCTTAAAACTTCCATTTGTGTTTTTACTTGGCTGCTTCTAAAAGCAGCCAAGGTGCTTAAAAAAATCTACCAAGCCAGTTTGGTGTCTGGAAATTGACCCATTTCAAAAATAGCCAGAATGTAACTTCATAAATCAGCAGGTACTCACCTAGCCTGAGGCCAATGCGTACCCAGTGAAGCCCAGTGCATTACCTAGCAACCCTAGCAGAGCTTCAAAATGTTTGGTCAGCTGGTTTTACTGCTGTATAATGGCTACTGGAAAAGCAAGTGTTTTGTTGTTGTCTTAGCATGCAGAAACCACTTGCTGCTTTCTTGTTTTTTGTGGAGGAGGCTCAACCTTGGCTTTTCAAAGATGCACAGTTGTCTATTTGAGCATCTGTTTGCAGCCATTTTCATGTGCAAGTGTAAACGCTGATTTGGGGGATGTGGCCAGCAGTAGATAGCCCCTCTTTGTGTCAACACATTTTTTTTAATATTGTGTGGAAGTTTACGGTTTCTTTCTTTGAACATAAATTGTACAGTTTTGAATTTTACAAGGTCGTATAATTTCAGCATATTTAAAAAATAATGAAATTGCATGTTCCCAATTTTCCACTTTATGTAGGTCTCTGACTGCTTTTGTTTTGTGTCGCGTACAGAGGCTGTAAGTTTGCTTTATATGAATTGCTCCAACAATTCTTTTTTCAAGCTGTTCGGATTTAAACACTGCTGCTCCAAGTCAACTAATCTGCTTCTTCCTATTCATGCTTCACCACACAGGGACACACTGGACACAAAGGAGACAAAGGAGAGCCCGGAAAAAATGGAGAGAAGGTGAACTGAACATGTGAGACAAGTAAATCAGCTGTTATTTATGAGACTTACCTGACGGTGGTTTTAAGTGTTCGCTGTTGTCTCCAGGGGGATTCTGGTCCACCTGGACAGCCGGGTGTTCCAGGAACTGTTGGTCTGCAGGTGAGAATTTGTCTCATTGCTGGAAATTATACCAAATTCTATCAACTATTCAATCCTCAACGCCTGTTTTTATGGTTCATTCCTGGTGTGTTTCAGGGCCCTCGTGGTCTAAGGGGTCTACAAGGCTCAATGGGATCTGCAGGGGACAGAGTAAGCATCTTTAAAGCAGGATCCATCCTTCCTGCCTCATTTTCACTTTTAGCCCCTCTACAAGAATCAGGAAGGTCTGGAGGCTTTGTTTGACTTCAACTTCCTCTGTTTGTCTCCAGGGCTTCCCGGGTTTCAGAGGCAAACCTGGCATGGCTGGAATCATTGGAAAGACAGTGAGTCACTCCTAATTCGTTTCATTTTTTTAATCACAGTAACTGTGTTTGTTGGTAGTTCACAGTGAGATTGGATGGCTGGTCAAAGCATAGCTGGGTGTGTTTCATCTGATGTCTGCAGGGCGACGTTGGGGAAAAAGGTCCGCAGGGTTTTAAGGGACCTAAAGGAGAGATTGTAAGTCAACATACAAGAACTTTAATTTTTCATCTATATGACACACAATCATTGTGTTGATTCTGTAAAGCACTAAACTATTAGTTAGATCATGTTCTTTTTTTGTCCTCGTACTTCTGCAATCATTGTGCTGTTTCAACCATTCACATATGAAAACATTCAGCTCTTTTTTTACCATGTAATTTCTACCATAACAGTTTTTAATTCCTAATATTACATATTAAAAAGTTTGAAACACTTTTAAACACATTTATTGAGCTTTAAACCTACAAAATTTTCTTAAAGCACCATTTTAAAAGTAGAAATGTTCTTATAATACATCTGAATATGTACTGATCAGATTAGATTGTAAGGTGCTATTATTCTTCAATGTATGCATTCTCTTCTAATATATATTTTTAATCATTTGCTCTCTTCAACAACATTTTCTGCTTCAGCTCAGTTTTTTCTGCAGATCACCATTTAAATAAGAGACATATTCCTTCTAGTAAATAATGTCCATGTTATGTATTTTTTTGTCAGGGCAAAATTGGTCCCAAAGGAGCATTGGGTGGAGCAGGACCCAAAGGGGAGCCTGTAAGTTCACATTAGAAGAAATTGATTGTGTGATGCAAATTTGGATATCTGAGGGTCATATCTGATTATTTTTACAGGGTATACCTGGACGAGATGGGAAAGATGGAACGCCAGGGTTGGATGGCGAGAAGGTGAGCCGGACCTCCTCATCCGGGAATATTCTTCTGCATAAGCCGAGACCTGAGAGATCAGAAGGTTTTTCTTTCTGCTCACAGGGTGATTCTGGACGCCATGGAGTAGTTGGAGAGAAAGGACCAAATGGACTTCCTGTAAGTACATAATCAATTCATTATTCTTTGATTTATCTTTATTCTCCATTCAGCACCAGAGTTCGGTAATTATGTCGACTAAAATGTGCTGATATACAGCTCATCTCAATTTTTTGCTCACTTGAAATAATATTTACTAAAAAACTATATATATATATAGAAAACTAAATCTAAATATTTACTAAAATGTGGCAAGGAGAAGTTGTAAGTTGCATTCAATGATGTCTAAGAATCATCCTTAAGGCATTGTTATGTGCAACTTGTAACTTTTAGTTAAACTACTAGAATGTATCATTTTTGTGGCATTTATGAGAACCAGAGTTCTTGACGGATTAGAAACTGATGTAAGTTTTAACATCCTCAATTTTCTTTTCAAGGGTTTGCCTGGAAAAGCTGGAGCTAAGGGGTCAAAAGGACAAATCGTGAGTATTTTGACAAGAGAACTGTCAGAACCTCAAGTCCAGAAGTTTGAAGATGAGATGTTTATCCTCGCTTCTTTTTATCCCAGGGTGATCCAGGGAAGAATGGGGAACAAGGACCCTCTGGAGAGCCAGGTATTCCTGTATGTATCTGATGGGATTTTTTGGGAGGGTCATCAACCGCTCTGCATAGTCACATGACCTCTAGATGCGTACTGTCGGGGATCTTCTAACTTGTCCACAACCTGTTCTCTTCAGGGTGAAATTGGCGTTCCAGGAATCAGGGGGATACCAGGTCCCAGAGGAGTGGCTGTAAGTTAAATAGTCTTACTATATGACCAGTCATATAGTAGCATGATAAATTAAGACAAGACAACCATGAGACTAAATTGTTAAATATTTTCCAACATGCTTTACTCCAGTTTCATTGTCTGAGTGCTTGATAAGTTCAGATAATGGAAATAATATGAAGCACCAATGTTCAAATATCAGATTAACAATAAACAGTTGGCTTCTGCAGGTATTCACATGCTGCAAAAGCAATTTTTAAAAAAATTACAAATGTACCCGAGTAGAGTTAATTAGAAATGGAGGAATACATGCAGGGACCAGAAAAGAAAATTACGACTTTGTAAGGCTTACACAGAAAAGCTTTTCTGTGTAAGTCTTTTGTCTTCAGGAAACAACAACAACAAAAAAAGAAAAAACACACAACACGCTGTGCTGCATAACAAATATTTCACAGTGACTGCATAGGTTTGCTTAATTCCTGCTCTCTGAATTGAAATAGCCTCATAAATAGTCTAGTAGGATCACATGATTATGTCTCTTCCTAACAGGGAGGTATTGGACCAGTAGGCAATTCTGGGCCTCTGGGAGTAAAAGGCTTCCAGGTCAGCAACATAAAATCACAAATTATCATGTTTTTTTAAAGTTATTAATATGTTGTGGTGAAGTTACTGATTCTGTGTGTGTGTGTGTGTGTGTGAAATCTGCTGCAGGGAGTCAAAGGAGCCTTGGGCGACCCAGGCCTTCCAGGGCCAACAGGACTCCGTGGGGAGTTTGGTGACAGAGTGAGTTCCTGCAGTAAAATGGGTTCAACTAAGCCTTGAATATGTATTGTTTCTTTTAACAAATGAAATGATTTAAATGAAAATAAGTGAAACAATGCTTTCGGGATATTCCTAGTGGTTCTGTTTGGTTGTAGTTAACAATCAAAATGTTTGAAGACATTTGAAAGTTTGGAAACAATGCCCCCACACAAACACTACATATGATCATATGAGGTAGTAACCGGGTCGTTCATCCTGATCAGTTAAAAGTCAGGCTGCAGCCAGGAGAACGTGGAGACACAGGAGGCCTCCTGTTCAGAACCTGAAGACAGAACAAAGCCGCCCTTTATGTCCGTCCAGGTTCCCCTCAACCAGCCCACCTCGCTCCCCTCCCGCTCTCACAGAAACAAATTCTCTGCATGTCTCTCATATATTGACTCCGTCTCTGTTTCCCACCTCTTTAGGGTCCAGTTGGAGCTTCTGGAGCAAAGGGAGACATAGTAGGTCACCCCAAACCTTTTCTGATAGTCATGTTACAATGTTTCTCTTTAGTGTTTTCTCTCCAGCTCTCAACAAACAATAGAACATGTTATTGTTCTTCCATGTTAATGAACATATGATGCTTTAAACAGAATTCAACCAACAAATTCTCCTTCTTTAGGGTGTGGCTGGAAGTGATGGTTTACCAGGAGAGAATGGAGAACCTGTGAGTATTTTGTCCTAATCAAACTCATGAAATTAACTAGTTTTTTAATACCAATCAGCTGCATGTTACAGCAAAACTCTGCTAACACTAAAATAAAACTCTAAACTTATCAATAAATTTTTATCTGAAGCATAAATCATAGCTTTCCATTGAACTTTGAGCAATTACACAATTAAAGATAAGAATAAAAAACATTATTTTTCAATTAAAACAATGTTTTTTATTTACTTTTCACAAAAAATAAATATTAAATAAAATTAGTGAACTAATAAAAAACTGCACACTACTCAAACTTAGAAAAAAATGGGAGGCATTTTTCTACAAGATTTAAACTGACTAAAACCTTGAAGCTTCTCTAGTATCCGTTTGATTTTCAGATACTAGAGAATAAAAAATACAATTTCTAATTTAATGACCTAGCAGTAACATTGAAGGAAAAAAAAGAAGAGTTTGAGAGAAGAAGAAGCTAATGAGTGAAATTCACAAGCTTCCAGTGAGGTTTTCTGCATTCACTTCAGCCTCAGGACAGAGGAGAGTTAGTTGGTTTCCACTTCTGTGCTTCAGTATTACTTACTTTCAGGGTAAACTGAACCTGAGCTGATATGTGGCTCTCTCCTCCTTTGGTTGGTCCACAATTATCACTTTCAAAAAGACAAAAACACTGATGTTCAAATGGGCAAAGTCCTCTCTGCATGTCATTTAGAAATCAACCTCACAGTCTGAGGAAAAAGCAGAGAGGAAAATTATTCAAGTTGTGTCAAGTCCAGTGTGAAGCTTTCCCATTCAGTGACGATTTGGGGAACCATGTCTTCTGCTGGTGTTGGTCCATTCTGTTTTATCTAGTCCAAGGTCAGCAGTCTGCTTGGACATTTCAGAGCACGTACTACTTCCCTCTACTGACAAGATTTATGGAGATGCTGATTTCATTTTCCAGCAGGCCGAGCACCAGCCCACACTACCAAACGTACCAATGATCATGGTATTTTTGTGATTGCTTTGGAGTATTGTCAACTTGGACTTCCTTAAATCATCTGCAGTGAAATAGGCTGACCACATACTTTTGCAGGAATTCAAGCAAAAGGAGCCCCAATTAATTATTTTGTCTGGAAAAGCCTTTCAATAGGATTATATAAATAATATCTGAAAAGATATAAATAAATAAGTGAAATAAATTAACTTTTTGACAATATACTGAAATGCATCTGCCTTGTTCGTCTGACTCTGATCTGAAACTATATGCTTGGTCAACTAAGGTGTTTATCTATTTTCAGGGTCCGTTTGGGCCAGTTGGACAGAAAGGAGAGGTAAGATAATTGATCAGTTTCCCCTGTCCTACATTTACAGAATCTCACCCTTCAAAGCATCTCTCCAAATACAGTTTGTGTCTGCCAAACATACATCAGATGCTGTGTGGGTGTAATTAGCAGTGCAAGTTTGCTCCAAACTCCCTCTGCGTCTGTTCCTTTTCCAAACATTAAAAATGGCGCCTCACTCTGAGCAGTTTTTGCCCGCTTGTCAAAGTCACAGCACATGACGGCACATTCTCGGTTTAATGGGATTATTTAGATATAGGCACTGCAGCTTTAGCTTCATTGGCCTGTTTACTGCTATCGCCATGAGGGAAAGACAAGTCACACTAAGCTGCAGCACAATTTGTGTAATTAGCGACACAGCGCTGATGAGCTTCACTCCCTTAGTCTCACTTACTGTTTGCTGTGGTCTTTGGAGTAATTATCAGGCAAGAAGAGTCCATATGAACCCACCCCCGCATTCTCTCAACAGGCCCAGTTTGTTTTCCTGGTGGTGTTTAGTCAGTGATTAAATCTCAGGGAGGTTTTTAGGAGTTTGGATAAAAGATTACTTGTTTCTGCAAAACATACTGAGCAATTAAACTGATAAATCCTGCTAACCGCAGTCAGGAAAGCGAGGTGAACTGGGGCCCAAAGGTGTGACAGGTCCACAAGGCGAGATCGGGGCCAGGGGGCCTCCAGGAAAACAAGGACTGATGGGCTTCCAAGGGGAACAAGGTCAGCCAGGAATCGCAGGAAAGACCGGTGTACCTGTGAGTAGGATTGTTTTAACAAACAGCTCTAATTTTATTGTCTGACTTTAGGTTCCATTTCATAAATGGCTTCTTGTGTTTCAGGGTAAACTAGCAAGTGAGCAGCACATCAGAGAGCTGTGTGGTTCCATGATCGATGGTGAGAAATCTTAAACCTGTTCTCCTATCATGATCCACACTTTTACCAGAGCTTACCTTACGGTGTCCTCCGTCATCCAGACCAGATTGCACAGCTAGCGGCCAACCTGCGGAGGCCCCTTGCCCCAGGAACAGTGGGCCGGCCCGGCCCCGCAGGTCCTCCAGGAAAGCAAGGGGTTGCTGGTTCAGTCGGGCATCCAGGGACCCGTGGACCACCAGGATACAGAGGCCTGCCAGGAGAACTTGGAGATCCAGGACCCAGAGGTATGAGAAATTATACAGTTTCTAACAAAGTGCACAAACGAGTCCTCACTTGGACTCCTCTAAACATGCCTCATCAATGTCGCTAAATAAAGCAATCACTGTCTTGTCTGACCGTACATTTTTTTTCCAGAAGCATTTTGTGTCATTCATTACCAGCATCCAATAGTGTTAAACTGTCTTGACCGTTTATGATGGGCTTGAATATTTACGATTCCTGGACTGTTATTGAACATCATAACAAAGTGGCAGCATGTTGGCAGCATCATGTTGCAGATCGTTTTGCTGCCAGTGGTGCTGCTACACTGGACAAATTGAGTGAGAACTACCTCCAAATGTTTCAATTTCCCTTGTAAATTTCCAGCTAGAACATTATTACGCCTCAAAACTGCTTTGAAATGGATAAAACAGGCTGATTTTAGAAAGGCCCTAACATCAACACGATAAAAAGCAGTCATACTTTTTGGAAATTCAAAGTTGAAATTGTTTGTTGTATTACTAATCCAAAAAGAACAGTTCAAAAGATGTTTTTACTTAACCTGGTAAGTATGTTTTCCTTCGTACAGAAGGTCTGGACTAAACAATTGTCGCTGGAGGCATGGACTCTGTTGATGTTTTACATTTTTCCCAATTCATGTATAATGTACAAGCTATGAAGCTTAGCGGAAAGTAGCTATGCTGTAAATAATCAACCTCAAGAGAGAAGTGTGGAGCCAAACAAGATGGCTGCTACTGTTTAGAAAGCATGGTCAATGTGGACTGAAACCCTTCGTTTACTTTCACTGTTGCCCTTGCTAAAACTACAGGCAGAGCAAAAACTCAACATAATTGTTCACAATTTCTCCCTCTGTTCACTGGGTTAAAATGCTACCAGAGAAATCCAAGTGAAAGGGGGAGAAAGCCCAGACGGAGCATTGAAGAGAGATTAGAATTGGAAGGAATTACTTAGGAAGGCAATATAGTTATAAGTACAAAACTGTTATTACATGCAGCATAAGCGAATACAATTATTATTTTCTTTTTTTTTTTTTAGAGGTCACAAAGCTGGAAATAAATGTTTTGTTTTTAATAATAGGTGATGTTGGTGAGGCAGGTGATAAGGGACCTGTTGGCAAAGCCATTGATGGGCCTCCTGGAGACCAAGGACACCAAGGTATAAGGCAGATATTTTAAATCACCATATGAATAACTGCCTCTAACACTTACCTGTCCTCGAAAACCTTTTCTCGCCCTCATTAGGTCTTCCTGGAGTTCGTGGGATTGTCAAAGATGGCCGTGATGGGTCTCCTGGAGATCCGGGTGAGCCTGGAGAGTCTGGCAGGGCAGGTAGGACTGGGCATCAGGGTCCTCCAGGGATCTGTGATACAACAGTCTGCCAGGGAACGTCACCAGCTTCGAAATCCTCAAACCCCAAAAACAATTAAACATGACTTCCTGCAGCCTGACCGCTCCGCTTTTAGGAGGGAAGGTTAACATGAGGAGAAGAGGAATGACAAGAGAACGTTCACAACAAGTCCACTTTATTTAAATACATGTATCACAAGGGAGGAGTAACATCTACAAATGTGAATGGAGGAACATCCCAAGAGTGACAGGAACACCAAAGCAACTGAGAGACCCAAAAGATTACAGGTAATATCTTGAAATAAAGCAGATCAGGCAAGGAAAAGAAAACAAGAGAACAACTGTAGTGACTCAAAAGTGTCACATAACAACTGGCATACGTTTGTAAATGTTTCGATGCTCCATTTGTTTTGATTATCAACGCGACAACTGTGACTGTCTCTGATGTGAACGCCCATTTGACACAGCTTATTGTGTGAATCACAGGTGTTACCTCAATTTACAAACCAACAGTATAAAATATGGACAAAGGTGCTGGAGCTGTATATGTACTGTAAAAGTAATAAAATAACAATTACCCAGGTGCCCAGAAATTGTGTAGAATGCAAAAAAAAAAAAAAAAAAAAAACTTAACTGTTTTTGTTTTTTGGGGGGGTTTTTTTACAGCTTGTTTTTTATATAACTTGTAAAGTGAAGGTGATTCACTTAAGTTAAGAGAATAAACAAGATAAAACTTGTGGATGCATAAATCAGACCTGTATAATTCATAAAGAAATTAGAAAAAGTTTATTTTTATTTTTTGGTTTTTCAATCAGCAATGACCACATCCACTGTGTACCGCCGGTGCTGTAACTATTAAATATACATTACTTTAAATACTATTTATTATTGTGGGTGACTGTTGTATGTACAGTAAGATGCTACAGCGACATGTTGTAAGAACAAATAAAGCCACTTTTCAGTAAAACAATACTCTTCTCTACATATCAAATGAGCCCAACACTTCATTATAACTCCATTAATTCACTATTGTCCCAAGGTTATGTATAAAAATGCATAAATATGAATACAAAAGACAATATATAGAGTATTGTAAGTTTAAGAACATCAGCTGTAAAAGTAACACAAGCAAACATTTAAATAAAATGTAAAAATGACACATTAATAAAACAAAATGGGTCGAGAGCAGTCTTATTCCCCATATTCCATTTTCCAAAAGAAAACAGTGCCATCTAGTGTGAAATACAGTTTTTAAAGTTTATCAGCTGAATGGAACTGGTTTTGGCAATTCTGATACTAAAGTGACACTTAGTGGTCTTACGATGCAACTGCACAAAACCCTGCTATCTTTGAGCGTCTCTCAGTCAGACACAGGGAACTTTCCACTCTCGAAGGCAGAGTTAAATCATAAACTTTTCAAACACATAAAATGAACTTTTCAGTTAAGCCCTACAGACTCCCTCGGTTTACTGACTAAATTTAAAGTGCCGTCTTACATGTGGATTAAACGTGAAGCAGATCATTGCTCAGCTGCAAGAGAAGTGCTCAGTGTCTTGTCTTTCTTTGGGTTGGATGGTTGTTTACCTGGAGAGGGGCTGGACTTTAAAAACCTCTCTCTCTCATTATTGAAGACCTTCTGAAACTCCTGCCAAAGAAGAAATTTTCATTTCAGATATTTTCAGCCTACCTACAGTCATCAGAGAGAGTTCTCAGAAGTGGAAGATGACTTTTGGACTTTTCTGTTTTTATACTAACCTGAATAACTAACAATATCTTATAAGTTGGGAATGCACACAATTTACAGAAATAATTATTAATTGACGGCCAATCTTAATTATTCTGTGACTTGATCACAATTTGTCAGCTTCTGCTTTTCTTTACTTCGGTTAGGTTTTGATTTAAAGACACTTCGTTGTAATTTTAGTCTTGAAACATGGTTCTGCGTAACGCTCAAAAATAATTCCTGATCATCACTAAAAAGTACAGCCTGCTGGAAGATTCTTTTCATGTTTTCTTGACCATTTATTGGAAGCAACATCACAGAGGGAGCTTATCAGGATGCCTCATTGTTAGCACCACCTGGGACTCAATAAAACATTCACCTATACTTCTTTGTTTTCCTACCTGTATAAACATGAAAAAATAGACTTAACTGGTTCTGAAAAGTTAAAATTAATAATAAGACATAAACACAAATCAACTAGACATCTATTCTACTCCAGAGCTGTTATATTCCAGAAATGCAACCTGCATGGAGACCTGATACGTACAAAGTGTTCAGGTTCAAGAGACAAGATCAAGGAAGATTGAAACTCGACCACCACTGAGTAGGACACACAAGGTGAAACTGGGCCAAGAAATATTAGAAGAAAATCGGATCAGGTGGACAGACCTGTGGCTGGATCAGTAACGGGTAACAGAGCTCCACTTCAACTCAGAAGCCAGAAGGTGGAGGTGAGACGACTCATCATCTTCTGTTAGAAGATGATGAGTCGATCTTCATCTTCTAGTTGAAGAAGGACTCAAAATCTACTCCTAAAACTACTGGCAGTTTTTAGAAGTCACTTTTCTTCAAGCAAAAAAAAAAAAATTCATAATTGTGCACACATAGTACATAACTGCAAGGAAATAAAAGCTATTTACAGTAAAACAGGTCTACACACAGGCATATCTTGAAAAAATAAATAAATTCAAGACAAAAGAAAGGCCTGAAAATGGCTTCATAAGTTGATGTTCTACACAGACTTACCTCCTTGAAGCTGTCTCCATACATTTTTTTGATGTATCTTAGATAAGCTGTGGTCCACTGCAGCGTAGTGACTTTGTCTGTGTTCGAGTCACAGAATGGCACCATGGTGTTCAGCTCATCACAGCAGGAGCGGATCCTCTTCCTGACGTCACCAGACGCATACAGTAAATCAAATAGCATTGTTTTGTTGTCTATCGAGTCATTTTCTAAGATTCACATACTACTTGTGTTTATCTTTTAATAATTTATTCAAGTATTATGATTTCTTTGTTTCAGCAATTTTGTATAAACAACTTTCAAGAGTTTCAGGAACCCCTGATCATTCATGTAACTTCTTTGAAATAAATCATTCTTTAGAAAAGTGAACTGAGGATGCTAACATTAGTGGTGGGGACGTCTGTGCTGCTATAACACGTTTTGCTACCACTGTTTGGCACAACTTGCACACAGTAACTGTCTTTTCCAGTGGCTCATCAGACAATTTTTTGAATGGTAAATGGACTGAACTTATATACTGCTTTTCCAATCATTTTGACCGCTCAAAGCGCTTTACCGTAGAATCACATTCACCCATTTACACTCACAAAAGCTCACACATTTATACACTGATATGCAGATTGGTAGGCAATTTGGGACTAAAGAGGAAGCTTCCTATCACAAGACGACTCCTGTACCCACAGAGCCACAGTCACCCCAGTTGAAGCAAAAATTAACCAAGAGAAACTATTCCAGCACAAACCTTTGTATGTCCAAAAAAATGCAATCATGTTAAAATGTTTAACATGTCAATCCAATTAACACGTTATAGTCCTGGCACCACCAAAAACAATCTGTTTAGATGAAAACAATGATTATTTTATACTTGGGTTGACTTTTTACAATATTGGGTTTATGTCTAAAATAAAATGAAAGCAACAAGACATTACAACTGTTCAGTGAAATGTTTATTTATAGAAAGTCACGTTAAAGCAACATGGTCACGCACTGCATGTTTTACCCTGTGTCCACCCCCACAGCTTCACTGGGAGTCATGTAGAAGTATAAGAGGCAGCTAAACGCTGCCAACCAAATGCACTGAATACATAATCCACATTAGTTGTGGATTATGTGAGCAATATCGGAGAAAGTAATGTTGAGTGTGCAGCCAACATTAAATCTAAAGAAAATACTTTATAAGATGAAATACGAGATGGAAATTCAACTAACACAGTTTGATATGGCTCACCTGCGCTCCCTCTCTTTGCTGTTGTGTTTTTCTTTGCGTTGGGTCAGTGACAGTGAAGAACGGGCTCTTTTGCAGCCGCCCCTCCTGGACTTCTTGGATGGTTTTGGAGCAGTTTTAGCAGCTTTGGGAGGTTCAGGACACAAGCTGCTGCAATGCCCTCTGTAGACAGCATGTGGCACCACATCCTCTGTGTAAAACAGCAAGGGGACACAGACTTAGAAAAACGCTGTGTAGTAATAGACAAAGAAATTAAATGAGTTTCTAATTAGAGTAATGACTCGTACTTTCAGTGAACATCAACTCTTGCTCTTCTCTGGGGTTGCTGCTGTCAGCGTAGACAGTTTTTATCACAGAGGTCTCAGGGTGAAAGCTAAATGAAAAACTGGGGGGCATTATTAAACTCTGATGTATGTTGGGCTCAGCCATGTGTGCAATAACCTGCAATCGCATCAGAAAACATTAAGGATTACATTGTTTGATTAAACGTTCTGCCTAAATCTATGAAATTGATTGGTGATGTTAATTTCTATCCCACCTGCCCAAAGACATTGGTTATCGGTTCGAAAACACCTCCGACATGAGAGCTAGCGAGCTTAAAAGAATTTGCTCGGTCAGCTTTCACCCACTTTTGTGTTTGAGGATGTGTGGATGCCTCTTGAGCCTCTGCTGAGTGTTCAAATACTGTCAAAAGACTGAAAAGAACAGGAAAAACAAAGGTTGCTGCACACTATGCAAAAATAATAATAATACAACAGCATTACACATCCTTAAAAAATTAATACACTATATAACTGAAACTAACTTGCTGAGAACAGCAGAGTGGCCATCCGGCTGCGTTGTGGTGTCGGCACACATGCTGTTGAATCTTTTCTCCAGACACACTCTTGCAGCTGATATGGATCGGGTCTTGGAAAACTCTTCTTTGACGGTCACCTTGATTGGGCTTTCTTCACCTCTGATTCTGGCCAGAACAAAACTTGGAACCTCACCATAAAACACTGGAGTCTTTTCCCCTGGCATTACCAGATTGTGGTCGTCATTTGAGGTTGAAGTTGACAAGTCAATGGCTTGACTAGATGTGTTGGGGGAAATCCCTGAAGAACAAGTGGCATTTTGAACCACAACTACAGCTGAGGATGGACTGGTATCAGAGTCGTCTGAAAGCCCAGGCTCCACTTGCGACTGGTTGAGGTGCTGAAGGTGAGAGTAATCAAAATCTGACATCTCTGTTAGATCAAACTCTGAGCTAGTTGTAAGCCCCTGACTCTGGGTCCCGCATGCACCTTGGCTCCAAATCAAACCGATGACATCAGAGGTGTGTTCACTTGATGATGGATGAAGAGTTTTATAAACTGGGTGAAGGGATGACATGTTTCACTCTGAAGATAAAAATGAAATAAATAAAAATATTATTTAAATTAGAGGAAAAAAATAACTTCAGGGTGATCACTGTTAAACATTTCGAATTAAATAACCATTACGCCAGTGTATTTTCTAAAGCACTTAAGTATAAAGTGGAAGTAAAATTATGCCATTTTCAAAACTTGCAAGTCTGGCATGCATCTATAATAGCTCATCTTTACTCTAGCACCCCTAAATAAAATGTCACCAAATTAGTAAGTAGACTGGCTCAGTTTATAATATAATTTTAGTCTAAGTATGGATGTTCTGTGAATGTTTCAGAGGCCCAGGTGAGAAGTGTCTTAAGCGGCCAAGAGATCCATAGGAACTCTGGAGGGGCTGCAGAGAGTCACAGCTCAGGTGGGGAAATCATGCACAGACATGTTAGTCATGCCACACTAGCCCCATTGTAAAAGGTGATAGCTGGCTCACGCAATTAGGATAATTGGATAAATTAGATTAAAGTTAAACCTTTTGGTCCTAATCTTGAGTTATTTTGCATAGAAGAAGAGGCAAACGAATAAATAATATTTAACTCTAGACATGCTAAGCTAGTGAGGACCTAAATTCTGTTAGAAATTGAGGCAAAATTAAAGTCTTTTCAGACGTTTTATTTAAAAAGAATTTTAGAAACTATTTTGTCTTCACTTAAGTATCGTGTGCTATTTTGTTGTTTAAATAGCTGGTAAAACTTTCATGATCGCGGTGGTTGCGTTAAAATGTCAACAAAAGTATAAATTCTTCAGCTACTTGACTTTTATAATGGTTAAACTAAAAGTTTCGTACTAAGGAGCCCTGGTTGATTCAACTAAACAAAACTTTCTCTCATTAAGAAAAGAAATGCGGAATTTATTGGTTATACTGACACAAAATACAAAATATGCGTACATTAACACATACGTACTATGGCACGGCATATATTAACTTATGCCGTGCCATATTTAAAAAGCATAAAATACATATAGAGATTGCTTATGATGAGAGAGTGGAAAACGGCTACCTTAAGAGTAAAAAACTATTTGATAAATTCTCAAAACAAATGTACCTAAACATACAGATATCAATGAATTATTCTTACTCACGAGGCGGTTGTTGGAGGGATTTCTTTCCAAATGGACGAATTTTGTTTCTTCAGCATTTAAGCGTTGTTTACTATAATTAGCAGCTAGCTGGTGAACGCTACATTAGCATTTTAGCAAAGCGACCGCCACACTAACGTTCGGCTACGTACACCGTCGCCATCTTTGAATACACTACACAATAGCCATACCTAAAATAATTGTAAAAGTTTATTTTATACATATGCATATATAAAAAAAGTTAAAGTGTTCCTTGCAGCTAGACCTCTTTTGCTTCCTTCAGAGATAACTTCTGAATTGATGGTCGGAAAAGTGATGTTCGACGTCAATTATGTTCCCCAAATGTATCAGAACTTTAAAGAAAACCTAATTATCTAAAACATCACATATCCTCAATTTTTGAAATATTAGATGTTAAGTTTTTGTTCATATTGGCATTCACTTTTATAAATCAACATAAACTCAAATGTACAAAAATCAGCTTTATCAAGTATACTGAAAACATTAAGGCAGCACTAATTAACCCAAGAAAATATTCAGAATCACTGTGTGTGAGGAAAAGACAGGCACCATTTCCCCTCATAACTCTGCAAGGATAAGCGTGTTTATAGATTAAATATTCATTCTTAATGACATGTCAGTATAATGGCGGTGAAATATTGGAAAATGTGGGTTATGAGAGGTATTATTTCAGTAATATTAAACTGCTGCAAAAAAAAAAAAAACGATGCAAAAATGTACAGCTATAGAATGTTGGATGGAATAACTTAATGTTATTACTAAAATGTCAGATTCTCCCAAACCCCCAAAATTAAACTGTGAAGGTCAAATCTGACCTTCTTGTATAAATATCATTGCTGATATTTTTTTTATACTTACGCCTTTCAACAAAAACTCTCTTCTAAATGTAAAATTAAACACCCTCCTAGAAAAAGACAAAGAAAACCCTCCTTTCACCTTATTATAAAGTTAAAACACACTTTTGGTCTAGCTGACATGAGAAGTTTTTACTCTTTTTGGAAATAAAATAAAATAAAAAAAACAGTTCATTTTCCAAACTAATAGCTTATTTTGTCTTGATATAAGATGATTTCAACATAAATGGATATCTCTACTGATGGACCTAATCAAAACAAAAACCCAGTGAAGAAGCACTGACAAGTTAATTTTTTACAAGTTTTTAAAATGTCGCTTTATTGACTTGTAGCATTCTCAAAGAACACTGAAACAAGTTACATTTTTAGGAGCATAAAATGTAACAAACAAGACAACGTAATACAGTGATATTATGACTCTTAAAAACAAACAACAGCAAAAAAAAAACTACTTTTGTACAAAGCTTTTTAAACTACTTTCTTCCAGAAATGCTCCTAGATGGTATAATATACAAAAATTTACAAGGTGTAGGTCATAATCAAACAACTACTATGACTGGAAACAAAGTCGAACATAATTAACACAAAAACTCAGCATTTCTATATCAGTTAACCATTACAGATTTTACCAATGGGCTTGCCTGTGGGTCAAGTTGTAACTGCCTTTACAAAACCATACATTTCAGGAAACAATATTAAAGTGTTTAGTAGCCTTAGAATCCTAAAGAAAACATATATACTTTGAGACTTTTGCGAGTATTAGATCAATATGTTTTTAAGATTCAAGAATGTCCATACTTTATTTTTTATTAAAACGTTGCCGTGTTAAACCTCTGTTTTAGTACTTTAACAACATTCCTTCTTCATACCCTATATTTTGTTAACGAGTGGGAGCTCCTCGTCCTGGCCCTCTTGCACGCCCTCTGAACCAATTATCCATTGCTCTGCCTCTACTTGTTCCCCTGTTCCTATTGAATGGGGAGCTAAACTGTGGTGTTTTCAGAGAGGAGGCATCATGACTATTCATCACAGGATCTGAAACAGGTAATGGACCATCAGAAGGAGTGGGAAGTAAGGCACCTCTGTGTCTTTGAGGTTGCACAGCTTGTTGATTTTGTGGACTGTCAAAGTCATGGAATGAATGTCCTTCTCTGTTTGGACCGGGACCTAAAGGCCTATTGAATGGTGCTGGAGGTCCTTCATGAGGGCCATGGCTGCCTTGATGAGGACCTCTTCTCCCCCTGCTAGTTGTTTGACCTGGATGTCTCTGTTCCCTTTCCCTCCTATCTACATCTCTTCTATCAGATTTTGGAAACTCTGAGTTTGAATCCCATCTACCAGGTCTAAAATCTGAATTATTGGGTGACACTCCCCTACGTTCTATGCTGCTAGGCCCTTGTCTCATTATTGGATCCCTTCTTACTCTCCTAAAGTTATGCTCAAATCCTTCAGGGTCTGCTGCTGCATCCATGTCTGCATTATGCCTTTCAGAGCAGGATTCCCCAAAATCTGAAACTCTCCTATCTGACACCGGACCTTCATCATTGAAATTTCTGTAGGAAGTTTCTGGGTATCTTAAATCTGGACCTCCTGGAGCCTCCATGTCAAATGGTCTCCTGTTTGGATGTTTGGCTCCCCTTTGAGGCCAGGGCATCCCACGATCATGGCCTCTCATATCCCCCTCAAACTCCTGATGCTTTTGATCATCATCCATGCTTGCATGTCTTTGCTGAACCGATCCTCGTCCTCTACTTCGGACTCCACCCCAGTTTTGTCTTCTATTGCATGGACCCCCTCTCCTTCTGAAAAATGATCCAAAATCTTCTCTATCAGGCTCAGTCCATTCATGTTCTTCTCCTTCTCTATTAGGGCCAGGACAATCCATGTCTGGGTTGTCACGAACAGGCCCTGGATGCCTAAAACCAGGCCCATCCCAGTCTTCTCCAGAAGCAGAAAACTGCACATTTTCTCCATCTTGTGTCCATTCACTATGATTATCATGGAAATTAAGGCTTTGTTCGTCAGGATTATCTTGGAAAGTTTCTAAACCTCTGTTACTACTGTTGTCCCAAATATCTCCAGAAGATTCACCTCCCTCCAACTCTTCAAATCTTGGCCCTCTTCTGTCTAACCACTTCCCCTCAAAGGCACCACCCCTCCGACTTGGTGCAAAGCCACGGGCATTTGGTCCCGGTCTTCTGATGCTTCTTCTCATTAGCCTTGAAGGCCTAAAATTTCGCCCTCTCCTATCAGACTCTAAGACCTCAAAATCAGGAAATTCTTGAACAGGTTCAGCCTCCCCCCAGTCATTTTGTCCGTCATATCCAAGATCCTCTGTATTTGCCCTTTCCTCCCTGGCACCTCGACCTCTACAATCACTTGATTCTCTCCAGTCAGGTCTTCGGCCATCAACGCCTGGACGTGGTCTTGCAGGCATGGGTTCTCTAAAGCTTGGGCCCCTTGGATTTTGTTTGTCAGGGACTGGGTCCTCATAATCTGGTCTCCTACAAAATCTTGGACCTATCCTTGTAGTCCCAGGACCGCCCACAACATTTCTGTTATGTTCCACTTCTTCAGGGTGCGCCACGTTCCTATTAGGCTGCAGACCCTCCATATTTGAAAATGTTCTTCCTTGCTCAGGACATCTGAATTGTGAGTCTCTTGGAGGGCTTCTGTTTGCTTGTTTCACATTTGGAGCCACTCTTTCTGGCCACGGGTCTCTAATGTTTGGGCCTTCAGGACATTCAACTGGAGGACCTATTCTCCCTGTCCTTGGAACCCCTGGTCCTGTTCTATTTAATTCTGAACCCACCATATCTGAATTAGAACCTCTGAGATTTGGACTTCTCCCCCTGTGTTCTGAGCCTTCCAAATTTAGACATGCAACATCCGTTACATTTCCCCTGAAGTGTGGTCTTGCTTGTACAGGCTTAGGACCTTCTAAACCCAAGAGAATTCTTGCTTGTCCTTGTTCTGTGTTAACAGACCCAGCATGCCCCAAATATGTTCCTTTTCTTTCAGATCCTGGTCCCCAGTTTTCTGGTTCTTGTGATCCTCTCCTGTCAGGATTTTGGCTATCCATAACAGGATTTCTCATTTCATTTACAGGCCTATTGAAATCTGGACCTCCTGTAATTCTCTTGTCAATTTTGGGGCCACCCAGGATAGCATTTGTATTATCAAACCCTTGCTCAATAAAATTTGGATGTTCAGATATTTTGTCTGGCCCAGGTCTTTGCGCAGTTAAGTATCTGCCTTCGGGACCTGGCCCTCGGAAAACTGGACCTCTACCGTCTCTACCTGGGGGACCAGTATTTTCAATAGGAAGACTTCCTTTATTGTAACCTGGTCCTCTAAATTCTTGATTTTTAGACCTGTGTTGCTCCATTGACAAGCCTCTTGGTTCAGGCCCTCCTCCTCTGAAATTTGGACCTCCTTGTCCTCTCCATTCATTCCCAGGACCCTCCATATTTGGACCCCTTTGATCAATACCTGGACCAGGGGCATCTGGTCCTCTCCTTTCAGGCCAGTTTCTTTGTTCAAGTCTTTGTCCCACGAGATCTGGACGCCCTGGTCCTCTACTGTCACGTATAGGGTTCTCACTCTTAGGACCTATCCAATCAGGTTTCTGTATCTTAAAATCTGGACCCACTGGCTCTCTCCTGCATTGCATTGAGGCTTCAATGTCAGGGCCTTTATTTTCTGACCATTTTCCCATCATATCTGAACACACAGGTTGTCTGGTGTCATTCCTTGTGAAGTGCAACTCGGGATTTCTTATTTCAGTTCTAGGTCCTACAAAATCTGTCCCTCTTGGTCCTCTAAAATCATGCATGAAAGTTTGTCTATCTGGACTTTGTTCTTTATTTCTTTGTCCATACTGAAAGTTTTGAGTGCCTATTTTGCAAGGTCCCCGACTCTCCAAATTTGTCACTCTTTCACCAAACTGATGGGTACTCCAATTATTTTGTGTAAATGTTTCTGTTCTGACCGGATGTGTTAACTCCCTGTTTAATCCTTTTTGAGCATCTCCACTGTCTGACTGTGGGGGATTAGAACATAAAGGTCTTTCTCTCCAGTCTGGATTTGAAATATCTGGCTTGTCTCCACATTCTAGACCATCACTGAAGTCTGGATCTTCTTTAATAGGTTGAGATTCCCTTTTCCCAAGTCCTCTTTCACCAAAGGAAAGGCTTTCGGTATGTTTTAAATGTGTCTGATCTCCTCTGAATCCAAAGAAAGATAGGTTGTGACCTGTTTTATTAACCTTTCTAATATGAGAACCCAAAGACCCAGGATGTGAAATCCTTCCATCAAACTGTGGACTCTCAAATGATGTGTCTATTTTCATAATGTCTGACTTGCTGTCTGAGTTATTTGGTTGCGATCTTAACTCATCTGTTTTCAAAAAAGGCAAAGGTTCTCTGTAATAACCGACATTTTGGTCATTAATATTTGGATTACGATGTTGAACAGTTGAGATAGAATCCTTTGACCCAGGCAGAGGTCTATCTGACAACTGGCTTCTAACAAATTGATTTCGGATCTCAATTTGTGTTCTTAATACTGGAATGTCAGAATGTGATGCACTTTGCACAAGATTTTGCATCACACCAGAGCATGGACGAGTTACGCCTTGCTTAATGATTTGGAAAGAAGAGCTTTCTGTCCCTTGCATTTTATCTGTTATTTCTGAAACTCTTGGGATAGTTTGTGAATCAGTTACATTGGGGTTATGACTTTTTATCAAATTTAACATTGAGCCCTGAAGGAATGCTGCTTGTTGCATTACACGTCTTTCTGAATCATCTGCAGGAGTGTTCTGAGTGCTTAGAGTAGGTCTCAAAGCATTTTTCATTATATTATGCAAGTCAACCCCTTTTCTATCAAGCCCTGTAAACCCAATTTTCTTGTCCACTAGATCTGCTTGGGTCATACTGTATTCAGAATCTTTTATATTTGCGGTTAGATTTCCAGTACTTTGAAAACTTGGACCAGGTAGAACACTATGTAAAACAACATCCCTTTCTGGTCCTGAGTCTTGGACATGTGGTTCTTTTTGTAGACTGGAGGTTGTTTGATGACAAACTGCCACAGAGTCATTTTCATCTTTAAGAAATGGTGCTGAAGCACTGTTTTGTTCCTCAGAATCTGCAGTTCTAGCATGGTCACCTTCAGTGCTGAAAGGTTTTGAAAACTGTGGTTCTGGATCTGGACTTTCAGGGGAATCTCGAAGAGGTGGATCAATTTCTCTCAGAGGAATTTTGCTTTCAATTTTGTCTTGAAACCATGTGTCCTGCAGAGATGGTTTGCTTTCTTGACTAGGAGAACTGTTAATTTGATTATCGCATTGACTGATTGACGGTTCTAAAATCTCTACCTTCACATTTTGAATAAGTGCAACCGAGTGTTTAACAGGGTTCTCAACAAGATTACACTCAAGCTTAAGTTCACTTGGCTCATTTTTAATCCCAACAACTGATGGTGTTGATTCTATTGATGTCTTTACCATCTCAGAAAGATTGCATGGGCCACTTCTGTGCTTTGTTTTATCAATGACTTGTAAAGCTCCCCTGTGGCGTTTTGGTGAAAGAGAGGCAGACTGTTTTCTTCTTGGTGAAGATGAGGACCTTCTCAGCCCATGAGAATGTCTGCTAGCAGCATGTTCTTTTCGATGGTGTCCTGGATAATCAGATGGATCTCTGGTTCTGTGCTTTGATCTCTCTCTTTCACTTCTGTGTCTATCCTTGTCTCTATGTCTCCTAGAATGTGACCTAGAACGCCTCCGTGACCTTCTTGAAGGGCTTCTGCGATCCCTTTCTCGACGACTCCGTCTTTTAGGTGACGACCTCCGCCTTCTGCTGTGGCGTAAATTTGGAGAATCGCCTTTATTCCCAACACTATCCCCAGTCCTTGATGAACCATCATTAGTCTTTGTACTCCCTCCCTTAAATACATCATCTTGGATTTCATCAAAAAGTGACTCATCTTCAGGATCATAAGCTACATCAGAGTCTTCAATCTCTCCGGCAGATGAATATTTCTCACATTCCTTTGTATTTTCTTTCATTCCCATTTGTTCTGTCAGTGTATCTGTGGTATCTTTTAAATTATCACTGACATTTGTATGTTCTAGCTTAACAGTTTCTGACTTTACAGCAGAATTATCCTCCATCACTGTATTGTCATTGACCTTGTCAGATTTATCTGCAGGCTTTGATCCTGTTGGTGTTACAGCACTCTGCACAGCTGACAGTTGACCAGGTGGTACAGATTTTGTGGGAGGAGACATCAATGTATCAGAAACAGAAAAGTGAGCCATAAACATACCTACAGCTTCTCTCTGTTTACGCAGGACCTCTTCCTGCTCTTTTAGCTGTCGCTTTTGCTCTTCAATTTGCTTATTAAGCTCCTCAAGCATCCGCTGCTGTTCACTCAGTGTTGCAGCTGAGACAACTACAGCACCTGTATGAAAAGTCGACACTACAGAAGTTGGGTTCGATTTAGGTGTAGTTGGAGTGGAATCAGAAACTGGTGTTGATAATGTTGGTGTCTCTGCATTTTGGGCTGGAATGGGGAGCTTTGTTACAACAGCATCACTTTGATATACTTCAAAGATAGTTTCATCTTCTGGATCATAGGCCACATCGTCTTCCACCAAGCCTGAGTCATCAGTCTTATTACTGTCTGTGATTTGTGGAGTAAAAACTTTGTATCCCTTTGCAGGATCATATTCCTCTTCAGGGTCATAAGGTCTGTCAAAGTCGTCTTCCTTTTCTTCGTGTTGTACCCGTTTGACTTTTGATTTCTGTCCATACTGCTGGACTATTGGATCAACCATAGGTCCAGATATTTTAGGGACCACAGGTTTCTTCTTTGAACTTTCTGTTGCTTTGGGGGAACTCCCGTCATTGGAGGTTGTTGGGTCTGACTCCTTTCCTCCAAACAATGTCTTCAAAATAGTCTGTAATGGGTTATTATTGCTGGATGATGGTGTAACATTCTTGACTAAGTTGCTAACAGATGTGGACTCAGTAGCAGCAATGGATGAGACTGAAGGAGTTGCGTTAATGGAACTTAAGAGGGAAGGTATGGTAATTGAGCCAGAAGAGGAAGAATCCGATGGCGAACCAGGAGGGGAGGAAGTAGCAGGAGTCTCTGGATCATATGGTTTGAACATGTCCAGCTTGTCAGAACCATAGAGGACTGGTGGTTTTGGAATCCACATAGGGTCTTTGGACATATTAACTTTGGGTTTCTTCTCTTCAATTTCCTGAGGCGTGCTTGCTGGACGCTTTAACTTCTGGACAATTGCTAGACCCAAAAGAAGATTGGGTCTGTTCTTTTCAAGGCCTGAAAAAACAAACAAAATCAATTAAACTAAGTATCCCAAATTATGTTATTTAAAAAGAACTTAAAAGCTCTGAAATATTCCTGACTGACAATTAAAAACAAAAACATTGACCCTTCTAACAAGTGTCTGTACGTATATCACCCGTTTAGCTGGATTTAGGCTACATAAAAAACAGGTACTTTTCTATGCAAATGTAAACTCAGAAGATGTACCATGAATTGTAAAATGTTCCCTTTACTGGTCCTGATGAGTGATTAGCAGGTCAGAAAAATCAGATTTTTTGTACTTCTTTAAAACTAAAAATTCTCACTATTTTTTGTGTTTAAAAGAATCAAAATTATCAGTAAAAATTAAAGGTTAGGGAAAGTTATATTTCTTTCATCTTCTGTTGGATTCTAAACTCCTATCTCTATCAACAAACCTGTTGCACTTTTTTCTTATTTATAAGCCATGTAGAAAGAAAAATCAAATGTTATCAAAATAGAATCAGCAGCAAAAATCTGAATTGGTCAGATTAAAAGCCTGTTCAGTGCATGTTTGGTCAAAATAAAATTCAAATAAAAGAACTTTTAAAGATAGGGTGAAGTTAAATGTCACTTAACATGATGTTAGAATGATAAAACATAAAAGTTAAATATTTTCATACCTGGACCTTCAAAAGGTTGTAGTATGGATGGGATCGACTCATTTGCGCCAAGAGGAACAAGATATACATCTTTGATGGAACGGCTTATGTTGGCAACGACACCAAAACGGCCTCTGCTGCTGAAGTAGGAAAACAGGGACACGTAGGCTACCTCTTCCTCCTCTGTTGCAGGATGAAACCGGATCACACACAACTCCTAAACAAAACAGAAGAATGAGTAAAAATAGCTGATACACCCTCAACACTATCTTGCAAGGTGGAGGCATAAATATGAAAAACATCTTGCTTGCCTTTGTAACTGAGGTCTTCAGTTTTACAACATAATCCCACACAGTCTCAGGCAAGATTCTCCCCCCAATTTGTATGGTATCAGGCAAGTCCTGCACAACACACAAAAAAGTAGTTTAACAATGATTTCCTCTGTGAGAGTGGCATATGTGCTCAGCTAGCATTAAGCACCATTGTGCATCACTATACCGCTTTAATATTTTCAGCCGGTCCTGAAACCAGATATCCCTTCGTCACAAATTTGGCCACCGTGAGCATGTTTACAAAGCCTTTCCACAGTATGCCCTGCTTAGCGAGGAACTGTGTAGTATCACCATCTGCTGGGGTCTGAGAGATTGTGGCTCTGAAACACAAGCAATGGCAGAATACAACTTACATCCCCATATTTCTTCCCAAAAAGACTAAAACAAGATTTAGAATTAAAACTCTTTAAGTACCTGGAGGATGCACCACTAAGTCTTGGGTCAGAAGAGGAGGATGGCTTCATTAAGATTGATTTGGGCAATGCTTTTGGTGGTGGTACTGAGGATGGCGGTGCTGAGCTCGGTGCCAGGCTACCTTTTATAGCAGCGTAAGGAGCTGCTTGTTTGGAAACAATGTTACTAAGGCCAGAGTTGCCACCTGAGGAAGTAGTAAACCTGTTTGCTGCAGTTCGGGGGTCACGTCTTGTAATGGTTACAGTGGAGACAGTGGGAATCACAACTGGTGTATATGATCTCTTTGGTGCAGGCACTGTGGATCCCTCTGGAGTTGGAGAAGCAGGAGAATCCATGATGGGGGAAGCAGGAGACTCTAATGCTGGGGAGGCAGGAGAATCCATCGTCGGGGAAGCAGGAGATTCAACAATTGTCAATTTTGGAGAATCAATGTCAATTTGGGACGATGGCTCCATCAATGAAGATGTAGGAGACTCCATTTCAGGTGTGTCAGGTGGTGCCAACAGAGGAGACTCATCTCCCCCAGGCTTCTTCCAAGATATCTTATCAGTCTTGTCTCTTGATGTAGAGAACTTTGACTTTTTCTTAGCAGGTTCTTCACCTTCAAAAGCTTGCATCTGACCTTTGAGAATGAATACAAAATCATTTTAATCAAAACATTTTAAGATAATTTTACATGCTCATCGATGATACATTATAATTTTTATTTAGATTACACAGACAATATTTTCAAGTATTCAAAAAAGTTATTTTAAATGCACATAAACAAGTTTAGATAGTTTGTATACCCAGCTCATGATAAAATATCTCTGACTTTTTTCTACCTCTCTGTGTAAAAAACCTAAGCAGTGCAAAAATACAAAACAGCTTCTTCCGCTACAACACAGCACTAAAGTCAAAGAGCAAAGCAAACCTGAAGCTCATCAATTTTTACAGTATGATAGTAGTTGAATCAGTTAATAAAGTTGTATTTGTATTTACCTGTGCATATTTTGCATTTCAAGTCAAAGAGGTGAGCCTTGTGTTCTGATGTTGTGTCCTTAAGCATGCAGGAAAGTATATCTGGCATCTTTTTGTTCTTGCTTGGTTGCATAACTCTAGATTTGGAAGGTTGAGGAGGCAGAACCTTCTTCTGTTCCTAAGAATCAAATGTAAAATAAAAATACAAAATAAGTATAACAAACAGTAAAAGGTTCCACCATTAGTGACAATTGTACAGACCGTGCTCTCAGGCTTTCTTTCAGGTCTAGGAGGATTCAAAATGGGCAGATCGATCTTCACGGCCTCAGGCTTCGGGATATTTGTCCCCTTAGCAGCTTCAACTTTAACCTTTCAAATTAAAAACAGTCAAATCACTCAATCTTTTTCATTTGTTTTATATAATTAATTAAAATCTCTTTTTTTTCCAGATATTTTTACCGGAGTTGTTTCCTTAGTAGTTGGCTCAGGGGCTTTAGTAGCCTGCATGTCCTTTTGGGTCATTCTGACCAGTCTGAAAGGGCCTATTTCTCCATTTACAACCCGATACAACAAGCCCTAGAAAATAGTAAAAAAAAAGGCAACATTTGATTTCAAAATTGAAAAAAAGATCCCATCTGCAATATGAAGAATCAGATTTGAACATCGAGAGGTGAGAAAAATAATAATACAAAAATAGTTCATTAAAGATGTCAACCAACCTTATTTCTTGGATCTTTTAGGTTGAACATTATAGTTCTATACTTGTTCATGTATTTGCTGTCTGTGTTGCGGAATATGTCAAACATTTCCTTCTCAATGCCAGCAACAAGTTTTACAACTTCGCTCTCAGGCATCTCCAGATCTTCACAGTCGCTTACCCTAAAGAAAGAAAAAATATATCTCCAATCATTTTACACACCAACATGGAAATGTTATTCTTGAGATCCAGACAAAAAGGATGAATCTTCTTGGTCCCCAATACAAGTCATATCAAAAACGCATTATGCATCATTTCTTGACGTATAACGTAATATTAGAGTCAAGATATGAGAATTTTTTTTTTATTTCAAGAATAAAGTCATAATAGTTGCAGAAAAAGATACAATATCTACAGAAGAAAGTCATAAAATTATGAGGGGAAAATATTATTTTAATGAGAAAAAAGCTTGGATAGTCATGAAGATCTGACGTGACTAGAAACCAAAAAGGGGGGGTGGGGGGGTTCTTTCTTCGAAACAATCGTTTGCACAATTGTTTTAAAGTTCTGCTACTGATAATAACTTGATGCTGATGTGTAAAATTAAGTATTTTCTTATTTGTAAAACTGATACCAAAGTACAACTTCACAAGATGCTCAACATTAATTATATGACTTTATTCTGTGATTTTTTTTCTTATCTTGGCCATGGTACTGAAGAGGTTTAAAAGGACATAAGGAAAATGGCTTTTCTTTGTAATAATCCAGCTAAATTGGGTAAACTTGATATGATCAAAAGTTTCTTACACATGTTGGTAAAAAAAAATAAAAAAATTGACGAATAATAATTTAGTGGTTGTACAGCCACAATAGTGGGAATAACTACAGGTGTATCCAGAAATGATATCACCATCAAACCATTATTTATTAGTGGTTTTGAAAAAGTGAATCCCTTTTAAGTTGACGACAGAGTAATACATTTCTAATTTTTTCACACAAGTCTCAGTTATTGCTAATGAAAACCCCAATCCAAGACCTACAACCAATAAATTAAAAGAACATGGTCCAGATGTATTATTGGAAAATTGGGTGGAAGGAAAAAGTGTAGAAATAAAAAGAATGCACAGCTTTGAGAGAATGCAGAAGCAACACCCATTAAGAAGCAATGGGGAAGATTCACAAGGCTTGGATTGGTGAGTTTTATCACTGAAATAAATATAGTTTTGCATGATTTTCTAATTTTGTCTTTTAAAGCATTACTGAGGAATTTTTGCTCCATCTTAACAGCGAACCTTATTTTATTACAGTTGTATTCACCCAATTTCATCACAAAAACATGAATTAAAATTAAATTAGTCTAATATATGCTTCAGAGGCTTCAATGCGAGTCTCTAAAGTCGTTCTCACCTTTTAAACAAGATGGTGGTAAGGGAGCGCTGGATGCTCTGTCGGACCTGGTTATTGGGCTGAGAGGGTCTGGAGGACGGAGCGCTGGGTGCTGGAGGCACCAGCAGATTTCGAGTTTCGCTCAGCAGAGCGGGGACTGCAGACACTTTCTGGGACGGCTGGCTGCATGAAGACTGAGGTACAGGTTGTTTCTTTGGTATAACATACGTCGTCTTTTTGACGATCAGGGCGCCCATCTCCAGATGTTGAACAGCTGAAATGGGCGGAGCTGAAATGGGCGGAGCTTGTGTGGCAGCAGGTTGATCAGATTGCTCAGATGTTGGTGGTGGTGAGACACCTTCTGCAGCTTTTCGCTGATCGGACACATCAGTACTTTCAGGTTCTTTTTCTGAGACGGATTCTGTAATGGGGGTTCCTCGGCTACAGGTTGGGGGAGTAGAGGAGCGTCTGCTGTGGGCTCCTCTGGATGTTGTTTCGGAACAAATATGGCCTCAGTGTCAGGCTCTGTCTTGTCACTGGTCTCATCAGCTGCTAAAAATGAAGACAAAATAAAAAAATGTGGCGTTTTATAAATATGAGAAAAACTTGCACGAATTGATCACTAATTACTACTTATTTATCTTTCTAGTTTTCTCTAATGTGTTTATTCTGCATACATGAATATTTGATTTAGATGCACATGAAGTGAACATAATTTTGTTTTCTAATTCCAGCGCTTCACACATATCAATCAACCAGAATATGAATCATGGTCAGGAGAAGGGATCAGGTTTCCAAGATGTTGGTAACAAACAAACAAAAAAAAACTGCTTCTGTCTAAAAGAGGTAATTTCTGCTGTTATGTAACCAAGAAAAAAATATCAGACTGAACTTATATAACTAGATAAGTTATATCATTGAATGAACCTAACGGTCTGCATGATTTATGTTAAGATCTTCAGCTAGGTAGCATTTCACTTTCTATGAAAGCAAAAGCTGTGAAATAAAATATGAGCAATACTCTTAAAAAAAAAACTACAATAATGTTGTAAATATACAAATTAAGCTTAAAATCAAAATAAGCAAATAAGTACACCTAATTAGATGCCACTGTGAAGACACAAAGACTAGATGTAGAATAGTTTCTAATCATGTGAACTTCACAGATAAAACATTTTGTTAGAGTGGAAGAGTAAATTCACATTCACTGCTGAATAAATAATAATTAAAAAAACCTTATGAACTAGCAGCAAAAACAATAAATATATTCCTTGAGATTTTTCCTTACTGTGACATTTTTCCCTTGAGTAAATTCTACACATTATTAGTTCATATTTTTGTCATTTTGCTGTCAAGGCTGTCTTTGAAAAAGTGTACTTTTCAATTCATGCTAAACAGTTTAACAATGTTTTAACTTCAGGTTTTTTGGGGGTTTTTTTTCAATGTTTTCTAATTATTTTTCACTTTCAGCACTTGCAATAAACTTGCAACTAAATTAGCTCTTTTAACAGAATACAGCTTTATGAAACAATAAATTTGTAACGTTGATTTTAAAAACTGTACTACTTGACAGGGTTTTTGTCTTTTGCACATATTCACAATTTTAAGGGGGTACTTAGTATTTGCAAACTTCTACATTTTTCCTTCATTTCTGCTAATGAATGAAGACAGTGGTATCTGTTTTGTGTAGTAAATTCACACTTTAATGGCACTAAAATGAAATTTGTGCTGACATACTAAGATAATGTTTAATGTATTTGTTAGATGAAGCATCTTCCTGAGAATATTTATATCAACAGTGTCTGTGTAACTGATTTCTTAATTATTTGGTGTCATTGGCCGGTAAATTCAACAGGATTATGTGTAGATATAACATACTAGAAAGTGGCACAAAGACTGCACAAAACAAAATCAGCTGTTTTTAAATGTTTGTTCTTGAGCTATAAATACAAGTATGATGTATGTTGATGTGTTTACACACTGAAAAAAGTGATTCCTCAATTTTTGTGCATTTAATGAAAAGAGATAATCCCATTATCATTGGCTATTTGATTTTTGTATCGTTAAGACAAACTTCTGCAGAGCCTACCTCTCAAAACAAAGAGTATATACTAACAATATTATTAGTTCTCTCTAAAAAGCAGATGTTTCATTGGGTTAAACGAATGTCCAAAAATGTTGCCACTTCTCAATTCAGAGGCCAATACCCTGTTGCTTAAAAAAAGCATTCTGAATCTCTGTTGTGGCCATTTGATATTTAAACAGTTCTCTTCTGCTGAACTGAACAAATCATCTAAGTACTACACAAACCGATTCTCCCTCTTCACAGCAGTTTGTTATAGTTTAGAGACGTCACCGTGCAAAAGTTTCCATACCTTTAGAAATTTTCCACATTGCCTATGAGTAAAGTCACAGACTTTAATACCTTTTATAGGGATTTTCTTGAATCGACCAAAACAAAGTAGTGCATAATTGCAAAATACAAGGAACTGGATTAATGTTTAAAAAAAAAAAAAAAAACGTCTGGACTTTAACTAGACCATTCAAAACTATGAATATGTTTTGATCTAAATTGTCCCAGTGCTACTCAGGCTGCATGTCTTGCTGTAAGCAAATCTTGAGTCTGAACAGGTTTTCTTCCAGCACTGCCCTGCATTTAGCTCCATTCATCTTTGAATCAACTCTGCCCAGTTTCTATCTCTGAAGAAAATCCCCACCACATTTCACCTGTGTTGATCTTCCGCCATTCACATCATTTTGCATGTGAAGTTTAATTTTGGCCTTCTGTGACCAAATCAGATGCCCTTTTCTTTTGGTACTTTCTCAGAAAGGCCAGGATTTGTTGGAAGTTCTCCTCCCAACAAATTCGGATCTCTACAGTTTGTGTGTTGCCACAGGCCTCTTGGTCTCTTCTCTGTTCAGTGCTATGCCACACCCTGACAGCTTAGGTAGATGGCCAAGTCTTGCTAGATTTACAGTTATGATAAACGCTTTCCATCTTCTGATAATGTCTGTAAAATAGCATGTGGAGATGTTCAAAACCTGGGAAATTGTTTTATAACTTAAACTTGCCTCAAAGCACATCACAAATATACTCCTGCTCTTTCTGCATTCCTTGTTTTTTATTGTTTTCTAACAAAAGGGCCATTTTCCCCAAACCAGTTTGGGGAAACTGGTTTAGTTCTGTATGTTTCCACAGAAAAGGTTAAACCTCTGGCCCCAAACAATTTAAATGTTGACAAAACCCAGTTTGATGCTGGACCAGAGGAAACTATCACTTTCATCAGGACATAAAAGGCAGACAATCAAAAAATGCCACGGTGGTTCAAAGGCACCATGTTTATGAGTTGGCTTTAGGGTGGTAGAAAATCAAACCGGTCCTTTGACCTGTTTAAAATTTGACCAATCATCTTTGATTGGTCAAATTTAAAACATAAATCCTTAACACGCCAGCACTTCACAATAATGAAATGTCAGTTTAGCAGAATATCACAATGTAACTGTCTCTTATCTTGCAGAGTTTTGGAAAATGGGTCTTATAAGCTGCCTTTATTATCCCCTGGTAGTGTTGACAAAACTTCTTATCAAGTTGTGTCTTATCTTTTCGGCATTTTTGGTGTGTATAAGACATCAGTTGCTTAAGATTGTGTGTTATTCATAACCATCACTTTTTGTACAAAACTGTGTTGTGTAAGGCAACAGTTTGTGAAACTGGGTTAAATAATATGATTTGTATTTTTGAAATGTTTCCATCCACTGTGATCCAATGGATGACACACACACACACACACACACACACACACACACACACACACACACACAAAAGACAATTAGGATCAAATATCAACTAGATGAGATACAGAATCTCATCTAATTGAAATTCAATATCTCAACTAGATGGGTGGCTATGCCTACCACCCAAGACTTTGCTCTTGGATGGTAGAGAATCAAACCGATTCTTTGACAGAATCAGACCTGGCTAACACCAGCTCCAATGAAGGACTAGAACCTCTAATAAATTTGATCATTTTTTGTAAACGTATTAAGAACAAGTTACATGTACACCATTTCTAAAAACAAAATATTAAAAAAAACATTTTAGCACTTTGGGCACCAATTACACCCCTAGGTCTTCCTGGGTATACCTCTGCAAGCTTGGAAAAGCAGTTTTCTAGCATTTCCCACTTCTTATCGGCATATCCTTCTTGACCTCTGTCAGGTGGTTTGGAAGTGCAGGCAAAGAGATTTTCGGGTCTTTCCAAAGACTCAAATTGCCCCTGACGCCACTCCCTTGTTATCTATGCAATGTGTTTTGGGTCATTATCATGTTAGATGAGAAACTGTTGCGAAATTTTGTATAACATGCATTAACTGCATATTATGTATGACATTCTTTCTCTTCTGTTGTCTTTACTGAACATCCCTTCCAAAATTAAGTCATCAATGACTTTGGAAATGTGATTTTCTTCAGAAAGTCGTCTTTATGAGTTTCTTTAGGATCACACAAATCAAAAGTTGCACCATCAATTCCTCAGGCTTATGCTTATTTGGGATTTATTACCAAATATCATAGTCCATGAAAGCCACACATAAGCCAACTCTAACCTTGTTTTCTCCTGTTTAGTTATTTATGTTGTGTATTTGCATACTTTTTGCTTTGTAATGTTTTCTGTCCTGATGTCTTTATGTATTCTTGAACTAGCTGTAATATTTGCATTTACAACCTTCTAATTTTGTTTTGAATTTATCAAAATTGTCTTTTGCTATTCACAGATATGTTTTACCTTAATGAAGGTAAAATGAAGGAGTGAAGTAATTTTTCTTTCAAATGTTTCAACTCTTATCTTGTTAGATTCATTCTTCCTCTCAATCACCCAGGTAAATGGCTCATGAAAGCCTTCAGGCTCTCTTGTTTAGACTAAAAGCCAATACATACTTTGAAACAACAGAGAAAGACCGTGTTTCTGTTCTTGCTTGTTCTTGATGCATATTCTGGGCAGAACATTTTCTTGTGTGGTGTTTGAAGTTCTTCATTTTACTTATTCATAATTATGACTTGTTTGTTAACAAGAACTTTATTTATGTAAAGTTTTTGTTCTTGTTTGAGCTGTTCTTTCGAAGAATGTTTAGGCCTTAATTTGCATAGTTAGGTTTGAGCATGTAGTTTCAGGAATATAAATTATAAAATTATTCAGTATTTTATTTTGCTACTTGACTTGATCCAAACAAAGATGCATCTTTAATCGTAACAATGTAATTTAGTTTTTAAGTGTATGACACAAAGTCAGAAAATTCAGCTGTTAAACATTTATTTCCAATCGATATAATTATGGGTTTATGGTACAGTGGACTCATGGTTTATTATACACACGATTGTAACTAAAGAATATATACTCTTAAGAAAATCTTGACAGCAACTTAACATGTAACACTTAGTATGCATTCAATAAATTTTAGGAGATATTTGAGCAGAAAGTCTGGTGAAAGATAGTCCCTAAAAGGATTATTCACTACACAAGTGTACATGGTAGTGAATCACATGTACACTTTGACATCTTTGGTGAGTCTCTGACTTTATCCAGGTTGTTGTTAGTTAGTTTTAAAGCTGTCCTAAATGTCAACAAAAATACGTTATCTGTTGACATCAAACAAATTAATGTAAAGTGGTTTTAGCCTAAACCTAATCCTGTTTACCGCTGTGGTTAAGAGTGTAATAAAATATTGTAGTTAGAAGATATGTTTAAAAAACTTTTGCAGCATGTTAACTGTGTGAAAATATTGTTTAAATATTTGCAAAATATGTCCCGACATTTCCAGTCTTTGATTTAAAAAGTCCTTATATCTCAAAGTATCTTGTCTAACTAGTTAGAGCAGAAGAGTGGCTACCTAGTGTCTGCAGTGGAATAAAAAGAGGCCATTTATACCAAAACATTTTCAGAATGTTTTTTGAGCAACAGAATAGTTTAGGGCCAGTTATTCGCGTTTCAAACAATGTCAGAAATGATCGAGGTTATCAGGTTGTAGTCAGACCAATTCTTTACTTTTCCAGAACAAAGACCAAGTTCATTATAAGCCAGGGTTCAAGCAGGCTAATGAAACAGTCTTCAGCGTCATATTTTTAAAAAAGAAAATTCCAAGCTGGAGCCTGACCTGTTTAACCTATGAACACATGAACGTCTGTCTCAATTTTCTGGTATCTGGTGTTTTAATTCTGCGTCTACAAAACTGTAGCCATCACCTTTTTAAATAATAGGTGATGTAAACATCTTGTGGAGATCCTCTATTTAGCCATCTATAGTCACTAATTGGCATTTTAAAAACGGACAAAAACTGCTACCATTTACCTAAACTGTAATACTCCATAAAATATCAGACTATTTTTGATAAAGCTTAAACTAATTATTGTAAAAATATGGTTCTAAAGTAGCTCTATTGGGTGAAAATCATTCAGTTTGCAGGTTCGAAAGCCACCAAGAAAAAAAATATGAAAAGCATGAGTTTGTTGTAGTTTTCCTAAAATAAAAAGAAAGATGAATGTCAATGAATTTATAATTTCAACAACTTCTAAAATAATTCAAAGGTATATGAATGGTGCTTATATGAATTTGATGAGGTGAATTTTAATTTTTACAATTAATATTTTGGTAAAAATTGTATTCAATATTTAGCTTTGTGCTATGTGTTTGAAGGTAAAAACAGGTTGAACCTGTGCTGCAAAGTTGCATGTTGTGCAAAATAGTAGTTACATGTGTGGCAGCTCAGGGAACAACCTGAGTAAAAAAGGAAGTTCATTTGTGAATAGATGTGACATTGCTGCTGAAAATGTGTGAATAAGTTTGTTACAGACAAAGTATCTTATATAAGATTTATAAGATACTAAATCTTATAATTATTAAAACAGTACATCCAATAACCAAGATCCAAGCCTTTGAGTGCTTATTCTGCTGAAGTATAATTTTTACCCCCATACCTCGAACTATTCTCTATCAGACAGTTGGCTAATTACAATCTTATGAAATGTTAAATAATTTCATTTGAATATTAGCTTGTTCTAATTCACATTTTCTCACCTTCCAAACATGGAAAACATTCATACAAAAAATCCAGCTATTTTGTAAGATAATTATTTTAAGTATGTAAAAGTACTTTTTAAAACTCTTCATTACTATGAAATTATATTTTTATAATACATTTCTCCACAGAGGTTCCCAGAATTGTTTTAATCTTCTCTCACGCAGATATTATAAATTTTGAAATATTACGAATATTAAATTTGGTCCACTCTATGGATGTTTTTCTTTTGGCCAGTAGAGGGTGCTTGTGTGTTACCATCAGCTGATCTAGACATCTGCTGAGGAGTGATTAAATTACCAAAAAATCAATTGGAACATTGATTTCAAGACACGCCATGAAAGCATGTAAAAGTAAAAGTTTAGATTGGTTGCTTTATAATGCAACCAATCTCAACAATATAAATCTAACACATTCTGGAACATGTGCTCTGTAAAATAAAATACTGTAAACACTGACCCTCATCAACAAAAGTCATGCTTTTCCCATTACAACTGCTTGGGACTAATTTTCTCAAATTACACACAGAAAGAGCAAAACAAAGTGTCAGCTTATACTTCAGGAAGTACAATGAAAGAAAAACCCATTCAAGTTCCTTTTCTGCACAGAAAATCTACAAGCTACTCTAGTTAATTTCACAGCACATAATGGAGACTGGATATGTAGGCATGTGTATAACTGAACTACATCACTCTCAAACCTTTTTACAGCTTGTGATGAGATAAATCAAGATGCTGTGAATTAAAAAGAAAACTAATTGCACTTATTATTTAGACTGAAGTACATGAATCTAAACTTGACAAGAGACAGGTCATGATTTACCCTAAACAATCGTTAAAATCACAAACCATCATTTGTTCTTGTTCTTTTATAACTGAACTATAATTATGGTCTATAGCAATACTTAATATTTAACACTTCCTGGTACAGACAATGCGTCCTGTCCCTGTCCGTGATATAATACAACTTACAAGTAAACAAAAACCTTTCTTTCAGGTTTGATGTTACGTTTTGCTCGGCAGAATGTGGGTTAGCACAGTCGGGAGACAGAGTAAAGCCAACTAAAACTTAAAGTCAATGAGAAAATTAACAAAACAGAAACACGTCTGTTTAAAAAGCCACAGTGACTGTATGGATGAAGATTATCATTTAAACTTTTACATGCTGAACTTTGTTACAGTGGTATAAACAGAGAGTAGGCTACAAATATAACTTCTGACAAAGTATTACACACATGCTATCGCAAATAGTCATAACAGTATAGTTCTTCCAGATTACTTAATTTATCCGATTTATCATGTCTATGTAAAAAATATGTTTTTAAATTTTTGCTTGACAGTTTAGAGAATCAATGGGTTACATTTAAAGGGAATAAAATAAATTGATACATCTTTCCTGTGATTAACAATTTGATATATGTAATTCTAAGACCTGGTGTTTTAATAATATAAGCAAAAAAGCAACAATTATTCCTGCTGTTATTACACAATAATTATAACAGAATGCTTATGTAAAATATATCCATTATTTTTACTTACTCAGGCTTGAGCAAAAACAAAACGAATAGGTTTTTAGGTTCTTAACAAAGGCAATTTTACATTTTTGTTTTGCTTTTAGTAGAAAAACACTGACAAGCTTCAATTAGTCAGCCAACTCTTTTAAACCTACCGGCAACAATTGTTGCCTTACTTCTTTTTTTTTTTTTCAAACCTCTGGAAAGTGTTTTGTCCAGCTAATTGAGGTGTTATTCATATATAGTTGTAAGTTATTTATTCTAATCAGTATCAGCTTTATGTTGATATGTGAATGGTCACATGGTCAGACCCTTTTATATCCTATTACTGCTGAAGGTAAATGTCCGCCTCAAATGTGCACAAGAGGAAATGAGTAAAACACCTTAATGAACTGATTTACTTGAAATGTTTTGTCCATATATTCTCTAAAAGATCTTCTATTAATATACAAATGACAATTTTATGTCTGCATTCATCTTTTGAGCATAAGAAGAGAAATCTAAGAATGGAAATATTAGTTGTCGCTAGCATACCACATCGCTATGCTAGGTGCCAAGAGTCCGGCTGTTTATTTTATTCATCTTGTTGGTTTTTTCCACACAGTTTGAAACTACCAGATGTTTTAGATCTTCTACACCTTAAAGAACCCCAAATTGATGTGTACTACATTACAATCATTTCTAAAGTTAAAAAAGATGCAACTGAAAGTGGCAATTATAGCAACT
Source organism: Poeciliopsis retropinna (assembly GCA_010277075.1). Lineage (NCBI taxonomy): Eukaryota > Metazoa > Chordata > Actinopteri > Cyprinodontiformes > Poeciliidae > Poeciliopsis > Poeciliopsis retropinna. The sequence goes on from VMRM01000009.1 coordinate 18,897,926, forward strand.
GCTTGGAAAGAGTTTTCCAACTCGAAGCAGGCCATTTGCCTGCTAAACTGTTGTATGGTGAAGCAGAAGTAACTTAACTGAATAATAATGATAATATTAATATTATAAGTCTGGACCTACCCACAAATGCCCTCCACTCCCATCCCATCCACCCAGTTGCCCCTGTCCCTCATCTCTCTCTCCTGCAACATTTTGTGTTGGAAGAAAACCATGGCCACTACTTGGCGAGTCTCCCACAGCATGAAGGCAAATAAAAGATTCCCTGTGATAAAGGAGACCACACGACCAAGAAAAAGATGCCCTGAGATCAATGATACCCCAAAAGGCCATAAAAAACAGAAGATGACCCTTGATGATGGTAAGTCTCCCTCAGGGTCAAGCCGAAAAAGAACGTGCCCAAAAGATACTGATAACCTACAAGAAAATGCCCAGATAAAAATGAAACTTTGCAACCCAATAAAAAAAACTTAAAACCCCCCCTTCAAAACTGGGTTTCTAAAAAGTCACAATTACCAGCCACATCCAATATACCAGAGTTTGTGACCTATGGCCCAACGCAGATTTCATTAAAGCAACTAAACACAACCCTGTTGACTTGTTCCCGTTGACATATCCTCCTATTCGGAGGGAGCTCCTCAGTCGAAATGTTGAATGCCTATTCAATACAAACCAAAGGGAAGGTACTTGATCTGGACATGGATGTGATTCTGCCCACTTCTGGCTTCAATGGAGGAACATGTATTGTTCATATGACAGTCATGTCTAAAGTGAAACCATCTCAAAGGCAAAAAGCAACCGCTTTTATCAAATAATGGCCCCAACTCATCTGGTGGATAAGTTAAAGGCAGCAGACAACCCTTTCTACAAAATGTTGCCCATCTTCAGTCCACTGATAGATTCCTGCAGAAATGACGACATACACAAGACTACTATCCATTGTTGATACTCTTATTATAGCAAACAAGGCTGCAAACAGTTTATTTGGAAATTTGGGTGCTTTGTTTTACCCACAGTGTCCATGTTTCACGTGGAGCCCTATTGTGAAGTCCACACACATCTTCTTGATGTGAGTGTAGTGCTTGGACTGACAGAACAGGCAGAAGTTCCTCGAGGGTGGTCATTTGTGCATGGTAACCTTTTCACTTCACTTATCCTCACTGAGGAAATGACCAAACAAGGTTTTGGGTCCCTTGAGACACTGATGTCTGCATGATGTGCCACAATATGTTTATGTATCTAAAGCAGTTCTGAACATACTTATAACAATGCCTTATTATTATAGGTCATGCATGCTATTGTTATTCTCATTTTAAATGTGTGTAAAAGGGGCAGGTTAAAGTTACAAAACAATGTAGTTTCCCACTGGTAGCCACTGCTGCTGAGTGTAAAACCTACACTTTCACTAACATTAACAACATAAATAAAATGAAAAAAAATCTAATATGTGTTAAGAGTATTGTAAGGATTTAATGAATGCACTTATTCTGCTAAGGAAAATGTAGAATTAAACGTGTAAATTAGACAGGGTATCTACAGGTTGCCAGGCAGTGCTTTCCAACTACAGTTTTAATACTGTGATAGATGGTAATCCTTTATTTTTCAAGTCATGAAGGGCATTATTTTTTGCGACTCAATTGTTGGAAGCAGCTGATTATTTTTTCCCTTGTGGGAACAGAAACCGTGTAGTAGCCATCTCGTGTGGCTATACTTACCCATACAAATGTGGGTAAGTATAGCACTACTGCTGTGCCTCATGTAGCTATAATATACTGATAGGCAGCCAATCTCTACTGAGTATATTAACTTACTAACTTCATATAAACATATACAGCTATGGCTTTTGTTTTTTACAGATTTCTGACAGATTCTACCTTGTATAATTTTTTTACTGTATTTTGAAAAAAAAATAAAAATAACGATATTGTGTATTGTGTGACTACTAGTATTGTTGCCTTTAACTGTGTTTGAGACACTTAAGCAAAATCTAGAAACTCCTCAAATCTTTGACCTCAACTTATAACAGATGAAAAATTTCAAATGATATCAGTTCTTCTTGGGTCCTCAGGAATCTCCAATATAAACGATATACAAAGCTCTACAGATCTTTTCACAAAACAATTGCACTGACATTGAAGGAAAACAGTGAAGTTTCTCTTCTGATTTTATTCATTTTTTAATTTAAGCCCTTCTGAGGTGTGGGATTTAAAATTAAGAGTGGAAATTTACCTTTTTAGGTTGCGATAACTACTCACTTTTGATGATATTTTAACAAGCTCAAAATCTGAGATGTTTAATTGATAATATTGAAAATGTTTAGGTATTTAGGATGAAAATATTTTGTGGATACTAAGCGTTTGACGAATAAGACAGCTTAATATTTATAATCTAGTCTGTATGCTTTTATAAATTCCATATAAATGTGTGATCAACCTGTTGACATAATGTTAGTGCCCCACGTTGTGGGTGTTGGAAACCAAAAACTCCTTAATGTATTATTAAAAAAGCGGATCTACTCTCACAAAAGAATAGCAAATTACCACGTCTGGGTGAACAGGGTGTATTATGTAAAATGAGTTGGGTTGTATTGCTTTTTGCTGTATATACTGATGGAAAAGAAACATAGTTGGAAGAAGGACCATAAGGCAATATTTGTGATCATCTAAATAGATCACATGGAGTGCTTTGATTGACCTGGACAAAACTTCTGCTCTCAGCCCCTGTGATCACATTTGTTCAGGGAAGATCATGGAGTGAAGACGCTGTCTCAGGTTGTCTCATCCCTTGATGTCCACCCCAGCGAGAAACTGTGTGCTGTGTTGCTGTACCACAGCTGGAGACTTGACCGATTCCTGCTCGGGACCAGATGTTCAGTCGGGATCCTCTTCAGGAATGTGCCAGCACTTCACAGCTGCACACCCAGAGGCTCAGTGGTTCCACGAGGTGCTGAGCAGAGAACAGGTTGTCCCTTTGGTTATGATGCACTGCAGGACAACTGGTGTTGTGGGGAACGTTTTCTTTTTGCCATCAGTATATATCAAGACTCTGCCAATGCTGCAAGAATATTAGGATCCAAAGCAGGACCCTGATATTGCTAATCCATTTATTTTACAAAGGGATTGAAACAGAAAGGCATCAACAGCCCTCCACTCCCATCAAATATTAAATAGATGTTCAATTCTGGCAATTTGATCAGCTGACTGTACAAATATCAACAGTAGGTACCTCAGTACCAACTTGAATTTGAGGAGTGATCATTTAAAAAAAAAGAAAATCAAAAAAAAAAAAATTGCAAAAAACTTAAGAAAAAATAGTTTGCAGCAGTCCGTGTGTATATGTAAGAAATGTGAATGCTGTCATGTAAGTTGAGTAGAAAACACTCAAAGTACTTTGACACAGCTAACATTGCAGAATTCACGTCATCACTTGAGAGCAAAGTTGGCTTATTGTCATCCAACTTCAGTTTTGGAGAGATATTCTTTTATCTCCCCACGATGATATAAATGGTGCTGTGCTCCAGCGGAGGCTTGAATATATAAACGAACTGTTACTCATCCCTGAGGCTAAGCAGGAGGACAGCCTTTCACTGATGCAGACAAATCTTCCCTCCACTGTCACAAAACTCTTAATTCGAACAGTGTATACCAGATTTATGTACCATGTGTAGAAACTCTTCCTGCTCGAAAGCAGCTGCCCTCTCAATAGTCGAAGCCGAAGACTTTCTCCATCCATTTTGAAGAAAGCGAGATGTCTAAGGTTACTCGAAGCATAAAGAGCATAATGTGAGATTCTCTGTATCAAGAAAGCTACTTGAAGACGGCACAAACATGGGGAGTTTTAAAATTCATAAGCTACGTGGATGCAGGGAAGCATCAAATGCAACAAAAAGCTTCGGCTGCACTCAGATTGTGTTTAAATGTAACTTCAAAATATCTCAGGAAAATGTTGCCTGTTGGTGGCATCAGGTTGCTAAACAGTAAATACCTTCTTAAAAATATACTTCATCAAAAGAAGCAATTCTGAAGAACAACAGAGAATGGCCATCAGTGAATTGTATAGCATAAAGAGGGAGTTTAAATTGCAGTCTGAAATTAAACGTCAATAACAAAACATTTATTTAACCTTTTGGAAACTGGACAGGAAATGTGCCGCCCTAATACGAAGCCTTAAAATGTAAAATATCTTCCAAAAGCATTTATAGCCCTCAAAACATTTCACATAACTTGGTTTTTAAAGTTTTTCACACATAAAATCTAAACAATGTGGCATAAATTTTTAGTCCTTGTGTCAATTTGTAGAATATTCTTATTGTGGTATATCACAATCATTTTTGAACGCCTACAAATAACATTTATTTTCCTAATTTGAAAAATAACTCAAACTCAGTCTGACTGGATGGACGAGGTCTGGATTCAAGTCTGGACTTTGACAAATTCATTCAAACACCTGGATGTGTTTTGACCTAAAACTGTAAGATGTACATCAGGCTCTGGTTATCCTAATTTAATACCCTCACCCCAGTGAAAATGTTTTCCCCGCAGCATGATGCTTTCACCACGTTTCACCTCCAAAGTTATGCAAGATGTTCAAAGCTTAGGAAACTGTTTTATAACCTAACCTTGCTTTATATTTCTCCATCCCTGGCTTGTTCTCCCGTGTCCTCAAATCAAGGGCCTCCACTGAACACCAGTATTTCTACTTATTGTATATTAAACACAACTGTACTGTATATATTAAGTAATTAAGTGACTTTTGATTGTAAATGATTGTACTGAAACTGTTAGGTATATCAGAGTTAAATATATTTGCCTGCCATACTTTTTGGGATCATTCTTCTTCTATTTTACAATTCTGATCTATTTTTGGTCAGTTTATGGTTGTAATGTTGAAATGTTTAAAGAATAAAATTCTTCTGCAAGGTGGTATAGACAAGGATAACAGTGTTTTAAATCAAATCATTCTTATTTTTGACTGCTAAAATAGAAAATCATTTGACTTGTTGATTTGCTCCGATGCAACATTCATTTAGTAGTATTACGTATTGTAAAACTGGTGGTAAATTGTGCAAAAAATGTTTTTTCGTGCTGTAAATATTTACCGTATCTTTAATTTACTTTCAGAGCCTTCATAAGCTTTTTGTATGAGGTGCGAGCTTCATAAATGCACAAAAACCATACAGTCACAAAAAACCCATTGTCACAATCAAGAACTAGGAAAATTGCAGCAAATTCTGGCTGAAAGTGATTAGTGAGGTATGTTTAACATGCATATTTTGTGAATAGATGCTTCCCTTGGGCTTCCAACAAGCCAGCAGAAATGTGTGTCCTTTATGTTGTGAGAGCATGTTTACTTTTTAAACTGAAAATGAAGCAAGAGAGTAGCAATGTTTCTCATAAAGCAGCCATAGAAATTGATTATTGAGGTATTGTAAGAGTAAAAGTGAAACAGTGTCACCGAGGAACGTTTTTGATTGAAACACAGACAGCAGGCCTGAGCAGCCTGTCTGCACTTTTCTCTTGAATGAAAGTTAAACATGGGTGCACAATATAAAGATTAAATATAAAATCCTATTGCAAAACTTTAGGAAAAGACCTTGATAGCTTTACTGGTCGTACAATGAGTAATGCTTCCCCCACTCCAAAAAAGTTGTTTCCAACATGTGAGGTTTTGTTCATTGTTCAAATGATACTTCAAAGTTGAGATTTATAGAGCGCTTGGGAGTTTAAAAGTGAAATGAAGTTGTATCAACACAGAAATTCAGAAGTACCCAGGCGTTTTGTTTTAGGGTTTACCTAATGTGATGCATTAAGATTCTCTCAACACAACATTTTTGGTATTTAAATCCAAGAGCAACAATAAAATTGAACATACTTACCCAGAGCTGACCCCTGCTACTTTGTCAGTCATCCATGAGAGTAAATGTATATGTACAGGGAGTGTGTATTTGTTTTATGTAGCCATTTAAAGGGAAGGACAGCTCTATAGTATCTGAGGAGGTGCTTTGTGCATGGTGAATAAACTACCTGAATGTGTACGAGTACTGAGTGGTACATACACGTGGTGTTTAGGTTAGATGACGGTATGGAAGTGGACTGAACATCTGTGAGATTGGGGTCACAGGTTTTAGGAGAAGCGGACGGCTCCTCCCGCTCTGCCTGATCTTCCTCCACCCCCACTTCATCAGCATCTTCCACAGCTTTTCTTGCCAACCTCTTAGATGTTCGACACAATATTTCAGCCTGAATGGAATATTTTAAAACATATTAGCATTAAAGATCCCACCCATTATCTACAAAACAACTCTTTCTTAACTCTAAAACACTTCACCTAATCTAGGTATTTACTCACTTTTGCAGCAGATTTTCTCTGAGGTCGTCCTTTGGATTTAGGCACCTTGGGGCTGGAAAGAGTCTTCATTGTGATAGCAGCATGCTGAAGGATGCAGTCGGTGCCACAATAAACGGAGTCCGGCAGCGATGGTTTTGCGCAGCCAGGTCCGGTGCAGAGAGGGAACGAATCATCTGTCTCCATCTCACACTGAGGGTCAGCTTCTGCTTCAGCTTTTGTTTCCGCCTCAGCTTCAACTTCAGCTTTTGTTTCCACTTCAGCTTCAACTTTTGTTTCCACTTCAGCTTTTGTTTCCACCACAGCTTCAACTTCAGCTTTTGTTTCCCCCTCAGGTTCAGCTTCAACTTGAGGCTTTATCACAAGAGCCTCTCTCTCTTCTTCCTCCTTCTCCTTTACTAAAACAGCCTCCTAAACACAAATCACCAACTTAAATGCAGAATCATTCAAATTTGTTATACTTATGCTAAATCTTAAAATAAACCAGAGCAAAATAAATTTTCATTTAACTTCACTCTGAACCTTTTGTTGAATGGATAACAATCCAAACTAAATTCAAACCTTGACAACTTGCTGCTGCTCCTCTTGTGGCTCTGTTTCCACAGCAGGAGGACTCAGCGTCAGACATTCAGGAAAGCTAAGGTCTGGCTCAAGATGCGTCTCTAGGTGGATGATGCTCTGCCTTGTTGTAGTGCAGGTTAAACACATGTAGTCTTGGTCTCTTTCCTCTATCTTCCCGTCCCGCGTTTCACTGATACCGACACATGCGCTATGAAACCACTCCTGGCAGCTGCTACAGAAGATCATGAACCTGAAAAACGGACGTTTTCAGGAAGTGAAACAGGCATAAAAAAACAGGAATGCAAATCTCTCAGCTAAAAAACTTTGTTACCTCTTAATGTGCGTTTGGCTGCAGACGAAGCATGTGGCATTGGAGTCCTGTCCCTCACTCTCCGTTATGCTAGGAATCTCTGCTATAGCCTCTCCCTGATTCTTGTCTTCCTCTCCTTCCACCTCATCTGGTGCATCATCAAACTGTCCGTGAGTTACGGCGCCACTTTGGTTAAAATCGCCGTCTAGGATTACGCAGTCTGTGCTGACAGCATTAAGAGTTATACCAAAGTGTGCAGCTGTTGATTCCATCTCAGGAGGGATCTGTGGGTCGTTCTGGATGCCATCTTTGGGTAAATCCTGCAGCTCATCTGCATTAACAAGCACCACTTCATCGTCTGTGTCTTCGTTGACTGCAATGACTGACTGAAGCACCGCTACTCTGCCTCGGCCTCTTCCCTTACCTTTCCCTCTTCCTCTGCCTCTTCCCCTGCCTCTCCCTCTGCCCCTGGCTTTTCCTCTTCCACCGCTCCCACCTCGAGCTTTTGAGTCTCCCTGCTTGCTGCTTCTGGCCAGCTGCTCTTTAATTTCCATCAGAGTCTTTTCATCACTGTCCTCTTCCTGACTGGAGATCAAAACAACATAATTGCTCTCTCTTTCTCCGACATTGGCAGGAGCAAAAGGCTGTGTGACCTCCATGTCATCCGGGTTATCAGGGGTCTCGTTTTCTTCTACAGGCTGTGGATCAGTGGGCTCAATTTCATTAGCAGACTCAAAGAAACTAGGAACTGCCAGGGCATCTGTCAATGAGAGGCCTTCGTTGCCACCAAGCAGAGAGAACGCTGTGTGGAAAGCAGATCCAAAGTCCTGCCATAAGTTGGGATCAAAGCTCCCTCCAGCAGAGGTCTCTGGTGGCTCCTTGCTATCCTCTGATGCAGGGGAGGAAGGGGCAGACCACTGCAGGTCCTCTATCACACTCCTAGCTGTTCGAGTAGTTTTCTGCTTGGTGTCTTCTTCTGTGTTCATTTCTGGCGCCTGGTTGGTTCTTCGGCTTCTGCCCCTTCGAAGCGGCGGGGGATTGTGGGTCAGGTCTCCAACCTCCTCCATAAACTCCCGTTTAGCAATGGTCGTCCTTCTGAAGCCCCAGGACTTTTTAACCTGCGACAAGGACGGCCTGGCACTGGAGTCCACCCCGCCTGATTGGCTTTGTTCATCTACAGGAAAAATTAGTGATCAAAAATAGAACCAACACCGTGATATTTTAGCGATTTGCTTAAGAAACTCGTCCACGTACCTGATGTACCTGAGTTACCATCGTCATTAACTGCATTCGTCTTTTCTATTGAGTCCATGCTGACATCAGCAGCCAGCAGTCCTGTTCACAAACAATTTAAGTTAAAACAAATTGTGAGATCCATCTCAGTAGCAGCATCAATTTGTATTCACTTCAACAACAGCCCTAAGACACCTTAGGGCTGGAAAGAGTTCTAAGTCCTAAAAAAAAATCTCCTTTTTTTAATCTACTATAAGGAAATTGTGTTCTAGCAGTCCAATAAATATCTACAATAGAGGATGTAAATTTAGAGTTATTTGGGTTTGACCTGGTATCTTACTCTCATATTTCTTGGGTTAATTGTGCCAAAGAGGATAAAACTATAAAGACATTGAAAAAGGCACTTTTATAAATTTTACAAAAAAGAAAAATGAAAACAAAATAAATCAAGCTACATTACAGGCCTGATTTGAGAATTCCTATCAATAAACATTGTTATAAATTATGAAAAACACTCCACTACAACATAAATGATGTGATAATGAAGTGAATTGGTATGAAGTAGTTTGTGGAAGTGGGAAGAATTTAATGACAACATATGCATACAAAAATGACAAGAAAAATTGACCTGGGTCTTTTGGTGTAGTTACTGTGACAAACAGTTTTTTTTATTATTATTAATTAAAAAAATATTAAGAAAACAAAAATCTGAAAGTAATACTTGTGAAAATAGATTATTACAAACAAAAAATGTTTCTAAATAAAATCTGCTTACACAAGCCTAATGTTTTTAAGATAGCTTTCCTTTTTCGGGGGGAAATAAAAAAACAACTGTTTACATCAGATGAAACATAAAGGGACAACTGAGCTCTATTTTACAGGGAAGTGGTGTTCTAAATTTGCCCCTGCAAAAATATTAGCAAAAGTAAGTAAAGATGTTCCATTTTATCTGGTAAACTTTCAGCTGTAAGTAGGCAAACAATCTGCACGCTGCAGTAATTTGTGCAAGGCTGGCCGTTCAGGTTTAATACCAAATGTGGATTCGGCATAAAACTACACATAATGATTGATTTTGTAGTCTGTACTTTGAATATACGTTATAACCTCGATGTTAATGTTAATGAAACGTTTGACCCTTGTGCCTGGACTAGATTTCATCATGTTTTTTAGCAGAGCATAAACAGTGTGGTGCTAATATTTGTTCACACTCCTCAACATTAAAATGCATTTTGAACGTCGATAACACTAGTTTGATAAGTAATAACGAAACTAGTCTTCTAAATTTAAATAACAGATCTCAACCAGCGTGAAACCGCAAAAACAAAACGATTTGTTTGCTCTCTCGACAACACAATCGAGTTATTCCGTTAGGCCTCAAGGGAGAATGGCTACTAGTTAAAAGCGTCCGACATTGTTGTCTGTAGCTAAGTTAGCTAGCCGTGACGGTGAACTGGTAACAAAGGACTACATTTTAAAGCTAACTGTATTTAACAATGCTGTCTGCAAGCACCAGTAGTAGACAAGAATACCATACCTTGAAGTATATGATACTGTTTTCCAGTAGTTGTTAGATTCGTTCAGCTACCATGTTAGCATGGGATTCCATTTTCTTTGCCTTACTATTTGGAATATCGCGAGATTTCGCCAGAGGCGGAAGCAGTGTTGACGCTGCATTCTCATTATTGTGAGTGGAAGTTTACCTTGGAAATTGATGTTTGCTAACTCAGTTTTTCGAATTAAATAATATCTAATATGTATGTTCTACTTAGGTTTATAGATAGTAAAAAATGTATGCAATGCAATGTCAATTTTATTCGTAATAAAAATAGCAATGTGACATTATTACTAGAAGAGCAAATCACATTTAAAAACAAAATTTGAAAGCGTGGAATTTAGAGAAAAAAAAATAACTTTTAACAAAGTAATTATTATACCTTGCTTTGTAAAAACCTTAATGTGAAATAGTTTATGCATTTTTGATGTAAAGTATTTCCTTTTTCGACAGATCTGCATATCAGCGCTTAAATCTGCCTCCTTAAAGATCTACGTGAGCTCAAAGGGAAAGAACTTTAATGGCCTACTTAAAGCCATGACGTCAATGGAATGAACATCTTTGAAATGAATTAAAACTGTGGGCCATGCCTTTTAATCACACATAAGTGTCTGACTCCACAATTGTGATTCAGGAAAAATGGTCAAATTTCTATAAAATGACCATTTCACCTTGTGAGATAACCAGCAAGAAATATTTCTTCTTAGACCATATAATTTTTTTTATATGTACATAAGTCTAAAGAGTTCATATTAGATTATATGGCTTAAGAATGGCGTGCCAGTCAAATTCGTATATTTAAAGTATGTGGACAAATATTTTTGGCAATATCCAGCATTTCACTGCCAAAACGTCTATTTTTCTTACAGCAGCAGGACACTCGAGGTAAATCAGCATGTCATACTGCAAAGAAAATTTTTTGGAGTGCCTTAGTTCATAATTGTCAAAGCCCCTTCTGTGTAACTGACTTAAATAACTTCTACAAAGAAGAGTGGCTCATAATTAATGCACAGCGATATATGTAGATATAAAAAAATGAATCACCAGTTTTAGCAAACACTTGTGTTTGTTGCAACCAAATGTGGCTTTAACTTTTGAGGTAGTCGTTTGTCTATATACGTTTCTCTTCTTTTCCAAACTACTTTTTGAATTTACTCAGTTTGGTAAGCTGAAACATTTAAGCATGACGGGGGGGGAGAAAATACATTTGTACTTTTTTACATTTTCATTCTTCATATTGTAAAATAGAGGAGTGCAGTGTTGCTATGGCATCACATCACCACAGCAGATCCAAATTACCTGAAAATTTGCCATGTAAATTTCTCGCAATTTGCTTTTGTTTTTACAAAAAAAAATGCTCTTGTAAAATGCAGCAGCAGCGATGCCAGGCTGCTCAGGCAGCTTCTCTGCTTCTTGGTCTTATCACCAATTTACAATTGGATGATCAATATCTTATATATTTGCAACACTGCAATAGTAAGAAAATGTGTTTTTATGTCCGTTAAGATCAAATAAGTTGAGAAACTTCTTCACAAGTCCATTTATTCTTTTTACAATATGTAAACAGTAACAAGACAAAGCTCAACACAAACATGCTCACAGGAAATATATGGCTGAAAAAGCAAAATATATTTATGTCTACTCAGATGGGCACATTTTTGATTGGATTTACATCTGCTTTGGGTAACTGGCTACACAAAGACTTCACTAGGAGCTGACATTCATGTGAAGAAGTTTCATTTCAAATAACTTTTCTCAACACATAGAAATGTGATTGCAATAAACATACTATAAAAACATGTAACACTATAAATATTGTTCAGGTATCTTCTTACAAAAGCTGTACAGTTTAGATTTTTTAGGCTTTTTAATAAATCAGATTTTTTTTTTTTCATTTTAAATGTGTGGCTATATAACACAGAACTACAATACAAAACTGGTATGAAACCAAAACGCCACCACTGACATGAAGCAAACATGTTGGACTGAAATGTGTTTAAACCTGCACTACTCGACATTAAGCAAGTGTGGTTTAAACCAAAATAAAAGGAAAAATAAATCAGTCTAAGTAATTGTGATGGCACCATAATCATTGTGTATAATTGTTGAAGGCTGTTTCAAATGTTTTGTCTCACAATATGGAGAGCGATCAAACAGCAGCCAAGTCCAAAGGAGCAGCAATGAAAAACAGACATGAGGAGATTATCCTGTGGGTTGATATAATCTGAGAAACAACGCAAAACTGTAGAATGAAAACATTTCACATCTCGAGACAGACTACTTTCACAGGATTAACTGACTTAAACGCAGATGTGGAAACTGAAAATGAGAAGTGAACCGAAAACAGTCCAGTGACCACATATACAAATGGGAATGAAAGAGAGAAAGACAAAAAAAAAGTGATTTGTCGTCAAGGTGCAGGGCTTGAAGCACCAACTTCGAGGCCACCTGCCTCACATTCACTCCACCGATGTGTCTGTAGTGTATCAGTTAGGTCACAGTGACACCAGAACTGTCCTTGTTTTTGTCAGTGTAGGTGGGAGAGTTGCTTTTGTCCGATATCAAGCCTGCGGCTGAGGGAACGGACTGCACAGCAGGAGAGTGGCCCGATGGTTTGACCGACGGCTCCGAACTGGGCTCTGCCTCTGCTTCCTGCTGGGATGCTGTGGCTGGGAAAGAGCAAAAACCAACATGAGAGAGAAGACACTTTACATGTTTGACAATGACTTTTTAACATTTTGTGCAACACAAAATCGAATCAGGCTATAAAATTGATTTTAAACAATTCAGGGAAAACCGCACACACTGCGATAAACTGGCCAAGACAATCCAACATGTTGGATCCAACAGAGCGGCCACGTCGTTCTACCGACTGGACCCGATCAATCCTAACACACACTACAGGATGATCGGTTACAATTATCGCAAGCGACAATCTTAGAACGTTGGTTGTTCAAAGATTGTCGTACGGGGAAAATCAGGGCAAAAAATTATGTAGTGTGAACTGGGCTTAAGGAAGGACTGAACTATGGCATCAGGTACTATGAGTTACCAGGTGCAGCTGGTCATAAATCTAAATCATTAGATTTAGAGTTTCTCTATCTAAATCTAATGATTATTGAAAGGCTATGTAGTATACAGACTTTATAATCTGCACTCTTTTGGTTGAATGCAGTTTTCTTTTCCACTTTGATTTTATGTTGATTAGATTTTATTCCAATGCATTTTTGTTAATGGAGACTGAAAGTCAATTTTAATTTTGTTTTTGGTTGTTTTGTTTACCAATTCCAGTGTTAAATGTTCTTTTGAAAATAACGTGAATATATTTTTGGCAGGACATTTCTTGGATTATTATGTTCTGACCAATACATCGGTTTAAAATGGTCTTCAAATAATATTAGCGATTATCGCAATAATTTTTGAGACAATTAATCGCTCAGCAAAATTTGTTATTGTGACTGACCTAGTTACGACCACAAACTGGTAAATGTGATAAACCCCTTTACCTCAACTGATGCCTCTAAAATATAATCCACTGCAACCAGCTGCCTCAAAGTCTCGTAATTTGTTTTGTACCGACCTCAGGAGTTCATTAGAGAAACACAATTGTAAGTGAGTCAGGAGTAAAGGTGTAGAGAAGTTTAAAGTCAGATTAGGTTATAAAATAATAACCCATGTGCTAAACGACTGAGAGAGCGCAACAACAAGTCCATCATTCTAAAATGGATAAGGAATCATAACTGCAAACCTGCAGAGAAATGGTTTTCCATCATTCTGAAGAGCATTAACCACAGACACAGCTAAGAGATTAAAACTTTTAAAGAGCTGCAGAGATCCACAGATTATGCATGCATGTTTGCAGTTTAACACAAGAAACATGGGAGCAAAACTGAACTCGTTGGTCAATGTCCATACCAACAGAAAAATTCTGGTGGCAGCCTTATGTTGTGGGAATATTTTGCTTCATCACAAGGAACTTGTGATCATAATGTTACAAAGGATGCTGATACTTTTGCAGACATTAGACATTAACTTTTTAAACAAGCTAAGATTACCTGAAAGTTGCAGTAGCAACAGATGCTACGTTTTAAAGCAAATTGAAAAACAGTAAAATTACTTAAAACTGAGAGAATTCTTGTTTTACCCGACTGTGTGCAGGATTTCATGTGCTCAGGCCAGTGTGCTTGCTGACAGGGGTAATCACAGTAGCTGGTATTCCAGCAGCAGTAGAAGATGGCCTCCTTCCTGCAGTTGGCGCACCACTGTTTCTTTTTGGTCTCATCCACCGCCTGCTGCTTCTCCAGCTCCATCTGTTTTTTCACCTCAGCAACCAAACGTTCCCGTTCCTGCTCAAGACTCTGCCTCATCTCTGCCATCGTCAGTTCTGCGTTCAAGTGGTAAATTCAACATGAAACCATGCCTAACTGTCTTAGAAAATAAAAGGTAATCGTATGATATCCATGCAGCCCTGGAAGCAAAAACCTACCCAGATTATGCTTCATCTCTGATAACTCCTGCTGATGAAGCCACTGGAGTTTTTCAATTTCTATCCTCAGCCGTCGAATCTGTAGCAAAAAAATAAAAACGATCAAGAAATCAGTTGTGGTTAAAATAAAGTGCAACCTGTTTAAGTAGGCATAAGCAAACAATCTTTTGTTTTTTAAAGATCTTCAAAGCGCATAGGCAAAATATTTATTTTTTAAAAACACAGAAGCAGCCATTAAACAAAACTGTTACACCCTTAAATTAACTGAGGCGCACAAATACACTGAAACCATTTTCTTCTAAATTACATAATCCAGTTGGGACATTTGGTCTTCTTTTCTTTACTACATTGCTTCACGTGTTTGATGAGATTTACTGGCATTCATTCCTGCTGTGGTTCCACCACAGACTTTAAGATTTGGACTTTGACAGGGACACTTCAACAACTCAGAATTAACTTAATGAGTCATTTTAATCTGCTGTGTTTTTACATATCCTGGCAAAATTTTGCTGTATATAAAAAAAAAAGAATCTCAATGTTTTCACTCTAGAAATACTTTCATATACAGAGGAGTTCATCATAGTTGAGCCAGTGACAGACAGATATACTTCTTGTCTTTCAGTTAATAAAATCCCAGTTTCAAAACCTGACAAACTTTTTGAAGTATTTTTATTGTTTTGGTGGAATTTGTGGTTTTTGGGGGCAGAGAAGGAAGAATAAACTACATGTTTTCTTCCCAACACTATACACGCAAGATGTTGGAGCTGCTTTTTTATTACTACAAGTTTTTTAAACAACTTTCAAAGAGGCATCAATATGAGAGGGAGAGATTACCTCGGCAATCGTGTTTCCTGATGTACTTTTAGAGAGATCGTTGTAGATTTCAGTCATTGTCCCTTTTATTGTGTCCATTATCTGTGAGAAAAATAATAAAGTTATACATTTTAAATACTTGCAAAGCAAGTCCAGAGAACAGAGCAGAAACTTTACTTAGGTTTTAATATTTGTCTTTAAATATTAGAAATGTGTGTGAAGGATTCTAACCGTGTATTAGAAGTATTATTAATGGGAATTGTGACTTACTTTGTTGGTGTATTTGGCGATATCTGCTGCTACATCTGCTGAAACTGTGGGGATCTGCAAGTCTGCTGACACCAGAGACGACGCAGCAGATGTGATCTGTCCCGCTGTTGATGAGGAGCTTTGAGCTGGATCTTTTTGTTGCACTGCGTTTGACAAAGATTGAGAAATGTTTAAGATAAGATAAAAGTCTTTATTGTCATTGTCACAGGAACAACGAAATTTAAAAATGCCATCAGTCAGTGCATACTGACGTTAAGAGAAATTAAACAACCTCAAATAGTTATTTAAGTTTTTTGGTGTATAATCCCAGTGGTGTTTTTATATTACCTTTAGCTGCTTGTCTGGTCTGATAGCGAGTGCTGGAGGAGTTCTGCTGTGACTGCAGCTGCTGGCTGCGCGTCTGACTCTGACCCTGCGTCTGGACACCCGACTGCTCCTCGTTCTGCTGCCTCTGGAGCTTCTGCACTTGCCATTTTTGCGACGACGTCTGTAACTTGGTGGGATTCCAAACCACTGCCTGCTGCACATGCTGAGCCGTCTCTTTAGGTAGAAGTGGCCGCTGTTTTTTTACAGTTGTGGGTGCTGTGGACGTCGTGGAGCCAGAAGGTGGCGCAGTGGTAGATCCACTGGTGGTTGTGGAGGCGCTGGGCTGACCAGATGCTGCACTGGAAACGAGGTTGAGTGCTGCTGTGATGGACGGCTGCAGAGAGTCCTTCAGGTTGGAGGCAGCTTCTCGTGTCGGTGTAGCTGATGCAGCAGATGAAGACAGCTTACCTACACAAAAACCGGGAAAGAATAACTAGGACTGCTTAATAATTCACCACACAGTCTGGATTTATAACATCAGCATTTTAAACCCAAACGATGTGAAAAAGCATTATAATTAAACCCCATTTGTAGAATGTAAGATGTATATTTTCTTTTTAATCGAGGGAGAAAGAGATCATTTTAAAAAGCAACCAAAGAGTGAGTTTGAAGTCAGACTGTCGCATTAACCTGGTTTGGTTTGCATTGTGTAAATCACTTGACCAGCATGTCTACACATTTCAAGGATTCTTCAGAAGTTTAATACGCAACAATAAATATTTTATGCAAATTTACGATGCAGACAGGCAACATCTGTGGAAGAAAATGACACTTTCCTGTTTTTCCTCCCGAGTTTAATCACAGAGTTTGAGTCTTCCAGCTTTCTCCAAGTTCTGCCAAATCTAAGACTATTCTGATTTAAAAGTTAAGACCCAAGTGGAGTATGAAAAATGATGATGTCTGGCATTATAGCAAGCTTCACAAACTTCAATGTATTCCTTCTGTTCGTTGTTTTATTTAAGCCAGTTCCTGTCGACAGAATTCAGCCCGCAATTAAAATTCCAGTTTTAAGCCAAACCATGATAAAAAAATAATCATGCCCATAAGCTGATTGTAAATAATGAAACTTTAAACTGCTTAAACGTGGACTAAGACAGCTGCAGGAGCAATATTCCTTTGCAGGTTTACTGCAGAGGCTGAATGACTGAGGAGAAACATTCAACAGACTTTGTTGCATCTGTGCATCATGAGGTTTGTTGCTTTGGCACAGTGTAATAACATAGTAAATAATGATTACTAAACTAAGACTAAAAAATCCAGTCTTTAACAACAAATTAAATAAAATTTTGAAAACTATGGGACCGGTAAGAGTAAAAATAGGAAAAGTTGCTCATATGTTAGCTAAAATGTTAGTCTTAAGAACAGAAAATGGTTTAAATTTTCATTAATGTTTTAAACTAAATAAGATCTGCCATGTTAAGGAAAACTATGGAAATCATTCGCTTCTTGCAATCACACAAGTGCAAAAAGAACTTGTATGATCAACATTTTTTCGTAAATTTCTTTCTCCCCATATT
Organism: Poeciliopsis retropinna; assembly: GCA_010277075.1. Lineage (NCBI taxonomy): Eukaryota > Metazoa > Chordata > Actinopteri > Cyprinodontiformes > Poeciliidae > Poeciliopsis > Poeciliopsis retropinna. Next base: position 18,915,376 of record VMRM01000009.1, read on the forward strand.
TCTCCTAAACTGATGAAGTGCTAAAGCTGTTTTTATGCATTTCAACAAAGTAAAAACCAATGCACAAATAAAATTGACTGAAAGATAGAACAGAACTTGGCTCTGAGGAAATCAAACAACTAATGGTAGTCTCTTGTCATTCTCTTGTCATAGAATCACCTGAAAGTCATATATACAAATCCAAATGTACTTATTCTAACAAAGATAGTTTTATACCAACATATCCAATCAAAACATTCCACCATCACTGTGAACATACAATAAAAAAAACAAGAACCATGAACAGCAGAGTAAACATGGCATATCCTACCAGTACTTCAGTTTAGGTTTATTTTTAACTTATCTGTTGTCTTAAAATATGATGGAAACAGAGCACAACCATAAAGTGGACAAAGCCTCACCTTCCACCTTGGCAGTGTTGGACTCTTTAGTAGTTTTGGCAGCGGCGGAGCTCGGGTCTCTTCTTTGCCTTTTTGCATCCCGTCCTCCATGTTCATCGCCCAAATCAATGACGAGCTCTCTCTCAGAATCAGAGTCCTGTTCAGTGGATGCAGCAGCTGTTTTGCCCTCCTCTGGCGGTTTAGGCTTTTCAGTGACGAGTTGAGACTGAGGTGTCCTGGGCTTTTCCTGCAGATCCCGGTCTGGACCGTTGCAGCCCGGCTTCTCTTTGAGTAAAGGCTCGGGGGCAGCGGTTTTATCCCCCGTCGCTGTGACTCCCTCCTTACACTCTCCCTCCACGCTCGCCTTAGACCTTTTTCTTTCTGCTTTCTCCTTGTCCTCGTGTGCGGAGTTCTTGGACCGGTGTTCTTCATCACTGGGATATTCGCTGTCGCTGGAGTCAGATTTCTCCGAGTCCTCAGAGTCGCTGTGGTCCACATCTTTATACACATCTTCAGAAATCTCGTTAATACCTGTGTAGGCAAATGTAAAGTTCACAATTATTGTAGTAAAACACACAAATACACAATCACTGGACTGAATTGGACTACATGTGACGGTCTGATTTAAATTGAACCCATTTCTATTGTAAAGTATCTTGAGATGAGGGATCAAAATAATTATTTTTATATATTTAACAAATCCAAATCCATGTTTCAAACAGTTATAAAGTATATCTATATTTACCAAGCTGTGCTTTGCAGCTTTCAATGGTCTTGTCCAGACTCCTGATGGGTCTCTTTGGAGTGGTGACAGTAGTAGAGGCTGCTTGTTGTTGCTGCTGCTGTTGCTGCACTGTCTCACTTAATTCCTTCAGGTCCATTTCAGCCTTCACTCGATCTGAGTTAAACATAAAATGCAGGACAACAGTCACGGTTATCATATGTCAACTATGTACAACCTTCCAAATCAGTCAACAAGATGTTTACTGTATTCCAATGGGATTTTATGCGATAAATCCACACAAGACAAGTGCATAATTGTGGTGCAGGAAGAAAAGTTTTTGTGGTTTAAGATTTGATTTGATTTATTTATTTTCACAAACAAAAATCTTGCAAGTGATGCCTACATGCAATCAGCCTCCCAGAGTTCCAGCAGTAGGTCTTCTGGGAGATACGTCTATTAGCTTTCCGCATGTAGACATTGGCATATTTGCTCATTGTTCTTTGTAAAATTACTTAGTCAGTCAGACTGGATGGAGAATGTCTGTAGACAAGTCAAGTCCTGTCACAGTTTCCCAATTGGTTAAGATGTATACTGTGACTGAGCCATTCTAAACTTATTTACCTAAAATAAAGCCTCATGACCACAACAAAAAAGACAGAAAACAATTAATGACCCCATAGTTTGATAAAATATTGTGATGGCAGACTGAATGTTATTAGCATACATCTTAATGACACACGGAATGTATCATATATTTTTGTACTTAGAATAACACACAGCTTTACCAGTTCTACTATTTCAGTAATAAATTAAGTAACTTCTGAATGCAGATGGTTGCACTGGATTTCATTTGGCCGTATCAAAGTAAAAGGGAAGGAAAGCAATTTTTTTATTTTATTTTTAAAAACATGCACCTCTTTGCATTGTTATTAAAATCCAAATTAAATACACCAATGTTCCTGGTTGCGATATGATGAAAACTTTAATATATTTTTACTGAGTTATCCATCAAAAATTCTAGTTTATGTGTTACTGACCAAGGTTAAGGTTGAGGATGCCTCCAGTTCCTGCTGTCCTGTCCTGCTTAGGAACCAGTGCAGCGTTTATGGGTTTTGGACTGCTACTCACACTAGCAGTTGGACCAGGCTTCCCCGACACAGGAGATGCTGTAATTATAAGATTTTGCTCAGCATTTCAAAAGCACTAAAATCATCATCATGGCTGTCAAAGAAAAAGAAACTTGAAATATGATCTACCAGTGTAGTCCATCGATTCTTCTCCAGTGCTGTAGTGTAAGGCAGGGTTCCTGCTCGGCTTCTCGGTTTCTTGCTCCCCATCGGACCCCGTGTGAACCGAGGAGTTGGTGCTCATTGGAGACCGAGGCATTTCCATCATTGAGGCCCGCCGGCTCATCCCGCTGGGTGTAGAACTCTTACTGAGGATCATCTTGGGAGAGGAAGTCATGTCAAAGTTGAAGCGGAGCTTGTCTGACTTTTCTGTTTTCACCGTCCCAGCATTGGGGTTGTTGGGGTCCACCAGCATCTGCAGCTGGTTGTTGGGTGTGTAGGGAGTGCGGAAGGGTGCGTAGTTAAAGATGCCAAATTTCTTGCGGATGTTTTCCACGTAGACCTCCATCTCTTGCATGGCGCTGTTGAAAATGCTCTTTGTTTTCTTCACAGAGAAAGGGATTTCTTTGGACATCAGGTAGCAGTTGTTGATAGGAACCCAGGCACTGAATGGACAACAGCAAAAAGAACATGAAAATCAGCAACTTAGAAAAATTTATTAAACAATTCACAACAAGAGCTGTTTCTCTTACCGATCATGTTGCCCAAAGAAGCGTGCGTCTACTTGACCATCCTTTTCTCTGAGTGCTTTTGCCGGCCAAAAAGGAAAACCCTTCAGCTTAGCCCAAACCAGAGGGTGAGGCTGACTCTATTGAAAACAAGGAAAAGTAATTCAATATACTTCAAATGTGTAAACACTCTGTAAATATGGTATTCAAGATGAAGCAAAGACCTACACATGGCTCACAAAACCAGTTATCCCTTTTTTGGCAAGAAGACAAATAGCACTCCGGACACACCTCAATCTCATTCATCTAAAAATGAATTTAAAAACAACATTAATGACGCATTACTTATTTTTATTCTGCCCTTAACAATTTAGTAGAGAATTTTTACCTCATGTTCACAGATCTTGACAATGACCTTCGCAGTTGCTGTTAATTTATGATTACCTGTAGAAGAAATAGTAATTTTATTTTTCTTTGGGGGTTTGCACAATAAAAGGAGTAGTTATAAATATTTATAAATGACAAATTGCCAAACCTCCATTATAGATGATGCAGTTGTGTAAGATCCACTTCATATCAGCAAGAAAAGCCTCAGTACAGCCATACATTTTCTTTTTCACATTCTATCAAGAGGGAAAAGTATATTATATATTTAAGGACAATAAAACATTTTAGTGAAAAATGTAACATTTGGTAAACCTGTCCCTTGTTTTGGGTACTTAAAAATGTTAGTACCTTTTCTATAGTACTTAGGTCCATCGGGTGGAAGATGTACTCTGCATAATCCGGATGCTGTTCCAGTGACACAGGTTTCTGAAACGGCTCTGTCTGCTCATTAAAGACAAGCATGGGACAACTGTTAAAGTCTGAACTTTGAAAGACTAACCTCCTGAAACCACAGCACCCTTTGCAGCTACGTCCAAGACGCAGTTAAAATAAATTCTGATTTTATTGCAGTAGCATAATCCCACACTGAAAGTTTTGTTGCAAGATTTTGAAGATTTTTTTTTAAAACCTCCCCAAACCAGACTCTTAGTGGTGGGCAGCAGATAAGAGAAATGTATCAGTTTGTCACATGAAGTAATGGATTATACATTGAAAGATTTTTGATATGTTGACCAAATTAAACTTAAATTCAAAGTGTACAGTTTAAACTTTTTGTGGTCCGGAAACAGTTTTATAGGAATTTGGTTTAAAGAGAACTAAAACTTTAGTTTTACTGTAAGATTTTCTGCTCTGTAGAGCGAGTATACTCCAACAAAAGACTGGACTTGGATAGGTTTCTAAATCTTTTAGTATGAGATCATGCAACTACACTGAAAAAAACAAAAACAACGAAAAAAAACTGTATTTAAAAATTGTAGAAATTTTTTAAAGCATAGTTTTCCCAGGGTGCTGTTTGTTGCAGGATTTTCCAAGATTATTTCAGAAATCTGTGTACAATACAATACAAAAAATAAAATGGCTTCCTTACCCCAGGCTGTTTGATTTTTTGGAGTGCAAATTTTAGTAAGTAGGAGAGTTGGTCTATCGTTAGCATTGTCATTGCTTTGCTCTGGGTTTCAATGCACTCAGCAACTGTTATTTTCTGAAAGAAGATAAAATGACGACAACAATTATTGTATAATCATAACAAACAAGCAAAGTTAAACTTTGTAAAGTTTATCCCACAGGAGATTTTAGCTGACAATCTTAAAATAAACTAAGTTTTTTTCTATAAATTCCCAGTTCATGGTATTCTTATAGCACCAGGTTGAAAAGCCAGATACTGTAAAAATATCAGAACTTGCACAAACTGAGTCGCAAATGCAGAGTGTTGCCAGGGGCATCACTGACACCCATTCCCAAAGGTTAAAAAAATAGTAAGTAACTTTAGAGTAAAGCAAATCAAATAATTTAACAGATTACTTTTGAATAAATAATTTAAATTAAACAGGAATCATCAAATATGGAAGAGGTAAAAAAAAATACTGATGAGAGACGAGACATAAGATTATAATTTTTACATTCATATTTCATTATAGCATTATCGTTTTATAAATATGCAAGCTGTAGACATAATATCAATCAGATATTAAGTATTTGTCCATTTTAGTAAACAGGTGTCCAAACTAAGAAACTAAGAAATTAATCCAAATAAAAAAATTCAAACTACTTTCATTCAAATCAAGCAGCAATTCTTTGCATGCGGAGCAACTGAATCTACATTAATACTGGGCCCTGCTCAAGGTTCTTTGATATACAGGTGCAACTCAAGCAATAAGAATATAGTTAAATGTATATTAGTAACTCCATTCAAAAGCCAAAACCCACTACAGACGTTACACACAGTGATACATTTCCAGTGTTTATTTCAGATAATTCTGTTGATTATGGCTTAGGGTGAATAAAAAAAAACTCTCACAATCCTCCCGAGGCTGTGGGATTCCCACCACACCTCTTTCTTCCACTCAGTTTTTCATACAGATTTTTCGAGAGAGAAGTGTTTCCCCAACCTCGGTCTTCCAGGCACACTGCTCTGCATGTTTTAGACCTTTCTCTACTTTAAACACACCTGATTCAGATGATTGCAGTTCAGTAAAAGCCCAATAATAAGCTTAAACTGAAATCAAGGGAGCTGAAGCAGGGAAACATGCAGGGCAGTTCGCCTTAGAAAAACCTGGGGCGTAGTACAGCTACTGTCTGCAGGACTACACGATAACTTTTAAGTGAGTCGTCTTCCTCGTGTTTATGAAGGCCACTCTCATTAGCTATAATCATTCAAAAGAATACCTGAAAGTATCAGTGTGTGTATAATGAATTCATGTAATTATAGGTTTTTACTTTAAGATGATTATTTATTGAGCTGCACCTGAGTCCACGTTCGTCACATTTTGTTATTTTGTGCAGATTTTCATTTTCTGTATTGTCAGGATGATGTACCATGGTGGGTCATTTGTCTCCATGTTTTGGCCTGTAACACAGGCTGAAGCAGGTCATTTCACTGACTTATGTCTTCACTGGGACACCTCATTTTTGTCAGCTGAGCCATGCTGAATCTAATAAGCATCTGCCTACGCCCACACCAACACACAAACACACGTCGTCTGTGCGATACCTCACATTCTGGACAGAACCAGTCGCCCTCGGGCTCGGCTGGTAGTTTGAGGCACTTGGCGTGGTACACCCTGGGGCAGAGCTCACAGCAGAGCACCTGACCCTCGCGGTGGCACAGCCAGCAGTAGAAGTCATTCCTGCCGTCCTGCGGTACAACATCAACAGGGTCTGTGGTGAGTGCTGGCTGCTTCATATAGTAAAAGGGACCATGTCTTAGCTCTGACTGAAATGCAGGCAAGAGAAACAGGGGGCAGGTTTCAAAAACACGCAGGAACACAAAAAAAGGTGCAGTGCAACAAAAACAAGGTAGTATTCAGGTGAGGCAAGCAGGGTAAGCAGCACAAGGAACAATAAAGGCAACAAAACCTACACAATAGTGCTTTTTGTAAATAGGAGAACAATAAATCAAATCCACTAAAATTGGGTTTCCCTTTTTAAAAGATACATAAATAGTTTGATTGTACTCACGATTAATACAATTGATCAAATTTAACAGAGTCAAACCATGCACTATTTTGCCAAAAGTATTCATTCATCCAAATTATCGCCATCATGACCACAGGTGTTTAAAATCCCTCATCTTTTCAGGCAGATTGCTTATACAAATTTTTGTGAAAGAATGGGCCGCTCTCAGGAGCTCTGTGAATTGCAGCAAAGTGCAATAACAAGATGCCACCTGCGCAATTGTAAAGATTTCCAAGCGACACGGTTAACTTGTAATGATATTATAACAAAGTGGAAGAGATCAGGAATGACAGCAACTGAGCCAATAAGTGGGAGGACATGTAAAAACCACATAACAGTGAGATGGTGAAGCATTCGGGGGATAAAGGTCAAATTGTCGGAAGAGACACTTGAGTACAGAGCACCAAACTTCATGTGGCCTTCTAATTAATTAGCTGAAAGCCTGTGTGTAGAGAGCTTCTTGGAACTGGATTCTCCATGATGAGAAGCTGTGTCCTAACCGTACATAACCAACTGACATACTGAGAGTCGGTTCCTTTCACCTGACAATGCTCATACTGAATAAACCTCCAATCTTTGTGGGGAAAAATCTGGGAATAACCCCTTCCTGTTCCAACATGACTGTACAAAGCAATGTCCAAAAATGAGAGTTCATTGTAGTCAATCAAGGAGTTCCTAATCTCAACTTGATAAAGCTTCTCAAGCTAGTGCAAGCCGCAGGAGTTGGGGCGGCATCGTGTTAAACTCTATGGATTAGAATTGGGATACCACTCGATGCCATAAGTTTCAAGGCATCTGAACAAATACTTTTGGCAGTATAGTGAATTTAATGACCATCATATTAAGACAAAATATGCTCATGTCAGAGTAAAAACCAAAATATAAATAAATAGATACAATTATCAAAACAAACTCAGTGTCTGAAATACATGGTTATGTTTAAAATGCATTTAAGTCAAAGCTCAATATGCACAATAAGTGACTTTTTATGCATTGCTATTGATCAGCAAAATATTTTTATTTCTGAGTTCTGCTGGTTGAGTTTACATGATATTTATATTGATGTTCTTTCACCTCTGTGGGCTTTTCAACCAATTTTAAGTGTGAAGAAAGTACAGCGTTGCTCAAACAGTTCAACTGGACAAATATTAGCATGAAAATTGCAAGTTCATTAGCTAACAATTATTACACTCCAAATAGTCCTTTGTAGTATGACTATTGCACACACTGATATTGTTATCATGATACATGTTTCAGGCCTAATCAGCACACTGGACAACTACAAGTGAATTGAAAATAATGGATTTAATTATGATTATGTGTTTGGGTTTTGCTCTGAGAGAAAAAGGACTAGTGGTAGGGACTGATCTAACAATATTTATGTTTTAAAATGTTACACAACACAAAGACACTTCTAAATTAATGAAGAGAATTGTGTGTGTGACGATCTCTTATAATCCAATAAAGCAGCAGGCCATGCCTGAGTTTGCGATGAGCCTCCAGCCTTACCTGGTCTTTGTTGTTACAATTCACAGCTCCTGGCTTTTTCTTTTTCTTAAGGGGGCCAGGGGATGTGTCTGAAGGAGAGTGTCCATTGGAGGAATGGGTGGGACTTGACACCTTTCGTTTCTGTGGTGCCGCTGATCGTTCCACTGAACCTGGTGCATCAGGTGCTGAGATGAAAAGGCTTGTGTCATTCGAATTGCACCACTTGTGGTGTAAAAGTATACAAGCTAGACCAAAAATAAATTCAGAAATGCTCCAATAGATCATTTCCATTACCCCTGAGTGCTGCAATTGAGATTTTTCTGATTTTGCAACAGTCAGGTGTTTCAGATAAAAAATAGTTTTAATATCAGGCAAAATTAACCCAAGTAAATAGAAAAAGCACATAAAAGAGTTATACAAAGCAACATGGCTCTATATATCCATCCATCCATTATCTGTTTACCCTTGTTCCTAGTGGGATTGGGAATTGCTGGTGCCTATCTCCAGCTGCGTTCCGGGCGAGAGGCGGGGTACACCCTGGACAGGTCGCCAGTCTATCGCAGTGGCTCTATATAAGGATATTTAATGCCAATCCTTGTTAAATTATGAATATAATGGCAGTAACCATATTTTTGGGTTCAGTTGTACTTGCTACACTCAAGCCTGCCCGAACTGCAGAACCAAGAAAACATGTTAAGCAGAGCAGTAGGCTAAATTGTTTCATTAAACAACACATCATGTCCTGCGCTAAAGAAACATAAGAACACATTAGAAACAAAGTCATTGATATCTATCAGTTAAGAGGTTAAAACGGCATATTAAGGATCAGAAACTCCAAGGAACATAAACATAAACCCTATCAGGACTATTCCAAGAGCACAGCAACGATTCATCCAAGTCACAAAAGACCCCAGAGCAATATCAAAACTACTGCAAGCATTAGCTTCCTCAGTTAAAACATTGGTGCTTATGATTCAACAATGTAAATGAGACTGTGTAAAAATGGCATCCATGGGAAAGTTGCAAGGCCAAAACCACTGCTGATTTTGTTGAAAAAAAATAAAAGTCCATCCAAATCTAACTAAGATGTTGATGCAAAACCCATTCGTACTTGAAAATCCTCCAATGTGCTACTCCTACTAAATTAAGAAAATTCTGCAAAGAAAAGTGGACTAAAAGTCTTCCACAGTGTTTGAAGATAATCTCTAAGCTTAGAGAGCAGTGATTATTTGACATAGGGACAGTTTAGTTTGCATAGTTAAGGTGAAGTCATTTTGAAACTCCATTTTGTATTTACTTGGGTAAATCTCTCTGATATAACTCATTTGATGATTTATTACATCAAAGTATGACTAACAAGGCATTCCCCTTAGACAGTTAAGTGGGAAAAAAAATCATAGACATTTATATCCTCACAACAAGAGCCAAGCAATATTTTAGTTTGCTTCTTTCATTGACCTAAAGATTTATTTCAACACCATTTGCATTGCTGCAAGAGCAATCAAACATTTTAAATATAGCTAAATAAAGGAATGCCTGAAATCTTTAAGTACATAAATTAAAACATTAAAACAAATGCCTTAAAGGCTTCAAAGGTGAAGGGTGTGTGGTGATTCCTGATGAAAAAAGCCATACAGTCATAACATATCCCTGTTGCAGATCTAATGCCCATCAGCATGCATTAACCTCTCAAAATCCAATAGGAAAATCCTGTTGTGTTCTCCGACACCGTCGTGTTTGACTTCTGATAGGACATGCACGGCCTTAAGAGACTTACCTTTCGATCGCAGAGAAGCGTCCATCCCCTCTACCACATCCGGCTCTTTCTTTATCTCCTCCTCAGCCAGACTGCACAGCAACGAACACGAGCACACAGGAACACAGGAAGAGGGGCAAACACAGAGTCAGAGAGGGTGTTCAGAAACCACATCAGCATTATCTGTAAACAAGTGGAACACCACCTAAGGCACTGGGTCCCAGAGGACCTGTCAACAGGGACTCTACCGGTTTCCATCGTTTTTTTACATCTCATCAGACTTGAACGCATCTTTGACTTTTAATATGATGTTCGAACGCTTTCCACATTTTCAGCTACTATCAAGTCAGAAAATGTTCTTTATACTCCAACAGAGAGACCAGTAACAATCACCATGGCAACATTAATTTCACAAATGGATGTTCACAACAACACATAGAACCTTTTAGCCAACATTACCGTGCATCCATGCCTGTCACAAGATGTCACAGACGAAGTAAAATTGTGGCTCAACTGGGCCACGGCCTGTTTTGTTTATGACAATCGGCGAATAGACCTATACTAACAAGAAATCCAAAGGGAGCTGCCCCATGCGAAGAGGACAGCCTCTCATTGTAATTAACAGTACACGCTTCTACCACCTTCCAAGCCCCTTCAGTAACAACAGCAGACTCTCTGGAGGATTTAGGCCTTTTCTTGGAGACCATTCAGGTCATCTCAATATTCTTGAACTAAACCTTTACCAAATAATCTGTTGGGAATCCACCAGCTATAGAGATTCACTTTCGCAAAGCATATTCAACATAAAAGTCAAAACATTAACCTCTGAAAAAAAAAAAAAAAATCCTCACTCCCCCCCGTCTTTGCTCCTGTAAAGCATCTCGTTCCCTCTGTGGTTACAAAAAGCAGAATAAAAAGAGGGTTTGGCAATAAATGAGGGTCTTTGGCTCTTCTTTTGTCCAAGCAACACAGGGCCTCGTTCCAAGGATGTGCCCTTTATTCAAAAGACCAAGGAAAGAAGCCCTCCAGAGAACCCCTGACAGGTCACACACTCGATCAGTTAATAGCTCTGGCTGCTGCAGCTCTAGTTTCCAGTTGAATGATAGGGTTTCAGTCTGCAACTCGAATGCCCACAGTTGTGGGATGGTTTTATTTTCACTTGGAAGACTAAAACAATCCTCTTTACGCCTCCAGACTCCATTTTTACAGAAAAACTCCAGACAAAGTTGATTAAATCACTTTGTCTGGATATCCATTGTATATCCAAGCTATGGATATGCAATGGATCTGTAAGCCCAAAAGCCTGAATATGAACAGAAGGGCCAAAAGATAAGATTTGATTGAAACAATTAAACCCAAATATAATGCAATCAGCCAGTAGTTACTTCTTTGTGGTTCTTCTACAACCCAAAGACCTAAACAAAATGACCATTACTCAAACCAGGAGAGACTTTAAAAATGAAGCAATTAGTGAAAGTTTATCAAACTGAAATAAAAACATTGAACAAAGTTTAAGATATGACACATGGAGATCTTGTTTCAGTTTGCCAGCTTTCTCACAAGCGCACACACACGCACACACACACCCCTTCAGGGCCTTCCTGTTCCGGACTGAGTGAACAAACGAGGCCCAGATGAAAATAAGAGACGTTAGCCGAGTCTCCACCACAGCCCTGAAAAGGAGAGAACGTTCGCCATTCTTCAGCAGAGCTGCACAACAACTTCGTTTTCAAAACCTTCTAAGAAACATTGTCAAGAAATTTCTGTAGCCACCAAAAAGACAAGACGAGTTGGAGTAAAAAGGTATCCAAAAAGGCTTTTTTTCATATCAGGAAATAAGATCCATCAAGCAGCAAGCAGACTTAAAGGCAAATAAATCCCCAGCAGAGTCAGATATATTCCAGAAAGACCAAATAAAAAAATTACACACACACATTTCTCTTCTGCAAGTACTGTAGTACCTGATGGACAAAAAGGAAACAACACTGAGTCACTGCCTTCAGATTCCACTCCTGTGAGAGACGAGCAGGGTTCTCTCGTCACAGAAAATGGAGGCCACAGCTTGCTACCCTCCCCCCCACTCTCCCCCATCCCCCACTCCAAGGCTGAGACTCGGGCACGGGCACATCCACGCAGGAGGACCGGCGAGAGATCTGTGGAGATTACAATCCAACATTTCTGAAAAAATAAAGACGGTTGTGTCAGGACGAACCTTCACGAACCAATCACAGAAACAAGAGGGAAAACAACAGCGAGGAGGCACGGGAAAATCCAGCCGGACGAGAAGCACCGGTCTGGATTCTCCCACCCCCCACCTCTTTCAGTACGTCTTCAATCCTCTTCCTTCTCTCCTCTGTGAACACCACTGTCACAGAATAATTAGATGTCATTTTTTAGGAAGGAGAGATCCAGAATGTGAAACCACAGTCAGATCCTGAAGAGCCCATTTCTATGTGTGTCATTAAGAGGCTTGTTAAATTCCTAAATATCTGATACAAAGCAATTTCAGAGTACAGAAACGATCCATCATTTGCGAAACAATATGTTGGACTGAAACTCCTAATGAAATCAACTTAGATTGGTTCCACTGGCTAAAAAAGGAGCAACAAATAAGCATACGGAGCAGAATGCAACACAAAAGAACAAGAAAACCATTTTTCAGCAATACAACAAAACTCAGAAGATCCAAAAACACCGAAGAGACTAAGTTTTCCAACCCCAGTAGTCACTAAATAACTAAATAGTTCTTACATTTGATAACATAATGCATTTATCTGCAACAGAAAAACTTATCACAAAAATATTAATTCTATCATACACAATAAATCCTGTAGAAGAGAAAAATATTAGACCTGGATTTTTATATTAGGCTGTACAGGATGAATCAAAGATGGCTGTGGAATTTTCCAGAAGGCCCTTGCTCTCCCTGCCGTGCTCCCTCCGATTGTCAATCTTTAACCTCAGCTCTTGCTGCAATTGGCTGGAAGGCCAACAGGCTGGAACGCCATTGGTCGGCTGCACTGTGCCATACAGATCAGCGTGCAGGCTCCCCTCTTCCTCTTTAAAAAGCCTTTTTTGCTGCAATGCAGAGATTTTCCTCCTGCATTAGTCGGTTTTATTTTTCCCCTCTCAGTTTAGCTTATTCCCCATCTCAATAATGACAGCATAAAACTCTAAAAAAGGGGGAATTTTAATCAAGGATTTATGGGAGATTACATTTGTGCATATACAACTGTGATTTATGGCTCTACTATTCAACATCTGTCACCCTGTTGCCTCAGAAGGAGGCCCAGATTGGTTCCCCGACTTATCTAACTACCAGTGAGAAAATTACACGACATGCTTTCGATACCTAATAATCAGGCCAGTAAAAGTTTGACTTTTGGGTTTGATTTTACAATGTGAATTAGTCGCAGGCCAAAAAACCCTCTCCGATTGTAATGTTCCTATTTTCAGGGTTTATGTAGATCAAAACTGCCTCATGTCAGCCCACAAGAGAAAGAGATCCCTCTTTGTTTCCCCCACGCAGCTGAGATTGCTATAAGGGTGCTATATGACGTAACACATAGTGTTCTGCCTATGTTCTGATAAATACAGCATGACACAGTGAAGCATTTGCTTATATTTTGAGCAATCTGTTTCATATTTTTACATACATTTTTTTTATAAAGAAGTCATTTTGAGATGTTTCGAATATAAAATAACCTGTCTTACCTTTGTCCGACTTCCTACATTGAATCTCTAGTTGAAGACAAACATATCTGGCTTTTTTGTTTATGTGTTCAGAGCTACAAAAAAATAGAAAGCAGCAAGAGTAGGACGAGAAAAGCAACCTAACAAAGATTAGATCCAATCACTGAAATTCTTCCTAAATCCTGTTCAGATGTTTAAATATTACATAATACAAAGATCCTCTTAAATCTTGTGTTGTTTCTTTGTCCTGGTGTCTGATCTGTAAAAGGGAGGGTAAAGTTCTTTCAACATGAGCTCTCTGAACACAAAATGGCCACTGTGTGTATGCGTGTGTGTGAGCATGTGTGTGTGTCTGAGAGTGGAGGAAGCAGCTTCGCAGTACAGTTGAAGTCAGGGGCGGAAACCTCAAGGCCCATGACTCTAATAAGTCCTGTCTAGTGTTTTTCAGCTCTAAAGATTAGACTGGTGGGAAAGAGGGGTTCAAAAACAGGTTTGAAGCTGCAGTCATTCTTTGAGCAGGGTGAAGATTAGAAACTCCTGTGTCAACAAACAGAAAGTCATGCAGATTTCAGTTTCAGGATATTATAAACTGCTCTAAGTTTTGCCCTGAACTACCTTCACTTCTTCCAAACTCGTATGTTGCTACTTGCTCTTCCTCCCTGGACCTGGCATGAGATAAGAAGCGAGAGCAGAGCAAGTATACTTGCACAAGGTACATAGTACCCCCATCCTGCCCATCCCCCTTATTTCTCTGCCAGCTACAACACAAGAGCAGCAGCAGAAGCAAGGAGATGAGAGCACAACTTTTTAGATCAAGCTCTCTTTTGCCTTGTACACAGGAAAAAGAAAAAGGATTTGCCATGGTGGGATCTGCCTTCTGTATGGCAGCCTGGCTGTCTGGGGCACACATGTGACCCTGAGACACAGAGAGAGAGCAAGGGTGAGAGTCGTTACCCAACCCCCCAACCCTAAAAACCCCTGTGGAAGGCGCGGAGGCCTGACGAGGCCTCCAATCCAGCCCAGCTCCTCCTCCTCTTCTTCTTCCTGCTGCACACTAAGCTGACTTTAAAGGTGTGCACATTCATCATGAGAAACCCCACAAGTCAGCACGACAACAAGAAAGGAAGCCATGTTGCTATCAGAAGGCTGAGATAAAAAAGACAGAGCTTACCTCTGTGGATGCATGGCTGCCTGACACAATGTTATGTCAACACTTATAAAACATGGAGGACACTCTCAGCCCTCAGCCGGGGAAGGCTCCGCTCTTCAGGCAAGGCGATCAGGCCCCGGCAATGTTAGCCAGATCCTGACTGGTCGCCTCCCTCGCAGGCGAGATACAAGGCCGCGCCTGATTGGCCGAAATGTTTCCTGAGTAATTATCTTTGTTCAGTGCAGGCAGGGGCAGCTCTGTGAGAGTCAGAGGCAGGGGAAGAAAAATGAGCACAGAGCTAGGTCTAAATCCACACAAATATATGATTAAGAGGAGCATTTTTGACATACAAACCCTTTGTGAGAGTGTTCTGAAGCGTCCAAGAGGAGAATCTGTCGGCAGCTCTTTCAGTGGAGGATTGAAAGAGTGAAACTGTCAGCCTGTGGAGTGTTAGGAGCAGGACACCATGGCTTCCCTGAGCAAGACTCCATTTTTTATGTGGAGAGGGCCTTTGTTTAAACTCCTCCCTCCCACTCTGCTTCCTCTAGACTCGGAGGGGGGGAGAAGAAGCCACTGCTCTGCACCTATTAAGAATGCAAAAAGGGGGAATTAAGCTGCAAGTGATAAATGATATACACTGGCTTTACGCTACAGTTTGTTGTGAAGGGCATCAAATAAACTAACATGACATTTAAACATAATTCAGTATAGTAACTGAAGTCATAACCTTGGCAACTACAAAGGTCACCCAGAGGTAGACAACCAATTAAAAATATATTTATCCAACATCTGAGTTATGATTAGCATTTTCGTTGCTAATGGTTGATTAATTAGGTTTTCCTGTACCTTATTTTTGTTGCCTCTTTGGGACTTCAGGACATTTCCACATGGCTGTAATGTTTGTTTAATGACATAGCCAAAAAAGCATTTTAATGGGGGTGGGATCAAACACATTGTAGATATAAATTGCAAAATAAAAATCTTACACAGAGTGATATATTTCAAATAGTCATTTAATTTAATTTTGATGACAATAATCTACAGCTAATAAAACCCTCAAATGAAGTTTGAGGGTCTTGCATTAGAGCATCCATCCATTGTCTACACCCACTTATCATTTCAGGGTTGTGGGGGGGATGGTGCCTCTCTCTTGCTGTCATTGGGCAAGAGGTGAGGTACTCTCTCTGGATATGTCACTCATCCATCACAAGTACACATAGAGTTAACCACCAATAACTCTCTGCTCATTTAGAGAGACTAATTTACATGCATGCATGTTTTTAGACGGTGGAAGAAATCTGAAGAAGCCAGAGGGAACACTCAAACTTCATGCAGAAGGAGGCTGGGATTTGAACCAAACACATTATTGTCACATTTTAGTGCTAACAACTGTTCTACCAAGCAGCCCCACATATGACCCATAAAAAAGGGTGTTACTGAGAAACATGTTCATGTATTGTAAAGTATATTCATTCAGATATTTTGTTTTTTTGTTTTTTTATACTTTAAGTGAAAACTAACATTTATTTTATTTATGGATTTGCTAATATATTTATTATTCAAAACTTTTCAATGTCCAATGTTTATGTATATCAGCACTATATATTGTTTGCTATGTGTTTGCCATTATTTTAGGTTTTAATCACCGTTTGGATGTTAAACATTTAGTAGTTATTGTTTTTCAAACATTTCCTATTTATTTCCTGTGTTTGCTTATAGCACAATTGTGTTTCCTCATCCCCCATGACTTGATTGTCTTAATAGTTATTCTTTTATTAAATATGTGTAGTGCTTTTCAGTTCATAAGTTTTCAACCTGAGAAAATAAGACTTGTGTTATTGGAAAAGAGGGAATAATTGTTTGACAGATACTCCCAGAATTGTTGCAAGGTATTTAAAGAAATGAAAGATTGTTCCATACATAACAGGTTTTATCATGCCTGGTCAATCATATTCTTGTACTAAGGTTTCTTCGTATCTACACCAAGACGACTGAGGACTGCATTTAAAATTCTAGAAAATGAAAAATTTGAGCGCCCAACGTGGGGCTCGAACCCACGACCCTGAGATTAAGAGTCTCATGCTCTACCGACTGAGCTAGCCGGGCTGCGGATTTCAGAAAAACAGGTGATACTTTTCCTTCACAAACCAGCATTCTGTTTAATACTGCCCTCTACTGTTTACAAGCGATTCCTTCGAGTGAAATACCTTTATAGCAGAAATAAAATATAGTATTATCTGCTTATGTTCGGCTGTAAGTTTAATTTCAAGACAAAGTACTGAAGACAAATTAATAATCTTGTATTTTATTGACAAATAGTGACTCCTTTTTAAAATTCACTAAGTAACGGTTGGTTAAAAATAATTGTGAGCAGTTAGTGTGCTTGGTAGCTAAATGTGCTACGTACGTCTATTCCGTAACATTACATGGATAACTTTGGACAGTAATGGGCTTAGAAATACTACATCCAAACTGATTAAAACATGTATGTTCATAAATACTGAAATATTTGCATAAAACCTGTTGAGAATTGTAAATGGACATACCTCTCAGGCGACACCAATGTAATGCCAACACAAGCGCAACTTCCGGTCACTGAAACAAAGGACAAAAAAGCGGAATGACTAAAAGAAGAAGCTATGAAAAATAGCAAAAAATTGTTCTCAGATAAGATTAGCAATACATCAATATATTTTTACTCAAACAGAAATTAAACATTATAATCCAAAAAAGTAGTCAATAATTGTGAAATGGAATGGGAAAAATGCATTTTCCGTATTTACAACTAAAATCTGAAAATCTTTCTGCAATGCCAATTCACAACGTAGGCTATCACAGGCTAGCCTACGTTTGCCTACAGATGGCAAACAGGTCTAGTCCATATCCAAATCCATCCAATCTGATCCAAAGTGTATTCAGTCCAATTTATACAAGTCCTATTTAAACTACAAAAAGCCAGATTTAAACTGAGATTGTGTGCAAACTGTTTAATGTTAGCAAAGAAACGTGTTTTATCAATTAAGCTCTTTGATGCAATCTCCCCTCCTGAGGATTGTAGGTGACATTTGAGTTGACAAAATACAATTTGAAGATGTGAAAAACCTCACCGGACCACCTGATCAGTCTACTTTGACAACTTGAGGTCATAAACAAATATGCACCAAGCGAGGTATACTTTTTTATGTGAAATAATTCTAAAGGAAGAATATGAAGCAAATTATTGCCAGCAGTAATTCAAAATAATACAGTGAGTCAGTTTTTGCTTCAGCAACAAAAAAACCTCTGTTTTAAAGGAAAACTGCATCAAGATGTCGAAAGACTACTGCAATCTTAAAATTATACAATAATAGAGCGTTTTCAGTCAGAGGCTTTTTCAGATTTGCTGTGATACCTACTGCTACATGATATAATTTTTTGCACAGCAGCTAAGACAACTTTCAAGAAACTTCATTTATTACATTTAATTTCCCTTTTTTGTATTTATGAATTGTATTGACAACTATTCTCTTTAGAAGGGTAGTCTGTTATTTTTACATAGAGTATGTTGTCAAAAGTATAGAAGATGATTAGGACCAGATTAAAGTCAGAATTCAGAGTTCTTTCTGGGTATTCTGACGTTAATATGCCACGTAAAATGTAATTTCAATCCATTGTGACCCTCCCGGTTCACCTCCTTACACAACTCACAGCTCTCTCATTAAAGATGGTTGCTCCTATGCGCCATCTGAATTAAAATCTGAATTCTGAGAGGGGGGGGGGGGGAATCAGGATTCTGAGATTAAATAAAGTAAAAAAAAAATCAGTAGCTCTAATTCTCTTTCGTACTAACCTGACCGTTATCTCTTCACTTTCAAAAACATTAGAACGCAGATCGCGTACGTGGAGTACGTGATGACATCACGGCGTAGAAGGGTTCTCCTTCTACGTCAACGACGCTGGGCGGTTCATGAATGGGGCTCTTAAGTGGGAGGGCCGCTGATCTGACTTTAGCAGGCAGGAGGAAGAAAGTGGGTGATGTGCTTTGCTGCGATGCTCCTTCATGACTGTTTTTAAACAGCCCAGCAGCGAGAGGTTGTCTGTGTTTGCGGATTGTAGCGGAGGGATCTCCACCCCGCAGGGATAGCATCCTTCGGCTGAGACGAACAGGCCAGCGGCCACAGCAGTAGCAGCAGCGGAACCAGAGAGAGGCAGAGTCGTGTCGATGAGCCATGGGGTTCCGCAAGAAAAACAAGAGCCCACCAGTGCTGAGCCACGAGTTTGTGATCCAGAATCACGCCGACATGGTTTCCTGTTTGGCCATGATCATCCTCCTCGGCCTAATGTTTGAGGTACTCTGTGTGTGAGTGGAGCTGTGAAACGCTGCTAGCTGACGTTAGCTCACATGACAGCAGTACTCAGTAGCAGGGCGCTAGCGTGTCTCCTTCCCTTCTCATGTGTCTCTGATTGCCAAAGAAGATGTGCAGGAGGCCCGCTGGCTCTCTCTGCTGATTCACCGCCTTCCACTGTAGCTAACCAATGCTTTGGTCAGCAAGTTGATCAGATTGAATGTCTGTCTGGAGGCTGCAACTAAAGCTGACAAGTACTCCGCCACGGTTGAATAAAACCAAATGGCTTTTCTCTCACTAACCTGTCCCCACCCCAGATGAATCATTCAGACTTCTACGATCCATTTTTGAATTAAACTATTCTCATTATAAATGTCATTTTTACATAATTAATTTAAAGTGCAACACACACAATCCATAAGATGTAACTGTGGGAGGAGTGATGCACCTCCTCACTTATTTACCCCTCCAGGCAGCTCCTGGATATCTCTATAGGTCCCAATTATGATAATTTGTGAATTCGGGCTCTTTCAGAGCTGCTTAAATCACACACTTCTTGACTATAGGGTACAGTGAATTTATTGGATCTTACCACCTTTCCCCATTCAAACTCCATTTTTTAATTGGTTTCCAATCGTTTCAAATGTTATGTTTTATTATTTATATATATATATATATATATATATATATATATATATATATATATATATATATATATACATAACTGCACATCATATATATGATGTGCAGTTAATCTACTAATTTTAGTAATTGGGATGGGTGGAAATGGAACATTTGCCCCCATATTTTTCTTTATGGGTTAATACCATAAAGAAAAATATCCATGTTGCACATATAGATGGGGTAAACATAAGCCTTTCTGTGTTTGTTTTTTGATCACCAAAGCTGAAATTTAAGGAGCTAAGACTGTCTAAAAATAAGAAGTGTTTTTATTTCATTGTCTGCTATTTTAGTTTTGCTATTACTTTTATTATCAAAAATTCCAGTTTGCATATATGGGACTGGAAGGAAAGCTTCTTTTTTTTTCTTAAAAGTGACTTCAATAACTAAAACCCACCTTTAACAAGGTAAAAGCCCAGAAAACTGTTGGAAATTTATGTTTATTGAGAACTGATGTTGCTGATGTCTTTCAAAGCAAATGGAGCACTTTGTGTTCAGGGAACAACAGTGGAGGATTGTATTAAAGCAGCTACACAGAATCTTGTCTAATTATAATCTAAATCTGTCATGTAATGTGCATTCATAGGGAAATTTTTTTTTGAAAAAACCTGGATACATTTAATGATACATGGCAATCTTTAAAAAAAAGTATTTGGTTTGTATTCTAGGAAGCTAAGTAGAGCACAAAGTGATCTTAAAAAAACATCAGTGATGAAAACTGAAGCAATTAAAATTAATTTTGATTATTTCTTGTCACTCCAGGTCACGGCAAAGTTTGCCATCATGTTCATCACGGTCCAGTACAATGTAACTCAAGTTCTCGGTAAGATTGTTTGCTGCATTTCTCCTCATTCCTGTTTTTCTTACTCCGCTTTAATTATCATACCTTTAGGTTATTTTTAATAATCTAATTTCCTTCTCTCTGCAGATGAGAAAAGCGAGCCAGTAAATCTTTACCAGTACGGCCCTAAAGATGTGGCTACAGTGTTTTTCTACCTGCTCATAGCAGTCATCCTTCACGCCCTGATTCAAGAGTATATTCTCGATGTGAGTACAGTTTGACGCCACTTTTCTCACAAATTGTTTATCAAAAATGTATGGCTGAAGAAAAGCGTCAAATATATTTATATTTTTAAGGAACTCTTAAGGACTGATGGAAGCTTTATTCGCTTAAAAACAGTCTATTTTTTTCTTCTTTTCCTTTTATCCAAAATGATCAAAGCATCACAGGCTTTTTTTATTAAAATATTCTAATATAAAAAAAGTGGAACATTCTTTAAAGCATACCTTCTCTCTTCATAAGACTGTTTTCTGTGTATATATTAATACACAGAAAACTGTTCATACTGCAGTAATCCAGCTCCTTTTTGAAAGAACCCTTCTCAACACACTTCACTTCAAAGGGCCGATTCATGAGCTTTGTGATTGGATTTTTCTATTTGTATGTGCTTGCAATCATGCGTATGCCTCCTTTCCACACAGAAATAGGCAATGAACTTTGTTTGCAATGAATGTGTTAAGATTGTTTTTTTAATGTCACACTATTGTTATTAGTTTTGGTTGTACTGCTCTTGTTTTGAAAAACATGTTTTTTTAATCAGAAAAAAATGTCCTCAGGCAGCTTTTGCTTATTTTTTTCTTTATTAATTTGTGCTTCTACTATATCAAATGCAGTTGTCTCAAAAAGAGGTAAAATAAACTACTATTACATTTTAAAGATCATGCGTCATTAAAATTAAGAAAGTAAAAGAACTAATGACACTGTATGTTTTATTTGGGGGGTTTTAAGCCGGGTTTTGTAAAGTACTTAGCAGACATTTTATTACCTGCAGTAGAGAAGCTTCAGGCTTATCTTATTTTCTTATTAAGGAACCATGCTTTTGGCTATGTGGACTAATGCAAATTCAAGTGAGTCTACTCAACTTGAAACAAATGAAGCCCCAAACCTTCCTATTATAATAATTTTTGTTTATTTTTACTTTTGAAGAAAGAGTGTACATGTTGCTCACAAAGTCTGCCAGGAGCGATTATTTATTTATTTATGTCTGTGTAAAAAAAAAAAAATGTATTTGGTAAGTTTGAGTTGATTTAGATTATGGAAATTTTCATTTTAACGAGGCCACCACTAGAAGCTGTTAGTTCATTGCTTCCAGTTGAATTTCTCTCTAACTTCCCATGCACTGTTCACTCGTAGCTACTGCCCACAGCCCTATAATGATCTGCACTCTGTGTAATTAAGTTGTATTGTGTGTTTATTCTCCATTTCAGAAAATTAATAGGAGGCTGCACCTGTCGAAGACCAAACACAGCAAGTTTAATGAGTCTGGCCAGCTAGCAGCGTTCTACCTGTTCTCCTTTATCTGGGGCTGCAGCATCCTAACAGCGGTACAAGGCTCAGGAGTCTTAGAAACATTATTACATGTTGTCTGAGGCTTCATCTTTATGAGGGTTTTACTTCTTACTTTGACAGGAGGAGTTTGCAACAAATCCCACTTTCTTATGGGAGGGGTACCCACACACCAACATGGTGTAAGTATAGATGCCTTTGAGAGCTTTGTGGTATAAGGTCACACTGTGGAACGATGTTAAAAGTTTATTTAAAAGTAACTCTGTTGAAGCACAGTCTGAAATTGCTTTCTTCCAGAGTTTTTCCTTTTACTAAACAAAGTGTTCTGGGTATGTTTGGTATTCAAAATTTGTTTATTCATCTCTACGCTTGTCTCTGCATGTCTCTGAATTTTAGTTAGTAGTAACAAAAATATTCTACATGTATAAAATAAAACTAACGTGTCTTAGTCTGTTGTTTATTGCTCAATCTATTTTCTCTTTAGTTTTCAGGTTAAATTCTTCTACATTTGCCAAATTGCCTATTGGCTCCATGCACTTCCTGAGCTGTACTTTCAAAAAGTACGAAAGGTGAGGTGGTCTGTGCTTATTTTTTCATTTTTGTTTATTTTTAATAACAGCATTTCATCATTATATAATCATAAAAAGATTATTTTTAAGATTACTTTTATCAAGTTTGTTTAGATTGATTTTGTTTTTTGCTTTTTTCATCGCTTTTAAACATATACGGTAAAATATCAAAGTTAGTTGGGTTGGTTTTATTTTTAAATATTTTAATTACCCACATATTGTTTAGATGTGGCTGTCCCAGAAAGCCTTAAAAATAAATGAATAAATGTCATTTTGCCACTTGGTTAATTAAAATAATCTTTTGACATAAAAAAACAAAACAAAAAAAACACACAAACACAAATGTGCTTTTGTTTCCAGCTTAGCTGTGTTTACCTACAGTACCTTTATGCTTTTGTGAAATTCTGCTTATACTAACAGTAACTCTGCTTGTCTGTTTAATTTCCATAGGAGGACATCCCCCGCCAGCTTTATTACATTTGCCTTTATGTTGTCCACATCTCTGGTGCCTACATCTTAAAGTAAGTCAGAGGGGTAATTATTTGTTTGGAGATTTTTACAAGAATACCTTCATTAAATCAATCGTATGATCTCTAAGCAGCTTCTAAAGAGATAGTTTAATGACTATTTTAGTCATTAAAGTTTAACATCCGAACAACAAGGCTGCTGACTGACACTAATCTGCTCTCTGTAATTAATTACTTATGAAGTTGTAATAGTTGCTGGGTTACTGCAGTACCCTCTTCTCCATACATGCACTCTTATTATGTTCTTTTTCAGTTTTAAAGTCAGGTCAGCCACCTTTTCCTGGTCAGTCGATTTCAACACCGGAAGCTTTCTAAAAGCCTTTTGACCTCAGACCTCACTGTTTCAGTCTTTGGAGTCAGTTCTCTTTGTTCATCTTCTTTCCTTCATTATTGATCTCAGATACAGAGATGCTGTCGAGCCCACAACATTTGATATGGAAGGTGGTACATTTTAATGCTTCACTTTAGTTGACAGGGTATCCATTCTTCCGTCAGTTCAATCAACCTTCCACAGAACAATCTATTGATTTGTTCATCCAGCAGTTTGACCATTCAACCAAACATTCATCCTTTTACCAATTTGCCCTCCTGTTCATTCATTCATTCATTCATTCATTCATTCATTCATTCATTCATTCATTCATTCATTCATTCATTCATGTGTCCATCCATCTTTCCATCCATTTGTACATCTTCCTAAGCAAGGCGAGTTTATTTGTTTAGCAGTACTTAAAAACTAAGCAACAAACCTTACGTTTTTCCATTGTCGTCATCAGAATCATCACAAAATTTTGGAATAACTACTAAAATTTTATTTCCAACTTTCCTTTTCTGTTTATCCATCAATCAAAACATCAATCTACCCCTTTGACGATCCTTGTGCCAATCATCTGTCCATTCATTATCAAATTATCCATATCTTGATCTCGCCATCTGTTTTTCCGTCCATGTATAGATGAAACGGAGACTTATCCAACTCCAGCCTTTGAGGACTGGAGTTGAATACATATGCTTTACTTCGCCCATGCATCCCTTCCAACGCATCTGTCCATCTCGTTTATTTCTAATTTGACCATTATCCATCTGTTCATCCCTTTTACAGATTCTGTATTCAAAGCAGGACTTCAATAACAGGGTATTATTTAACTTTTGTATCGGTATCTTAAAAATGTATCAGAAAAATTCAAGTACAGAAAAGTGTGAAACTTGATCCTAAAAGATTTGTTGGAACCCGGAAGTTAAGTTTTCCGTCTTCAGCTGATTCTTTACTGCCGTCCCTGTTTGTTTTTCAGCCTCCACCGACTGGGCCTGGTGCTGTTAGTCCCTCACTACCTGGTCGAACTTTTGTTCCACGCTTCACGCCTTTTCTACTTCAGTGACGAGAACAAGCAAAAAGGGTATTTGTTTTATTCTCATTAAGTTTTTTTAATATCGGTTAATGGTATTTAACAGTATCTTTTATTTTTGGTTCTAGCTTCACCTTGTGGGCGCTGCTTTTCGTCATTGCCCGCCTCCTCACCCTCACGCTGTCAGTGCTGACATTTGGTTTTGGTCTGCCCCGTACGGAAAACCACGGTTTTTCCTTGGCAGAAGGCAACTTTAATGTGCTCACCGTCAGGTATGCCCAAGAAAAAGCTCTCAGTGCTTCAGTGTATACTCAGCAAACATCCAGATGGGAGTAAAATAAAGTAAACTGTATCCTCTCAGGATGACCTGCCTATCAGCCATCTGTCTGACGCAGGCCTGGATGATGTGGAAGTTCATTAATTTCCAGTTAAAAAAGTGGAGAGAGCACAGCCAAAACCAGGCATCAAAGAAGAAGACAGTGAGCCCAAAGAGCAAGCCTCATAAAAGAGAAACTATCAAGGGTAAGTCTGCACAAATGCAGTGTTTCCTGTTTGCTGCAGCGCAGCTTACCTGCTATAATTACTAATTCTTCACTCAACTCGTCTTGATAGGAGGAGCTGCCAACGGAGTTGTGAAGTCTGAGGATAAACTGTCACCACGAGCAAGAAAAGCCAAAGCTTCATAAAATCGGACAAGCTTGGGGAGATGAGAAAATAATTTCTGATAATGTGATATTACAGGTGGTTTCAGGCTGCAGGAAACTTTTTAATAGTTCTCATAACAGTGTAAGGCGGATTCCTCTCTTTGTTTATATTTGCGCTGCAGGAACCATGGCCTCTTTGCAGAGCTGCTTTTAACGAGGGTTTTCAAGATCCTGCTTCAGAATATTAGCCCTCCGTCTGCAATCGAGGACATAGGTGGCCCAGTTGCATATAGATTGGTAGAGTCAGTTGTTCACTTGGTCATTATCTGGTTTTTAGAAATGTCTCAAACTGTACACAACAGATTTGAGAACGTTCACCAAAATGAAGCGAAACAGAAGGTAGGTCCAATCTTACCTGACTGAGAGAATTTCTAAATAAAATATGCAGGAAATTCAGAATTGCATAGAGAAAATCCAAGATTACACTCATGATGGTAGAGAAGCAAGTGGTAAAACTAGACTCAACATTTTAAGTATTTAATTTAGATAGAAGTTTAGAAACCTTAAACTTCCAGGGTTTTTTAAAGACGCTCCAGGACAGTTCACTGCTTCATCAATTCTCACACTCATTTCTTCTCCACCCACCTCAGTTATCAGATAGGGGGTAACGTATGTCCAGGACTCAACATTCCCTTTAGGAAGTGGCATAACATCAATTCTGTCCTGACTTGGTATATAATGCTCTTATATTGTGTAAGCAGACATTGGTCCCGAATCACACATTCTTTTTATGTATTGTAAAGGAGGAGTTAAAATTTTCAATTTAACCTTGTACTGCTAATTTAATAAACATAAAATATTTAACATATCTAAATGCTCATTAATAGCAGAGTTTCACAATACCAATATTTTGAGGACAAATTAGCACCATATAAAATTTTGTTACTTTGTAATTCATCGTTTAGGCTAATATTTATCAAGCCCTCAATGTTTTTATCAGTGTGATGTGACTTGGTTCTACCTTCAATTTAAAAGAACAATGTTTTTATTTTGTTTAAAAAACTACTTATTCAACAGATTTATTTCTTCAGGTTCTTATATCTTAATCAGATTTTTCACTAACTCAAAACACTAGGGTCGAGAAGATTTCCAGCTCTTTCTGGAAATCTGTCTCTCTTCTCTTTGACATGGGCCAGTAGCATTACAGTTCTTACTTTTGTTAGTGGTCCAAAAAGGGTGGAGTGGGATTCAGGCAGAAATGTTTGGTGGAGCTCACACATGGTGGATCTTCAAAAATAATCTGAAATGTGAATTTTCTCTCACCAGGTCAATTTGGCTCAACTTGGTCTAGTTGACCTGGCATGAGAGGTCAATTCAAAGTCTCAGTCATGTTCAAGATGTAAAACAATCACTGAGTGACATCGTACAATTTAAGTTGTAACATGGCTCTTTACAAAACCAGAGCCATGTTTGTCATGGAAGATCCAGGAAATTCTCGACTCACTAAAACAATTGAATCTTCTCATAACTCCTCTAACAGGAACTTCTCAATCACACCCAAAAAAGTCTGGTTTGGCCAAAATGGAGAAGGGATGAAATGACCAGCAATTTCAGAAAACTGATCGTTTTTTCTTTTTCTCCCAACTCTGCCTAAGTTATTTAACGCAACATACACACAGAGACTCGGCTCTGATTTTGGGGGTCCTTTTGTTGTGGCTTTAATTTGAATGTTGCAAGCATGACTGACATTGCCACAATGATCGTCTGACAACTGCTATGCAATCACTGCAAATTTTTTTTCTGGCAGTGCAAAGGCAGGCAAAAAAAATAGAAGTTGTAGTATTTCTTATTACTTTGCTGTATGGGGGATTCCTATAACTATAGGTTCTCCAAGAGTTCTTAGAAAAGTTTGGTCAGAAGAAACATTGTTTCTTATAAAATCTAAAAATGCATCTGCTGCTCTTTTGGGGAAAATGAAACATTTTTGCGCACTAAGAAACCTTTATATGAATCCCCCTCTGGGGTTGAAAATCCCCCTTTCTGAAAATTTCAGTGTTACTGTGAGTTGCAAGTGTTCATTGTTCTTTCGGGTTTGCTGAATGGGGATGTTGCCTGGGTACTGCTGGTTTTGATGCTTTAACATGATGGATTAAGCTATTTGAAGTGTCCTTTTTGTGTAAAACAGCGATCACTCCTTGGAAAAAAATTTTAAAACGGAGTACTCCTTCAGTAATTTCACATGGAATCCCTTCATAATTCCTTACAAAGCCAATACTTGACTTCAGGGGAACATAAAGTGTTCAGTGCACAGATTAACAGCACAGGGTGTCATTTTAAGTGTTGGCCTTGTTAAACATTCTGCTGTTTTCCAGGAAAAGATGCAAAATGAAATACGAGAGGCAAATATTTGTGAACAACAAAGTCTGTGCTGAACTCTCAGAACATTTACTGCCATTATTTGACAGCCTCTGCCATTGAAGTCCGACATGTTTCAGGATTGAGGCACTTAAATATTTCAGCCACTACTCTGGTATTCAAACCTGGATTGGGGGTTCGTCCGGGATGGGAGACTCATTAAGGGTAATCCGTAATCAAACTTGTGATGCTGTATTGTTTGTATACAGTTAAATCTTTATATTGGCATGATGGAAATTATGTTTGCTGAGGATGCATTTTGGTCTTTTGTATGGCAATGCATGATGGTTTCAGGCTAAAGGCTTGTACGGCTAGTTTCTTGTGCTGTTGAGTTTTCATCTTTTACATACTACTACAAACACACAAACATTAAGTGACCTTTTTTAACAACTGCTGCAAGATGTTTCAGTTATTTATTTTTGTCATAAACAACAGAGTTATTATTTTATATGCTTTTAAAAGCTATAACCAGCAAACACAGTGGTACATAGCAACTGCATTTAATCAATCCAAACAAAACAATCTTTCTTCAAGTGTCCTTACAAATGCTGAGGGTTTATATCACTCCTTCTGTTTGCATTTTTTGCAACCCTTTGGTATCAGGGGACAAGCTATTTACCGCTCACACCATAACTTGCGTCCCATGGTTTAATGGGAGGTGTGTTTGTGAGGGACTGTGTTTTGTATGCGTGTGCACTTGTTCTTGTGCGTGTACAGTGTTGTTTAGCTCGTAAATTATAACTGGGAATGATGGTTTATTGCTTGTCTTGTTTAAAGGAAAAAAAACATGCCTGTGTGCGGAGCATGGAAAAGTGACAATCTGTTCAATGACTCCTGCCTGTTGTTGGATATTTTTTATTATTTCTTTCTTTTCACCACTGGTACTATACTTTTTACCTGTTCTGGTATGACCTGCCTAAGGCTCCCAAAATGCTGTGTGTAAAAACACTGAATTGTGGATTCTTGTTTTGTTTTGGTTCTTGTTTGTTTTGTTTTTTTGGTTGGTGCGATACTAAATGCTTCTGTGTTTAATGTGTCTGCCCTGCCACTTGGGGCATGCTCTTGTCTCCCTGCTTTGCCTTTTCAATGATCCTGGCATTGCCCATGCACTCTTTATGATTGTGGATGGAGTTTCTGGGCACAAGATGTCCCTTCCCAGGAAAGTCTGAACTAAATGGCTGCTAACAGTTTAGAGACTGAGATCGATTGGTTATAATAGCCCTAAATATTCCATGGGTCAAAATATTAACACACAATGTTAAACATGCTCTATATGCTTTTATTTTAAAAACAAAAGCAACAATTATTCCTATTAATTGTAAAATAATAATATATATTACATTTACCCCAGTCCTGATGAAACATACGCTTGTATGGGTGTTTCTATGATTGGGTTTTTTTAATAAACGTTTTGAGTCCTTAATATAACATACATATTGATATCTAGTGTCAATCTATTGTCTGCAGTTACACTGTCTGATTTCCATGCCATTTAAAAAAAAAATTAAGCCTATTTAGTTCCACAAAACCTGAAAAATGATGCTAGTTTGCAGAAGTTATTTGTTGATTCATTTCTGTTTAGCTTTAAAGCCTTTTTCACCCAATGGCGTTCTGCTTACAATGGGGAACAATGGCATTACGTTTTACAACTCCAAAAACAATATTTCTGAAGCAATGTCTAAGTTCGTCTTTTGAAAATTCGCAGGAAACCCAACGAAATCTTGGGGCAACGATGCTAGTAGCTTAGCATTTAGCTAGCTACGCCAGAAAAAAAAAAGTCAGTCACAACCATTATGTTGAGTCAGAAGAAACGATAAAATTGCTTATTCAACGTGATGCTTTGTTAGTCGCATAGCTTTCTTGGTCAGTTGTGTCGTCACTGACCTACAATCACTGGTTGTGACAAAATAATTGTTGCTAATCAGAAATGGGAGAATTGTAAGAACAGTAGAAACTAAAGCATCCATAATGTTAGATAGATCTAATTATTCCTTTCTATGTTGTTTTACTACTTGGTTTGCAAACATATTTATAAAAATTTGCTAAAGCCTGAAGCAGGGACTAAATTGGCAGATGTCTGTTTTTATTGAGATTACCATAACTTTTTTCAGTAGGTTTGAATTAATTTGTCAGTCTTCTGACTAGTAAATTTGATTTTGATCACAACTTGGTAATTTTGTCAGCTATATTTTACATTTCAGTTAACACATTTTACTATATACATATATCCTTTTAAAAATGTATATTTACAGTTTAGATATTTATCCTAGGTGTATACAACTAAAACTATTTCTTTTTAAATAGATTAACTTTTATTTTTTTATTTTCAACTGCTTTAAGCAGCATGTCCTCTTAATTGTCGCATCCTCCCAGATGACTTGCATTTTTCTTTCAACAAAAATATAAAATTTTATCATAGTTATTCTGGAAGCAAAGGGTTGAAACAATTTTCTGATTGTCAGCAATCAGGACATCCCTAATTATTAGGTATGTTTATGTCATCTATCCTATTTATTTAAATTTAACACTAACCTATGTGAAAATATGAGATTAACACTCGTAGCATATGGAGTATAACAAGATGGTAAATTCGTCAAGGTCTTTGCTCCAGTAGCAAACCAACTGTAGTTTTCCCACCATGGCTGAAAAACTACAAATGGCTAACTAAGGGAAAGTAAAACTGGAACACAATATGTTGTGCTATAAACAACCTCTGAAAACTCCAGTAACTCCAGACATTCATCTGGCATCTTAATGAATGGTCTTAAAATCTTAGGAAGAGTATGATGGAAACTTGTGTGGTTTTGAAACTGTGACTTTTTAAAACCTTGGTTTCCCGAAAACGGCGTACACGGAAGAACACGAGGATCCAAGCTTTAGTAACTTGGGGGTTTTGGTTGCCTTTAAGAGCAATTTGTGTAACATTTATGTGGCATTGTCAAGGGAGAAAAGGAAGAGCAGTGGAGTAATATACCAGCCTCTTATTAAACTATTTTAGAAGCAAAATATTAAAAAAGAGAGAAATGTACACTGTACTTAATTATGTGTCAGATTTTTAAGCTATTTTTATAAGGGGAGGAAAACTGTTGACTGTTTAGTATACACGTGTGAATATTTGTTTTGCATCCATGTTATGAGTTGTTTGGGATATCATTTTTAAATAGAATGACGCTTGCTGAATTGTTAAGTGTATACACATTGTGGTATGAGTGTAAACTTTATATAACCTATTGGTTTATGTAAAATCATGGCCTTATTAGAGCAAGTTGTACTCTGCTGTATAACACTTAGCTGCAGATGTACATTGCAGCTTTCACAACTACACATTTTTTATAGTTACAATGAGGTGTTTTGTTTTTTTGGAGCAGGAGTTCAGTATGTGGATTATTTCCTGTGAAGATGTAAAACTTCCCCCCTCACTCTGACACAAAACATTAAGTTTAAGGAGAATAATTCTTGTTTATTGTTTTTGTTTCTTTTTGCATTGTGTGCATTACGCACCACAACACTGCTATTGGTGAAATACAAACTGGACTGCATTTTCATGATTGTTGAAAACTTAAACAGAAAGCAGCAAGGAAATAAACATATGTGGAGCCTCTCAGTCCTCAACACTCCTGAAATATATATATATATATATATATATAACACTAAACATTAAAGAGGCACATTTATTGTACTTTCTGAACTGTACCTAATTGTACAAGTTTTTTTTTTTTTTAATTTGCAGCTTCTTTATAATGTTTTTGTATATTTTTCTTTTGAAATATGTCACTTCTGACCTTCTCTGAAAATATAGATAGATAGATATAAATATATATTTATGCAAATTGTTGCTTATTTGTTTTTTGTTTTTTTTCTGTCACTTTTTTATTTTTATGTTTGAATAAAGCTTTTGTTCACTATCCAAAACTTGCACGTATGTTTTTAGCATAATTTTGTCTGATCTCTTCATCGGTCTCCATGGGAACTTGATGGAAGAACACACAAAGTGCACAGAAAATGATGACTGCGAACAATCATGTTTTTAAAATGGACCAATATATTCTCCGCAGGAGACGCTTGATGCATTTGCTGTGAAGCCCTGTGTTATTTCAGGTTCATTTTCATAAACTAGAAAACATTTGATAGTACATATAGTTTTGCTTTTTGAGTTACATAGTTTCATATGTTTAAAGCGTTCATTCCTGATAATTTTAATGTAAATTTTAAAATGTGAATCTAAGCATAAGAACAAAACAAAAAATGTTCACGCAAAAGTTTCACCCTATCACAAAGTATATACGCGCACCGTAGCATATGTATTCAGATTGGTTTGGATTCCTTTTACATAAATTAATGCATTGTCTTTGATGTAATAACCCTGTTGTTAAAGCCCAGCTTGCTCTGAAAGTGGATTCAGCTCATCTTCATTGTTGAGTCTGGTGTTTCTCTTTTAAGTACTCCATAGATTATCTGTGGCGTTTTGGTCTGGTGAGTTTGCTTGGAAATCAAGCAAAAGGCGTCGGTACCTTTGGAAACACGGGTAGGCGCCAAGTCCTGCTGGAAAATGAAATCAGCAGTTTCATGAAGTTGTGAACAGATGGAAGTATGAGGTGCATTGGACCAAGTCCAACATAATGACACACCACCCTAAATTATTACTGACTGCAGAACATCCCACTGAATCCTGAATAACTTGTGAATATGTCATTTCATGACTGATTCTTTCCCAAAGTATCAAAAAGACTTTGTTTCACAGTCCTCCGCAGTTTCAGTTATCCCTTGTCACTTGTGTACTTTTTTCTTCCATTCAATTGTCCCTTTAATACACTTTGATTCATCCCTCTTTGAACATCTGCTGCTTTGGCAATGGCCTTCTGTGACCTCTTTGTTGGACAGCTGTCAAGTTAGCAATCTTCCTCATGACTTTGTGGGGCTTAATTTACATAATGAAATTTCTCATTTATTCATTTTAAGCAATGTTTATATTTTCAGAGTAGCTAAATGTTTGGTTTTTATTAACTAAGCCATAGATAACAGATATTTATCTTCAACACTGCAAAAGCATAACATTTTACCAAGCTTTTTTGTTCTAGTTTCTTGTGAAAATATCTTGGAACACTTGAAATAAGGCAAAACTAACTTATACATAACTTTTCAGTAAGCCATAGAAGATTGGTTTAAGTAAATAATTCCCTAATATTTTAAGAAGTACTAGTTTGAGTGGCAGATTACTTCACTTACAAGATAAGTTTCCCATGTTATAGGTAAAAGAGTCATTTTTAGTCAACATTAAGAAATTACTTATGTAAACCAAGCTTCAATATGTTTTGAAAACGTGTTTGTAAGTTAGTTGTTTTTATTTCATGTGTACTACACACTAGACATTACACCTTACACAAAATCTTGGCAAGATTTTGTATGTGGGATGGGTTTAAAAGGTCAGTAATTGAGAAGGAAAAGTGCACCGTCGTCTGTTTGTTTTACCTAAATACCACCAGGGGGCAACGCGGAGCTGCTTGCCTGAGGGACAGAGGCAGTCTGAGGGCATGGCTGCAAACAAACCTGCATTAATAAATCAGTAGTCAGTGGCAGAAAGACAGAAACATTGTTTTATGAAGAAATATTTTGCACATCACCCTCTCACAGACAGAAGGGCCAAAGAAGCAGCAACGATGGTCTGAAAAATATCTTAATCTGGATATAATCCTGTTTTTCAGGCAGAAAATCTACACCTTCCTGTTTTTTTGACAGCTGGGGCATTGGAAATCTGACATCCATGAAGGCTGAAGAAGAATCACGGCACACACAAGAGACACCTGCAGCTCCCAGCCCAAGCATTGTGTTGTTTCAGACTAATGGCTTTTCTCCAGCCGATCAGACAGCTTGATGGATCAGAGGGAACCAGAGAGGCAGGCCGAAGCTCTGCAGGGTTAGCGCAAGGACAGGAGTTCACTAACATGCTCTCCATCACTGCACAGGCGCTCGCTGATTGCTGCATGCTAAACCCAAACATACAGTGCTGGAATATTCTCGAGGTGGTCCCAAAACGCAGGGAATAAAAGTTTAAAAAGCAGGGACAGAGTGAGACATTCTTCGTTTACCGCCCTCCATCCAATGAGGATAAATGTCCCGCTGAATCGTCAGTATTATGTGTAATTTCCATATAAATTAGCTTCATTAAACTGGGAGTACTTTCTTGTTTAACGAAGCTCATTTGGAATTCTGTATTTAATAAGACGTGTAATCCCAGACTTGCAGACTAATAGCCAACAATTAGCAGGACAGGAGCTTGTGTGTGTGAGAGTAGGGAAAGAAAGGGAGAGAGCGTTTAATCTCTCAGAAGTATTGTAGCCCTTCAGTGTTATTATCATTGATTGTCCCAAATAGGAAAATTGGACAGCAGCTGCTTTCCCAGTCTGGTTTATTTATGGTGATCCACCTAGCTTGAAGACATAAAAATGCTCAGAACCGTCCAGGTCATTTAAGGAGGAGCAGAAAAGGGAAGTGTGTGAGTGAGGTGTGCTGTAGAGCAGGTGCAGACTGATGAAAGGGGTGGGCGTAGATGGGATGAAAACATCTGGAAGGATCTAATGAGCATTAATGAAGAGTGGCCAAAATGATTTCTAAAGACGAAATATTAAGCCAATGCTTTGATAAGAATTTTGCTGAATAACAAAGACTGGGTGATGAGAGTTTTTAAACCCATGTTTGTTGGATCAGGAAATAAAACTCCTACATCACAAGCGAGAAGCAGAAAGATGACAAAAGAGGCAATGTTTAGAGTCACGGATAAAAACAAAGCTATATACACTCTTCAAATAAAAGATATAAATACTACCAATAGTAGTATACATGTCTGCACCATTTGGAGTTTGCATGTCTACAGTGCATTGTAAAGTATCCATACCCTGGAAATTGTTCAGATTATGTCATTTTAAACAAAGTTTTATTGGGTAGATCAACACAAACTTGTGCATTAATTGTGAAGTGCAGGGAAAAGGAAACATGGTTTTCATTTTTTTTAATTACAATTATTTTTAAGAATTAACATTTCAAACAATAAGCATGAATATCTATTTGTTTTAACTCACCTAAAGTGAGTTTCTTTTCCCTATTTATTTGTTCACAAAAGAAAAAAGCAAATAGTGATTAGGTTTGAACTTTGGGCCATTTGAGCATTACTATACTTTGATCAAAACCATATTTTCATATCTCTGGGTGTGTATTTAAGATTATTTGGAAAACTCCAGCTCAGCTCATTTCTACCGGAAATGTACTGAATTCAGCATGGAGAATTAATTTTCCACTTCAAATAGCTTTTAGCCTTTAAGTCTAAAAGTTACAGTGTCATCTCATCTAATCACCTTGTTTGTTGGTTCCTTAATTTTTTAAAGCAAATTGCAAACAGGATTCTTTATGATTTTCTTTCATTGATGACCTTCTTCTGGCCAGTTTGAGCTGTTCAGCTTATTCAATATAAAACACTCAGACAAACATTATAGTTAGTACAGACAACACTCCAACTACAAATCAAGGAAATTCAAAACAAAGTCAATTAAAAAATAATTCATAAGTGTATAAATCAAAAAGGGGGAGGCTGAAACTACTATTATACATGTTTATGTGTTTGTTAAATATACAATTTTAACTCTTCACAGCTTTAAAAATAACAACAACAAAAAATAACAGAATACATCAACAATTAAATCCAGACTAGAGAAGAACCCTCATGCCTCAAAAAACAGAAATATTTCAATTATATTTCCAATATTCAAGTCCCTTTACAGTTCTCAGTCATTTTATATTTTAATTCCCAATACAGACAAATTTGTTTAGTGTATAACTCCAAAAATATTTGTTGACATAATTATTGAAAGTTTACCAACTGTGACTTTTGAAAGATGCTGTTCACTTTGGAAAGTATATTAAAGTTAAGAGGGGACTAATTTAAAATTTACACCACACTTTTCAGATTTTTTATTTGTAAAAAACATGTTGAAAACCATCAATTTCCTGTTACTTTACAGTGCCACCCTACTTAATGTTGTTCTATCAAATAAAATGCTAATGAAAGGCAATAAACCTGTCATTTCAATTTGACTAAAAATGTGAAAAAGTAAGAAATGTCAAGGGATACAAAGGAGAACAATAGAGAGGAGAATAATAGGCAAAAAATAATTAAAGATTGTAAGTTTAAACAGTACTGCTTTTGTAAAAAAGTTCATTTATTACAAAATAACTGGAAAAGACTCATTAAAATGCTAATTTAAATGTTAATCTGCTTTCAGAGCTGGATTCATATGATGGAAAAGAAACACCACTGCCACAGAGCTATGAGTTTTGTAAATATTTGTTTTATGATGCACTAAATAATTGCAAAGTAGAAGACAAAAAAATGCAGTTCTTAAATTTATTTGTGAACCTCTGGATGCTGAAAATTTCCCCATCTTTCTTTGTGAAATAGCTCAAACAGAGCTCAATTTCCACTTGTTCAAACCATTTTCATGCAGCATTTTGATCTTAACTCAATACTTGGCCATCTCATAACATTTGAATTTTTATTGAATAACATCTTTAAAAACAATCGTGCCCCAAAACAGGCACAGAATGAATATATTTTGAATGCCAGCAGATAAAAACAGATCAGATTATGCAAATGCACGATACTGTTTAGTTAATCAGATCACCAAATGGTTTTCACTGGCCTTTTCAATCTGATTTAACAATAAATCTTATAAAGCCTGATCAGCTCAGTCTGTTCTCACGCAGCCGGTTACAACCTGTTTTAAATTGTTGTTGAATAGCACACAAAGCTAATGTTGGCCTGGAAGGAACAAAGATACTCCTGTCTTTCTGGTATTTTTTGGGTTGTTTTTTAATAATACATGTGTTTAAAGGACATTTCCTCTCTGGAATAGGACAAAATTACTTCTTTTACTATTTCAGTGTTTTGAAACTGATCTATTGTCTATAGCTTTTGATAAACAATTTTTTTTAAATACATCTCTGTTAATTCATAATTAACTTTCAAAACATCAGCAGCGTGTACATCCCAACTCTGGTGGGTTTCTGTTTTCTACTACATGCATAGCTAATATGTTTGTCATGTAGAAATATAATATCCACCAAAGCTGATAGGTAATGCTGAACTGCTATCATTTTGAACATAACAGAAATATGAACAACAACTCCATGATTATCTGAAGTTAACTATGATGAGCTAACTATGCTCTTTCTATCCCAGCATGAAGCGGTGCAACGACAGGCTGTGGATCTGGAAGGTGAGCACTTAACAAGCACACACACATGTACGACAGCACGGTTCAGTCAGTAAATGGGACAGCTGACAGCACCAGGTCACATGAATTTACACAGTCTCATCAATCTCTTTGTTGGCTAAACTCTTGGCACCCAGTTTGTGCATTGAGATGGTAAACACACAGTCCCAGACACCATCTTCCTTCCTCAGTCGTTGCATTTCCGTTCCATTCTGGGGTTTTTTTTCTCACAAATAGCAACTTTATGGTCCCCTGAGGCTTTCAGGCCAACAATTTAACAATGGCGCCCATTTCTGCTTTAACTGCTCAATCATGTTGTATTGATTTTGCATTGCAGGATGCTGAGGGAAAAACAGAAATGAAGTTTGTCTGTAATTTGAGCCCCTGCAGATTTCACGTCCACTGGGAGGAAAATCCTTTTAAATCTCTGAGTGCCTTTAAATTTTGAGTAAAAACACACCTGTTTAGAGTTGTTTAAGAAACATAATCAGTGAAAAATTAATCAATATTTTGATATCTAATGATGACACTTGACAATTGCTGACTGTGTCTTCTACATCTGTTTTCTAGGGTGTGTTTTTATGATGTTTTAAAATTGTGCTATACAAACAAATTTGATTCATTAATTGTTGATTTCCGGGTTTAAGCTGCATTTTGCATTTGAACGGTATTGGTCGGTTTCTTACTGACCAATTCATTGCACAAGACAAGAATAGAAGCAAGCGTTCATTTCCAACAAAAATATCAATTTAAATTCATGGTAGCCTAATAAAATTTCTCTCAGTCCACTAGGATGGACATTCAAAACTATTTTTGAATGTCCATCCTAGTGGACTTCAGGAGTTGGAATATATTAGTCATAGTGTCTCTAAGCATTTTAATGTTTTTTTCAGATTTCACAATAAGTTTTACTTTTTAAGTTTTTTAGAGTATAAGACCTCAGACTTCATTGAACTGCTTGTAAAAAAATATATATATTATTTTCACTTTAATTTCATGCGAAAGAGGAGTAAAACTCAGTTGGCTAATCAGTTGAAAAGAAATTAAGTTTGAATGGGTTAAAATGGGAGCAAATTACCTTAGTCATTAGTTGAGATATTGCAATTATTATTTCCCCATCTCTCCTACATTCATTCTGTATATATTTTTTTTCCATGTTACCATTAAAAATGGGGCTTCATAATTTTAATAACAAACTGCTTAATTTAAAACATCAACAGCAACAACTGTGGACTGATTTGTCAGGTAATTTGAGAAAAATAAGAAACAGAAAACAACACAACATGAAGTTCTGCTCAAAAATGTCGTCTGAGATTCGGTTTTGTTATGTTTTCACCTGAGGGCCACTTGAGAAACGCCTTGGGCTGGAGACAGTTTTCTACAGGCCAAGATGATGTTTTGAAATGTTGTGTTTTATCTTATTAACAGCACAAAGCCAACCTGCTCTATGTCCTGTCTCATTATGAGAATAATTAGGCTTATATTTAGTCACACAGCTGACCATTCAAATTAACTCCACATACAAATCTGCTGGTGCGCTCTGCATATGTTTCTGCACACATCCAAGCGTGAATGCGTGTGTGTGTGTGTGTGTGTGTGTATCCGTGCATGTTGGGAGATGTTCCACCTCCTTCCTGAAGGCTCGTCACTATCTGTTTCGAATTTTAAACAGCTTCCTCGTTGCTCTCACCTTCCCGCAGCTCTCTCTGCAGTCCTCTAGATTCTCACGGAAAAAATGTCTCCATAATAAAATATTTCCCACCAAACAAAACACAGCCACACTGAATTCAACCTTAGCATCTAAAGAAATGAAAACAAACTGGATCAAATCAACTTTATTTTCACATTCAAGATGAAATAGCTGACGATAGCACTATTAACCATCCAAAATAAGCAAATGGAAACATTAGAATAGAGAAATCTGCAGAATGGCTCAAATATGAATGATTAAAAATATACGAGAAACATTTATTTTGAGCTGTTTTTAAAAGCATCTGTAAATGATGCACTTTTTACAGACAGTTGGAGGCTGAAAATTTATGAGGATAAATCTAAATATATCTGCTCAGATGACCTAGTAACTCTAGTGCACAAAAAAAACCTTCAGATTTGACCTTTCAACTGCAAAACGGCTTTCCCTTCAAATGTCCTTTTGGAATGAACTTTTTCCCTTTATTATTTAAATCATCATTTGAAAACTGCATTTTGTATTTACTCAAGTTAAAACAAAAGCCTGTTCAAGGATCTGAAACACAAGGTCGACAGAAAAGAAAAAAAGATAGAAAAATAAAGCGCTGATAAGAAATTTAGATCTCTGTTCTATTAATGATTAGCTTTAGATGCCTCTGTGTTTTTGACTGAAATGTTCATTTTTTTCCCCTGTGAAATAATCCTAACAAACAAATGTTGCTTCTTTTTATGTGGAAGTTCAAAGGAAAGTGTGCCTGACCTGTCAGAAATAATCCATCATACTGATTTCTGATAAGTCATGATTGATTGGTACTTCATTTAACGCAGCTTGAAAATGCTCCACAAGGAGTCAAAATAAGGAAAAGACGATCAGAAATATTTCTGTGGGGAAGCCTGTAATAAATTTGCAGAGTTGATTTTTCTTAAAA
Organism: Poeciliopsis retropinna; assembly: GCA_010277075.1. Classification (NCBI taxonomy): domain Eukaryota; kingdom Metazoa; phylum Chordata; class Actinopteri; order Cyprinodontiformes; family Poeciliidae; genus Poeciliopsis; species Poeciliopsis retropinna. Next base: position 18,954,658 of record VMRM01000009.1, read on the forward strand.
TCAAAAGTTATAAGTGAAATAATCTGTGAAAAACTAATCAGTTAAAAAAATAATAATAATATCAAGGGGTTATTTACTTAGATCAAACTCTTATATCTTAAAATGTTCCTTCTAGGTTAATTTTGTCTAATTTTAAGTGTGCTAAAAATATTTGTAATAGAAACTCGAACAAAATACTTTTTAAGTTATCGTGTTTTTTTCAGTGTACTTTGGGGTATTCTAATTTATTCCTGTCCTGTCTCTTATTACATTTTAATAAGAGATAATATTCATTTCTGATACATTTTCTTCATTTTTTGTTACTTATTGCTCAGTCTAGTTAAAATGTAGGCATTAAATACTCATCTTAGAAAAACACAGATTGTCCAAAATGTTTCAAGTGGCTGTGACTCTGTCATCTACATTGTAACAAAACTAAATGTTGTTCTTTATGGAAAACTCAACTATAATAAGCATGTGTAATGAAAATGTAATTAGTCAGTTTATATGTGGGATTTGGGTTTTATATATATATTTGGGTTTTATATATATACATATATATATATATATATATATATATATATATATATATATATATATATATATATATATCACTTACATTCACTTAAATCCATTGTCTTTGAGATGACAGAAAAATCTTAGAGAAAATCACCCAACAAGTAATATTAGCAAATACTATTGTTGAAAGCACTCAACCCTTCAGTAAATATTTATCAGTGAAATTAGTTAAAACAACAGGTTTGAGAAATGTCACTGAAGAACCTTATTTTAGTGTTGCAATCAGTACTTTAGAGTTAGATCAAAGCGAACTAAATGTCCATTTGAAAGAATGACACCATTATGGTGTTTTGAATTTTAGAAACATCTTTGCCTAAATTTTCCTGTTAAAATTGTTTCACCATAAAATAAAACCCAAAAGAAACAACAAAGTAAAAAAAAAATTTAAATAAATAAATGCGTTAGATGCATAATTATTAGAAATAAAGAGATCAGATTTTGTATAAGTCACTGCAGCACTGCTCGAGATGAAGAAACTTCATTTTCTTTTTTGTTGTATGATAGAAATTGTTCAACGGGATGGCAAATAATTCACTTCAGCATAATAAATAGAAAGATTGGCTAATTAATTATACAGTGGTGTAATTGAATTTAGCACCAGATTCACTTCTTTCTGCAGGTGATGGATTGACAGATCAGCAGTAATGCAAGCCTGTGGGGCTGAAGAAAGAGCTCAGCCTAACAGTGAACATCTCAGATTAGCAATTCACCTATTTTTCTAAGCTCCCCTACAGTTCAGACATATTTATTGAGACAGAAATAAAAACAATCCTAATACAAGCAGCTGAACTGTACTTATTTCTCTAGTGTGGCGGTGCTTAGACTCAGAGATAAGAGCTACTGCTTCTCTGCATTCACAGGGTCAGTCGAGGTGGTTCAGAGTTTGATTACAACACCACTGACCGTTGGTGGGGGGGTTTTCTGGACCCAGCCCACTGGGAGGCGACCCCAAACCAGACCCAGCGCTGAGCTTCAGTAACTTTTCTGACTGTAACTCCTCCAGTCAGATGTTGTCTAAATGTTTCTAAATCTGCCACCTGGGCAGGAGCCAGAATCCTCAATTAATTAAAGGACTAATTAAAAAATAAAACAATGTTTCTCTTTGACAACTTCACTGAGTCTACGGTGGTTGTGGCTGAACAGAGGAAAACTGCAACCCAATGGAGTAAATTTGTGCCAAAGAAACTCAGACATTTTCCTGAAAAAACATAAAAATTTCAGCAATTTACAAAGTTTCCAAAAATCAAATACTTTTTAGTTTTTTTTTTTATGGAAATCTTCCATTTTTTCCCCCTATTTATGATGACCCAAATTAATGCACCATTGTAAAATGTTTGACTTTTTTCTCAAAATTGTGATTTTTGATATCAGAAGATTAAAGTCAAAATTTTGAGAAAAATTTCAATTTTTTTCCAGTGATGAACAAAATCTCTGCTTCTACTCTTCACCTCTTCTCATGTTTTACTTATATCACTTCATATAGCCTAATAGCTTATGCGTTATACTATTTTAACACTGTCTAGAATATTTTAATATTTATTTTCCTTATTAGTGTTTTCTGCTGTCCAATGCACTACAAAACTCATATTTTACTTTTTCAAATGAATCCTTCTTCTTCCTCCTTGCCACACTTCAAGCTTTTTTCATTTCTTCACCTATTCGTGCGTCTTTAGCACATTTATATTTTCCTCTTTTACGCAACAGACGCGATTTCTTTTAATCTGTGTTCATGTTCCTGCATCTTTTAAGACTTCTTCTAACTGTACTCCACAATCCCATCATCTTGTCTCACTTCTCTCTCTGCATCCTCCTCTTGCTCAGTCTCAGTGTTATTGACACAGCAGGATCCCTTTCTGTATCTGTCACTTTCTTTTTCTCTTTTTTATCTGTCCGTGTATCTGTGCTGTTGTCTGTCTGGCGTCACCATGACAACGAATTTCGGAGCTCTCCATCCCAGTTCATAGGCCACCATTGCTTGTCGTGGACCCTGCCAGCTTGCATATGGAGCCTGCATATGGGTCTCATCCGTGAGAGATGCGTGGCCTGAAGAAGTCGCGGCCCCTCCGGGGAAACAGGACCAGTTCAGGAAAGGATACAGGATGTGAAGTGACATTTAGTATTTGTCTGCAACAATGAGCAACTGGAGGGACATGTAACAAATACAAGCATGTGGCTCATATAATCAGATATTTACAGTACAGAGAGGAAAGCGTCAAGGTGGGTTTTAGGCAAGGATGTTTGATTCTTCAGAAAGAGCAAAAGGAGTTATGATTTGCCATTTGATGTCAACTATATCCTTGCCTAATTTGTTTATTGAAATTTAAATGAGTGTTAAAGTATGATGTTGTGGACCAAAAACAGAAACCACAACCTAATAAACGTAAAATAGTTTTTATTGACAAGAAATGTGAAAACGTCCAAGCAGGAACAGGGTAGCATCTCTGCCAGAGATCTTTGGCTTTCTGTCTTGGATTTTTGAACACTGACATGCTGGATTATTTAAAGTAAAGATGGCAAGATAAAGGAGAGTGTCCATTTAGTGGGGATTGTTTCACCCGCAGGACTGGGTGGAAACTGGAACTCCATGTGCTAGCAACGGGGAATGGTGAAGCCTTGATGAGCAGGGATGATCTGGTTTCATCAAGGTGAAGTTAAAGATCACATTGAGTTTATCGGTCTGGTAAAGAGTCCAGGCCAGCAACAGAAAAGGGCAATGAGTCCTGTTTTATCTGCAGAAATATGATCAGGAAAGGCAGAGAGCAGGCAAAGGTGACAGTAAGAAGACAAAAAATAGGTCAAGTATAAAATCAGGATACTTGACCAGTGACTGACAGCAGAAAATTTCACCCTAAGGGAGTACAAAGTAAAAGTTTATGTAGACAGCAGCACAGGTGACAGCCATCAGCAATCAGCTACCAACAAGTGCAGAAAGAGCAGAGCCACAGGTAAGAGCAATTCAGCAGGTAAAGTAAATATATGGAGGAGCAGTGTGAATCATGGTAGGAAACAGGGAAATTATGACAAAAAGAACATAAACATAAAAATTACAACAGGCTTCACTTGCCTTAAGTGTCCAAAATGAAAAAGTCTGGGCAACAATCCAAACGTTATCAAGTGGTTTTGGCCCTTGATAACGTTTGGATTGTAAATTTATTCATTTTTCCAGATATCTGGCTAGACCAAAGTCCAGGCTTGAAATGTTAATTTGTTTGATGATCCCAAAAAAAAGTCCAAAACTCATCTGAAAGGCACTGTACACACATAGCTGGGTCTTTATAGAAATTTATATCTCTGCTACATTAAAAACTGGGAATCATGTCAAAGCAACTTTATGGATATATTGGTGAATTATTTGCTGCAAACTGTAATGTGCCAGACCACAAATCTCTGCTTTCGAATGTACAGACGCAAACACAAAGACATAGTTTCCTCAAATCTCCACTTTGGTCAGCGTTTTTATAAACAATTGATTTTGGTGATGTTAAACAGAGTTTTGGTGAAATGTAGAAATGCATAAAAAATGTACTTGTTTTCCCAGATATCGGGCTGATGTTTGATGACGAGTGACGAAAAATATGTATATATAGAAAAAAAGACGTATGAGGGAAACTTTTTGCTGAGACTGTAAATGGGTGAGGAAATTAATTTCTGCTCAGGGCCTCAAACAAACCTGAGCTGGCTCTGGTAATTTGTTTTCCGTCTTTATGTGTTTATATATCCAACCAACAGAAATGCAATTTAACTTGATTTAATTTTATTTGATTTAATTTAATGAAGAAAATCTTCAGAGAGCTGATTTGCAGACTCGGTATGTGTTCTTTGGTGAACAGATAAGACACCGAGGTATCATCATCTCTTCAGTGGCTGACATTCGTCTGCAGGCTGCCAGACAGACGGTGCCTTTTCTGTCACCTCCTCCGCCTCCTCCTCCGGTCTGGTGGAGTCTCGTCTGTAGTCCGTTTCCGTGTTGAACCAGGCGGCAGGAAACTCTCTGCTCCCCATCTCCGAACTCGCCTCCCCAGAAACCACCGCGCCTCCTCAACTTACAGACCTGGCTAAGGGCTCCGGGAGTGTTTCCCATTTAAACAAACAGTGCCGAAGATGGCGGAGAGTTAATGGTGTAAAGAAGAAATTATCGATCCGGGAGGGAGATAACGCTTTTCTCCAGGTAAGACCGCGCTGCGTGCTGGAAGACATTCAGCTAATTAAGCCGGACTTTGTTTGTGGTTTGCATGTCGACACAAGTCGGAAATGGACTGAGACGGGTCTCCAGTGGCGGTGCACACACACACATACACGCACACACACACTGATAACTGACCGGGCATCAGTGCGTTGCGGAGGGCACAGTGCACGTCTCTCAGTGCATGACAGCAGGAAGATCACCCCGCTGATTTCTGCTCTGGGGTGCACGGTTGTTGTCACGTCTGTGTGACAGTCGGGGCTGCAAAATGAGTCGATGTGCAGCTTTTAATCAACTTAACTTGGCGGATCAAGCGGCTCCGTTTACGCGCAAGCTGCTGCTCGGTCACAGTTGTGTTTCCAACATAGAGCTCAGGGAACACAGGGAAGTTTTTTCTTCTTCTTCTTCTTCTTCTTAGGAGGAACAGCTCACACTTTTTTTTTAACATGGTTTCTGCACAGTTCAACACAGCGCGTGGTTATATTCTAATCGTTTGGTCTCAAAGACCGGACAGTCACACCTGAACCTACCTCTGCCGTAACTTAAAGGAATTGAAACGCTGTTAATTTTGACATGTATGCACCATGTTTGCCCAAAGATTACCCTGCTGTTTTTACAGCTTTATTACCGTGCATGGATGCAGGCGATGCTGACTGCTCCCGCTCGGGTTGTATGTTACAAGAGCGGGGAGGGAAAAAAAGTGCAGCGGCTCTAGGATGTGTCGTAACTGTGCACTAAATAACCGATGCATCGTCTTTAAATGTGTGTGTACGCGTGTGTGTGCGTGTGTAGCGGAAGAAAGAAGGATTTGGCAGTTTCTGCTCGCTGTTATAAAATATGCCCGTGTGGGTCTGCAGGGGGCAGCAGCGTGGCCCTGTGCGCTCCCGCTGCCCTGCGCCTCGCAAGGTTCAAGGTTTGATCCCTGACACAGTCAGGCATGTGTTGCTGTGTTTGTCTGTGTGCGCACACATGCAGAAAAAAAAAAAAAAAAAAAAAAAAAGCCACCATGTCCTTGAGCGTGACACCAGATCTTTACTACAGCACAGGTTTTCAGGGGATAATAGCAGTCTTCTTTTCGGTGTGTGTGCATGTACAGGTTGGATGGATGCAAGGTTGATGTGTGGACTGCAGGCGAGAGATAAAAGCTTGAGGTAATTGCAGTGAAATCCGTGAATAAGTTTAATAAGTCTGTTTAAGGTTTTACTATCAGAAGAAATAATTTGGAGCTGCGTCCAGATTTTCAGAACTGTCAATGCTTTCCCCGTTTGTCACTTCATTTGAGCCCATCTCTGCTTTCTTTGTTTGATCACAGTCTTCGGTTTCTTGCATCTTTGCAAGTGTGCAGACCTGTGATTTTTCACCTTATCATGCAAACCCCTGCAGTAAAATTAAGTGACTTGTGCAACATTAATAAAAAAAACATCATCCTCCCTTTTCTTCAGATAACATCTGACTCAAAATGTGAAACTGGATAATTCCTTGTCATTTACCCTCACTAAATACATGTAGAAGAAAACCATTCAGTTAGAAAACGCTTTAAATTAACTTTCAATTGTCCAAAAATGTCTTGACATATTTGGCCAAGACAATTGGTTGTAGGATTTAGTAAGCTTTTGCCTCTTCCTATCTGTTTTCAAACTGGATATGAAACTTTTGTTTGTTTCCTTATTTATCTTATTTTTCCTCTGACATCTTGCTTGTTCAAAATGAATCAGGACTTTGATTAATTTCTTGCGATGGTGATTTATGTAGGTTCCGAATTAAGTATTTTAAAATCTGAATGTGTGGAGTAATGTGTCTCCCTCAATTTATAAGTAAATCTGGGGAAAGTTATAACAAAACAAACATTTTAAATTTGACAAAAGTATTCCTTCTGCAAGTGGTCAAAATTAGTGTCAGTTAATTACGTTGTTAAATTAATGCTGCAAAAATAACATGAAGTGTATTATTATTTACAACATTGTATAAAATCTATGTCTTACTATTTTAAAATCTACTTATAAGCAAAACAAACACCTGATATATCTAGGCATTCTTTTTTATTTTGCACTCCATGTCTGTCCATATTATTAGCAACCAGAAAAATTTCCAAATACTCTACCCAAGTTTTTCTTTGTGGTAAGAAAGAATATCTATAATAACCCTGTTTCAGCCAGCTGATGGACAGTGTGCAGCAACGTGTGGGGAGGGGCAGTTCTACTGTATGCTCCATGAAGTGGGACAACTCTCATTTCACTCTATTATTTTCTTAAAGCATGAGGATAACTTTTTTTGGCTATGAAACTAACTTTTTTGTCACACCAGGATAATTCTGATTTGACTGTTTGACAAAATAAATTACATCTTCACCTGGTTTGATTCACGTTGCCATAGCATTTGTAACCATTTCACACATTAACTTCAACTGCTAGGTTGACGCAATAATGCAACAAGGTGCCCAGTATTAACAGCAGGTGAGCATGGCAAGACATTGTTAGATTTAGTCAAAAATGTGACATAATTTTTTTTCTTTGGAAGGATAACTTTTGACATTGATGAAATATTTATTATGGGTAAAAAGAATATCATCATGGGTATCCATTTCTTTTTACCAGGAAGAGATGATAATAATTATTATAATAAACAGTTTTTTAAAAAGCTGTTAAATTTTTTTTGCAAATGTTAAAATGTTTTGCCTCATATGAAACAGAAATCTATAATCATTACTTTTTACATTTAAGATGAATGCAGCAGTACAGAGAAAAAAAAGAGTTTGCTTGTTTTGTCTGCATCAGATTTCTGATGGGCTTCCACACCTGTCCAAAAGAAGAGGCGATTCAAAGTTGTTTAAAGTTGACCAAACATGAGTGTAAAAATGCCAAACTTTGGTTTATTTTCATATCTGCAACTGGTCTGTGTCTAGTAAGAAGATCCGAGACTGTATTGCAGACATTGACTTCTTCTGTTTGTGATTATGAACCTAGATTTAAGGCATTTTGAAGAGATTTGTGTGGTCTCAGTGAAACTGCGGTGGAGATAATTTTATACACAGAGTTATTCATTTAGAAAAATGATGACAGTAGTCCCTGCCTGCAGTCCTCATTGCCTGTTTTGCAAATCACTCCGGGTTGTTTTTATCAGTCTTAATGACATTGGGTTAAATTTAACCTTCACATATTTTGCCTCCCTCCTTCTGGGTAAGTTTATTGTTGTTCCTTTGATTTAAAAACGATACAATAATCATCAACAATATTAGTCAAAGCCACAGCATCGTGTTCTTCGCTGACTTACTGTCAGGTTTGCTGCTCTGCACACTCGCCTACAGCCAGGTCACAAGGCCTTGAGGCTGGGTTGTGGAAACCTTGTGAGGGGTTTTTCTAAGAGGATGGAAGGAAGGTGGTATTGATGATGTGGAGGAGGGTGACAGTGATGCATTATGTTTGGTGAATCAGGGTGGGGGAGAGAGGGACAAAGCTGAACTGGGGATGCTGGTGTCTGGGTCAGGCTCCAGGGTTCTGGAGATAGGACCTCATACACCAGCAGGGTTAGTCTGGGTGTGTGTATTGGTACGAGAAAAAGGGAGGATGTTTAAAATGCTGGGAGGAGACGAATCAGGCAGAGCGTCCTGCTGGATATCTACCTGACATTTTTGTCCTTTGTGCCCATCCTGGTTGATCTTGTTTCTCAAACCTTTGTCATCGCTCTTGTGGAATCAGGAAGTTTCCTGGATCAGATGGTTTGCATTCTTTGCTGTGTAGACTTCTCCTCTCACTGTCCCTTGAATCCCCCTGAATGCAGCACAGTGAGCGGATCTGTTGTGCTGTTGTTATAGAGACCTCTTTCTCCACGTCAGGAAATGTTAAACAGGGAAATAATCTTCAGCAGGTTTCCCAGATTTCTCGCATCTCTACTCCAGACGCTTACACCTGATTTGATTCATTGTGCAATTTGATATTAGAGGAAGTATTATGGTTAGGGCTGGAAGTGTAGCTAACAATTATTTTAGTAATCGTTTAATCTGTTGATAATTTTGACGACTAATTGGACAAAGAAACTGGCAGATTTCCACAAACCTTTTTCATACAATATTAGAAATAATTAAGAGATGCCAATAAACAAATAATTCATTTATTTTTAAATAAGAACATAAACATTATACTGCCTAAAATGCAATTACAGCATTCCTTTAGTGAGCTCTTGATCTTTTGTAGCAAAAGATGCATTACAGCTAAAACATGCTTCTAACATCAACATGTGAAAAGCTCTTTCTGCTTGACATCATTACAGTACAGGGCTGATCTTTTGAGTCTTTTTTCGATTAACCAATTAATAATTCGATATCAAAAGGTGCTTGAGAGGAAATTATTTTTCTTTTACAGAATTTGAACCAAGTGAAGGTAAAGCTATGCCACTTGCTGTGTTTTGGATACAATATATTTGCAGAAAAGGTTTTGTTATTTTAAATGCAAAATGCTTTGTAAAATTTTGCTGAGTATGTTGTTCCTTTTTGAGTCTATATATTCCTGTTAGCAGGAATAATTAAGTCCTAGATTAGTTGACGGTTATTTCCAGAATTGATTCATCACAATTAATTGTTTCAGCCCCAATTACTGGCTTATTCCTAACAGCAATAGATGAGGAACTGAGTCCTCCATTAAGTCCAACAAACAAGAAAATGTGTGGCTTGACCTGGACTCAAACCACAAATGGCTGGGACTTGAGGTTTCCAATTAAGGTGAAAATTAGCTGGCTAGATGTGTGATAAACTGAATTTCATATTAAAAATATGGAAACTGGATAGTGAATAATGGAAATACATTGTGCTGCAAATATGTTATAGAAAAAGTACTCAGTTATTTCATGTTTCTTTTCTTTTCTTTTTTTTTTTTTAAATATACACATTTCTGATGGGTCATGTTTTTCCAACATTTAAATCCACTTTTGTAATTTTCAAAAACCAAAACAAAAGCGTACTCGATTAATTTAATTTCCTGGAAAAAAAAGAAGTCCCAGAATGCTTGAGGTCTATGCTGTTGTTCTATGAATGTGCTCTCTAAAAGGCATAAAACTGGGAGCCTGAACGACAGTCACAATAAAGGAGGAAATGTCTTATAATCACTTCAGACTGAGATTATCCTTATTCCAAAACATTACTGAGGAGCATTATTTTAAAACCCCATTACAGTCACACAGAACTGTGGCTGCAACATGTGGTGGCTTTCCTCAGAGAGTTTGGGAGGAAAATCAGGATGTAGGAAAATACGAAGGAATCACAAATTTTTAATCAAGTTTTATAACAAGGCAATGACCTGGAGTTTAACCTCCAGTTATAATCAGATGTTTTTGTTATTCAGCTGCTGAATAACAAAAAACTTTATCAAAGCTTGATAAAGTTTGATAAAGTTTGAGGCTTCTTTCCGGAGCTTGAAGCTAAAATGTGGCGTGGCACATTTTCCTGCTACTCTTCTGAAGATTAATGTGTAAGTTTAGTTTGTATTTATCACCCAAATCAGCTCTTTTTTTTCTCTCTCTTTCTCTCTTGCTCACGTCTTATAAGCATCTCTTGCCTGTAAAATTGCTTTAGTTTGTGCTTGCCTGAGTTGTTTTTAATTTATCAACTAGAAGAGACGGAAGTGTCTCTTGAAATGCTAAATATTTAAATCACTTGTTTATTTTATATGACATGATAGATTTTTCCTTCATAGCTGGAGCTTTCTAAATATTTATACAATGATACTTTGTAATTTCTGTCCCTGTTACATACATAATGCTGCTGATTATATTATGAGTAGTTTAAGTCACATTGCAGCCCTGTGTGAGTTTGAGTCGGTGCTCCAGCTGCTGAACGAGAAGCGGTTGCCCTGTTTGAGTCAAGACAACCCAGGAAGTGATGATAGTCTCACACAAACACTGTTTCTCAGCAAAGCTGATATTTTTCTTTCATCTGTAATCTATAATAATGAAAAAAAAAATACTCTGAAAAAAATAAGTCAATCCGAATATATGAATAAAAAGAAAATAAGTGGTTTATGATTCTAGCTTCTCTAATGTGTCACATACAATCATTTTACTTAGCCTCTTCTCAAAATGGGAAAGACAAGAGAACATGCAATGCAAGTAAGGCAGATGTATATTAATTTTTCCAAAGTAGTACATTAATGAGACTCTAAGTGAATTGCAACACAATTTCCAGTGTCAGATTATGCTAATGCATAAAAGACGGTTCTTTTAATAATGCAGTTTTACATGAGATGTCATTAGGTTTGTAGAATGTTTTCAAAACATAAAGGCACAAGACGGTGTTAAATATTTAGATTTATGTGAATAGTAGTACACAATCAGCAGCATATTTATTTTATGAAGTGGTAGGTACTGGTTTTGTTCAATTGTATGTGCGGAAAAGAAAAGAGTTTTTATAAAAAGTCCTAAAATATCTAAATTGTTACAGTCTCCTTTAAAGCATGATGTTTTAAAGGAGATAATAAATTCATTGTCTTATTTGGTTAGAAAAGAAAGAGATCAGCTTGTGTTAAACGAAATGATAAAGCCATAAACACGACGCAGGTTTTAGCGAATTCCTGCACGTTAAATGTGAAGCTTGTGAATTACTAGTGGCTTTCCCTCCACTCTCCCGAATAGGAAATATAAAAAGCATATGTAAATATGGGATATGCCCTCTCCATGAACTGCTGCTTGGTTTGTCCCTGTGGGTGTACTGTAGAAACACGGTGGCTGATATAAAGGTGATATCAGGCTTCCAATGCAGGGTTTGCCAACATGTTGATTGTAATTACCCACTCGATCTTTAAAACCTTCCTGGTGGGCTGCAGAGACACTTGGAAGACTAAGTGCACAGATGCATTGTGACTAATGCTCCGTTTGGCAGCACCTCTCTCTCACCTGTTTTCTTGTGTCTATGGTCAGATTTTGCAGCTGGATCCTCTCAATAACTTGTTTTCCAAATATACAGATAATTGGTGACTTTTGCTGGCAATGAGCTTTCTCAGATTTATTTCACTGAGAGTAGAAACCAAAAATATGTGAATGAGAGCAGCCTTCATGGGAACTTGGCTGGATTAAGACACAAGGTGGACAATCAGAGGCAAACAACTTGAGAACACTTGAGTTGATAAACCATAAAAATAAAAATTGTACCAATATGTTCAATGTTGAAGATATTTTTTGTTTGCTTTTAGCTGGCAGCCATTTTTTAAGTAATGAAATGCAATATTTTTCCTTGCCAAGTTGCATTATATCAATGACTCCTATAGTCAGGGTTAAAAATAAAGTACACTATTTTTCAAATGTTATATTAACTGATTAAAACATTTCTGTTGTTTTCCATCTGTTTTTTTTTTGTTCTAGAACAAATGACTCGAATGACGAGTATCCCTCTATTGCTAGACACGCACATTTGTTTTAGTTAATTTTACCCAGAATGCCATGCGCTGTAGTCCACTTCCTGCTTTTGGAGCGATCTTTGGTCCACTTGGGATTTAGATATGCATTCAAACGGCACTAGAGTTCACGCCAACCAAGCCAAAGTCTAGGTTTATAAGAAAATCAGAGTTATGTCGACATCAGAGTTTAATTGCCCGTTCACACCTCCCCTACAAAACTGGACTTTACAGGCAAATAAGCTATAGTTTGATTAAAGTGGACCAAGCAGAATCCACCCTAAGACCGTATTACAGAGTTAAAATTGTCTTCTTTGACTTTGTATTTTTGTGTTTCTAGGATGTGAAACTCTTTGAACTGCCTTGTTGGTGAAATGAGCTAAACCACTGAATTGATTAAATTAGCTTTACTATCATGTTAACAATTAGCATGACCAGCATTACAAAAATAGCAATCATCTTTTTATATATTCTTTCACTGATTATAATTTATCTTGCAGAAAGCCTAATATTTCATTTTGGAATGTTGAAGGCTAAACGAATTTAGTTTAAAATAACTTTCAAAATCACTTAGAGACAGATTTAGATTGTAAAATGGTTAATAGCAAACCAGCATCAAAACCTGACAGAAAGAGATCCTTATTCAGATGATGACAAACAAAAAACTCAGATGAAATATCTGTTCTGGTTGATCTTTTTGTTCATTCAAGGAAGAAAAATGTGCTAAATTTAGTTGATACCATTTATTTTGTCAGATTACGTATTGTATGAAGTTTAAGGGGGAGGAGGCAGAAAAGATTAACTAAGTATTAAGGAAAGTTGGGGGGTTGGGGGGTGAGAGGAGGCAAAAGGAGATGTGTGGGTTGAGCTGATGGGCTGTCAGAATCGTGCAGTGCATCCTCACTTTCTATTTCCTTTCTTTCTCCAAGAATGCCTCAGTGCAGCTCATGTCCTCTGCCGCCTTTTTTTTTTCTTTCTGAGAGCTATTTCCTCTGTGAGAGGAATGTCAAGTGCCCATCTCAATGCGCTTTTCTCTGTTTCGTTTTGTTTTGTAACTTGTGGCTCACTCTTGATTTCTGGCTTTCTCTTTACCTCCGTCTTTGTCCCCTCAACTTGTCAGGGATTTTTTTTTTTCCTCTGCCTCAGAGTCAGCGGGTTGCCAGGACTGCACATGGCCAACTCGCATCAATTAGACTCAATTAGCTCATGTAAAACAAGCTAAATTGTCACAGAAAGAGAAAAGCAGCTTGTAGAGCAGTTCCATGTGAGTCTATAAAGATTTGAGAGATGAAGGCGGTGATGAAGACCGAGGAAAAAAAAAAAAAAAAAAAGAAAAGGAGGGGGGAGGAGACGGAGAGAGTCGCTTTATTAACATCGTGGCACCCGCTAAAATTCAGGGAGTGCTGTTGCATCCAGCTGTTACTGGCTGCGCGAGGCTTCGTTGCCATGGCAACACAGCCCTGCGCGACTGCTCAAGGTCGTTCATCCAACTCTGAACCGAGCAGCAGCGCGCCACACATCGGATGTGCACTGAGAGAGAGACAGGGAGGAAAACAAACGGGTAACTTCAAAGTGACCAATCAAAAGCACTTCAGTGACGGCGTGGTCGGTGGAACAATCTCAGATGTCCCTTCATCTGCCCTCTGACACTCTCACACGCACACACACACCTACAGACACAGAGATAGACCAGTACTTTCCTACATGAAGGAACAAATAACAACAACAACAATCGAACAAAAGAATCCCCGCCAGTCTTGAGACCAGTAGATTCTCCTTCCAGCTGATACAATATTTAGCTGGTCAGTGGGAGACGGAGGGATTCACTGGCTGGAAAAGATGTGAGCAGCAGTGCTTTTCTCTGTCTCTTCCTGTTTCTCATGGTGCATTGCTGTGAGGCTACCTGGGGCTTCTTCCACCTCCTCTCCTCTCTTCCACAGACAAATCTGCTGGAGCATCTCCTGGGAGTTTGTTGGTGCGGCAGCTGCACACATTGTACCCTGAAAGCTTTTCTACAGTCTCTTTGTAAAGATCTTACACAATTATTACTCGTAATACAGTGTGACCTCTGTGAGAGGGGTATTTTCAGCTTAATACCCCTGCTAACATGACATGCCTATACTGGCAATACTGGTATGTTCATGCTTTCAGTGTATGATGCTGGGCTACTGAAAACTGGTGCAATCAGGTCAATTTATTTGTTAATTTAGTTAGTATTGAATCAAAATGAAAATTACAATGCTTACTTTCTTCTCTAAATGTTGTTAGACTAGCTAATGGTTGGGCAACAAGTCAATAACAATATATATTGCAACATGATCAATATGAAATAAATAATTTCACCGATCTCCAATCCAGAGCCACATGGCTTTCTGGGAGTTGTAGGCAGACAAAAGACTTGCTCGCTGTTTGGTTACCTAGCAACAGCCTGTTGACTAAGTTGCGCAGCAGCAGTTTCATGTTTTACCTCATACCTGCTCAAATATAAAAATAATGGTGTGAAGGAAGAAAATAAGAAAAACTCAAGAGGAAACTGTTGATAAAACAGGAAAAGTCACCAGTTTGGCAGTATTTCAGATATTTCAAACAAAACTAATCAATAATTATTGATAACTAACGTGAAAATATCTTGATACAATTTTTACAAAAAAGTAAAAACAACTGAGAAAACTTTGGACCTCTGTACAGGATCAACAAAAAGGCTAAGTTGAACACAGCTGCTCTAGTTATTTCTTTTGTCATCCATCTGACTTGTAGCTTTAAAGGAAATGGAGATATCACCATCCTGTTGACACAAGAAAGAATTAGGAACTCAAGTAATTTAATTTAAATGGTGTGAAGTCAAGTTTATTTAAACAGCACATTTTCAGCAACAGGGAAATTAAGAGCTTCACATCATAAAATCAAAGCACAACAAATAAACAAAAGACATCAGATTGAAATATATTTGTAGCAGAAATCTGTTTTCTGACATATTAGCATCCCCATACATTCCCAAACTATTTTTTTATTATAAATAAATACAAAATTGCTTGCCATACATCTAAATTTATCCGACATTAAACCTCCCAATTAAGGTTTTTCCACCAAAGTTTTGACACTGCGAGACCTGCTATTGTCACCTCTTTAGTGGCTCTATAAAGAACAGACACAAACCACAAGTTGTTGGCACAATTCAATGCAGAGCAGTGGATGAATAATATCAAAACACAGAGCTTAAATGAGACAGCTTATTTTACTCCAGGGCTAATACGGCCTTTTATTACTGAAGATTTGTGATTTCATCTGAAATTATATTAAGATAAAATCATTTTAATTTTCATTGTTGGTCTTCATTAGCCTGTCATTAAGTTGCTGAAGGAAGTCTTTCATTCTTGTTGTCCAGCCAATAGTTGGAACTGATGTTTATTGTTTTCTATTGTTATAAAGCAGTTTCTTGTGGTAGTGAAAACTGAAGAAAGTTGGCACCAGTTTAATTCAATTGCACTTGTAGCTTGTAATCAAGTTGTTTAGATAAAAAAAAAGAAGTTGTTTTTCCTGTGTGGGATTTAAATTGAATTTCTGAAAATAAAATCACGGATGTTAAAGTCTTGTGAAGCAGATAGTTCTTTAAAAACCCAGCATGTTGTCGTCTAGATGCCATTCAATGCCGGTACTCCCTCTGCTGCCAAATATTTGACCCATTATTTGTTTTTAAGATCTAATCTCCTGCACAGAGTGACCAGTATCACAGGGCTTGTAGAGTAAGTATTCAGGAATCATCTGCGTCATTATGATTAACTTCGAAAGGGGCAGTTTGGAAAATGCAAAAGTGTCAGTTTGTTTAATAGACATCTCAGTACCACTTTGTCTCTCTTTGGATGTTTTTGAGTAGGAATAAGCTGTAAGACAATAATATAAAAAACTAGACTTATTCCAGATTGGTGCTTCATTGGTTAGTAGGGGTCAGGGTTGCTAAAATTGTGCAATATAACTAATCTACAATTAATGTCTTACTTCAGTAAGTAAGTAATAGAGTTGTTTCCTTTTTTGTTACTGATAAGGCATCTAAATGTTTTTAAAAGTTATAGTTTTAAGTCATTTTATTCTCACGGTTTAATTAGCGAGTGAAAACAATGGATAGATGAAAAACATAGATGTTAGTCTAACTTTTATTTAATTTTTTCTGCATTCTTTTTTAACTTTTCTGCATTAAATAAAAGCAAATAGATTATGGTAAACAGTTTTGTTTAATTTTTTTGTGTTAATACTGTAGAACTATTATGATACCCTGACAGTATGCATTCTGTGCATGCTGACTCTACCTGATTTTCCTTCAAACAGAAGCACAGTTGGATTTTTTTTTAACTCTTATTGGCCGATGACGTGATGCTGGAAGGCAGTTGTGTGTGAACAACTGTTTAAAAGTAAGAAAAACACAACGTGTCTGAGCACTATTCAGGAGGTCGGGGCTAGTTTCACGTTTCCTCTTTGCTGTAAGGTAATAGACTCTTGTTAAAGGCGTCCTTGCAATGGCGTGTTTCTAACAAGAAGAGTTCTGTTTTTCTTACTCGTTTTCCATTGTAAAAAAAAAAATCTAGGCTCAGTTTATATGTTTTAAGGCTCCTCTCCTTGCTTAAACACTCGCACACGCACACATGCGCAGCATTTTATGGGGAAGGAGCTGAGGTAAATGTTACCAGCTGCAGCACAGCAAGCAAGGGGGCTTTAACTCTGTCTGAACCCAACTGTTACATGACCGCCTCCTCAACTTAATTCACTCTGGTCCAGCCTTCCCCCTCAGCCACCACATCCCTCCGTAGCCAACGCAACACATGCCAGTGTGGACTTATAAAGGTTTTCATATCACTTGAACTTATTCTCAATTTTGTCATGATACAACCACAAACTTAAATTTATTTCTTTGGATTTTGTTCCATTTATGGTTTGTGATGAATCAAATTTTCTGTCCATGCATTTGTTCATCCATCATCAAAAAAGACACATAGTTATCTAAATTTGTTTTGGTGCAAAATCGTAAAGGGGCAGTGCTATGTAACATCCAGGTTAGCACATTCGAGTAACTTTGTCAACTTCACTTGTTAAAAATGCTGGATATATCAAATACAACTTAAAAGAAATTTGACTGTGTAATTTAATGCCTTGAAATGGGCCTCTGTCTCTTTAAGAAGCTCCTGCTTTTCTGAAACTCAGCCTTCAGGAAGTCATCACAACAATGCTCCTCCGACAATGTTTTTACCAGCGTTTTAGTAAGAAGTGCTCATATAAAGAGCTCAGCTGATGTACAGTTTCACCAGGAGTTTGCTAATTTCTGCTGACTAGTCTAAAGGAGCTTAATGGGGGAGAGTGAAACTGCAGCTCTGAGGAAGAGCTGTGTCTCAATGGCAAGGCTAGGTCCAGTCAGACATTTTTCACAGCTGAAAAATGTGAAAGATTAAAGAATTTCTTAAACGTGGATGAAACACTCCATGTATGTTTGTGATGACAGAATAACTTAACAAGATGTAAAGCTCAAAATAGTTAATTTTACATAATACTGCCCCTTTAAATGTTATATGCATGTGTTTTCAGTCCTGTGTAACCCCTTTACTGCCAAATAAAACCCAATGCAGCCAATTACCTTCAAAAGTCCAAAGGTTAATAATTTAATCTCAGTGGAGACCGAGCTGTTCTGTGAAGACCTCAGAGGTTTGCTAGAGAACACACACCCTCCCAATGACCAAGGAGCACTTTGCATTAAACTTTTCCAAAGTTTAATGCAAAGTTAGATAATAAATCTGGAACTCTATAGTTTTAAACATTGCACCAAATACTGTTTAATCCATTATCTGGAAATAGTGTGGCACACTTGCCAGCCAAGTAAGACATGGCTGTCCAGCTAAACTGTAAGGCTGGGTGAGCAGAAGATTAGTTATAGAAAGAACCAGCTCTGGGGGAGCTGCAGAGATCCAAAGCTCAGGAGGGAAAGCTTTTATTATGATTCTATTGTGATAACAATAAAAGTGACAGTAAGAGCTATTTATTGCTTCTTTTTTAGTTAACTGTATGTCTGTGTACTGTATGTCATGCATGGCACTGCCATCATGACCTCACAAACAAATACTGCTCCTGAAAAACATTCCCATTTGTAACAATATTCTTTGAGATACCAGTCACATAAAGAAGTGTGATTTGTATCACTAAACTGAACACAATAACTGCATTTAATCATAGTTTTAAAATTATTGGTATACTCTCATTGAACAAATTGAAAAAAAAAACAAGTAAAATAAACAATCTTGTCAAAATGGACAATTTTGGGGTGTTTCAAGCATCATTTACTAGATAAATCAAGTCTTTTAATAAGAAATTTATCATGATAAGTGATAAATTATACAATAAATGCCGACCCCACCAATAGCAATACATTTGCGACATATTCTGAGCCGTATAAAGACACCAACATATCTCAGTGTTCGACATGATGAGCAGCACATGACAGTGAAAAAGCAACACAGGGTCCACCACCCCGCATCCTGCAACCAGGTTTGTCACCTCAGTGTGAACCAGTGTGCTGGTTGAACGGGCTTTACGTTATTGGCTGTGTTTCCACCTCCCCTAAGAGGTCACAATATTGGTGTTGTGACGACACCTGGAGCTTGTTCATCTGTACCTCCTGTCAAACTTAGTTTGCTGTGCACTGCAGCATTCAGCAGAAGCACTGAGCTTTCGTCACTGCTTCGTTTGGCTGCATGCACACAAAGTCAAATGAGACGCAGCAGCCAAGTTTCGCCTCCTTAAAACTGTTGTGCAACGGGTTTTTTTTTTCTTTATTATTTTCTTGCTCAGCTGAAGGTCTGAATGAGGAGATCCTGATGCATTTCATCATGTGATGTGATGCGAGAGCCTGCAGGATCACGCTGCAGACAGGCTGCTGATTTTGCTGGTGTCCAGAAGTGAGCGAGGTCACTGCCATTATGCCATGTGTTTCTGTCAAGCTCAGAAGTGGAAAGAAGCTCTCCACGCAGGGGCCCCAGCTCAGGCAGGGGGAGTGTCTTCAGTCGAATCAGCTTTTCCTCTATAAAACTTAACCCCTCTCATTTTCTCTCCCTCCCTCACAAAGAGTGGTAGTAAACAGTCTACAGCTCTCTGTGGAGAAAATAGGCTGTAATTTGGTCACTGATTTGATCCAGTGTGAACCAACAATTTTGGCTTCTTTTGCAATTCTTGTTACTTAGCATTAATCGTTTTTTAATATCCAAGTAAATCAGACCTTGCACTAAGTCCCACATATCAGTTCAACCATTAAGAACGATGCACCGGATGAAATATCACCTCCTGTTGTTGCCCGCTCCGGTAACCAGGGTGAGCGCCTAGAATTTCAGGCACTTTCAAGCATTTGTTAGGGTTGCATGAACTGGGGCGCTCCCTGAAGTACGACATGCCTTTCAGGGTTTTTACTCTTGTTGCTTTGCCAAGCACAACACAATACCATCAAAATGGTGGGAAAAAAAAGAAGAGAATGATGAAGTTTTTCCATCAGATAAAAACACTTTTGCTCCTTTCCTCAGCTGTTTGTTTACATACATATTGACTTGTATTAGGTCATATTGTTTACATAACTCACTTTAATTAAGATTTGTAGCCTAAATCCAGTATGTTGTCATAAAGAATTAATTTGTAATGTGTGTTTTTAATGAACAAACTTGGAAATTATTACTGTTATTTTATCAATTACAATTTTTGTTGCCATAATTAATCACTGTACAGTTCTATTGCAGTTTAGCTGTTGCCTCAAGGCTGGGCAATATCAAGATATAAGGATTTCATATCATAATATGATTATTGATTCCTTATTTGTTTTAATCCAAATAATAGCCAAACTTGTGACATAACCTCTTTTATGTCACTTTTATTGACATAATAAAAGTCAATAAAAGTGACTCTTTTATTCCCAATTTCCTCTGGAGCTGTTGCACTCATTCTCTCCTTTCACTCCACCATGATCTTTTTTATTTTTAACATTACCAATTAGAAACTTATGGTATTCCAAATACCGAGGTGTACCGAGTGTGTTTTCTGTCAAATCTGTGCATGCGCCGTCACATTTTAGATGTCATAGTCGAGCGTACTGATTGCCTACATTTCTAGTGACAGATTCCTTCATTTCCCACAATCCAAATGGATACTAGCAAGTCTGGCACCTCGCCCAGTTTGTTCTCCAGCAGGGCAACCACCGAACAACAATCAGTACCGCTTGGAGCGTGTCAGTCACATCTCGCATCCTTATTCTGACTGGTTGGACTGACTCAAAATAGTTAGATGTGAACATTGTTTTCTACCGAGCAGTTTTCTTTGTGAGTCTTGTGTCATCAAGTACGGCGTAGTAAAAATGTACCTTCCTGGTTGGCATTGAATCTGCCTCAACTACAACAGAGTGGACCCAGAAATGTGTCAGAGTATGTTAGAGGCAACATGGAACTGCTGCTGCCCAAGTTACTCAAATGGTTCTTGCTAGGTAACCACTCAATGACCAAGTTAGTCGTTGCTAGGGTAAAACTTATAGGCTAGGCAGCTAACTGCAGATACAAAAGCAGCATCAGAAGAGTCTCTTTACAAGGAGCTTGAGGTGTGAATGAAAAACAAGAGGCAGTTCTGTTAGTTTTGGTGTGTATATATTAAGTAATTTGAGTAAAAACAGACCGTTACAGCAGCACAATGAGAGACAAGATATTTGCCTCAGAATAAATTAATTCCAAAATCATAAAGTCAATATTTATTTTTCTGGCTCACCATCTTCAGATCCAGATCAGCAACAAGTTATCTTTTCAAAGCGAGTGGGGCATATTTAGCCACAGTCAGCTGTGACAGAATCCCAGTGACGGTCCAGGTAAGCAGAGCCAATAATTATAATAAAACAATGCTCCAATGAGCAATCGAGCAGAAGTTTCACATCTAAAAGCAATACTGCTATCTTATAATAAACTCACCAGGCAATCAAATCAGTAAGTTCAAAGATTTGGATGAATTTGTGAGGAAGATGCCAACAGCAAGCCAGTAGAAACAGGTGAGGAAGTTCAAACTGCGCACTGGAGGCGGCACTTTAAATAAGCTAGCAGAGTTTGGGGCAACACAGTAAAATAAAAGTCCTTGACTAATTGCAGGTTACACGAGGTCACCAAAGAACGAGTGAGGTAGCTGATTCCACCAAGCTTGCTTAGCTGGCCGAGAAAGAAATGTCATACGATTCAGGATCAGAGTTCAGTGAAATCATTAACAATCTATCAAATGTATATCGATTGATATTGATCACATGTCTGTAGCGACAGCTGGCATTATTGTTTTATCACACAGCCCTATGTTGCCTAAAACAGCATATTCCTTCACAAGAGAAGCTTTTCCGTTATTCTACTATTTTAAGGATATTTTTGTTTTAGATTTTAAATCACACAGTTCAGTGGAGACAAGGATATTTCATGGAACATAAACAGTAGTAGTAGTGGAAATAGTTAAGACGAACAACCCAGGGGAGATTGAAGGTTCAGGGTATTTAGGTTAGGGGAGACAGAAAAGAATAACAGAAAGATGCCTTTAAAAGCTCATCTTGGATGGGTTCTGGTAGAAAATTGAGCTTTCTCAACCAGTCCCCATACCTTTATAAGTCACGATTTTATTATCATTGAGCTAGAGCAGTTTGAGACCTATAAACATGACTGGAAACTACAATAGGAAATAGTTCCTGGAGTGCTGAAACAAAAGAGAAGGAGATCTACTACCAATAGATTTCAAGAACTAGGAAATAGATTTTGCTGTCTGAAAAGAACTTACTGGTTGGAGAACTGACTCCTGGAAGCCATTGGGCTTTGTTTTTATTGTATTGATTTATAGTAACTTTATTTTAAACAAAGATACTGTACTTTTGAAGGGGGTATGGCTGAGCACAGTACATGCTGCAACAGTAAACTGACAAACGCACTTTGGAAACGTGTGCACACTTTACCGTTTGTAGAAACAGATTTTTTTTACATCTCAGTGACAGGTTTCCAGTAAAAGCCTTGTGGTGAGTATGTTTTTGGAAGCGGGACCGTTCTGGACTATCTCATCGAAGGCTAAAAATAAAACTATTTCTAGTGCTAGACTCGGAGAAAAGGAGGGACAGGAAAGAGGTGAATGTAAGGATGGTGGAAGTAGAGCTGTGAAACTACAAACAGGGCCGGAGAAAGGGCAGAAATGAACAGAGGAAGCCCACAGGGTTAAGGCAGGAAATGACAACAAGCCATTAATAATTTACCAGCAGGATACATCAAGTTCAACTTTAAGTCTGTTGGTGCTCAACAGTTGGAAGGCATGCAAAATGGTTCTAGCATAAAAAGCAGAGATTAATTTGTAAGAAGAAGAAGCATCATCAAAGTAAATCTGTTTGCTGAAATACTGAACCTGACCAAATCTGCAGCTTTGCACTTTGAGGATTTCATAATCCTCAAAAGTTGTAGTGAGGAAAAAGCAACCTCTTTGTCCTAACATTACAAATTAATATGCTACGAAGCGGCCCATGCAGGATGCAAGATCTATTTTAGATCTGATGCCATGTGTGTAAAAATACATGCACACTTGTCAAGTGTTTTTGATCTTAATCATGTAAATAAATGTCTGCAGCCTCAGCAAAACAGAATAACTGAAGATAATAATAAAACTGGCTTAAAACTTCTAAAGGCTTTTTGTAACTGGCGTTTGTTCCAGCTGTTGAGGGATTACACTTCTCAGTTTCTCTGCAAATAATGTTTACTTTAGCATGTTCGAACAGAGGCTTTGACCGACTGCCAAAAGGTCAAATACAGGAGAAGCAGTTTGACTCTCGACACATTTACCAGATCTTTCCTGAATGGAGAAAAAAAAAACAGTTTATACTGGCAGAATATTAACCTGAAAAGTTAATCTGCTGCACAGAACATTGTTGCTCAACCGAGTTTACAACAGAGAGTAACACCACAGCGAGACCAAATGTCATCACTGAACCCCTGCGCTCCAAGTTCACAATTTTTAACTGCACAACAATTTATGTTAGAGTAATTTGTTCATACAGATTCCTAAAGATGAACAGTTTTAGTTTTTGTATTCCTGGTTGCTATAGGGGTATTATTGCTCCTTTTTGACATAGCTTTACTCATTGATGCACACTCTCATATATTCAGCCTTGACAGCTCAAAACTAATTTGCGGCTGTTCTGCATTTAACCTTTGTCCTGACACACTTCAGCTGCTCAAAAGAGCAGAAATACAGCCAGAGGGGTCAAAGGTGGCAGGGTCGACTAGTTGCTCTCTGACAACTGCGACAAACATTGCACTGCGAGTAGTTTTTACATTCAATTAGTGCGAAGACGCTGTGATACGTATTATTTTGTTAACAAGCTCAATTTTTCTTACAGTTTATCTTATTGCTTTCTGCACAAAAGACCAGAGGTGACGAGGTCACTTCTATGTTTTTGATTGTATTGCCTCAGGAGGGGTTGGAGTTGAAAACAGCACATGTGGCTGACACTGAGTGCTTTTTCCAGGTATTGTGTCGCCTCAGACCTATGGGTAACACTGCTTGAGGTGGAGAGGTTTCAAAGTGTGACCTTTAAACTAGAGAAAGTTAGTCTGGTTTGAGAGTTTTTGCCTTTATTTGACCATTTTTACCTCTGAAGCATTTAGAGGAAGTTCAGAAAGAAGGGCATCGTCACATCAACGTCTCCTTGAATGGGTTTGAAACCACTTTAGTTTCAACAGCACCCTGATTTTTCTGTTCGAGTCGATTTAGACTTTTCAGGTTTTACTTGTGATTAAACAATTATACAGACATTAAAAGGTGGCAAAATCTGAAACTGTGCAAGTTACTCAATTTGCCTAGGTTATCCACCAGGTTGTAGCTAGGTAACCAATGAGTGAGTGAATTAGTTCATGTCACTAAGCTTGCTTAGCTGACCATGAGAGGTTGAAAGGCAAAAGTTTTTTCTCTGCTGTGCGGTTCTGGATTGGATATTAGTGAATATTCTATAAATTGGATATTCTATCAGATTGATTATCTGTTGACATATTTATTGGGATATGTATTGATTTATTGTATTATTTATTGTCCTGTCCTAATAGGAAATATGCTACATTTGAAAGTAGAGCTAAATGGTTATCTATAGCATGTGAAAACAGCTGAGGTTCTGCACTATTGATTGGCTTTTGCTCTTTTATTTGGACCTATAGCGCTTCAAAGCGCTTGTTGTTCATGTGCAGCTGTTGTAGTGGATGTATTTCACTCTCTGTGCCCGGAGAGCTGAGTGAAAAAGCAGCGCCTGCGAGGCAAAAGTCCGCCACAGGTGGAAGCAGGCCGTATATCTCGTCTCGCCGTCTGCTTTGTCTAGTTTTTGTCTGGGCTCCTCCAGAAGATTCACGGCGGCTGCTTCCTCTGAGGAAATGCGCTCTCATGTGCGCACCTTGCAGCCAGGTGGATGCAGCCGCAGTTGTGCTGCTGATGTGTGGAGAATAGAGCAGCGGGGAGCTTCTTCAGTAGCTGTTAATTAGTCAAACACACCACACACGCACACGATTAATATGCACTTCCTTGTCTCCTTACGAGTGGCTCACAGCCGCTCTACGTGTCGTTGCCTGACATGATGCCCACTCTCTATTTGCAGTGCCGCCCCTCCCCTGTCTGATGCTATGATCTAACTGCAGCCTCCTCCCCCTGCACTGGCATGTGGATGAGCGCACACACACACCCACACACACCCTCACACGGTGCTCTGGCAGCATGTGGGGTGTGTCGCTGCTGTATTTATGTGTTTTGTTTGGAAGTGACCTTAACATGGACTAGCTTGCCCTGTGATGTAACATTTTGTTGGTCTTTTTGTGTGTGTGTGTTTAAAAAATACAATTTTTCTTAGTATCATTTCAAATAAACAGTTTCTTTATTCCTCTGTCTTAAAGTCTTTTCAAATAAACACAGGTACAGGTTTGCTCGAAAAAAAAAAAAAAAAAAATGTTCAAAGTGGTAAGAAAGGAGAGGATTGGTTTAGAAAAAAAGGCGAGTTACAGATCTTTCCAGTCACATTCTTGGAGTAGGTCAAAGTTCCCCCAGCTCCCGGAGACGCGTTCTGATTGGCTGCTGAAAGGTGAAATTAAAACCACTGTAAACTTTTGACCTCGTAGGAGCCGTAGAGAGAACGCCCATCGCTGTATCGAGAGCGATCGTCCCCCTCCTCCTCCCCAGCACTACCTTCCTACTCCTTCTCCATCCTCCATCTTCTGCCTTGCTTCTCTGTTTACTCCCTGTTTGTTTGTCATCTGGTCTTGTTTTGCTCCCTTTCATTTCTTCCCCCCTTTTCTCTGGTTTTTATTCACTCTCTCTCTCCCTCCTCTTGATGAATTTGTGCCTTGCTTGCATATAGCCTGATGAGATAGGGAAGGAGGGAGGGAGGTACAGAGCAGGAAAGAGCAGGGGGAAGGGTATAGAGTGGGAGGAGATTGCCAGAGAAGGGGGGGATGGGAAGAGGAGAGAGAGAGAGAGTGCTAGGGAATCAGCAGCAGCAGCAGAAGAAGACATGGGGAGAAAAGGGCAGGAGGAATGCAGGACTGTTGACTATGTTGTGCACAAACTGTGCTCTGTTAGAGGGGAAGAAAATCCAAAGAGGAGTGAATGTATAAATAGACATGTAACGGCAGCTCTGACTAAGATCTGCTGAGCAGTGGGGCGGGGAGAGCCCATTTTTACTGCTAATGGTTTCTCTCATTACACATCAAACGGCCGGGGGTATGTGCGTATGAGCGTGCGTGTGCAGATGATTTTAAACGATTGTAGGAGCCAAGTAAAGGAGCAGTCAAGTCACTCGCTGCTTTGATGCCACGTGGGCAGACGTACAGTCTTGCAGATGCGTTTTGTCAGCAGCTGTTTTGTAGCTGTACAGTGAGGTGAATTACTGTCTAATCCTCACTGCTGTTCACAAGCAGACACACCAGGGCCAACTGAAGATGCACACCACGAGCAAAAACAGAGATGCAGGGATGTTTTACCTGCTGATGCAGATTTTTGATTTCCCTCTCAGATCTGTAATTGACAGTGTTCAAAATATTTATTTCTAGCCATCATTTTAGGAATAAAGGCAATGTGCAAGTGTGTGTGCAGTTGTTTAGCTGCTTTGTTTAGGAGCATTTCTTGCATATTTACTGACCTTCTGAAGACCAATGGGCCTGAGGTGGACACTCTTGTATAGGGTTACGGGTTTGGATGCCAGTTTTTTTTTTTTTGTTTGATTCTGATTTTGGCCAATACTGAATTTTTTTTGTCTGAAATTTTTCTAAATATACCAAGAAAGTCAATGAGTTGGCAACAGTGGAGTGACTATCATTAACTGCAAACGTACAGACATGACTCATTCAGTGTCTCGCAGCAGAGCAAAAGAGGACAGTGGCTGGTTTTTAGACCTTTGGTGAGGTCAATAAGATCTGTAGATAATCACCAATCACGCAAAATTAAGAAAGTCAGCTGGCTGATTTATCAGTGCACTCCTAGTGAACACAATTGTTTATGATTAAGGGTTATGTTTAGAGGCATAGGTGTGAATTAAGTTGCAAATTTTGAACTCTACTATCTACTAGTCTTCTATTGGAGATTTACACAATTGTTACTCTTAGCATTTATAACTACATCTCTGTGTATTCCCAAGAGCACAACCATCCATCTATCCATCCTCTTTACCAGTCCGTGCCCTGTCCCTCAGGTTTTGAAAATTGGCAGAAAATTTTAAAATACTGCAGTGTGAACCAGGCATAAAACGATCCTCTTTAATTTAGTTTAATCTCAGTGGTGAGTTGAATGTTTGCAGCATCATTTTTGGAGGAAAGGTGATTGAGCAGGTAGTTGGAGTTGAGAAGAAGTGCAAAGTTCTTTGTCTTGAGCTAAAAGAAGATACTTCAGAATATATATATACATATATAAAGATTGATGGATAAATGGATTGATGGATAGTTAGACAGATGGGTAGCAAGCTTTAAGTTTGTCCTGCCTCCCTAAACCATCTTTTCTCCTCTCCTTTTTGACCCTTTTATTGCTTTACTAGGTAATTACTTCACCCAAGAGACAGCCCATTAGATAAAACACACACATGCAAACATACACAGACATCCACACTCCCACCATGCATCCCATTAGGTAAGGAGCACCCCACAGGCACACGCCATCTTCAAGATAACAGGCGCCTCCAACAAACACTCGGGTCTACAAACATCTACGCAAACAGAGCGTTGGGACCCCTCCCCCTCTAATAGTAAGGAAGATTGATAAAGTCACAAAAGATTACTCAACGTGTCGTTTAGCTCCTTCTTAAAATTTTCAAAGCAACCATAGTATGTTGTTGTTTAGTTGTTCTTGTTTCTGATTTCTGTGTAACTTTGGAGTGAGCAGCTACAGCTCTGCAAATGAGCCCATCTCTAAATGTGCGATAGATGTGAGCTGACAGTGATGTGCATGGAAGCGAATGGAAGTTGATTTGTGACTGTTCGTAATGAGATTGCGTTTTCCTGTGTGCTGTCTCCTGGTTTCAAGGTGTGTTTGCTGCTCTATGACCGATTGTGTGTGTTTGTTTGCGTGCGGTTATACATGTTGCCATGCAGTTTCCCCGCCTCTCCTGCATGTGCTTTTGTCTGTGGGAGTGATGGATGGCAGGCAGGCAGCTAATGTGATTTAGATGCTCAACCAGGAGTGTGTGTTTGTGTGTGAGTCCCATTCACGTGTGCGCAGATGAATTTGCAGTGTGTGTTTGTGTACCTGTCTCCAACCTTTTCACTACTGTTTTATTCCTGATGCTTTGCAGTTCTTTGGACTCGGAGCAAATAAATAGATGGAGGAGGTTGCTTAGAGCTGCTTCTTCGTTGTTGAAGCGGAAAACGTGTGAGAAGAGGAAGGTAGAGGTGGATGAGAAAATGGTGTGCTCTCACTAAGATTTCACTTTAAATAGTAAAATAAAACCTGAGTTAAAAAAGTTAGTAAGACTCCAACAGGCTTTTTTGTCACGGCGCTCAAATACCGGCAGAAGTGCTAGTTGGCCTAGACAGACTTTTATCTGTAATCTTGTGAGGAACAGCATCTTTTAAGTACTTTTTGATTGTATTTATTTTATACCATACAGCTTTTTCCCTGACTTTAGTGTGGAGGCTGTAATGCTCTCACACAGAACTAGTTTGGTGGCCACTTATTTTTGTAAACTTACATGAACTTTGGAATAAGAGAATTGAGAAAAACTTTGCTGTAGTACAATTCAGCCTTCCTGTTTCTCCATTTCCATTCCCCAAATCACTGAAACATCAAGAAAACTTACCTTGTATGAAATGGCGAAAGAGCAAAATGACCCTCTGAAGCCATTGAGTAGCTCTATGTTGTAGCAGCATGAATGACTAGTCCTCATGCCAATGACAAATCGTTTTTATAAGATGCTTGCATCTTTTATGCTTCCCCTTACTTCATTGTTAAACAACTTTCTGATGCTCCTGCCAAGTATGTTTTCATTTGGAGATTAAATGTTTGCTAAAGCACTACAGACCAGGGTTACCCAAGTTCAGTTCTGGAGAGCTGCAACTTTCTGATACATACTTGCTTCAGCACACCTGAATCAAATGACTGAATTCATCACTATTCAGTCCTTCAGCTCTGAAGAGGCCTGGTAGTAAACCATTAATATGACTTGGGTGAATCTAAAAGTTGCAGGATGGCAGCTCTCCAGGACTATGCTAGGTTAACGCTAACGCTGTGTTGATACAGTTCATTGGTTCTGGTAGAGAACTGGTAGTTCAATTCCTTGGATTTGTTAGTCCACACTTTTAGCTACCCCTTTCATCAAGGCAGGGAAAAGTAAAATGAGAGAAGTGAAAATAAATAACATTTGAGCTGGTGTTTTCCACAATTGGAGACTTTAAAAAATCCTTTCCAAAAAAGCAAAGTTGTTTGTACATTCTTATTTTTTAAGCCAGCTTTAATTTTTTTCTGAATTGAATGCAACATGATGCATATTTTGAATCCATCAAAATATGCATTCAAAATATGCATATTTTGAATATGCATTTGTGCATATTCAAAAGAATCAATAAGGAATCTAATTCATAAGTGAGATCAATAATGGAATCTGTACCATTAAATTCTTATCAGTTCTCATCCCTATTGCAGACAAAACCTCATATCCTAATTCATAAACTTCATAACATTTTTGTGCTTCGGTGACAAGAGATCATATTTTGTCTGAAGAGGTTAAAGCAGTCCCTCGTCTCCTGAATACTGCAGCTATGAATAATGGAATAGGACTAGGGTTAAAAAAAGTATTAATTAGTTTTGTTTTGTAATCAGTTTGCTGCGTATTGTAGACTTTGAAAATGAGATCCAGATCTCAATGGCGTTTAACTGGTTAAATAAAGGAAATAAAAAATAAAATAAAAAATAAATAAAGCTCTGATTATTTTGAATGAATGTATGTTTTTACACAGTAGTTTGTGAATGTGTCTTAAAAGTCCTAAACCCCCCCCCCCCAGAAAGTAGTTTGTACTCACTTGTTTGTATTGCATAGTAAAAACTGGTTGCACATCTGCCTTAAATTTCAATAAACATATAATATGTCTGTTTCGGGGAATAGAGCCCATAATGCAGTTCACTGCCTCTAATGACAAAACAGTTTCTGGATTAAATAGATCCTCACTGAGCCAATTTCATCCTTTAAATAAACAAAACATTTCAGTTAGACCAAATTAATTTACATAAATGTGATAATTTTTCATTACTTTTTTTTTATCAAACATCCTAACAGATGCAAGAGGGGCTTTTCTAAGTGGTTATATATACAGACAGGCCAGTGATGCAAAATACAGTTACGAGACTTTAAGTCTAATAAAATCTGGTAATAAATCCAGCTTTTAGGTCAGCGTGTGAGTCTTTATGTAAGCTTGCACTGTTGTTTTCATCAACTAGCAGTCAGCTGTCTTTCTTTGCGTAGATTGTTGCCGTGGCAGCAGATTAACAATCAAGTTTGTGATTAAAGAGAAAGGGAGGTGACTTGTTCATTGCACTGTATGGCTTATTAAAGTCAACCATAACCATAAAACTGATAGTTTATTTTTAATTTATTTAACAGGCCAATTAAAAGTAAAAGGAACTGACCTTTTCAATTCTTTTTCAACCAGATCAGGTTTGTTACTTTTTCATTTATTCACTTTAATGACATGTTTTCAGCATTCAGGCATGACCCTGTTTGTATAATTAATTGTTACATTTCTAATAAAATGAATCCCTTTGATATAGTAGTGCCTAAACCTGGCATAGTTGGTGAGCAAGGTGAGTAAGGTTTTCAACATGTCCACAAGATTTATTCCGGTACAGCAGTTTTCTTGTCAGTTTAGCCGAAGTTGATAAATGAGTATGCCCATGCCATACTAGGGATTTGTTTGTACAAAACTTTAGTTTTTCTGTAATATTTGCGACAAACTGGAGTGCTCGTAGGTTTTTGTATTGTGTCTACAACTCTTTTTATTCAGCTGCTGTGGCAAAATGTGTTTACAACTTAGCAAAACTTTTTAATGGTGACATTTTTTAAGTTTGAAGAGAAACCCACTGTGGCCCTAAGTGAGGCTGATCAGTGATAACACATGAAGTTGCACAATTTTGAAAAAAAAAAAAAAAAGACCTTTACAGCTTTAGATTGAATAACTCTGAACTGTGTAAGTGCTATCTATGGTGTCTTGCAAAACCCATTATGTAGTTTCACCCATTTTTTCTCATTTTTGTCCCAATACCAGCTTTGCCCATATTTCTTTGCAAATGTCATTTTATTGACCCTTTGGCTTTATATCTAAGTTAGATTGGTCCAACTGTTCACGCCGAGCTTACGTACAGCGGCTATCGATCTGAACTACCAAATTGATAGCCTTCAACTTAAAAGCTGCATCATATGAACTTCTTCATGTGGTTTCCATGTGTAGCAGTGTGATGTTATTACACTAGATTGTTAAGTGAGAATATATTCCAATAGGAAATTATGACTTCCTGTCTCAAAAATGATTTTTTACTAAAAATTTCATGTGTTGTAAATAAGAATGGGAATTGTTACTGCTACTGCGGAACATATTTAGTTCATGGATTGTCGTTTTTAGTATTAGTTCGAAGTTTACAAATATAAATTAGTGGATCATACCATTGTAGTCCGTGAAGGGTTTTCCCACACTCTCCGTCGCGCTCTTTCTGTGCGGATTCCGTGGGAGAAGGTATGAACTTTTGTTTTGTGGTTAATAAGTGCATTTTAAGTGTAATAAGGGGAAGTTTTATCACTGTTGTTGTAATATAATGTGCATTGAATTGTTTAACTTTTGTTAAGTAAGGTTAGCAGTTAGCAGTTGCTTAGCTACTTTTATACATGAAGCATTGGCTAATACAAATTCTGTATGCATGTGCTGAAAATAGTATTGTTCATGGTCGAACAGGCGCTGTGGAGCACTGAAAAGAAAACCTGTTCTGATTGATACTATTTTCTGCTGTTTGAATGCAGGTATGTGATGTTTCATTATTATTTTTGGGGTGGGATCATTTTATTTTTTCCTTACTAATGTATTGT
Source organism: Poeciliopsis retropinna (assembly GCA_010277075.1). Lineage (NCBI taxonomy): Eukaryota > Metazoa > Chordata > Actinopteri > Cyprinodontiformes > Poeciliidae > Poeciliopsis > Poeciliopsis retropinna. Next base: position 18,986,369 of record VMRM01000009.1, read on the forward strand.
TCACTGTTAATATGTCCATGTTGGGCTTAGTTATTTATTATGGCAATCATTTTTATTTCATAATGGGAAGGTGTTCTTTTACACAAGTCACACGCTCTTTCTGTGCGGATTCCGTGGGAGAAGGCGCTGTGGAGCACTGCCCACAATCACAAGACACAACGCAGAATCAACTACGCTACACATGATAAGGGGTTATTAGTTTGGAAACATTTCTTGGTCATGCCTGCTTCTAGCATGTGCTTGTTCTAAATGAAAATCAGCACTTTCTTCTTTGATTTCCAATTTTGACTTCCAATGGTTCACTTCCTGCTAATGAGCCCCCTGGTGGTTGAAGAAAAATCCACAGAAAAGCTGCACCGGGCTATAAGCCGCATGGTTAAAAGCGTGGCAAAAAAGTCAATCAATAAATAAACACAGCTTAAAGTGTTCTACATCTTAAAAACATAAAAAATGGCATAAAACATCATACAGTCACCAATTATGAAACAAGTAACAAACATTACATTTTGTCGAGTGCCAGCATTAAAATCAATTCACATCAAATATGTTGGTGATTGTTTCATTTTTTATGGTTCAACGGCAACTCTAAACATGTTATTAATCATGATTTAAAGGAACTCAGTGTTTCAGCTCGTCTGCAGTTTTCTGGACATTTGTTCCAGATTTGTGAATTGTAGATTGTGCAGACCAGAACCAGAAGACTTGAGAGGTCTGGATGGTTGATACAACAACAGCATGTATTTTGGTGCTAAGCCATTCAGTGATTTATAAACTAACAATAGTATATTAATGTAAAAAATGTGCCAAAATAACAGATTAGTTGTTTTTTTGCTTGAGATTTATCCACCATCAGAGATTCGCAGCTGTATCTCTGCATATTATTTATTAGGGCTACAGGTAATAAAATGTTGCACTTGAATCCCTGGGTGAGGATGACTCATTCACATACCTAAAACTCTTTTTTTTTTTTTTTTATGTAAATCTACTTCTGATGGCAGCTAACAGCCAATGCACCCTGGATGCTTGGATGAGTTTGAGTTTTAGACCTGCTTGGTGTGTTTCTTCCTTGAGCCAGACGGACACTCTGCTTTTCTTCATCCGCCACCCCATCTCTTCCCTCTCTGGAGTGTGAAGTTTGACGCAGCAGCCTCTATTCTGTGATGGCAGTAATTGGTCTAATGATGGTCCTCACTCTCACTCTGTCTCTGAGCTTAAGAAGCAATTTGTTTCCAACGAGTGAGTTTGTTTTCTGAGACACAAAGAACAATATGAAACCAAAGCAACATCTAACAGTAAAGTAGGGCAGTTGTGTATGTATGCATGTGCAGGTGAGGCTTGCTCTTTTTTCTTTTTGTGAATAGCACTATTCGGCGCAGGGTATAGCCGAGAATAGCTAGCTCCCCTCTTTGGTACCTCCTTGTCTGTGGAAGTAAGGGTTGCACTCAGACATATTTTTATTAGTCTCCATGGTCTGATTTGTTTAAGAGGAGGCAAGGTGCCAATATGTGGCTTAGCTCGTATTTTACTCCAATGTGTTTGCTGGGTTTGCTGGACGGGGGCTGAATGAGAGTCATCCAGAGTGCAAACACTTCCATACGATGTACTGTTAGGTTTTCCTCACAGTGCTGTTGTGTAAAAGACTAGCGAATGGGATTTCTGATAGTTTGAAATCATTTCACAGAAAAGAAAAATGCAAAAGGTAAAATGAGGAAAAAGAGTATAGGCCACTAAGAAACAAACTATAATCAACTTTTAATGTGTGAAAATCTTTTAACCTTTTATTACAATAGTATTAATAATATTGTATTCATACCCAATGAACATGTTTTGCTCACATTCCACTTTCATTTTGTAATTTCACAATTAACAAACTTTATAGTATTTTATTGGGACTGTATGTGGTTAACCATTACAAAGGAGCACATAATTGTACTTTCAATATTTTTCAACCTTGTTCATCTGGAAGATGAACCTCTATTCCTGTCTTAGGTCTGTTGCTGCCTGTTTGCAGGTTTTCTTCCAGCACTTTCCTGTTTTTAGCTTCATCTATGCTGAATATCTTCCCTGATTCTACTGAAAATCATTCCCATGATGCTCCCACCACGATGTTTCACTCTGGTAACACATGTTCGAGATGATAAATAATTTCTGTTTTTCATTTCATTAGCTTGCCAGATACAAAGTCAATTTTCTTATATGACCAGATCTTCATAGTGCAACAAACCTCAGAGCATTTCACAGCACAACTATATTTATCCTGAAATGAAATTACTACCAAGTGGATTCTATTTTTTTTTTTAAAGCATTTAGTAGGAAGGCATTTCATTTAGAAAAGGACAAAAATTGCAAATGCACACCAGACTTCTTAAAATTGTATTTCTAAAAGGTAAATATCAAAAATGGTTACTAGGACTGCACAATGTCATGGTAACATGTTTCTAAAGATTTAATATTTTACCCCATTCCAGTCCTTTAACTACATTTTCTGATGGTAAACAGAAAAATTAGTAAGTAATGGAAAATTAAAAGTGTATCAACACAAACTGAGACATGGTCTACTCAAACAATGCAGCAGCATCGCATCCTTTTAGTAGCAAAACTATTAATTACAAAACAACCATAAATTACAAGTATTGAATGGACTTAATGACTTCACCTTGTGCAAACACATCTATGTATCTTACATCATGTTGTTGTCACTTCTTCTGGTATCAAATCAGAGAAACAATGTCTTAGTGGGTTTGCCTGTCTTATTTAGCTTCAAAATACAAAGCAGACACAATTTAACTTTATATTTAAATTTTAGATAAAAAAATCTAAACAAAATACCAGAAGCAACTGTTATTCCTTTTGTGCTTCTTATTCTTTGAAGAAAACAGTTGTCAGCTCTTTTCAAGACTCAAACTGACTTTCAATCCATCAACCTTTGATTCACACATTGTATCATTTCCAAAGGCTGCACACTCTTTGGAGATTTTCTTTTGCAGGATTGATTGTTTTTACCCAGCAACCCTGCAGTCATTTGCTCTGCGGAGGGTGGGGATGATGCAGGCACCAAGGTCTAAGTAATGACATAGAGTTGACATAAAAACTCAAAGTTTCCGCTGAAATGGCAAACAATCTCGTTTTAAAAAGTAGTAGCAGCCAACTTTTGTGTGACTCAGTTTGTTATGAGTCAGGAGCAAATTCTGAGTGTGTGTCAGCAGCTCCAACTCAAAGACTGAAACACCCTTCAATTAATAAATGATTTGCCTTAGTAATAGTTTCTGCCTTAATGTGTCCTTCTTACTTTTTCTGTCATCCTGGTTACTACAAACTCAAAATATAACAAAAATCAGTTGATGATAAACTGTGACTTAAATTAGAAATAAATTATGTCATTCATTCACACATGTATAATATTTGTCTCCAGTTTGATTTTTAGTTTGGAACTACTCACTGATGTTACCTACTCTGAAGAAAGCGTGACTAAACGTTAAGTTGTAGCTCTTTAAAACTTAACTTAATTGCTAATGTTTCAAGCTAAACCTAATCAGATTTGATGAGGGATTTCAAAGGATTGGGTTTTCGTAAGAGATTTCATACGGGATCAAATTCAACAAAATGTTTCTTTGCTTGAAAGCTTCATGATTTTAACTGCTTTTGTTGAGAAACGTTCCTTTTTCAATATTTTTGTGTGAGACAAACTCAGGTTATGTCTTTTTTTCTGAAGACTTGAGTTCAATCAGATGGGAAACCCAGTTTACATTTTGTCTTGACCAACATAAACTATGGGCTAAATCTGGATGGTGGGGTTGCATTAAAATTAATGTCAAATGTTGCATTAGGCAAGAGACTAGCTCAGTGTTCATCAATCCTTTAGAGGAAGCTAAATCTCATCCAACTTTTCTATAAATTTTAATATGCAAAAAACAAATTATTTACATGTTCTTAAAATATGCCAGGTAAACAACAATAAATAACTAACACTAACTAATAAAACACTAACAATAAATGAATCAAAAAGCCAACATTCGATCTTGTCTTCCTCATCTCATAAAATGTTGTAGTTAAAATGGCAATTTACAGTCAGGCGCAGCAATTGCACTGCTCCTGATTTTTAAATCATTGGCGTCACTGAAGAAGTTCTGCCAGTTTGCTGTCATGAACCAGTATGCTAATGAGAAAATACATTGACTGTGATTTTAAACAGATGCAGCTGTTGCTGCTCATCTGTCTGATAAAGTTATGGAGTCATTTCCAGATTATCTGGCCTTCATCATATAATACAGTATTTCTACAATTGGAAATGCTTAAAAAAACAGACCCCATTTTTTCCATGTACAGATATCCCAGCCATAAGCTCATCTTGACATCAAACATCCAATAGCTGGAGTGCTGATTTTATATATATATTTGCTCGAATACTGGAAATCAAATGTCGTAAAATATATTTTGAAAAAATGCCAAACATAATAGCTTGTTTCATTTTTGCAATATTTTATTTTCTAAAACCACAAAACCTCTGAAACAGTTTCTGTTGGACAGCCCTTATACAAAAGATTATTTTCTTGGGGTTCTCATTGCCTAAATCCTAATAGTAGTGTAGTTCTTTGATTAAGTGTTTAAAACAGTAATTGATTCTGTTCTTTATCAATGTTTCTGATTTTTTTAGTGTATAAGTTGGTATGATTGCGTTGGACCCGGGTTAGTGTCATACTCCAGATATTTTTAAGCGGTCTTCAGGGTTCCTATGCAGTCTAGAAAAGTGTAAAAAGTGTGTGAATATTTTTCACGTCTTCACTCCCTATCCCGTTGTGTCAATGTTGCGTTTATCTATCTATTCATTGGCCTGTCCATCATCTATCGATCTTTGTATATTTCTGTCTGTCCTCTTGATCTCTGCTGAGTCAGAACTCTGAGTGTTTCTCAGGTTCTGCCTGGTACCGGTCTTGTGAGTTGTAAGGTAGTAAGATGTGACTTTCACAAAAGCTGAAGATTTTCTATCCACAACGACTCATCTGTTTGTCCTGGAAGCCGTGGAAAGATTTCTCTGGAAACCTACCACCAAACTAAATCAGTTTTTCTGACAGTTCGAAATGCAGAAATGTCACTGAGATAAGATCTCTGCAGCACATGTGAGTCTCTTTTTGCTGCTAATCAGCACAGGCTAACGAGCAGCTTCTGTTCAAGCAGTCACAGCCAAAGTTGCACTTGAGGTGTATCTTTATTGGACCTTTAATTTGTGTTTTTACAACTGAAAGATGATTATTCTATTCCTCAAGTGCGCTGGCAAAAGACAAGCTAATAAAAATTTATAGAATGCTATCGGAGGTTTTATTCAGCTTTCTGGCTGTCAAGCGCAGGGAGACGATGAGAGAGGTTTCTAATACCGGAGCTGACTGTGAGAAGACCTTGGCGTCTGCGAGCCGAACATTTCTCCATTGATTCACAATCTTAAGCTCATTCACACCGCTTTTATATTCAAGGCTTTACGCCGGTATGAGCAACCCCACATGCCGTTAACTATCATTTTATTCATTCCCACCTTTCATGGCTGTGTGAAAGTGAGCACAAAGAAGTGTAATAACCACACTAAAGGCACTAAAGGGCCTGCTCGTGCATATCCCAAATTACAACCTTTTAACACGTGTAAAAAACGAATTGGTTTGTTTGTCTTTATTAATGCAGATCTATAGATTCTTCCAACTTAAACAATTATTTGTTGGCTCTATTTTCTACCCCTGCAATTAATAAGAAACACATAATTTGAAATGGGGTCTTTGTTGGTTTGTGAGAGTACCATACATCACCTAAACTAGAGCACCCACTCTTCCTCCTCCTCCTCTCCCTTCCTGCCCACTAACCCACACATGCACACTCCCGACAGTCCCCATCTGCTCCCAATCAGGGGTGCAGCCAGCGGTCAGGCACGTGCTAACATACTCGCACACATAAACATACACACTGCAGCCACTCCAGGCATGAGATCAGCCATGCAAACATACACACACTTGAACTGGACTTAGAGATTTGGTTGTAAACGTGCCCTCCCTGCTGCGATGTTCTGCATGTCCGCTCAAGAAAAACAAAAGTTTTATTACAGTCATGTATTTCTAAAACAAGATTCTTCATTGAGAAATTTTATGATATAACACTTTTTATCATAATAATTAAAGAGCAATGAAGACTTAAAGTAATCAGATTAATCATGAAAAATCGATTACTGAAATTAACATCAACTAGTTTAGTAATTGAGTAATGGTTAACTTTTGTTGAAAAAAAAACCCCCCAACACAGTCAGTGAAGCAGTTCAGCCTAATCTGTGTATAATATATGTTCATTTTTTCATTTGCAATTATGAAAAACCCTCTTTGTCTGTAAATCTGTTCCACCCAGCAATCTTTAAGTGGCAGATTTAGCTTCGTGGGTTCAAATTCTGTAAAAACATAAATAAATAAATCTCCTATCAAGTTTTCCATGTATTTATTAATCCAACAAATAATCAGCAGATTAAGCATCCTTTGCTGCAAGTGATCAAGCATAAACTAAAGGAATGCAACGTTATTGCATTTTAGCCAATAATTTTTTTTTTTATTAAAAAAGTAATTGATATGCTTATTTGCATCTTTTAAATAATTTCTAATATTATATAAAAAAGGCTTAAGTGGTTAAATGGAAAATCTGTGGATGGTGGCATTTCTTTAATCCAATTTAATTGATTAATCATCAGAATAAAATGATCAATTTCTAAAATAATTGTTGTTAGGAGCCCTAATTTTCTGTTAGGCTTTCACATGATTTGGGTCTGTGCACTGAAATGACCAAAGAAGAAGTTAAATATTGAGTTTCTGGGTGAAACCACCATTTTTTTTCTCTAAATGTTCCAGTACTGTGGAGAGTTTAAAATGCTATGAACAAACCCACAGCATCACAGATTTTCTACTGTACATAACAGCTGACACGATTTACTTCTCCACAAATTCACCTTTTATTTGGATAAACTGATTTAAACCTCCATTTGGAAAAGTGTCCCTTTCATGAAGAACAAGAATGCTTTTAAACACCAATTATCAAATTCTTCTGGTTTTCTTACTGGCAACCAAAATATAATTAAACCAGGTTTGGCCTTATTCTCATGTTTAAGTTCCAACTTTTGTGGAAAATGGGATGCAACATAAGTACCGTCACTTGTTCACACAGCAGCATCTTCCCACAGGGAGTTATGGGAGTTGTGAAGCAAAAATCAATGTTCTTGAATTTCTAATTTAAGTACCCCCACTTATTTGTTATATATATTATTTGTTATATATATATTTACCTAAATAGCTTATAGCAAAATTTCCTCTGGGTACTACAATAGTCAAATAATGAATTATAATATAATAGATAATTTCTATTCCGATAATATTTTTTAAAGGAACATTTCTTTACATGTTATTTATGGCTTAGGATGTCTTTGGTTTTTATTTCTGCTTTATTTATTGTTTTTGATTGTTGTGTTTCATTTTGGATATTTAAAATGTCTTCTAGTTCCACTGTGAAGTGTTCTTCATAAAGTTGAACTTTATTAATCTTCAAGTGGGGGCCATTATCAATATATTACTTGAAAATTGTGTAAAATTAAATATCATTCATTGCAATAATTTCTGGGACAATTTGTCATCCACCAAAATTTGTCATCATGACAAGCCTAAAATTACCCATTGTCCTTGTACCACAGTTTGAAGAACATGTGCTAAAGTTTTAATAATAATTTTGTATATTTTAACTGCGAGTGGCACTAATAAATAGGCCTGTCATAATAATCAATAAATAAATTAATTGCATGATAAATTAAAACAAGCTCAATAATTTCCATTTTAACACAGTTTTTCTACCAAAAACTGGTGCTTTTGTCTCAACTAGAGCTTTTTTGAAGGACAGTTTTGTTTACAGAGACTTTATAATTTATTTTATATGTTTTGTTTATTTATTCTGAATATTTAAGATGTCATTTTGTTTCAGTGTTAAATATTTAGATCTTTTTGATCTTTGACAATGTGTTCTTGTATTATAATTATATTACCTGGAAATGGTCTCAAAACAACAGTATTATTGTTTATTGCATTAACTTTTGGGACAATTTATCGTCCATAGAAATTTGTTATCATGACAGGCTTAATATTAAATGTATTCTATCTATTTTTTAAACATTTTTCTCATAAGTTGGGTATAAGTGCAAAGGGTCATGCAATTAACTAGTCCTAACCCTTACCTTGTGCTTTTGTGACCATAATCCTTAAACCTGTACCTTAATTCTCAAAAATGACATCATAGCTGCAGGAAAAGCAATTTGGTCCTCACATTCACAGAATGTCCCCAAAGTGCGTATCATAGAGAGGTCTGGACCCCTTCATGACGTAAAAACCAATCAACACACACACACAAACATATTGATGCTCAAAGACAGATAAAGATGAGTGTTCCTGTTGGTGTGCTTCATGGATGACAGGGTGTCATGGAAACGCCCAGTGTTCTCATGGTTACGAACTGTTTACCTCTACCGAATGGTCTCTTGTGATTGTTCAGACAGAACACTTGAGCTACTGCAACAACTCAGTCTAGCCAAAATACACAGGCGAACACACTCCAGTTCTTATCGGGATCTAAATGGGCACAAATTGGTCTGTTATATGCTTCTGGGATTAGCGCTGCAATTTAACCTAATAGTTTGCTGGCGGGGTTAGAGGTTCTACTTTTGCTCTTGAGTACTTCAAGCACGGATCTTTGACATTAAGTTCTTGACGTTTTCATTCCTCTTTTTCTGGATCTGTAGGGCTTGTTTTAGATGAAAAGATACAGAGGTACTCTCTGTTGATTGGCTGGTTTTTAGAAGTGTCACTTTCAGGTTTCAGCAGTGTGGCTTCCTGTAAAAGTTGTGTCTCAGAGTCACTTTTTCTGTGTGTAGTTGTGCGTGTGTGGTCGGGCATTTTCGTCTGGTGAGTGGGAGTGGTCTGGGCATCAATGCAAATGAGCAGGAGCCACAGTGCGTGTGCTCTGCACCCGTAATGAAGACAAAAGTGCATACAGATGCTCTCTCATAGTTCCTTACTCATTAGGGAGTTAACACAGTCTCCTGTTTGGTTTTTTTAATGATTCTGATTAATATGGCTGCTGCCGGTTATTCATTAATACTGCCCTAATGAACTTACACTGGTGAGCGTGAGAGCTAAACTTTTCCTGCATGTTTTTCTTTTTTCTCTCCAGAGTCAATTGATCAACCCAGATAGGAGAACACCCCCAGAGTGAGGGGAGGGGGCCATCTGACCGTCTGTCAACTTGGCGCCATCACAAGGTGGGCTAACATCCTGTATGGTTGGCATGGAAACGGCCTGCTGGGTTTAGGATGAGCCGCATGTCAGACTCAGTTTCTTGTTGTTGCCACATTCTTGCAACATCCTCCTGACCTGAACTCTGAAATTCAGAGAACACTGCATGTTTTCTTATGCGGATGTCTTGTTGAGATGTTATTTGTTTTTGTTTTTTGTATTTTTCTTGCACGTATGCTCAAGGTTTAAATCTTGGGTAGCAGAATAGCTTGGTCAAAAAAAAAACAAAAAACAGATGGGTTTTGTGATAGGAAAGGAAAGAAAGAGAGTTGACTACTTTCAGACAGTCGAGAGAATGAGGAAGGAGGAGGAAGACAGCAAGGAGACAGAAGGAGAAATCAAATTATTCTTTGTGCTCTACCTGCCACAGAGGCTGTAGGAGAGCATTAATCTCCCCCCTCCCCCATCCCACCCTCAGTCTGCAGGTAACAACAACACACACAGTACTGTACCCAGGCTTCACCAAACCACACTTTCTCTTTCGCTCATGTGAGTTCTCACACAAATGTTCCTGCAGACATGCTGCTGTTGCACAGGCAGCAGGAGTGACGGTGGGAGGGTTGAAGTTATTTTGAGTGGGGGAGGGCAGTGAGGAAGAGGAAAATCTGAAAGCACGAAGAGTTCAGGAGACGAGAGATGGAGTTTTTCTACAACCACTAAAACTAAACTCACACAGCGTCTAAAACGTGTTCTTACAGTTTGAACGTTTTGAGAGGTTACAACTACTAATTTTGATGAGACTTAATGTTGTAGAACAATACAGAATAGTGCCGAATTGTTAATTAGAAGGAAAAATGCTGAATAAAAAAATGGATGAATAAGAATATGAAAAACGTGGAGTGCATTCAGCCCATTTGAGTTGATTAGTAGGTGGAACTAATTTTCACTGCAGCTGCAGATTTTCTACTAGTTTTATACATTAAAGTTGCGATATATAACTTTTATAAAAATATGTTATTTATATATTTGTTAAAACTATTACCATGTCATGACAGTATGAAATGAGACAGAAAATCTGTGAAAAGATCGATCTCCACCTCTTCCCTGTGTTGACATTTCCATCAGAAGAAATGCACCACTCCCAACCAAAAACAACCAATCAGAGCCAGGAGGCGGGACTTAGCACTGTCAATCAATCTCACGAAAAACAAGTTATCGTTACAGGAAAACCATTTATCCATCATCATCCTTGGCTATGCTAACTAGTCTTAGCATTCTTGACTATGACTCTGACTATGCTAGCTGCAGCTTAACAGAGAGCAAGCGGGAGTGGAAAAAGGAGATGAGCAGTGCCAAACGGAATGTTGATTGACAGCGCTAAGACCTTCCTCCTGGCTGTGATTGGTTGTTTCTAATTAGCACTTGGAGAAGGCAGAGGAACTCAGTTTTTTATGCATTATCTGTCTCCTTTCATTTTGTGAAAACATGGTGACAGTTTTAACAAATATTTAAAAAATATGTTTCTTATAAAAGTTACATACTTCAGCTTTAACAGATGTTAAAGCTTTGCAAAATAGACAAAGAGTGTCTGGAACAGCACATTTCAAGTCCTGCCAAAGATTCTCTGTTGAACTTTGACTGGACCATTCTAATGACGACACTCAGCCACCTAACAGGTTTTATTCACTTTCCTGTCCCTGTTGAAGAAAGGTTTTCCCACTGCTTGATCCTGCCACCACCAAGTTTCACCTTTTGGACGTTATTTAGGCTGTCACCTTTCTGTCACATGTACTGTCTTGACATTACACATTGTATTCTGGCTAAAAAAATTCACATTTGGTTTCGTCTTATCAGAGTACCCTTTCCCCATGTTTGCTCTGTCTCCTGCATGAATCAAGGCAAACTGCAAACAGAACCTCTTATGGCTTTCATTCAACAATGCTCTTCTTCTTTCTTCTTTTATAAAAGCCAGATTTGTGAAGCTCCACGGTCACCATGGGCTTCTTGGCTGCTTCTCGTTTTAAGGCTTTCCTCATCTGTCCTGTGAGTTAAGGCAGCCGACCGTGTCTTGGCAGGTTTGGAGTCGTTCCACACTCTGTCCATCCTCATATGAAAGATTGAACAGTTCTGTATGAGATGTTCAAAGCTTGCGATGTTGGTTTATAACCTAAATCTGCTTTAAATCTCCCTGGAGTTTTATCTTTTTTATCTTTGTTCTTCAGGATGCTGATTGTTCACTAATGTTCTCTAATAAATCTTCAAGGCTCTCAAGACGATCTTGAATTTTTTAATAAAATGATTGATGTTATTTAATGTGTAAGCAGTTTATCCCCTTACCCCCACAAATCACTTGTATAACTTCGGGTGCATTCATACCAGCCCTGCTCAGTCTGCTTTAATTAACTGTAGTTTGTTTGCCTAGCAAGTCTGGTTCATTTGGGGAGGTCTAAAAAGAAAAGAAGAAAAGAAACGCAAACTCTGGTTCACCTACTAGCCTAAGTTTCTGTTCGGTTGAAGTGAACTCTGGTGCAGTTTGAGTCCATATGTCAATGCCAAGTGGACCGGAGACTGCTCCAAAAGCAGGAAGTGAACAATAGCGCAGGGCATTCTGGTTAAATACAACCAAAACAAACCTAGCGCTAACGGGAGAAATGATTCTTGGTCTTTCGTCAAAGACAAAAGAGAAATCCTACAACTGCTAAAATCTGATGCTACTCCATTTTTTTCTCCATTTTACAAAGAATTAAGTTGCGCTCATGTCTTCTTCAAAGGTTTTCATGTCGATTTCTTCAGTGGTTCTTGGTGCTGCGCTACCACAGCTTAGGTGAAATGGTTTCAGGGTGAAAGCGAATCATACCAGATGAGAATGCAACAAATATTGTAATTTGAAAATCAGGTGTGAAAACATTCTTAAAGCTCCCAATTTTTTATGACATTTGTACTGATGATGAGTGTATGTAATCTTCTGACTGAAAACGTATTTAAATGTTCTTCTTCTGGTTGGATCACCAGTGTGAGTTCACTGTCCAGACCGGGGCTGTGTGCCTCTGTTTTGCCAACAGATATTATAAAAGGGCGTCAGGCAGGCGGCTATTTGCATCACTTATCCAGTGCAGTCCTTTCTCTCTCACTCTGTCGCTTTACCTCTTCACCTTCCTGCCTTTTGTCAGCAGCAGCCCTTTGTGACCCTGCTGCCTTCTCTGTTGTGTTAGCTTTAATGGACAGAATAGAAACGGATCCATTCAGGAGTTTGATGCCTCCGAGCATCTCGGTTCCCTCACTTCAGTCAGCGGTGAAGCCGTCGAGCTGTTAAAACAGATCTTTATTTTCTAATTAAATTAAACTTTCTTTTATGAACTCGAGTTCTTTTGTGCTCCTCGAAGTGTAGGGGCCTGAATGATGCGCTTTATGATCAGGGTGAGGATTCCCTAGAGGTTAATAATGATGTTCAGACAAGAATAATCCTTCCTTTGTTAATGAAGTTCATGGCAGGTTGACTGTGGATCAAGGTGGCGTTAGTTGCTCATGTTTTCCTCGTCTGCCCTCAGTAACTGTCTGCTTCATATTCTTGTTTGTTGCATTGTTTCAGACATCCCCCCACGTACGCTGTGACTCACTCTGCTGTGGGAGTTCTGTCGTCTCTCAGCTGTGTTTTCTGCCTCCCCAAACCATGGTTTTCTTTTGCAACCACCGTTCATCCATTTTGACTCTGCTTTCTTAAAGTCTGTTAGCTTAGCTCACCAGTGATCTGCTGCTTGTCGCTTTTTACAGTGATTGCGCAACAACGCGCAAAAGCGTAAAGACAAAAACAACCGCCTGAGGTGACTGATGAAAACTCTCTCCCCTTGAATATTTGCTGTTTAGCATCCATTATATGAACATTCAATACTTTAGGATTACTCCTCACACATTTTAAAAAACTTTTGGGTAAAATTATTGAATCCATTCGCAAAGTTTCTTTTATGGCGGCACTGAAAGGATTTTGGGACTTTCTTTTGTTCATTTTGTTGAAACTTTAAAACAATAATCTCCCATTGCACATTCTTGATTGTCAAAACTTTAACATACCAGACACTGGATTTTAATGTAAAAGAACTGAAGATAAGTTGGTGCCAAATGATAATAGCTGTTAGGTATATTTAAGGACCATTTTACAACAAGTAAGAAATTACATAACATTAACATACAAATGAAGCAACATGATTTAATGTCTGTAAAGAGTTTAAATCTAATCTCTGAAAACACTGGAAGCTTTTTGTCATCCTCTTCACTTGTGGCAAGATAAACTTGGCTCCTTATCGAGCCTTTCTTCTTGTAGTTGTAAACATTTTAAGTGTCGCTTTGACTCTATTGGCCAGCTGAGGTGAGTAGCAGTTTTTCTCTTTATTTCCTATCATAAACCATCAAACAAATGTTTATATCATCCAAAGATTACCTTAGTAAACAAGAAAGCAGTTTTCAAATAATTATTTTATTTATTAAGGGGAAAAAGCTGCCCATAAAATCCTGACCAGGTGTGAGAAGGCACCTGAGAAATCATGAATTGCTATTTTTTCACTTCCTGCCAGTCAATCAAAAACACTTTGCATGTGCAGCATGGACAATATAAAGTGCTTTGCATAAGATAAAAAAGGTGGCAATGTAAAGTAAAATAAAACGGATCAGACCTGAAGCCCAAACTTATGTAGCAGGACAATCATCTAAGCACACAAGCAAATCCACCTCCTAATGGTTAAAAACTTAAAGTTTTGAAGTGGCCTAGTCAAAGTCAAGACTATGTGACTGAAATAAAACAACTCTTGGGCCAGAGTGATGTAAAAAAAACTCATTGAAAAAATCTTTATGGCACAACCAGTTATTAGGCTTAGGGATCTATTACTTTTTCACATATTAACAATAAATAAAATTGAAAGCAGTTGTTTGTGTTTACCTCGATTGTCTATGTATATTTATGAGAAAGCAAAAAATGTGTTTACAGCACTGTATGCTTAAAAGAATAAAATTTGATGTTAAAACAACATTTGAAAGCTAAAATGTTAAATAATAAATGGTTTTAATTGGTGGTTAGGAAAGTAAAAACTGTTTTTTTCCTCACTTAGGCATAAACCATGTTCATAAAGTTACTCAGATCAGAAAAACAAAAAATAAATAGAAATATGCTTCTAAAATTATACACTGACTCTCAATTAAGTGTCATTTTCATAAAAAAAAAAAAAGCCAAATTTAAGTTATGGGTAGGTTAGGAAACATGAATTTTGAAGGCAAATGGGCAAAAAAAGTTATTTTGGATCATTTGGAGTATGAGATTTACGAGTTAGTTATTTTAATTTGATCATTTCTTCAGGTTTAACCTTTAACCTACAGATTGTGAGCTTTAGCTGGACTCCCAGGGTCGCTGTTGGGTATGGATCTTTTAGTCTTACAAGTGGTGATGACACATCGGTGTTGATCCAGTGATTCTTCTGATGCACTCGACCGGTGACCTGGAAAACACACAGGTCACAGCGGAGGTCGTGACGCCATGGGTCAAGATCAGGGTTGAGAGTCAGGTCAGAGTTCATAGTTCTCGGTTCAGAGCCATTAAATACGGTCTAACTTTTTACAGGCTGGGAGCTGTGCTGCTGTCTTTATTTAGCATTAAAGTCCTCACGTCTGCAACAGACTCTCTAAACTCCTGAAAATAACAGAAAGTGTTAAAAGCAAGTTTTATGTTTAAATTTTTTATTTAGCATTTAAACATCATTTAGACTTTTTATTCTTGGCCAGATTTCCAAAGAGTTTTTACCTCATGTTGAGTATTTATGTTGAATTTATAACAACAATGATCATTTTCAATATATTTTCTTTGAACTATTTTATTTGGTTTCTGTGATTATCTATTTGTGGTTTTTTGTGCACATTGACCTTTTTTGACATGTTTTAAGTGTTTTATGTGGGAGGGTCTCTTTTTAATCCTGTAAAACATTTTGTTTTGCACAACATTGCATGAAAAGTGCCTTACAAATAAGTTTGAATGATTCGAGTCTCTAAAAGCAGCTCTGATTAAGACCTTTAGCATTCTCGCTCTGCTTGATGCCTTTATTGAATCTCAACAATGTGATTAAACCTCCAAGCTTGCAGAAGAAGTCAATCTTATCCATTTAAGTGGCTTTTGTGTCTCTCTTCTTTTTGCACTTAATTCCCACCAAAACCTTTTCCCCTTTCATTTCTTTTTTTACACCTCTGATGTCCTGCTGGGAGTGCTTCTTAGCATTCATACCTCAAAAGGCTATCCTGTTTTCCTTATGTCGTCTAAGGATCTCAAAAAGAAAGAGATATGTTCTGAAAAGCAGCAGGTTTATATCCAGGATTGCACTCAGAAAGAGCCAGTTTATGCAGAAGTTTGTTCAGCCCCATCAGAAAGCAACACCACACCCAAACAGGGACCCGTTTGGATTTTCTGTGACATAAATTTTCCATGCTGATGCTGGAAATTTCCTGAGGACATGGACAGGGGGTTTCTGAAGTCATTCAGCCATCTGAGGAAAACTTGGCACTTAGTAAAGTTTCCTTAACTCTTCTGTTGCGCTTATCCCAGCATGGCACCACATATGTGGAGGGGTGTAAAATCAGCCAGAAGATTTTAGTTTCACATGCATTTTGGATTCTTTGGTTTACTGCTGATCCAAACAAGCAGCTCCAACTTGGAATTGCTAAAGTATTCACATCTCTTGAAATTATTCACATTTTCTCACACTAAAACCTCAACCTTTTGTGGATTTTATGTGATAAACCAAAACAAAGTGGGAGGAAAATGATGCATGCATTTTACATTTGCATATAAACATCAATCTTCCTATTTTGGTTTATTGGAGAATAAACTATGAGGGGCCGTTTTGGACAAAAACTATGTTTTGTCTCTCACTCACTACTAAAGACTCATACCAACACACAAGATACTAAAATTGTGCATATACACTACTAAAATATCACACGCACATACAATTTTTCTCTAACATGCATACATAAGACGAAGACTGCATCTATAAACTAATAAAATATTGCACGCACATGCATTTTTTTCTCTCTCTCACACACACAGAAGACGAAAATTGCACATATGCACTACTAAAATATCACACGTACACACAAGGCATACAGACACTATTCTGAATGAATGAATGAATGAATGAATGAATGAATGAATGAATGAATGAATGAATGAATGAGCCCTAACTGAACCTCCGAACGCTTTAGGAGGGAGCGGTAGAGAATGACTGACCGAAATTAGCGTTCATAAATCGGATCAACCTTGAACTAAACACCGCTTACACCGTGAAGCGCCAATATCAAATCTGAAGCTAACTTCACTGTAGTATCAACACATGCGCGATCTGATCTCCAAATTATGCCCCACCTCCTCAGTGACAACTCTCACATGTACAAAAAATGAGCCTTTCACAGACAAATACAAGTCTCATCCCATTCATTCATTCATTCATTCATTCATTCATTCATTCATTCATTCATTCATTCATTCTTTCAGAATAGTGTTGGTACACTCACTCTTTCAACCTATCATTCAGAACAGTATGTATGTATGCCTTGTGTGTGTGAGATTTTAGTAGTGTACATGTGCAATTTTAATATTTTGTGTGTGTGTGTGTATGTGTCCTTAGTAGTGTGTGAGAGACGAAACATAGTTTTTGTCCTAAATGGCCCCTCATAATAAACAGCATTACAAAGACCCAAAAAAAAAAAAACAAAAAGAAAAAAAAACATAGGTCAGGGAGAAAGTTGTGGAGAAGTTTTCAAACAGAGTTAGGTTGTGAAAGCCTGTAAGCAGAAGATTTCCCCTCAGTGGTTCATGGAAATCCCCCACAGTTTTTACACCTGCCTTAGCAGCATCATGTTGTGGGAATGTTTTTGTTTATTTGATATTTTGGTCAAAGTTGATGAGGAACTGGACTGTTCCAAATAGGCCAGTCACAATAAAACATTTTATTGGATGATAAATTGTTCCATAAATGATTGTGATAAATGATAATATTGTAGTTTTGAGATAATCTTTTAGTAATATCTTGATATTGACATAATAATACAAGTTTGCCCTCTCGGTCACTGATAGATTGTATTTCCTTCTAATTCAGAGCACTTTGAACTACATTGTTGCTATTTACATAAGATTATCTCACCTTACCTCATCACTCAAAGAGATTGAATGCAATTAATAATTTTATTGACTTTTATTTGGTCTACTACATAAAATCCCAATGAAATACTTTGTCATTGGTGGTTGTAGCGCAAGAAGAAATTGAATATGAACCTGATCAACCATCTCATATTTAAAGGCTCCATACTGCCTTTTTGTTTACATTTATCTGTATTGGATAATTATTGATAATTATTTCCCATTAGACCCAAACTTAGCCTAAAACATGCAGTAAATAAAGTTGAGAGACTCAAGCTGAGTGACTTCCTTTTACCTCTCCAGCCTATCCGCCCACTCGATTTTTAAAATACCATCTTCATGCCCATTCCTATTTTCCTCTTGGTGCCCTCGATTCTGCCATCACCCTCTCCTGTTTCCCCTCTGTGCTCATCTCACCCCCCCACAGCGCTGTTGCATTGTACCAAGCGCAGCCCCCGCTGCACCCTCTGCCACCAGGCCCCAATGCCTGTAGCGTGTAATTGACTTTCTCCCCGTGCTGGAATAAGCGGGCGGCCCGCGCCAGGCTGGAGGTGACCCATTTCCCTGGGGCATTCAGCAGCCTCCTAATCAACCATTCTCTGGGGCAGCCTCATTCACTCTGCAATTAGAGCGGCTCCCCCTTTGAGAACTCCATCAATAGGCGAGCGGGCAGGCGGGCTTGATCGGTGCAAGAGCAAAGGCAGAGTTTTTACTCCAGCAGTTTGAGTTCTCAATCCTCCCGACTTTGCGCCTCCTTCCTTTGCTTCTCGCCTTCACGAGTGCTGGTTTTGTCTAATGAAGAGCAGCAGAGTGGGAGGCAGGTAGACAGGAAGCAAACCAGGGGTTTAGACAAGAGGCGATGCAGGCAGGTAGACAAAGACAGACAGCCAGTCTGATGGGAGGGACTCCAGGGAATGATTAAAGCAGAATCTAAAAGAAACTTGTAGAGGAAGGGATGGGCCGACCCCTTTATGAGTGCACAAGTATTCCCTTTTGTCACCATGCAAGAAAATGCTGTGTTTTTTATTCAAGAACATGCATATATGCATGGAAGAAGGATGCAAACAATTAATCGACTTACTTGCAATACTTTTGTGTGGTAACACAAACTAAACAAATTCCCAATGTTCTTTCTGTGGCTCATGTGTTTATATTTTATAAAGATGTCTATGTTTAATTTTCTATTTATTCAGACACAAAATAATGCTTTATTTTAATTCAGCGTACTATAAAAAATTCAGCCCTCTTCAATGGCAGTCGACCATCTTATTAGTTAATTGTTAGTTGATTGATGGTTCTATTCATAAATTCATAACTTGCATCCCTAATGCCGAATATCTGTGAGTTTGTCCCAGAAAGAAAGGTGTGCTTAGGACCTTGTTGCCAACAAAGACAAACTCAATTACATAGCTTCTTGGGCTCCTCTGATCTCCCATGAAGGAGTCAGAGACGATGCTGCGTGATGATTAAATAACGGCCTGGCATCTCTCCCCTGTTGCTGGCCTGATTTTTCATGCGGCAGAGGCAGTCCTCTGGTCACAGGATATCCATGTAATCAATGGAATGAAAAAGCTACGCTGGCTGTGAAGGTTAAGAGGGGTACTGATGCGTTCAGCGCTCTCTGCACCGTACACGTGCATCTAAAACACACTCCAGACGCTCTGGATGCTCCACACCTCCCTCCTCCTCCTTTCACCTGCTTCCTGTTCTTCCCCTCTTTCTTTGGCATGCCTTTATCTCTCTCTCTGATTATCCCTCTGTTTTTTTTTCTCCCCTATGCTTCTGCTTTCCTGTCTTTCCTCCCTCCTACCTTTCCCCAGTGTCGGTTGCTGTCGCCGTGGCGAAGCAAGTGACCAATCAGCAGTCACTTTCTCACTCTGGCTTCTCCCTCCCTTGCTTATATCTTCCACTCATTCCCTCTCCTCCTCTTTTTTTTTCATCCCATCTGCGTCTCTTCCCCACAACCTTTATCAGCTCACTTCCTGGAGACGAAGTGTGATGCATTATGGGAGAGAGATGCCTGTCTGATGGGGTTAGTTGTGCTTATCATCAGAGACACTGCTAATCCGGTGTGTGTGTGGACTGGACTGATGAACTTATGAATGCACGGGTCCACACGCACCAAACATAACCTCACATTCTCCACTCAGCAGCAGCAGGAGGAGGAGGATGCTGACGAGACATGTTTATGTTCGTCAGTTGCTGCCAGGAGAATATGATTTGCATGATATAAGCATATTTCCCCCTTCTGTTTTTGCTGTGGCTGCTTCACAATCGTGCCTCTTTCTACATAACAACTGTCTTTCTTCCCTTCACAATTAGCAGAGTAACGGCAGCTAAAAAGGCTGCAAGTGACCTTATAATCCCAGACTCTGCTGTAATGTGTGTTGCTGTTTTGTCTTCCCCTCAGGTGCTGATATGTGCACACGATGAGCGGACTGGGGGACAACTCCATGGAGCCTCTGAGCTCGGAAAACCGCAAACGCAAACTGTCCACTTGCGACACACCCGGTCTGGGGTGAGTTCATGTCGTCGGCACACGAGGAGGGGGGAACTGAAAGAAAGTGGGCTAGTGGGTCAGTCAGTGGTTGCTGGAGCCTGGACCCAGATGTGAACAGAGTGAAGTCTGCTGTGGTGGGGAGAAAACTCAACCAATGGGAAGACTTCAAGCTGAGAAAATGTGGCTGCACTGAAAGATTTCTGATTGTTTTTAAAGTGAGATGCTTCCAAAACACAAGATTTCACTTTTTTTTTTCTTAATCCGTATTTTTTTTCTTTATTAGCTATTTACATCACACACTATTTCTTATTTATAGATTACTTAATTATATAAAATATATGTTATATTGTATAAAAAGACAACAAGGATTGCCTTGTTGTCTATTTCTTCTTTTATTAACCAAGAACCATTGAGGGATTCTTGTTTGATTTCTTCAGATTCAGATCTTTGGTTTTCTGTTATTTGTTTTCTTTCACAGACATAAAAAATAATACATTAATTTGTTTCTTTTTGATGTATCTTTTCTGTCCTCTCAAACCTCCAGTCGGTCATGGAAGATACAGAGTCTAGTTCTGGTTCTGCAGGGGGTTTCTTCCTGTTAAAGGGAAGTTTTGCCTCTTCACTGTTGCTACATGCATGCTTGGTACAATGAATTGATATAGTCGACGACACAATGCAGCTCCTCCAGAAGGAATAAATGCTGCAAGTCAGTGCCTTAATGCAATCTTTTTTAAGATACAAACTTTTTAACTACTTTGAATAAGTAGCTTTTGTTCTGCTTGATAGCTAAGATCAATTGGAACGTGTGTTATGTAACAAAGAACCACAAGAAGACATTTGTTGTGAATTGGTGCTAAATAGGTAAACTGAATTAAAACGAATTGCCTTTCTATTGGAATAATGTCAGGGCACTCTAATTTTAGTTTCCTCAGCAACAGAGGAGATATTTTCAAAAATGAATGGCTTTATCCAGAGTTGCAAGCTGTAATCTGGTTTATTTGCTGATTTTTGAGTAATGACTTCTTCGTCTCTGAACGGCCTTTCAGTCTGTGTTGGTACAGGACTCATCTCCTGTAGCTAAAGACACAACCTCAGCCAGTTTCCTAACAAGGTCTTTTTCTTCATTGGGGATGACATGCACATTTCGAAGCAAGAAGAAGTGATCTCTAAAACACAGAGCCCCTCTCCTCGTGTTTATACTTAGATATTATTGTTTTAACAGATGGGACGTGGCTTCTGCAGGCATCTGGAATTTCAACCTGGAGGTGACCCAAATTTGTGGAGGTCCTCAATCGTCTTCCCTTTTTTCTGATTTCATTTGATTTTCTCCATGATGAGACAAAAAAATAAGCATGTTTCAGGTGTCGCCTTGAAATCTTCCCACAGGTGTGCTGCCAATTAACTTAAATGTTGTTATATGAGCCATCAGAAGCATAACGTTTATAATAACTTTGGCTTAAATAATGACAATATGATGTCACTGGGAGGGGAACATTATTTAGACTTGGCATTAAATCCTAGAAATTCCTTCGACTTACAAAGTCATCTATAATTCTGATTTGCTTTTGTTCAGATTATTCTGCAAAGAGCCGTTCAGATTCAATGGCGCCATTTATTTTCATTTCCTACTTTCAAGGTGTTTACCTGTGTTGTTCACACGTCATGCCTCAAAAACAGAACAGAAACCTAAAGTTGCTAAGAGAAGCTGGTTAACACTAACCTCTTCTCTTTTTGTGGATGCTATAAAAATGGAAATAATCATATCAACGCCATCTCCCGTATATAACTTAAAGCTTTTTTTCAAAACAGGATAGATTTACTGAGTTTTGCATTCTGCTCTAGTTGGAAGCAATCAGCTAATGCTTTCAGAGTTATGAGGTGCACTGAAAATTATAGAAAAATGTAGCAATGGTTTAGTTTGGCTCCAATCTCTATAACTTATCTCCCGCAGGTGTGAGAGGAAGCGTCGGGAGCAGGAGAGCAAGTACATCGAGGAGCTGGCCGAGCTGATCTCAGCCAACCTCAGCGACATCGACAGCTTCAACGTCAAACCGGACAAATGTGCCATCCTTAAAGAGACGGTGCGCCAGATCCGCCAGATCAAGGAGCAAGGTGAGCAGACGCCCACGTCTGGAATCAAGAGGCGCACAAACACACACTCCTCTGAGCCCAGGTGCAAGGGCAAATCAGTCATTCATCTCCCACAAATTTCACAGCTTTTACTGTTTTGGGTGGTGTTTGTGTGCGTGTATGATCATGAACAGCTGTGTGCGGGCCTCGCCAGGGTCTGCCTAATTGGATGTTTGCAGGTAGATACATGGCTCTCCGTTCTTCAGGTCGGCCAGGTAATCAGCTCTGCTACAGCTGCTGTTCTCTCAGCTTCTGATCCGGTATGTTTCTGCTGTTTCCTGCAGCAGCCACATGGAAAAACTGCCGGCTGCGACGTTTGCTTTGCAGATGCTCCATTAGGGAACAGATCAACACCATACTCGCCTCTTTTCACATTATAACCACAAAGTTCAACGTATTTTGTTTCAGTGTTATGTAACCAGAAAAACAGTGGAAAGAAAATTAAACAATTATTGAAATAACCGTCAGCTAATTTAGTAATCCGTTAATCATTAATTAAACAAAAAACTGTACAAAAATATATAAATGTTGCATTAAGATAAAAACATCTTTGTCTGTAAATATGTTTTAGGTAAAACTTCTCAAGTTGTATAATTTTAACTTCACTTGGTTCAGTTTATAAAATGCTTTTTGCATTTTAGGCAATAAAATGCTTAGATTCTTATTCAAAACATTTCATTTATTATTTATTTGCATGTTTTAATATACTTCTAATATTATATATAAAACCTGTAGATTGTGAATTTTCTTATCCAATTAATCATCAGAATAATCGAGGGATTAAGTGAATACTAAAATAATCATGAGTTGCAGCCCTAAAAGTAAGACGCTCTCTACACCGATACCCCTAAATTTACACAGCTGAGGTGGAAGAATCTGCAAACCAAACACCATTCAGTCGTCTACTCCACAAACCTTTATGAAACTTTTAAACAAAACCTATGTTTGTACTCTGCAATATCCGATATCCACATTGACATAGAAATCGTTATTTCTGGGTAAAAGTGTGACCCTGAACTCACCATCCAGTGCTATTGGAATGTTTTTCTCTGAGTTGACAGGTCTATGGATGGAGGTACATGTAGGGCAGGGGAAACCTGCGAGAGGGTGCATGCAGCTTGAGATGGCTGCAAAGGTTCACTTTCCACCACAACAGGGACCCTAAACATACAGTCAGAGCTGCAATTACATGGTTTAGAAAGTTAGTCACACAGTCTTGGAATGTCAGTCACTCTTTGTCCACTAAGACTTGCTCTATTTTGTAAAGAAAAATGGATAAACCTTCAGTTTCTGGACACAGAAAAAGCAATAAGGGTCTCTAAAGTGGGGCTGGCAACACTTTTAAGATTTTTTGTAGCAAAAAACACATCTCTGCATTAGTGTCTCTCATCAAATACCATTAGAAAATACACCCAAATATCTTATTACAGTGTGACAAAATGTGCAAAAGTCCCAGGAGTATGAATATTTTTACATGGCTTTGGATTGGAGCATGTGTGATATTTCCTTTCCACTCAGACTGAACTACTGGGAGACAGCTCTGCTGACTTTTCTTGTTTCTATTGGGGCTCAGTCAGTCAGCGTCTTCAACCTCAACAGGAAGGGGAAGAGGCAACGGCCAGCCCTGACTGGCTGCTGACAGGTTGCCATAGTTACAGGAAGTGATGACAGACATGACACGGGCGTTGAGGCTCGTCTGGCCGCTCGATACCTGTTCGTTTCCCCTCTGCGTGCTCTCTCAGCCGCTCAGTCTTCCTGTTTCTCTGAACTCCATTGGTTCTTCTCTGGTTTCCTAAAATCATGTCTCATCTGTTTAACTGCACGACGAGGCTGGCTCAGAGCATTTATCTCCCTTGTTTCTTATTGGGTTTTTTTCCCCCTCCTCTCTCTGCTCATCTTACTGAACTTCACAATGCCTAGTTGTTTGTGGTAGTGTCCTCTTTTTTACCCCCTTTGTGTGGATTTCTGTGCCTCTTGGGAGCTAATCAGACAGAATAATTCCTGTAGTCAAGCAGCCGCTGCCTCGCTCTCACTCCAAAAGCCCACATTTACAC
This sequence comes from Poeciliopsis retropinna, assembly GCA_010277075.1. Taxonomy (NCBI): domain Eukaryota; kingdom Metazoa; phylum Chordata; class Actinopteri; order Cyprinodontiformes; family Poeciliidae; genus Poeciliopsis; species Poeciliopsis retropinna. The sequence goes on from VMRM01000009.1 coordinate 19,010,513, forward strand.
AACAACCCAACCACTATTAGTTTTTCCCAGCATTGCCCCGGACCTCTCTTTCTTCCTTCCTTTTTTTTTGTCTTTATATATCCCCCCTGGATGCCCCTGCCTCCCTCCGTCTCTTGGTCCCAGCTCCATTAATTCAGGTGCCTCAGCTCCTGCCCCTGCACCATTACGGCTTCTTCCACAGCTCCTCTGGCTCTCTCCCACTCCCTCTCTCTCAGACAATCCCTCACAGTCTGACACTGAATATAAAGCATGAGGACAGCAGCTACCTGCTCCACATGCTCCTCTGACGGGCTCCCTGCAGAAACCTGCCTCTGTCCGTCTCCCTCCTCACCTGTAGTTTTAACCCCTACCTACCTCCCCCTCTTCCTTGCCTGAAAAAAAAAAAGAAATTGGAAACTGTGGAAGCACTGCCCCCTGCTGGTCTATCTAGGTAGTAAAATGCTAAAGTTTTGGCTTTTTCAGGTTTTTTCTTTTTCTGTTTTTAAAGACATTCCTCTGCTTTCTTTCCCACAGGAAAAGCTTCATCCAACGATGACGACGTCCAGAAATCAGACGTGTCGTCAACCGGTCAGGGGGTCATTGACAAGGACCACCTTGGGCCGCTTCTACTGCAGGTGAGTCCGAATTTGATTGGATGTGCTGCTGTTTTTGTCTATTGGTGATGATGATGGTTGATCTTCTGTCTCTGTTTGGGTTGGGCATTTATCATATCGTTTATCATTTATCGTGATTAATTTCTCATCATGATAGGAGTTTTGATTTATCATTGTCTCTATAAATTCTAATTAATGATGTTTAATCCCCTGGAAAAACTGTCTGAGATTGTTGGTTTTATTATTTTCTGAACAGTTTGTTCATTTAGAGTATCAATAAATATTATATCAATACATTTGGAAATATGATTAAATGCAGTTACTTATTTTATTGGTGTCTCAAAGTCATTACAAATGGAAATGTTTTTTTCCATGCATTTCTATTTATACAGTTACAAAAAAAAAATTATAAATATTTGTTATCGTCACTTTTATCATTGTCACAGTAGCACCACAAAATATTGCAATAAAAATATTTTGCGGTATGGCTCACATGTTCCTAGGCTCTGGACGGCTTCCTGTTTGTGGTGAACCGGGAGGGCAGCATCGTGTTCGTGTCCGACAACGTCACCCAGTACCTGCAGTACAAGCAGGAGGAGCTCATTAACACCAGCGTGTACAACATCCTGCATGAGGAGGACCGCGAGGACTTTCACAAGAACTTGCCCAGGACCAACAGTGAGCAAACACACACACACACACACACCCACACACACACGCGAACGCACACACACACACACACACACACAATATCTGAATATGGGAGAATTTAATTCTGAATGCTTGGAAAATGTGTGTGTGTGTACCACACGGATGTGTGTTCGAATCAATTTTTGTCCGAATTTTTAGCAACCTTAACACCTAAAAAAATCTAAATTAATAGTTTCTGGGTTAAGTAAAACAAAAAATCTGACAAAAATTGAAGATTTTTTATGTAGGAAGTAGCTAAAATGCAATTCCTGAGTGTGTCAATCAATATCAAAATTTGCTGGAAAATGTTAAAAAATTTTATATTGAGAAGAAAAATAATAATTTCCTTATGTTCTTTTCTTTGGTGGAGCCATATATTGAAGTTATTTTGTATAGGTTTGGGTAAACACTTACTACTGCACATGTTGCAGAAAGACCCGGAAGAATTATACATAGTCAGATTTGAGAATGTCAAAGAAAATCTAATCTGGGTTTGGATGAAAGGTGTGAAATTGTGGAACATTTTAAAGAAATTCCGGAATTGGCTCAGATTAAAATTATTACTGGAGATAATCTGGGTGTTTGAAATAGGATTAAATCAGTGTGAGTGTCCTACTCAGTTTTAAAGATATGAATATATTGAATACTGGTGGCTGATGTGTTGTTTTATTTCACCTTCAATAAAACAAACGCTTCACTGCTTACATTTTATTCTCACTCAGAAGTTAAAACCAGACGACATGTTCCAAGTCGATAAAACTTTGTGAGCAAATTACATAAAAATTTACGCTTCTCAGCTCCTCTTTCTAATGAGGAGCTCCTGAGAAGCACGAGAGCTCTTCATACACACATACACACCTGACAAAACATACACTCGGATGCTCCCACCTACTCTTTGCTAATCAGGCAGAGCGTAGCGCAGCTGTCTGTCAAACTCAGTGGTCCAGACAGCGTAAAACAGGCCGGGCTCTATTCAGATCCCACTGCTACCACATAAGGGCTGAGTAACGCACCTCCTCGCTCCCCTCTGCTTAATTCAGCATGTGTTTCACCGTGATTTGCTCCTTAATATTGTACTTGAGTAAATTCACTATTTACACCCCCTCATTATTCTCTGTATTGACGTGTAAATGACAGTGATGCATTTTTTAGGGAGCAGCATGAGCGTGTAAGCCCATAAGTATGTGCACTATTTATAATGCCGATTAATTATGGATGTGTGTGTGCTCGGCTGACCCCGCTTCTCGATTAGCTCTGCAGTAACGTTCTCGAGCAGAAGTCGGCTCATCGACTTGGGCGCCTGCTTTCCTGTGCGCCCCGTCATTCATTCTCTCGCTTTTCCCCCTCTAACCATCCCTCTTTATGCACTTTTCCTCTCGCCGTCCCTGGTGCCTTCCTCAGCTCGCTCCTTCTCAGCCTCATCCATACTTAATATGGCTGCTTACTAAGATGAATATTGTGGCTATCCGTTTCTCAGGCAGCCTCCCTCTCTGCCTCTCCCACCCTTCTTTTTCTCTCTCTCTCTCTTTCTCCCTGTGTCTGCATTATCTTTTTGGCCCATGAATGAAATGCCTTCTCTGTGCACATTCCTGTGGGATGAACACATAGCACAGTGGTTACAGTTATACACACACACAAACTAAAACACAAATTGATGGTGACAGAGTTAGATGTTGTGTTTTTACTGCTTGCTTTCTTTTTTTTTTTTTTTTGTCAACGTTACACATTTCAGATCAGTAAACAAATTTTATTACACTGCAAAAACACAAAATCTTAGAGTATTTTCTTTCCAGTTTCTAGTGCAGATATCTTGGTATATGTGAAATAAGGTAAGGTAATTTTATTTATATAGCACATTTTCAGCAACAAGGCAATACAAAGTGCTTTACAGGAATTAAAATAAAACAAAATAACAAACCAAAGGAAAGAGTACAGGAAGAAAAAGAATTTAATGTTGATCTAAAGTATGTAACTAGGTGCTCCTGTTCAGGGTTGCCAGATAAGTATAAGTAAGTATCCTCTGGTCTAATTTCTTTTCTGGGTTGGAAGAACAGGAGTGTAAAAAATGACTGCTAAGGTAGTTTTTCTGGATTTTAAGTTTGTTCTAATCCCTGTTCTGGGTTGCTAAATAAGTATAAGTAAGTATTCTCTGGACCTCCTAAGTATACTCTGAATTTGTAAAAGTAATGAGTACTCCACAGTTTCTACGTAATAATAAAAACTAAATGTTCCTGTCCTGGAAGAATAAGACAAAACTAACTTACAAGTAACTTTTAAGCAAGATTCCTTAATTAATTCCTTAATATTGATAAAAAAAACTACTAGTGCCAGTGGCAGATTATTTCACTTACATACATTTTTCCCCACATTATACTATGCACATTATACAGTACTTTTTAAAGTCAATATTAGTGAAATATTTGCTTGAAACAAACTCCTATATATTGCTGAAAGGTCACTTGTAAGTAGTTGTGTCTTATTTCAAGTGTACTATGATATTTCCACTAGAAACTGTACAAGAAATACTCTGTAAACTATTATGTTTTTGCTGTGTATGGTCCACCGCAGACATTTGGAAAGGACCTGGAGTTCTTGCTGGGGAAGAGTCCAGTTGGAAATGCTTTTGTGTTCACTACAATGCTGAGTAATCGAGTCTGGGTTTGACTAATTTATGACAACAGCGCTGCTGTTTTGTCAACTCTCACACAAGGCACACTTACTGTCTTTCAGATCGCTTGCTCCCATGAACTACCCGTTACACCTGCCAAACAGAAACCTTTTGTCAGCTGATTTAGTCTCCAAACAAAAGAAAATATATCATATTTTGTATGTTTTTATACTTCCATTTGAGTCTCAACTGCTTATTTGGATTTTCAGTGACAAGAGGCTCCAAAACAGCTCATTCTGACAGAACTGACCAGATATATATCTCATTATCTAAGAAGGATTTTTGTGCAAAAAAATTTATTGAACTTGTTTTGTAAAGCCCAAAGACCTAACCCAGTGCTTCTCAATTCCGGTGCTCCTGTTTTAGGTGTTTCCCTGCTGCCACACACTTGGATTAAATCTATAGGTGATAGATTTATCACCTTGATGCCTGCAGAAGAGATAATGCATTCATTTGGATCAGCTGTTGTGAAGTAGAGGCACATCTAAAACATACAGAGCTGGAATTGAGAAGCATTGACCTAACCTGACCTGTTCATAAAACTTTTAACAGTTTAGTCACCATTAAAGGACATTTTGCCTTTACGCTCTAAAGTTTGCCTCCTTTTCCTTTTCTCTGTGAAGGTGACCCCATCCAAAAGCATCTGTGTGCATGTGGTTGTGTGCAGTGATGAGTAGTCAGGACCTAAATGAGGATAGATGGTTGCATGTCCCCGGCCTCGGCCGGCTGCAGAGCCACTGAGAGAGAGAAATATTGGAAATCGACGCCTTGGCTACATTAATCCCATGGTCCATTTAGCCAGCGGGAGAGGCTTTAGCTTCTCAGTTTTAGAGACACAATGCTTGTTTGTGGTGGTGTTTGTTTGTTTTGCTTTGTTTGTACAATTGGATGTGAGCCATTGGTGATATTTAATTAAAGGCAGTTGGTTTACAACTCCTGTGGTTTTCATTCCCAGAATCTTTGGGTTTATTCCTGTTAAGTAACCGTTTCTTGGTTTGCTTTGTATTTTTAGTAAATGGCGTGTCGTGGGGGAATGAGGCGACTCGACAGAAGAGTCACACCTTCACCTGCAGGATGCTGGTCAAATTTGGCCACACCCATGGCCCAATGGAGGAGGGGCCAGGAGGACCACGCTACGAGACAATGCAGTGTTTTGCTCTCACGCAGCCCAAGGCCATGATCGAAGAGGGAGAAGGTAGGTGGAGGGACCAATGATGGCCAAAAAGGGGCGACTAGATCCAGAAATGTGTTCCTGCATGTGTGTGACATTGGCTTTCCTTTTAACAACTCTCACAACACATTAATATATTCTACAACACACTTAGCTGGAAGCCTCACATTGAATATATTTAAAATAAAGATGCAAAATCTACTGGACTACTGTTTAAAATAAAAGATTTAACTAAAGTTTTACATATAATGTACTCCTTGGTTATGCCCTCTTTGTCCTATTGCTCAGAAATATGGGGAAATCCAAATAAAACAACTGTTGACAGATTAAGTTACAAAAAATATATTGAGCTTTTGTAACTTAAAACATCTACTGGATCTTCCATTCAAAGTAATACTTTAAAATGTAATAAGTCTTCCTTGTGAAAGTCAGAAATTAAGTTAAATGAGAGTAAATATAAGCAAGTAAAGTTTTGGATATGCTGAAGAGAAGAGTAAAGGATACTCAAATTATGTGCTCTGCTTGGTGAGCTTTAAAAGACCCTTAAAATGTAAAATTATAAAAACGTATACTCGTTCCCTCTCCTTCACTATTTATTTTTTTATTTGAACTTTTTCCTAGTTGTAGTGTTCACAAATAGCAGCAAAGCAATACAAAAAAGCCTTTTCTCTTATTTATCACACATACATTTAAGATTTAACGTGTTATGTTGACAGTGTGAAAGCTAAAACCGATGGTAGTTGTCGTTGGTGAGCAGTGCAGCGATCTGGCGCATCTAAAGTCATGCTGCAATGTGTCTATATAGCAAAAATTACCTAATATTCTTTAAAGAACAAAAAAAAAAAAACAAGATCATAAGAAAGATACATGGAATCATTAGAAACACTTAATGGCATAATTTTGGGATTTAAATTAAAAACCAGTATAACTTGTTCCAGCATTTGTCTGTTAACTCCGTCTCTGCTCTCCTTTCCTCTGCAGACCTTCAGTCATGTATGATCTGCGTGGCCCGTCGGGTCACAGCCATGGAGCGGACCGAGAGTTTCAACACCCGACACGAGCTGTCAGGTCAGGAGCTGGACTCTGACTGAGCGGCACGCTGTGTTGACTCGGTCATGAGTGGGTTTGACCCATCCTCACTGTGTCTCCCTCTATCCGTCGTGTCTCAGGTAAACTGATTCAGATCGACCAGAGCTCCCTGCGAGCGTCCATGCGTCCAGGTTGGGAGGATTTGTTGCGGCGCTGCATCCAGATGTTCCTTCAGCACAGTGATGGGCAGCCGTGGTCGCACAAGCGGCACTATCACGAGGGTGGGTACAGACCTGGAACCTCACAGCTGCCGTCAACAACTACAGTGCTTTTTATTTTAATAATTAGAAAACTGGAGGTGCGAGCAAAGAGATAACTGGATTAAGCAGTGACACTGTTTGATTCAAAAGTTGTTTTTGTGGCTTCATTCAGACAAAGCTGAGAGACAAAAGAAGCTAGGGTGAACAAAAGCTTCAGCAGACAACAGGAAGGCTAAAGAAAATGTGTTGGTTTTCTTCACCTTTTAGGTTCTTCTCCTCCATCTCATGGAATAAGTTGCATCTAACTAAGGTCTCACTAACTAACTTCATCATTTTTTGATCACAAATTTATATTACACATCACATAAAGTGGGTTTTAGAGGAACTGTGTGCAGTGGTGGTTTAATAGCACCAAAAAGCCTTAAAAATCACCAATATTGTAACTTTCAATTCCCAATGATGCTCTAAAATATTGTATTCACCAGTGAATCACAGGAAAACATAAGTGATTAATTTTACTGGGAAAACAGTTGTGAACTCATAAACAGGTGGATGGTAGGTACTTTTTCTGACTGTTTTAATATTTTTACTCTGCAGCTTTTAACTGTTAAGAGAGGAAACATAAACATAGCAAAAAGTATCAGACATCAACCAAACAGTCCCTGACTATAAGTAAAGCTTTGTAATATTCACATAAAATAAGATTTACACAGAACAGACGACATTGTTAATGTGACTTGGTAGCCTCTACGTGTGGAATGTTTACTGATTAGAAAAAGACTTGCTTTTTTTTCCCCAACAATGAATAAAATTTGAGGGATTATTTTTGTTGCGATTTGTGCGCAGCTTTTCTCCAGGGTCATGCCGAGACACCCCTGTACCGCTTCTCCCTGTCTGATGGCACCCCAGTAACAGCCCAGACCAAGAGCAAACTGTACCGACACCCCATGAGCAACGAGCCGCAAGGATTCATCTCCACTCACCTGCTGCAGAGGTCAGAAACTCTGTAATCAAACATATAGCACACATACAGCTCTGTAAAAAAGTAAGAGATCACTTAAAATGATCAATTTCTCTGATTTTACTCTACATCGTTTTAACCAAAAAAATCACCGGACACAGGTGCACACCTGCAGATTTTGTTAGTTTCATAGATTTTATATTGAAAAAAATTGATTTAGAAAAATATTTTGTTTGCCTGATTTTTGTTACAAGACAACAAGACATTTCAACTTCAGATAGGGGGGAAATGTCTTGTGCCACGTTGGTGAAACATGTAAAAAATAAATAGTAATAAACCTTCTTTCAAATGGTTCAGAAAGTGCAGTTAAGAATAAATATAATTTAAAAATAAATAAGAAAGCATGATGTGGCTCAGAGCACCAATCACAGAATTAGACTGTTAAGATAAATGTTTGAATATGACTTGTTGGTAACACTTTATTTGAAGGGGTGTAAACGTTTGTGATTGTTTTTATCATGAAGCCTCATTCAGTGAATAATGACACTTTTAATGCAAGTTTCAAACCAAATTTGTCATTATTTAATGAACAATTCAAAGTTGATACTTTTGATGCAACTTCTAATGCAGCTTTACATTAAAGTGTTATAATTTACAGAGTCACACTTCATGGTAACATAATAAACATTCATGTTTGTGTCATGTGTCATGTCAGTCTTATTCACACTCCCTCAAATAAATGTTATCGAATAGTTTTGTAATTCTTGGTGCTCCACCCAAAGCTTAATCTCAATGTTTTCATGGTTTTCACATTTATCCAAACTTTTTTGCTGTTTTTTTTTTTTTTTTTTTTAATGTAGGGAACCCAATGGCTACCGCTCGGCACCAGGTGGCAACATGATGCCCAACAACATGAGGCAACAAGGGATGGGTAACGCCAACATGAACCCCCAGATGAACGTGAATGCAGGCGGCGGGATGGGCATGGGGGGAATGGGTGGCATGAACCGCGGCTTCGGCATGAGCGAGCAGAGCCACATGGGCCACATGGGTCCGATGGGAGGCGGCGCTGCATACGGAGGGAACGGCGGAGGAGGAAGTGGTGGCGGAGGCCTGGGCAGCCGCATGATGCAGATGAATCAGATGAATCAGGTGGGGCACATGAGTCATCCCGGGCCGGGCATGCAGCAGCACCCGCAGCAGCAGCCCCCGTTCCAGAGCGCCGGAGGCTTCGGGCTCAGTGGGATGAACAGTCCATCAGGGAGCCCCAGGATGGGCGGCCCCCAGCAGGGACTGCTGATGTCCCCCCGGAACCGGGGAAGCCCAAAGATGGGGGCCAATCAGTTCTCTCCTGGAGGTAGGATTTTTTTTGTTTTTACTGATTTGAATTGTATCTCTTTAGTTTGGACTGGAAATAAAATAAGAATCAGACAGAAACTCACTTTTTTTATTTTATTTTAACATTTTCTTCTAGACACTTGTAAGGATTTATACTGATGATGACGATTAAAAATGACATTGCTCCATCACTCCTCAAGTGAAACATTTTCATTTATAATATGGATAAATGTCTTGTTCACTTATAACTTGTACTTTTTTATTAATATTAAGACTTAATCGTTGACTTGAAATGATTTTGGACTGGAAGTAAAATAAGATACAGGCAGAAGTTCCCTTTTCTTTCATTTTTTTTCTACACTGATTTTCATGCATCACCCGGATCCTGGAGAATTTTTAATATAAACTATTCTGAGGTCATAAATACTCTTCAAATACTAATGACGAGTAACAAATAACCTTTTGCTTTACACCGAATTTTGAAATTATCATAGTTGACCAAGAACCTGAAATATGAATGCATTAAATTTGAAAAACAGAAATTTTCACTGCAAAAACAAAATTTTACCAAGTATTATTGGTCAATTTTCTGCAGAATTTATTTTTTTTTATTTTTTTTATTTTTTTGTCAAAATCCTTTTTGGCAATAAAATCACTTAGGCCATTATTTTAGGAATGTGATAATATTATAAGCTAAAATGTGGGGAAACAAACAATAAAATGATAAACTAATAACATTGATGCATTTATAGTAGTGGTAAAATTTGTAATCTTAATTAAAATAATTCAGAAAGCAAAAAAATTGGCTTGCAGTTGATATTGAAAACCCTTTCCACACCCTTCGATGCTTTGTGTCATCAGCATTACAAATTTAGCAGTTTATAAATATTAAGATTCAAAAATAAACATTGTTCCCGACACTGAACCGTGGGGAACCTCATAAACAACCTCCAAACAAATTATTTTGGTAATTTAAACGGTTAAATTTTACGATAAACAGTTTTACCATCATTAAACAAGTTTGTTTTTTTTCTTTGATAGTGCAGTAACCCGCATCTCTCTGCTGCAGGAATGCACTCTCCTATGAGTGGCCTTGGCGGTGGAGCCGGAGGAAACACCTGCACCTTCTCTAGCAGCTCTCTGAACGCTCTTCAAGCCATCAGCGAGGGAGTCGGGAGCTCGCTCCCCTCCACTCTGACGTCCCCCTCAGCAGCCCACAAACCAGACAGCTCTCCCAGCATCCATTCCTCCTCCCAGCCCAGTCATCAAGCTAAACCAGGACAAGATGGCTCCAAAAGTCCGGCTGGGGGCTTGGGGCCCGGACCCGGAGACCACCACCTCCCGATTCACCACCACCATCATCAGCATCCTCAGGCGGAGAGTTCTGCAGAGCGACCGGACAGCCAGGCGGCTACAGCAGCTAAAGAGTGTGGAGAAGCAAGCGGCGAGGTGGGGATGGCAGGCGCTGACCCTCCTCGGAGGCTGCCGGACAGCAAAGGACACAAGAAGTTGCTGCAGCTGTTGACTTCCCCAACTGAGGAGCTGGGGATCAGTGGAAGTGGACCTACAGGGCCCGCTGGACCCCCTCCACCGAACAGCAGCGGCGCTTCAGCGTTGTCGGACAGCAAAGAAGCTACTGGCGGGATGACCAGCCCTTCCTCCACAGGCGTCTCCTCCTCTTCCTCTGCCAGCGGCGGTGCAGGGCAGGCGGCTGGCCAGGGCGGCTCATCGGCCTCAGCTCACTACACCGGGTCGCTGCAGGAGAAGCACAAAATTCTCCACAAACTTCTTCAGAACGGCAACACTCCGGATGAAGTCGCTAAGATCACAGCGGAGGCGACGGGGAAAGTGACGCTTGGAGGGCAGGAGGGCGGCGAAGGTGCAGCTGGAAGCTCGGCGGCCGGGTCGGGCCCTGGGTTGAGCGCAGACCCCAAACAAGAGCAGCACAGCCCGAAGAAGGAGAAGACCCACGCTCTTCTCCACTATCTCCTCAACAAGGACGACTCCAAAGAACAAACGGACGTGAAGCCCAAACTTGAAGACCTAGAAGGGAAAGGTCTTCCTGGAACCGGCGGCCCTGTGGCGGAGCATGCTGAGAGCAAGATCAAATCAGAACCTCCTGATGATGTAAGAACATATTTCTATTAAATGATAATGATTTTTATTGATATTTACTAAAATAAAAACAACTGCTCTATTTTTAAAATTTAGTTGCACAACTTGGAGTTTATTCTGGGCGATCTCAGGGGTTCAAGCTCCGACTTTTACCCTGATCAGACTGGAGGTGCCGGGGCAAACAACACAGGAAACAAACCACAGGGGTGCCTTGATGACGGCCTGCAGGGTAAGTGGTTCAAGCACTAAATAACTATGAGAAGTGACAGTTTCACACAGGGTGGGTGTTGTAACATCACATGTGATGATATCAAAACAAAATGCCACTGAAACTGCATCTGGCACCATCAGAGGCTGTCATTTCGGATTGCTTTCTTCCTAAAGCAAATGTCATGTCTTTCTCAGTTTTGCCTTTTTGAAGCTGGTACTTTTATACCAATAAACTGAAAAAACAGACTTAACATAAATTGAAAGAGACAACCATCCCTGTTCTCTGGTTTATAATTGGTCCTACTGGAATACAGCATTTTAGTTTGTGAAAATTCTTGTTTGCAGATGTATATGTCATGTTGAAATGTGTTTAAAATTGCATTGCTGCTTGGTTTACGGTACAGAAAGTTCATTATATCTTCCTAGTATGTATAAATAGGTGTGTGTAAATGCAGTAGTGTTAAAATGAGAGTGAGTGGATGTCACTACATATGCTGTAAGTCTTGATATCCAATTTTTTGCTATGTTACAAGAAACCCTAATACATTTTATTGGAATTTTATTGCTTCAAATCACAATCAGTTGGTTTTAAGGTGAAAGAAACTGCAAGGATTGCAAGGATTAGTAACTCTTTTGTAAGATGTTGTGTGTATGTAATATTTAAGCAAGGTACAGTTTTTCTGAAAAGGTCTTTCTCTTTTTTTGCTTGCTCTGTCCAGGGAGTCCAGTAATGGGTCCAGGCCCTCGAGGGCCCTTCCAGAGGACCATGTCCATGGATGGGAAGCCACTGGGCGGGCCTGGAGGACCTGCAAGACGTCCGATGCTCATCAAGCAGGAGAACATGATGGGCAGCCCAGACAGCTTCCCAGGAAACATGGGTGTGTGTCTCAGCATATTTCCTCTTTATTGTTTCTTTGCCTCTCCCTCACTGGTATCTGCTCTCAGATTCAATTAACTGCATTACACTTTCTTGTAAACAACCACACACACACAGAGTCTTTTATTAATAAAAACCTGAAAAGGTGTGGATTCAAATAGATCTCCAAGCATTTTGAGATAAGTCATAGCACAACATGACACTGGAACTCCGAACCCACTACAGTTGGACCTACATTTAGTTTCCAGGACCAGAAAACCAATCGATGATTCTAACTAGGGATGCAAAAACGTTTTGTTGTTGTAGTTTGATTGATTAAGTGTATCACATATTTTATTCTTTTCATTTCTTTTTTCTTCTATTCAGCAACTTTCTGTTTTGTTCTATTTTATAAATAAGTTTAATAATGTGAGGAAACCACAATTTTCAGCTTATTCAGTCAGTATTTAATAGAACTGACATGAAATAATGAATTTGTGTTTCTTTATATGGAAATATGGTCGGCCCTCTTGACACAAGAGAAAACTCGGATTTTTAAGAAACCAATTAATCATTAGTCAATGGATAAGATCAGTCAACTTTAGATTAATTCATTAATCGATAACTTGCAATCCTAATTCCAACCAATGCTCTTCTGTCATTTGTGCATATCCAGGGCCAATGAATAGAGGCACAGGCCCCCAGAGGTCTCCCATGGGGGCTTCTGGGGACTGGAAGCCCCGTTCTAGCACCAGTCCTGTGAGTTCAGCAGGACATCCATCCATGATGCGCCCAGGCATGGAGTACAACAACGGCAAGAGCGTGATGTCAGGACCCATGGTCAGCCGCTCCAACAGTGTGCCGGGCAACAGGTCGATGCTGCAGCAGCAGCTCATGGATATGGGTACGCTGCTCAAACTGTTGCCTTGTGGTGATGCTAAGTATAAAACTGGGAATCTGGGAGAGATTCAAAACTGTAGAGAAACAACTTGGTATCCAACCCGGTGGCTCAGTGGTAAAGATGCATTTCTGGGTACTGAAACTTTTTCAACGTTTATTTTATATTGGTCAGAAACTGTTTCCACGGGTTACAGGTGAACGATAGTTGGAAAATTAATGATAAAAGAGGGTGAAATTGTATTTCTAATTGATGCACAGGCTCCAGTAATCCATTTATGAATCTTTTAGTAAATCGTGGTTTAAAACGCCTACAGTTTTCTCTTTATTCTTGCATATTTTTTGCAGAAATTTGACTTTCGATGCAGAATATCTTCCAAAGCCTCTGCTTCTTGTTCGCTATTAACTTATTTTGTCTTTCTGTACTGGTTTAGGAGGTCCTGCTTTAGGAGGTTCTTCTGATATGGGCATGGGAATGAGTCCCTTCAGCCAGCAGGGCCAGCCCAGCCAGTCCCCATCCTGGCATGAACCCATGATGAACATGGAGGGAAACAGGTCGGTGAATCATTTATCAAGAGCTGCGCTTCCATTGACCAGATAATTTTGCAAATTGGAAATACAAAAGTAAATTTGCTTAATGGAAACACGGCAATTTTGCAAACTAGGATGAGGTGAGGTGGTTTATCAACTGTATTGAAATGAGTGTATTTCGCCAAACTGCAATTTTTTTTGCATCAACAACTGGATGTTACTACTGGCGGAAATGACAAAGAAAACGACAGGAAGTGGTAGAAAGATGCTGATGCGACATGTTTGAGCAAACTTATTCACAGGTGACTTTAATTGTGTTTTTAATTTAATGGAAACACTGTAGTTACAAAATATTTTTTTAAAACTTCAGCGCACTATTTTTAAAAACATTTAGCACACATTTGTAATGTTTTAATGGAAGCTATAGTTTGAATTCAAAACTAACTGACAGACGTGAGTCAAACCTTTTTATTTTTTTCTGTTTGCATGATGCAGACGCCAGTTTGGCAACCCCTTAGATGACCTTCTGGTCCCTCCCACCACCAGTGAGGGTCAGAGTGATGAGAGGGCGCTTCTGGACCAGCTAGATTCGCTGCTGAACAACACCGATGGCATCGCTCTGGAGGAGATAGACCGAGCTCTCGGTATCCCAGACCTTGTCAGTCAGGTAAGATGTCAGAAAGAGCCACACTCTGCAGCGTAGCGCTCCCTGAAAGTGCTGCAACAGAGGGAAAAGATTATTTGTCATAGTGTGAGTCGCGACAGACCATCATATTAATTTTTGCATTCGATATTTCAGTCATGACTCAGTGTGTCCAGGCTGTCGTCTCACTGAAGGGAGATAGATGAGCCTTAAGGAGTCCGTCTGTACTGCTTAGAAAAAGACAATTACCGAGCCGACCAGGCGGAGATGAATCAATTAAACTGAGAAGTTTGACAAACTTGTCTTTGTCCTCCTTGTCTTGTGTGCTGCAGACCCAGGGAGCAGAGCAGCAGCTGGAGCATTTTGGAGGACAGGACCCATCCATGCTGCTTGACCAAAAGCCTCTGTATGGAGCAGGTTATCCCGGACCCCCTGCCATGCCGATGCAGTCTGGCTACGGAGGCAACCCCATGCAGGGGCAGGGCCAGCAGGCCGGGTTTGGGCCCATGCTCTCACCGATGGGCCAAGGCGGGAGCTTTCCCGGTATGGGTGGGATGGGCGGCATGGGGCATCCTCGAGCCAACATGATGCGACCCAGGATGATGAACGCCAACAAGCCCATGAGGCTGCAGCTGCAGCAGCGGCTTCAGGGACAGCAGGTAGGACGCCACGCTGAACATACGCAATAATCAGTTACAGCTTTGGAAGATTTCAGTGTAAGCTTTTTTTAATTTTATTTTACGTATTGACTCCTTGAGATGTACCGTCTCATTTCCAAGAGGCTCGTTACAAAATAAAAAAACAAAACAAAAAACAATAGCAGCTTTAAGGTTAAATTCACAACGAACAATTTCTTTCCTAATTCTGGGTGTGAAAAAAAGTAACTGATCAGTAACTCTCAGGCTGTTTTGAACTAAATGGGATTAAGTTTTGTTTTAAAAATAGTGGAAATTTAAAATATGTACATTAAAAAAGAAGTTAGGTGTCAGTCAGTCTGGAAAATGGTGCAATTAATTTAGATTATTATTCAGGTTTGAATAAGTAGGAAGAAGGAAAGAAGAGCTTGAAAAATGTTCATCTATGCATCCATCTGTTTGTCTTTTCATCCATGGTTTTATTTTTAAACAATAGATTAAATTGATTATTTTACAGGCTGTTCTGATAATTGACATTTTTTTCCTGATTATATCAGCAGACGTCAGTGTTTTTCTAAATTATCCAATGTACATGGTTAAATGTACATTGGACATTTTGATTGTACATTTTAAAAATTAAATTTTTGTTTCGTTTTTTTGTATTTAGTTGTACCATCGTGATTAGCTACAACTATCCTGACCTGTATATTGTAATTTATTACTTAGAGAAAAATATCTTTTACATTAGTCTTTTGGACTAATTAATTGACAGAAAGTTTCCCGTATAAACGTATAAATATTTCTATACGTTATTTCCTCTATTTTCTAATGTTTATTTTTATTTTTGTCAAGTTTATGAATCAGACACGGCAGGGCATGGCGATGAAGATGGAGAACCCAGGAGGAAACCCTGGCATGAGGCCTGGCATGCAGCCTGGCATGGGAGGACAGGTAGATTATTGATTTTTACTTTTGGAATATCTCAAAATAGAGACTATTTATGGTAATTTTACCAATAAATAGAATAATTATGATTTCCACACGACAAATGCCTCCTTCAAATGATTCAAATCTTCTTAAATGTGTGCAAAACGTAACCAAAACATCAGAGTAAACACAATATTCCATCTGCTTTGTGCAGCAGGGCTTCCTAAATGCTCAGATGATGGTTCAGCGCAACCGA
Organism: Poeciliopsis retropinna; assembly: GCA_010277075.1. Classification (NCBI taxonomy): domain Eukaryota; kingdom Metazoa; phylum Chordata; class Actinopteri; order Cyprinodontiformes; family Poeciliidae; genus Poeciliopsis; species Poeciliopsis retropinna. The sequence goes on from VMRM01000009.1 coordinate 19,026,293, forward strand.
GACGTTGTCAACTTGCACATGAGGAGGCAGCGCATGATGATGCTGATGCAGCAGCAACAGCAGCAGGCGGCGGCAGCCGCTGCAGCAGCTGCAGGGGGATTCAGTCCGCCTCCAAATGTTACGGCTCCCGGGGGCATGGACAGCCCCATGGGGGGGCCAAACATGGGCCAGCCGGGACCGCAGCAGTTTGGCTACGGTGGGAGCTACGGTGAGTGTAGTGAATGCTGCTGCTCTCTTGTGGTGGATGTAAGCTGTGCAGAAAACATTTGGTAAAATTAATTATTCACAGAGGACCTAATGAGGTTAAATGTTATCTTTGGTGTCTGATGTTTGATATTTTCAGTGTGTAGAAGGAGAGAGCTGAAGGTTGAGGGTTTTTTTCAACAGGCATGACCCAGCAAGGTGACCCCTCTTTTGGCCCATCAGGTGGAAGTCCGCCTAATGCCATGATGCCAGGCCGCATGGGGCCTCAAAACCCCATGATGCAACAGCACACGCAGGGGGGGCCTATGTACCCAGGTGCTGATATGAAAGGCTGGTCACAGGGCGGCATGGGACGCAACAGGTACGACGCCACCACTTTTCCTGATGATTTTCACTGGATAGTCCTGTAGAGTTGGTTTGATTGGGGACCAAAATTGCAACGTTTGTTACATTTTCAGCTGATGTAGCTTACTGTCCCACTGCACTGTGTCAATCAAATCCAACCCATTGGAAACACCTGTTTAGCCCCTAACTACGCACCAAAAATCACAGAAGAAGACATGAGCGAAACTTCCTCCTTCACAAAATGTAAACAAAAAACGAGTAGCATCAGATTTGATCAGTTGTAGGACTTTTCTCGAGTCTGGCAGAAAACTATAAGCCATTTCTCCGTCTATCGGCAGACTTGCTTGTATTTACCCAGAATGCCCTTTGTTTCCTGCTTTCGGAGCGGTCTCTGGAGTTCACCGAAACCTAGGTTTGTTGGTGGATCAGACTGAACACCTCCCCAATCAAACTGAACTTTCTAGACAAATGAACTGTGGTTTTACTTAAGCGGACTAAAGGGGCTGGTGTGAATGCTCCCCTACTTAAATCCTGTCTGCATTTTATTTTTTTTATTTTTTTTATCTCCAGTTCATACCCTCAGCAGCAGTTTGGGCCGCAACCACCGCTGGGTCAGCAGCAGTTTGGACAGCAGGGAAATCCCGGGCAGTATGGAGGCATGATGATGAACGGTGGCATGCCAGCCAGTGGAGGAGGTGGTCACATGGGACAGATGGGAATGAACCCAATGGTGATGGGGCGCATGCCTATGGGGCCTGATCAGGTATGTGCAAAGAGTCGGAGTCTCAAAACTTAAAAACATTATTTGATGTTTAGTTTTAGGATGGTTTGTATATCTGAATGCATCTCAGGAGGATATCGGCAAGTGGAGTACCACAGGAATCTATTATTGTCCCTCTGCTTTTCAAAACTAAAACATGTGAATAATGCATTTTAATTTAAAATCAGTTTTAGTGTCACATACACCCATCCTGGCTGGAAAAATATAATAACAAGCACATTTCTGTTGTCACACAGGAGCAAAAAAATAAATAATATTTGTACTGTTAGTCTAATTCTGTTACAAAACTCCATGGTAATTATTGCATGAAAAACCTGCTAAAACCTGCATTTGTTATATTTTTATCTAAAAACATTAGTTGGTTCGCTCTGATTTTCAGCCAAAGTGTTTAAGAGTTACTTGTGGTTCTGAAGACACTTGTTATTGATAGTTAAAAAATGTCTTTCTGGTCTCGATCTTTCTTAACAAAGGGATCCATTTTATAAGCTTAGACAAAAATATTTTGTTTTGTTCAAATATCTAATTTCTGTCTCTTTTTCTTTTTTTTTTTTGCTGCATCTCAGCATGACAATATTTTTTCTTCAGATGCAGAAATCAATAATCTTTGCTGCTTTACGATGAACTCTGCGTGTTTTTCTTGGTGGGTCTCTCTTTAAATGCTCACGCTCTGCTCTCTTCTCCCTGATGATCCAGAAATACTGCTGATGGACGCGCCAGAAGCTTTTGTCTCACTGTGATCTCCACCCAGATTTGGCAGACGGCTTCTGCGCTGCAGTGTGTGTGTGGAAATAAACCAGGCGTGTTATGATCCTCCGTGTAGCGCCACATTCCCACCAGACGGGGGAGTGAACTTCCCTCTGGAATGATGGCCAGTAATGTCAGTCTCACTGCCGGAGGAAAAACAAGACAGACTGTCACATGAAAACACACAGCCTTCCTAAAAATCTGACAAACTGTTTATGCATCATGCACAGAGAGACAGACATGGATTTAATGTTCCTCCCTTCCTGAGCAGCCAGTGTTCCTCAGTATATCTTTTCAGTGGACCAAACGGTGAAGCTACATTATATGGACAAATGTATTTAAACAGCCTCTGTTTTGTCGAATGTATCATGAGGCTATATTCAGATGTAAAAATGTCGATTCTGAACTTTCCATCCGCCATCGTTCTGCTGCTCCCGGAGGATCCCTACAGACACGACCAGCAGCTAAAGAGCCGTCGGGTTGTGACGCTCACATGAATGTTAAGAAGTAGCACATCGTCTCATCGTCCAGGATGCCGCTGAGTAGGATCGAACCAACCCGTTGGCTCGTTGCACTTTAAGGAAAGCCAACATCAAACGGATTGTGGCAATTTAGAGGCCTTTATTCATGAATTACTAAATAGCCTCAGAAATTTCCTCTTTGTTTTCTATTCATATTCTTTAAGATTGGGTAAACTTTGCAGGTTTTGCTCCTCAGTGGGAACCAGAGAAGAGTTATGTTTATAAGAAGATGAATTAAGATTTTAAAATTGCTCCTAACAGGGTAATGTTCCTAATGTTTTAGAGATTTTTGAAGTAATCTTTTTGCAATTTAATTCTGACTATAAATTGAGATATTTGTTGACAGGTTTAAACCACGCCGGTTCCTCCACAACTCATACGAAATGTAGATCCGTCCTCGAGGTTCCTTCTAGAAATATTTAAAAAATTAAAACTACACATTCATGTAATAAAGATGAATGTGTGTGTTACCTTACCAAGGCAAATCAGTGGTGAGCCAGTCAGAAGCTAAAATCAGATTTTTTTTAATCGAAAAAAGAAAAGCTCTGAGCTACAAATCCAGTCCAGGTTGTTACTATAAACTAAGCTAATTATCTTCACAGAAGTTAGATCCACTCACACTACAAAACAAAGTGCGAAATGATTGTATTGGACTCAAATATCGAGCAATAATCCTTCCTCCCGGTTCCCCTCTGAGGACAACACTGACACATTGTTCACCCAAAGATTGGTACTGCAGTATTAAGCTTGATGTCTTGTTTGGAACATTTTATTCCTTTGTTTCTGTAAATATGATCTGTAAATATGCTTCAAATGTACTATATATAAATATATTTATGCTTTTCTAGCTCACATACTGTTTTTTGCACAGATTGTAAGGCTTGATATTTAAAGGTGTAATTTTCTTATTCTGTAATAGGTCAGCTCTTCTTTTCGATACATTAATTGGGAGGAAAACGCCTGTTTTTTGGAAGCAGTACATGTATATTTCTTTGATATACTGCCATTTTCCCGCTGTCTGGAAGTACTTTTTTATTTCTAATCCTTAAATCATGAACCTCTCCCTATTTTCTTAGAATGTAGTCCGAAGCATACAGGTGCTAGTAGGTTGTTATGCTTTTTTAAATAAGTTATTTTTCTTTTTTAAAAATAAGAATTATTAAAAAAAAAAAAGAAATATCTCTATACAGCAAAAGAAGTGACACATGATTGTGTTGTTCTGTGGGCCCAGATCTCTTGCCAGTCAAACCTCTCCCGAGGTGCTTCAAAAATGCATTTTTTAGTCATTTGGTAGTTTTAACTCAAATTCAGGCAACAAAAGGAGGAATTTAGATCATAATTTTATCCATAATTCTCTTTTGTTGTTTTTTTTTGTCCTGTGGAGGTTTTTGTTGAGAAATCTACCTTTGAAAACACGCTCAGTCCAAAGATTTCTGTTTGCCATCCTGCAGTGCATAGAAACAGCTCAGTAGATTGTGTGTTTATTCTACTGTTGCATATAATGTAAGGGGAAGAAAAGTTGGATTCTGTATAAAATACTTTGATCTGGTTGAAATAGAGTAGAGAGGTCGTCCGGTTCTGCTGAGGTGGTTTAAGTCTTTTTCTTTCTGTGAACCTTACAGCCAGTTGATTTTTATGTGGTGCTTACATTCATCAAGAATGTCCTTTTGAGTTGGAGATGAGGTTTTCATTATTTGTGTTATTTTTATGTCAAAACAACAGACTGGAATTGAGGAAAAATATTGAAAACAGGGAATGTCGCTCTTCTTTTGACATCGCAGAGCAAATCTGGAAAACACACGATCATGATCACGGGATGTAAAATACTGTTGGATTTTGTTTTCTTACCTTGTTTCTTGATGTTAATATTGATGTAAATACAAATTTATATTTAAACATTAAAATGTGACTGGTGTGATCTTTTTTCCCTCCAAAAAACAAAATCTTACCAAATATTTTTGGTCTGATTCCTACTGAAAATACCTCAGTTCACTTGAAATAGGACAAAATTAACTCACAAGTAACTTTTCACTTTTCATTAAGGTATAAGTCAGGATACCTTAATAATCATGAAAAGTAATATTTCACCATATTGAGGAATCTATATTAAGGAATCATTGACTTAAAGGGGACCTACAAGACAAAAATTCACTTTTTGGATGTTTGTATCCTTCAGTTTTGGTTTCTACCACTTCTAAAAAATACCAAAAGACTGAAAAAAAAAAAACAAACAAACTCCTAGCCACTTTTTGGCAATACGTTAATGTTTTGTGCTGTCTGGAAAATGAGTCATTTCAAAATCCTCCCAATTTTGAAATGGACAACCAACAAGATTGTTGAGTCACTGAACCGTTACCTAGCAACCTAAGTTGCCATGCGTTTGGTCCGCTAGTTTAATCACTGTACAATAGCTGCTGGAAAAGAGAAGAGCTTTGTTGTTAACTTTCCATCCAGAAATCACTTTCTGCATCGCTGTTGGTTGTGCAGGAGGCTCTCCTTCTCCTTTTCAATGTAGTATGGCTGCATGTATAGCAATATAATATGTTTGCAGCCATTATCACATGCGAGTGCAAACGTTGAGTTTGTGGGCATGTAGCTAGTACATTTGACTTTAAAGTAACAAGAGGCCCTAAAGCAGTTCATTCTGGAAGGAGCTCAAAAGAGGCAGAAGTGACCAGACTGAAATCTCATCTAAAAATGATTTTGTGCAAAAAATGTAGTGAACATGTTTTGTATGGACCTTTCCCAACCTGCTCAAGGAAGCCTAATGGGTCACCTTTAAAACAAACAAGTTAGTTTTGTCTTAATTAAAGCATGCTAAGATATTTGAACTAGAAGCTGGATCAAAAATTGTTGGTAAAATTGTGTGTTTTTACAGTGTAGTGCTGGATGAGCCTGTAACTTTTGTAACCATTTCTTTTAGGAGGAAAAAACTGCAAGAAAAAGGTCATCTTGGCCAGGATTAAAAGGGACCATGAGTGTGTTTGAGTGGATGAGGGGCTATCAACATGTGAAGGGGATGAGAGTGTGAAAAAAGTCTGAGTCATTGTCCATGTTGTTGTCTACAGCCTCACTTTCATCTCCTCATTTCCTGTCCCTCCTACATGTGAGACCCGCTCTCCTTTTTTGTATTTCCTCCCTTAAAGGATCTAACACCTCTCTTCAAGGACTTCTAAAACTCCTAAAAACCTGACCCTATGTTCAGAAGCTGCTGTATTTTTAATTTTTTATAAACACTCTTGATAGCTCTACTACTTTTGAAGTAGTTTTCTAAAATATAGACTATCCTTATATCAAAGGCTGACATCTGATACTCATTCACTCGTGTACTGCCCTTGATAAAAGACCAATTTAAACCTTTGTTGTAATTCTATATACCAGATCAAAAGTGTTAAATTAGTTTGTTGGAGTTTTTGTACTGTAAATCACCCTCCTTCTGTGTTACACGTGAAAATCAAACAAACCTGTTTGAAATAACAATAAAATTACAGAAGCTGCAATAACCTGATTGCATAAATATGCACAACATTAAACAAAAGCTGTTTGCACTTTATGATTTAATTTAAATGTGTAATCATCTGTGTTTAAAACTTATCCTGAGTTACCAAAAATATGATGATGGATTTTTTTCTTTTATTTTTTTCATATTTTTATTCTGGCTTATATTGTTATTCATGAAAATGTCAGAATATGTGGAGGGAGTTACAGATTAGGGTGATGGTAAGGAGGCCTTCCAGCTTTAAACACTTGGAGTTTATAATTCAAAGTGAATTTATACAGAAACATGCAAAAGGCTGGGCAGATGATTCACTGGGAACTTTGTTAGAGTGTTTATTTCAAAGTCTCTAAAGAAGATGCTAACTAAAAAATGTCTAATCTGAAAACAGAATCCACATTTAAAATCTTGAATGTTTCTCCTGCTAAAGAAATTATTTATCAGACTCAAAATTAACCTACTTTTGTGTTCATAAGTCCAGGAGAAAACTTTTGGAGTCATAATGTTTCTGGAAAAATGGTCTATTAAAATGTTTGTATACACATCTTTTCCAGAAATGCCAATTTTCTCTGGTTTCTTCATCATTTCATTGCATTGAGGATATGAAATGTGTTTATCTTTGCAGAATATTTTCAGTGCTTCAAAATTCTTCACACAAAAAATGTGGAAATTTGTGTTTGGTTGATTTGTTTGTTCATCTAATGAAGTTTGTTCACATTTAATCCATCCAATTTTGACTTAAGTTCATATTGACAGAAATGAGACTAATACTGGTTAAGCAATGGAACGGCATCCCACAGCAATGTGTGACCAGAATAGGAAGGTAGACCCAGTTTATTATGAAAATTTTTTCTTTTACCTTACATCATGTTATACTGTTATTTCCTCATTAAGATTATATCTGGAGTGTTGTTTTGATTCTGCGGAATCATTGTAACTCTGCTATTAGCATTAGCTCCTTCTTAGACCTGCAGTCTCCAGCCAAATCTCTTCCCACTCCGCTCCTCCAGACTAGCGGCAGCAGCAATTAGCAAACACCTGTTGGAACTGCGAGTCTTCAGAGCTCATTATACGAGCAACTTCTCAGTGCAACGCTGGTAAGAACGACAGTAAATGGCATAATGGAGAAACATTGTTGTGATTTTGTGCTGAAGGTGGAGTGTTGGAAAGAGACAACGCTTCATACAGAGACATAGATCCAATTTCAAGTTTCTTTTAATGTTTTTTTTTCAGTTGTTAAAAAAATTCACAGCATTTTTTTGTACAGTAAAATGGCGCTGCCTGGAAAATACAAAATCCACCCCACTCTTTTAATAAGCTAATTGTAGATCTTGTTATATCAATGATCCTGTACAGAAAATGTCAAAATAATAATAATAATTAAAAAATAAATAAATAAATAAATGAGACAATGGCAGAAAAAAACTGTTGTGCACTTTTTCCTGCAAAAGCAGTCAATAAGTAACGTTACATCACATAAATAATATATATGTTATTTATATTCTGCATTTATGTTCTGCTAAATGCTTATTAAATCAGCTGAGTTGTTTGGTTCATTTAGTGAACATGTATTTTTATGACTCTCTCTATCAAAGTGTTCAACAGTTCCGTGTTATGGTTTCAGTGGGGTGGGGGTTTCCTTTGTGCGCGTGCAGCGGAGGCAGGGTGGAGCTGAGGGCGGGATGCTCCGACGGGAACAGACGCATCGCCTGTCGATTGGACCAGAAGCGGAGAGAAGGAAAGCGCCTTGAGAGTCCGCCGGAGCTTAAAGACTTTGTATGGGATTTTTTGTTTGTTTGTTTTTTTTTGTTTGTTTGTTGTGTTTTTTTTCCTCCAAGACGGAAGCTTTGGGGGCACCTGTCCGCTTGAGCCGCATTTCCCAACAAACTCCGAGCGAGGCTGAAGCATGGACGCGGTTTTACCCTCACTGTTAATATTAATATTCTAGGAGGTTTGTGCGACCGCTGCGCGTAAAGTTATCCTTCCTTTCCTCTCGTCTCGCCGCTTAGTTTTGGGTTTCCCACCGAGCTGTATGAGTTCGCAGCAGTTTCTGGGTCAGCTGCTCGGGGTCCCGCTAGAAATAATGCCCCCCACCATGGAGAAAGACACAACTTACACCAAGATCTTCGTCGGCGGGCTGCCCTACCACACCAGCGACGCCTCACTTCGGAAATATTTCGAGACTTTCGGGGACATCGACGAGGCGGTGGTGATCACGGACAAGCAGACGGGGAAATCCAGAGGATATGGCTTTGTGAGTTGATATCTGCCGTCAGCCGGTATAAAAATGATTTCTTAAATAGTATCTGAGCTCCTGTCAGGGCCTCCTCCACACACACACACACTGCCACTTTGTTTAAGCAACAGCCGCATGCAGCGTGTCAGATGCTGGCGGTCACATGCTGGCGGCATGGGTAGCAGGTTATTTCTTGAAAGTGTGTCATTAATTATCTCCGTCCTCCTGAACTACAAATGAGCTGCAAAAGCACTCCGCTTTGTAACCAGCAGCTGCAGCTGTGGGCAGCTGTCTCTGCAGGGGGGAGGAGGGAGTCTTCAGTCTCAGAGGTGTGACATGTCGGTTGGCTGTGCGAGATAAGGCTGCTGTAGTTTCATTATGACTTCCTCCTCCTCCACCCCATCTCTCTCTCTTTCTGCCAGATTTGGGTGTTTGTGAGTTTCTGAAAGTGATAAAAGATGAGAAGGAGTTCTGGGTATTGGACTTTCTCTTGGTTAGGCTGATCATTTGTCTCTTAACGGAGCAGTATTGTGTGAAATTGACTCTTATTTTTTAGCTTTATATCATGCTGAAATGTTATTCCCTCATCAAACATACTTGTAGTGTTGCTTTTATTCGTTCATAAATGCTTGAGAAATCCTTGAATCTTCTAGAGGGTTCAGCTCCTCCAGAATAGCAGCAGCAGCAGTTAGCAAACACCTGGTGGAACTGTTATAGAAACTACTTATCAGTGCAAAAATGTTGTCAAAAGCTTAATGAAGGAATATTGGTGGAAAGAGCAGGATCTTCTTAAAGAGACATAGACCTAATTTCAAGTAAAATTTATTTTAAGTCATGTTTGAAATATATAAAGCATTTTTAAAACAACACAATCAAGCATAATTACTTGATTGTGCTGTAAAATGATAGCATGTGTCAGGAAATTACATAATAGTGTTCATCTAATGATTCAATGTGATTATCTTGGAACCACTTTTTACCAGTCGGCAGTTTTGCATCATAGGGTTGAATTGGAATGTTTGTCTTTGAATCTCATGCTCACTTTATGATTGGATTGCAGTAAAATTAGAAAAATTGATTTGCACAAATTGCAAAGTCGAATTTCTTTTAAGTCATGTTTAAAATATATAGGATTTTTATAACAACTGAAGGTAACATAATTACTTGATTGTTCTATAAAATGGAAAACACATAATACTGCCCCTTTAAAATGATCTGCAAAACCAAATGCTGATATGTTTTTAGTTTCACTGCCCCACTTTGTGGTGGTAGAGTCATCTGCAGCTGTGGTTTACCTTGTATATGAAGAGTAGCAGCTCTGTGGGTGTTTGTTAACCTTCATCGGCTCCCCCAGCTTCCATCTGTTCCCTCCTCAGCTCGCTCCCTCAAGGTAGATTCCAGTATCTCATCCTCCTACCCACCACAGATCAGCCCACGCCGGACCCGACGCCTGGCATAAAAATGCAGATTCCTCCTCTCATCAGGCAGAAAGGGGGTCCTGTTTCACTTTTACACAAAAACAAAAAGAGAGACCGAATGATTTTCTGAACAGATAGGAGTCTAGCGGTTGTAAAACATTTTCTGCTGGTTGCAACCACAACTTCAGTGTCAACACAGGAATTTACCAACTGATGCAAATGATTCAAACACTTTCACTTTCAATACAAATCTTAAAGGTCCAGCAGTATTTGTATTCAGCTAATGCTTTATAGAAGCACCTTTAATATAATTACAGCTCCAAGTCTTTTACAGATATTTTTGCCCATTTTTCTTTGCAAAATTCCTCAATCTAAGTCATATTAGTTTGAAATTGTCTGTGATAATCTTTAGGAAGTTTTGTCACATATTCTCATTAGTATGGACATACAATCTCATTGATATTGTTTGATCTAAACCAGGGATGTCCAATTGTTTTGCACTGTGAACAAAAATAACCAAATTGAAAGCACTTGGTTGGGGCATCTTGGTGGGGCTACAATGAATATGCAAAATAGTTTTATCATCAATCTTTGTTTTTTATGATTTAAACATGCAATATTTTCATGAAACAAAGTGGGAAAGAATCATTTATTGCTGTCATTATTTAATTAATGACAGGAGTGAAGGTTTCTAACTTTTTGTTTTATATTGTTTTGGTCTTGAAAATGTTTTTTAGTCTAATCTCAGCAACAAAAATTAGAAAATTTTCCACTTCGATAATATTAAAAACGAAAGTAAAAAAACATGGTTAGAGAAAGAAATAAGACTTTCAAAACATTTTCCATGTATAGAAAGTTTTTATCTGCATAAGCTCCATTTGCACCGATCTAAACTGCACATCAATTTATGCCGAGGGCCACAAATGGCCCCCTGACAAGCCCCTAATATAAACCATTCTGCTACAGCTTTGTGTGTTTAAGGTCGTCCTACTGAAACATAAACTTCTACCCCAGTTTTAATGACAGGATACAGGCTTTTTTCTATTTGTACTTTGAGTAATATTCCTTTTAACTCTGACCAGCTCCAGTGCATGCTGCTGCCACCTCCGTGCTTCACCATAAAGGTGGTGTGTCAGGGTGTCAGAGGTTTTATCAGATTCTCCCGGTTGGATCCCTGCAGCTCCTCCAGAGTTACCACGGATCTTATTGCTACTTTTCTGAATAATCTTTGCCCAATCTGTCTGATTGATGATTGACCTATGAGATATTTAAAGTTCAGGTCATTTTTATTGTAGCTTAGGAGTTTTATAAATCTATTCTGCTTTAAACTTCTCTACTAAGTAACCTCTGACCTTTCTAGTGTGTTTCTTATTCCTGGTGCTGTTTATTTATTTATGTTCTCTTGCACAACTTTCGAAAATTGAGATTGAGAATAAATAAGTGTGGAGTCTTAAGACCATCTTCAGAAATGAAACAAAATAATAAAAATCATTTTGTCTTTTATGTTTATGCTGTAAATAGAAACTAGCAAAATAGTGGCTTCTGAAACCGTGTGTGTTGTCATTACGTGAACAACACAGCTAACGTGAACCTGGCGTACCTTATGTAGTGACTCAGTAGTAATTCTGGTATCATTTACTTATAATTGAGGTTAAGAAAGTCTTCCAGAGTCACCTTTTGGGTCGGAAACTGAAAAATTTGAGAGCCACTGATCTAATAAGGTCTAATAAGACCATCACAGATTGTCTGTTCTAATTTGCTACATCAGATCTTTTTTGGGGGGAATCAGAGTAAAGTTGGCTGAATGCAAAGGCATGCTACATTTTTTAGCTTTCTTTCTCTTACAACAGATGTTGAAAACCAAATATCTGATCCAATCTTAATTCATGAATGTTCACCACCTTGTATTAATTTATCACTGGGGTCTGCAACCTGCGGCTCCATAGCTTGCAGGTTGCAACACACGACCTAATGTGTTTAAAAACAGCTATAAACACCATATTCAAATTTAACTGTCTTTATGTCATAATTGCATTCAAGTTCCACTGTGTTAACATTAAAAGTACCAGGGAGTTTTACTGTGTAAATTTTTTTGTCATTAGTTTGAAAATTTGCCAAACACGCAACATAAGAAAACTTATTTTCCTCTTTTTGTTAAAAATGTAATGTTTTTCTTAATTAAAAAAAAAACAACAAAAAAAAACTTTTTATAATAACACATTTATTTCAGTAGATATTCTTCCAAAAATAATAAGATGTGTTTGGTCAAAAGGTCATGTAACATTTATGGCTCTAGTGAGGCTCATTGAGTTCTTCGGCATCTTAACGCTGCAGAAACCCTGGTCAAATAAAATCCAAAGGAAATTCATTGAATTAAATGTATTTGCAGTAAGGTCACAGGCCCCCTTTTGTCGTCAGCATGTGGCTTTAGAGAGTTTTCTGAACGGATATTGATTAGCATCATTGTTTGCAGGTGACCATGGTGGACAGGGCAGCAGCAGAGCGGGCGTGCAAAGACCCAAACCCCATCATCGACGGCAGGAAGGCTAACGTGAACCTGGCGTACCTTGGAGCAAAGCCTCGCAGCTCACAAACAAGTAAGATTACAGCTGAACACACCTTATTTCATCTGCTGGTACAAATATATAACAAGTATAAATGTTTTTCATAAAATAATGATCATTTAAAAAACAGACAGCACCTTAATAAAAGCAAGACTTATTCTTTCCTCTTTGTGACAGAAATGTATTGGTAAATTTCAGCTTGTTTAAATGAGCATGTTGTATATATTTGATCAAGTTAGTTTTTTTTAATTTGTGCTGATTGAGAAATATTTAGGATACATTGGCAAGGATAAGAGATTTAAGCTGATTAATATGAATATAATTTCTCTATATAAAGAGTTGACAAGCTCATACAAACAATATTCTTATTTTCCTTATGATTTAACACACATAAAAACATAACATTGGTTATAAAATTTATTTTTTCCCCCCTATCAACATGAGAATTTAGACAAAGTTTTGCACCTTTTTTCTCTGGCATAAGATTGTAACATCATTTATGCATTAAAACCCCTCACTGTCCTTTTTATGCCGTGATGTCTTATCATATTTATTAGCTTCTCTTTGCTTTTGAATACCAAACCTTCTGTACAAGAGTGGTGGTAGTTTCACTTATCTGCATGGTTAAAAGAAAGGGAAAATACAACTATTTTCTGTCGGATGCTGATATTTGCAAAAGATTATCTGCAAATATTAGATAATATAAAAAAATCTGATAGTTCTCGACCTAAAGATAAAGAAAAGTAACACAAATTCTGATGAATAATTCAAAGTAAATATTCAATGACAAAAACCACTGACAACCTGCATTTGTTGTTATATCTATAATTTAAAAAAAAAACATGAGTTGGTTCTTTATAATTTTCAGGGAAAGTTTTTAAGTGTCACTGCGGAAGAACCAAAGAGCCACTTGCAGGTTGCAGAGTCCGACCGTAGAGGCTGAAATGATGGGAAGATTCTTCTTTTCAAAATAACTAAAGCTCGGTCAGATTGGATGGAGAAAGTATGTGAAGATCGGATTTCCAGTCCTACCACAGATGCTCAGTTGGATTCACGTCCGCACTTTGAATGAGTCATTCTGATATCGTAATGTGCTTTGATCTAAACTCTCCTATTGTCGCTCCGGCTTTGTGTTTGGATTTCTTGTTCTGCTGGAATGTGAACCTCCGCCTCAGCCTGAGGTCTTTTGCAGCTTCGAACAATTTTCTTCCTTTCAGTATTGTCCAATATTTTTCTCAATTCACGATCTTAACACATCACTTGATCAAATATTTGGCTTTTCTGGATTTTTTTCCATAGTTCAGAGTGATGTCAGCCCGTCCAGAGCCGCCATCTTGTTTGACAAGCGTGTTTTATTCATTTGGAGTTTGAATTAATGACAGAATATAAGGGTCAGGCTAAGATTTATTTATTTTAATTAGAAGAATAGGGTCATAATATTACAATAATACAGTTGTAATATCAGAAGAAGAAAGTAGTAATTTTATGAGAACTCCAACACAAAAAAGAGGAATATTGAGCATCTTGTAAAATTGATGCTTACAAGATCATTGAATCTGAACAGATTCTGAATTGAATCTGATAAGAAAAAAATCATATGTTTAATTTTCAAGCCATATTGCCCATCTCTATTAGAATCGGTGTATATTTAGGTTAGGTGGATAAAACTTGGTAAACCACAGGTATGCTTGTCACTCATCTGGATATATCAGCTCATCTCCACCCTTACATTTGGTCTTTGCGTCAGCTTTCCTGGCGCTATTTTTATTTTTTTCCTCTCAGAGATATCCACAACCGTACATGCTGCATGCTTTCCCTCTGAGGTCTGACCTTGAGAACCTCTTTCCTTCGCTGCTGTTTTTAAAAAAAAAAAAAAAAAAAAAAAAAAAAAAGGCTTGAAAACAGTCAAGCGTAGGTGTGATTGACAAACAGTGGCGCCAACAACAACTGACTGTGTTGCCTTTATTCTGGAGCCCGGCACTGCAACGCAACTCCCCGAGCATGCAGCTGAAGGGAGACGGCAGCGCTTGGTATTTTGTTATTGTGTTTCAGAGAGGCAGACAATGCCTAGAGAAAGAGGGGATGGGACCGTTATGGGGAAGAAATAACAGCATGTCTGTCTCGTCTTTGTCCTCCCAAAGAACGAAAACGTGCGCGTAAATATATGTTTGAACAAAAGGAATGGTGAAGTCATACAAGCATGGTAAAGAAAAGCAGATTAACGGAGGAATGAAGAAAACAAGTTACAGAGGAGGAGTAGAGAGGAGGAGGACAACTTTCTCCTTTCTTACTCATCCCCAATTGATTCCTGATGAAGTCTAGAGGCAATAAGGTCACAGATGTTTGTCAGAGAATGTTGTGCAACTCCATTTGTGTGACAGTAAATGTTGAGGGTGTAACAGTTTGTGATACCATTATAAGCATGCTAATATCTGGGCAAAACAAACAGAAACACTTCAAGGAAGAAAAGCAGCTCTCACTCTGGATGTCTGTGCTACCAGAAGCTATAAAACATCCCCTCTGACTTTCTCTTTGTCTTCCTGTGCAGCTCTTTCAGCTGGAGTTCACCAAGTCCTTCCTACGTGGGCTCAGAGGCAATACGGGTAAGACACAGAACAATCAATAAGGCTGTTTCCACCTCTCTCTCTCTCTGATTCGTGACATTTGGATCCCTGCATCCTGCTGTGACTTGGGTTTTGGATACTGTGACCCTGCAGTGCTGGAGAAAATAAACACTCAAAATAAATGATGTCTGTATAAACTCTAAATCGCCTATAGAGGACTGTGTCTATAAATATACTCTTGAACTGGATGCATCCTCTGTCTGCTTCTCTTTCTGGTCCATTAAATGCGTGAGAAGCTCAATTCTGAATTTCACACACGCATTATCTGAGCTTCACTGAAGCTGAGAGGAATTTAGTTAAACTCCCTCCTCTTTTTCCCATCGTACACACTCTCCTCTTCACTTGATGTGCACTGGTATTGATATTAAAACTTGTCTTCTGAGGCAGAAAGAGACACAGAAAAGATGCTTAGACACAGATAACCTTTAAATATCTTTATTCAACAGAAGTAGCATCATACTGTTGGCAATAATAAGGAAAACATTAAGCTACATATGCTACCATACGAATATTTACTGTGGCTTTTGTTTTTGAAAATAAAGCACAGTTTTGGTATTAGTTGTGGTTTTGTAGATGTGCTAGCACTGGACGATATGGTTGAAAAACATGTCACAATATAAGAGTTTCATGTCAGTCGATATCGATAATTATTGATTAGTTTTTTATTTGAAATATTTGAAATGCTGCCAAACTAGAGACATAACCTTTCCTCTTTTAGCCACAGTTTCTTTTCCAGCTATTCTTCTCATTTTCTTTTTTCACTTCGCTTTGTCGTTTTTGTTTTTAAGCAGCTATTAAACTGCTTGCTGCACAAGTTACTCAACAAGTTGACCAAAGAAAGGTAACCAAAGAAAGATTGCGTTAGCTGTTGTGAAGTAACCAGAGATTGAGTGAGTTAGTTGATTCCACCAACTTAGCTTAGATGATTTCCTGAATTTTCACTGGTTGGGAGTAATGAAAGGAGGTGCTACTCTTGATTTATGCCATAAAAAGCAGAAATAATGGTATTAGGATGTGAATTTCATAAAGGGTGCTGCAGTCATCTAATTAATGAAAATATATTTCACTTAAAATAAATTTGGATGGTTCTAGATAGAGGATCATTTGAAATTTGTTGAAATGCAGGTGTAAAAGACACAAACAGATGAAAAGAATATGAAACAGGAGACTGTGCAGCAAGGGCAAATTTACTACTTAACACAGTGTACGTGTTCTCTTGATGATAACAGTTTTGTTTTAATGCCAAATATTATTGCTCAAAACAAGGGTTGGTTTCATCAGACCAGAACGCATTCTCCAATCAGGCTTTAGGAAGATTCAACCATTAGACCCGGATGTTTAAAATTTGAGATTTCTCTTAAGAACTGAATCCTTCTTCAGTGTTGCTGTCAGCCTCCTGGTACCTCTCCTGACCAGTTTCAGGCTCATCTTTTGAATCGTTTTTATGAAATTTTCAGTTTTTCATAACGATTTAGTCATCCGACACTTTCTCTAATCACTGATTACTTTGTGTCATCGTTCATAAATAATACCACTGAACTTTTGTACAGATGCCATCCATCAGTTCATTTGTAATCATAAACATAGTCAGGCTTTATTGTCATTTAACTGCACATTTAAAAAGTACAGATTGAGCGAAATCGTGTTGCAGGGCTCTAATAATATTAAATAAATACATAAAATAATAAATAAAAAGCATGACAAATAGCTAAAAATAAATAAATAATAAGTATAAATGCAAGTGTCTAATATTTTCAGGAGCCGTCGCAGCTTCATCCAAACTATCGTCGCCATGGCAACAGAACTGTAATGACAGCCATTGTTTTTGACCAGATTCAATGTCTGAAGTGATCTTAGATCAGGATACATTTTGATTCTTATTAACTGTTTTCATAGGGTTAGTTATTCTATAGTTAATAAAGAAAGATGCTTTTGATACCTGAATATTCTAGTTTTCAGTTATTTGAAAAAATATCTCCCCTTTCCGGCTTCCCAGAACCCGACATGCTGCAGCTACAAAAAAGCCCATTAAAAACCAAAACTGTTGCGAGTGCTATTAATATTGCAGCCCTCAATTTGTGAATGAGGGATGAGGGAGTTTAAGCTGACCCAGATGGGCCTATGAATGAGTGATGAGATGAGGTGTGATAGAAAATCTTCCAGAACGAGGACAGACATTTGAAACACAGCCGGGGGTTTTGGTCTTTTAATCTTTGTTTCCAGGAAGGCTTGCGGTTTGACACCTCGCAGATGGAAACAAAGCAGGCAACAAACATCTCCTGGTATGCTAAAACTAACAGACACACACGTGAGGCGAACGCAGACAAGTCACAGAAACACCCCCTGTTCAAACATTTGGATTCTTTTCCTGCGGTGTCTAAATAATTGATCAAATACGTGGATTTGCTTTTAACTTTAAAAAAAATTTAAGTTAAGCACAAGTTTTTCTATGTTGAAATACAGTGAATGTTTTTGCTTTTAGTGTTAATCTTTAAAGCTAATATTTATTATTAATTGGAGATTTTTATTTCGATTTAACTCGAAACATCTACTAAAGCTACAAGACAACTTTGTGCTTTGTTTCTCTAACAGCTGGACAATTACAATAAAAACTGAATAAGCAGATAAATATTTCTACTGCATGAAAGAATGACTGAAGACATTACGTCCACATAGTGTGCACCCATGGGCGCCAGATTATGTTGTATTATTTGGAAGCTCTTTTGGAAAAATGCACTGATGAAACTACAATGTTGAATGGGTGACGAGCAGAAAAGCAGTAGTATAATTTTGGACTGTCGTTAAGGTGCTTGTGTGTGCTTCCATGCATCTGACATCTTAACTGTTATGAAGGACGGTGGGGAAATGATGAATGAAAAATAAGTTTTGAAATGTTCAGCTAGTGTTAGCGAGAGAGTCAGTGGTTTGTCTGTGAGATTAGTAACAATAAGTGGTTTGTTCATTGCTAAAACGATTTTGTATGTAGTGTTCTCATGAAAAAAACATTACTTTTGTGCTTTTTTTGATAGAGTTAAAGTACTGAGCTACTGAATGTAGTTCATTTCAGCTCTTGAAGGTCTTCTAGGGTTGTTGTGCCAAAAACAAATCACAAGCTTAGAGGAGGCATCACTCTTGCTGTGGCAGCTCTTAAAATGGATAATGACCAACTGTGCCACATCAGACCGGCTACATAGCTGTCTGCTACACCACACGGGATGTTTATGTTAATTTGTGTTTATTTTAGCTTAGTTTTTAATTGCATGACTGTTTGTATGTCATTTTTAAAGCATTCATTGTTGTAGTTCTGTCATTTTACTAAACGTGTGTTGATTTAAAGTGCTTTATAAATAAAGCCGGGTTGGATTGGATTGCCTGGTCTTTCTTTCTCAGCTGAGGTTCCTCACCTACGAGTCATTAAGGTCTCCAAGCGATCAGCCCAGAATGTGAAACCTTTTGGTGTATATTTTATTTAATCAAAACCCTGTCTGCAAAAAAAAAACTATCTAGGGTTTGACATCTAGCCCTTAAGTTGAAAGTGGAACACAATTATGTAAAGTTAATGTCTAGAGAAGTGGAGTTGCTGTTGCTTTGGAGTTACTTTGTTGGTCAGAACTGGAGCAAACTTTTTAACATCTGACCTGAAATAAAGTTACAGTTTTTGTTATAAGTGGTCATTCAGGGAGAGTAGTCTCACCACAAAAAGCTTTGAAATCCCTCTGCAGTGTGCTGGTTTGATAAGTCTCTAATTACTCTTTATTTACATATTTCTAGATTTCAGACCTAGAAGTGAGTATAATTAAGAGCTGCAAGCCTGTACACAGTTAAAAAAAGAAGTAAAGTTGTGAGCAGGATGGTGTATGTCCTTAAACGGAAATGAGAGTAAGACTATAAGAATCTCAGAAATGAGTTTCTGTTTCTGTATCTCATCTCATTTGTTAACTGTAATTAGGTTGGGGATTATCCAGACAAACTTCTTGAGCTATATTTTGAAATAATTACGTAACCAAATGTTACTATGTTCATTATTATAGATCTATTGTTGTTTTGTTGGGTTTTTTTGACTGAATCCAAAGTGAAAAACTGATTTTAATACAGATGTCACTGAATCATTTCAGGAAAAATATTTCTGATTCTAGTCCTGATGCCTTTCATCAGCTTAAGGATGATGTGGCTCAAATGCAAAGATGTAAAACCAGAAATTTTGTTAATTTGTTTTCTAACTAATTGCTTAGTCTCATGTATTAGTTAATAAGTTCTGTATTTTTCTTGTTGTTGATCTTATCATTTATTTTGATTTGATTGGAGGTGAGCAAATTGTTTTCATGTAGCCCAGCAGGATAACTACTTTTCTTTTTCTCAGCTTCTGTAAAATTTATCAGTGTTGTGAAAGTGAGCGGAATCCCCCTTTAATTAGATAACAGTTTTAATATTTGCATGTTTTCTTTCATTTTAAAATAGAAATCTCTGAAATAGACGTAGAACAAGAACTGTGGTTCACCGTAGTTTATTTATCTGTTGTGAAACAAGAAGTGAGACCAGAGCTTGCGACATTGGTAACCTCAAGAGGTTTTGGTGCTGCACAGCTGCATGAGGTATTGTGCTTTAAGAAAGAAGAAAAACAATAATTTGTCAATTTAGATTTAATATTGTCACTTTAGATGGTGTGTTATAAATGTAGAAAGTCAATAGTTATTTTAGAGCTAAACCGATGGAAGGAGTCATGAGCGAATGTTGATGTTTTAAATTTAATTAAGTAGATTTCAACTTTCACTTTGAATTCATGTTTAAATATTGTACCAAAGAATCCTGAAACCTGTGACATAATAGATAAATAAATAAATATTTTTGTCCTGCATTTACAAAGGACTTATCTGTCACCGCTCAGATGTTTTTGCTCTGAGGCCGTGTGTGTCTTTGACATGATCAGTATGACTGCAGTCAATTCGCAGCTTTTGTTGGCAACATATTGGGGGTTTTATGAGAGGCAAAAGTAAAAAAAAAAAAAAAAACAGAGCTAAAGGTTCAAGCTAAGCAGTGCTGACAACAAAGAACAAAACAGCTTTATTGCCAGAATCATCCAACTGACTTACACTATTTTTAATCTCTGCCTTTAGAGTATAAACTTCTGTCATGTCTGATTTTCATTTTGGATTAAAGTAGCAATATTGGACGTTTTTACAGCATTCCACCAGATTCACCCATTTTATAGACTTATTCTTTTGTATGTTTACATTAAAAGAGGTGTAGATGATTAATTGTAGGACAGTACAAGGGTTAGGAAAGTAGTGGGAAAATTATTTGTTTTCTGTTATTTACACATAAAAGATGAGAAACAGGTTTTGGCTGGTCCATTGGTGCATTTTTACTAAAAAGAAACTTTTTGAGCTGTAGCTAAGCCTGTCATGATAACAAATTTTATCCCAGAAGTTATTGCAATAAATGATAATTTTGTTTGGAAACCATTTTCAAGCAGTTTGATGGCCACGGCTTAATAATGCAAGAACACATTCACAGAAATAAATAAGCTTTAAATACTGATGAACATTTAACACTGGAACCTGAAGACATTTCAAGTATCCAAAATAAATAAGAAATAAAAACAACTTATGAAGTCTCTGTATACAAAATTGACCTTTAAAAAAGGGCTAGTTGAGACCAAAACTGAAGACTTTTGTGATCTGAAAAAGTGGAAAAACGATAAATCGTGCAAATAGAAATGATTGAATTTGTTTTAATTCATCACACAACTAATTGATGTTTTGCTTATTGTGGTAGGCCTTGCTGTTACAACAAACAAAATATAATTTTCAAGAGAAATCAAATAATTTAATCTGGCCTAATTATTTAGGATACAAAAATATCTGGAGTTTCATAAACTAATCAGATTTATTTCCATAAATTTCACAATAAACATAAACTCTATTTAAATGTGTCAGCAGGAATTTGGTTGCTTTCACCCCTTTTCTTCCACCAGTCTGCTCAGACAAACACTCAGAGTATAAACAGCAAATATCAAAGATAAACAAGACACAGCTCTGTTTACTGCCTCTGTGTATTTGCTCAAAGTTTTAAGAAGATAGAGTACGCCTTGACGCCAAATGTGCCTCTGAGATACAACTGAATCTGGGTGGTTCCAGTTTAAAGGAGCGACTGGAGGGAGGGTGCGTCTGTCGCCTGTGGTCGCCCGCTCATCTGCCTGCAGAGACGAGGTTTAACGCATTTCCTTAGCAGAAAGAAAGTTGCTTTTTTTTTTCAACAGGTTTTTTTATGTTTCTGTTTCTTGAGAGAAACTAAGAGAGGAAGGAGATGGATGTGTGGTGAGACATGTTTAAGGTGGTGTGAGAGCAGCTGGGGGAGGATTTCCTGTTGAAGCAGAGCAACTGGATGGGGCGACAGACTCGGAGCACACACCTGCGGCCGAGAGTCTTCAGTACAGCTCCAGAGCTGGTGATGGATACAATGCATCACCAGCATCATCATTTTATATATTCATACCAAAACCCCAGTGCTTATAGTTCCTCTTATTTTTACAGTCACACGCTGATTGTTCTCTCTTTTCCTTTCGCCTATTTCTCTTCATCTAAAGTTATCATTTTCTCTTTGTTCAGGGCTTTGCGATAGATGGCAAACCCTCCGGTGGATTTTTTTCCCCCCCTCAGCTAGGGACCTAATTAGAGGAGGCCCTTCTGTTGGATGAAAAAATACAAAGTCTGAGAAAAAAAATCTGACAGTCAAAACACAGCTGAAAGCTTTTCAAAATGCTCCAGTTGTCGTTCAGCTTTGAGCTTTTGTTCCTGTGAAGTATGTGTCAAAGTGCTACATTCAGCTTCCCCTACTCTTTTTTTTTTCTATTTTCCTGTCAGAGCAATGAATGTATGTGAACAGTGTTGAAGATATACATTGAGGCAAGTTTCTGTTGAGTATTTCAGGCTAACTTAAGGATTCTGTATCTTTCATGCGCCTGCAGGCAGGAATGAGGGAGAGAAAAGTGAAGGGGAACTAGAGAGTTTACAGCTTAGCACAGGGCCGGCACAAACCTTTTTGGGGCCCTAAGCAAATTTTCATTTGGTGGGCCCCCATACCAACAAGTCGGCTCATAATTCCTCGGCTACTCTAAGTGTGTAAAATACCTACTACAGTTAGTGAATATGTTAATTTAATTTGGATTTAAGTGTGATATATTGTTTTAAATATTTGAAAGTAACATCAGCAGAAAATCACTTGATTTAAATCAAATCAACCTAGGTATAATACCTTATATTTTGTTTGTGTACCTATTATACACAAATATTTCTTATATATAGCTATAAAAATTTTATCAAAATTGTCACGTGTAATTGCATTTAATTTGCATTATGTATATTAACTAAATTTAATTTTAGTTTTACAACTATAAAATAGCTTGTATTATATATACACATATATTCACATATATATGTACATATACGTGTATGTATATTGGTATATCCTGATGTTACTTTCAAGAAGTTAAAATAATACATTTTATTACTAATTTCTCATAATCTTCCGTTTTGCTCTTGTGTGCCACCTGGTGGCCTTTGAGGGCCCTAAGCAGCCGCATAACTCGCATATGTCTTGGGCTGGCTCTAGTGACCAATGTTTAAAAAAAGCGATACTGATGGAAAACAGAGTTAAAGTTGGTTAAAAATGAACTTTTTGGCTTTGTTTGTTGTATAGATCCATTTTTTTTTTCCAGCTCTGGATGCTCTACAGTGCGTTTATTCGTTAAAGCTAAAGCTCGCAGCTCCACTACACTTGAAGAAGTCTTTTCAGTTTCAGGCCCTTGAAGACATATGATAGACCAGTCAATAGTTTTTGTCTGACATTAGTATAAAGCCCAGCCCTTTGGGCAGAGCAGCCGAATGGAAATCAACAGCTTGCTGGCAGATTTATATAAATTGAAGGTCTGTGAGACATTTTTCCGATTCCATCCAAATATTGAGTTGCCTGTGTCATTACTAGAATAACTGATGTACTTGAAGCGGAGAGGGGAATGCTCTCTGAGGAGATGGAGCTGGTAATCATCGGGGTTTTAACCTATTATAGATGACCACTAAGAAAACTGCATCCACATTGAAAAGAAAAACACAATGAACATCATTGAACATCATGTGTTGGTTTGGACTAGGCATGAAAAATAAAATAAACACGCTCAGTTCAGATCATTTTTACTGCAACAGTGTATCTGCTCTGGCTATTTTAACATCATTGAGCTTTAATAACTCTTATATATGAGGTACTTAAACCAATTAGATAGAACAGATATAAAAAATAAATGATCTTTTTTGACTTAGGTAAACAGCCCTTACCTTACCAAATCCTTAACAGAGATGACCAGCATTTAAAAATTCAACTTGTTTTATTCATGCATAAGTTAAAATTTCAAAAGGATGAAACAGAGAAACTTTGCCTTCCTATTACCTGCTGAAAATACTGCTCTCTCCTTCTTTTCCGCAGAACAGATAAACTGCAGATCTGTCTCAACATTTTACAGAACACTGATTATGTTTACGTTGCTTCTTAAATCAATGTGCTATATCTAACAAACAGATCTGAAACCTGCAGCTCCAGAGCTTGAAGCTCAATGTTTGTATTGAATCTCATAAAGAATGACACTGAAAGTACGACTAGTATGTGTTTTTCTTGCAATTAAGTTGGTAATCTTTGTACTTTTTATTTTATACATTATTTTCCGTCCTACAGAAAGAAATTGCAAAATTTCATGTTTATCTTTGTTTTAAATCCTAAAAATAGAAAGAATATTTTCTATAACAGATATTTATCTGAAACTCTAGATTATCGGGGGTTTTTTAAGTCATGGCATTTGCAGTTCTAAAGTTTTATTTGGCTGTTCTATGAGTAAAACTGTCTCTCTACGTTGCAAAAGTTGTACACTTCTGATCTAACCTAATTGAAATTCAACTTTAAGCCTTAACTTAAAGCCTGCTGATATCAGCATTGATATTAAGAACACACTGACTGGAAAAACATCAAATTTTGGAGTTATCAGATTGTACAGATCAAACAAAAAATCATTTTTGACCTATAGAAATGTGATCTCTACTACAAATACTTAAAAAAAAAAAACACTTTCAGCTTCTTAAGATTTGGGGTTTTAGAACATCAAGAGAAATTTTGGGGGTATGGGGTTATTACTCACTCGTATAGTACACTAACTGTGTAACATACCCTTCAGAGTGCAGTCTAAGGCGCACAGAAATCATCATGACTGAGTTGTGATATTATCCAGGAAACCCGTCAGTTGTTCTCTGCTTTCTCTGACTCACTGAAACAGGGATTGGTGATACAGACAGAAGCGCCTGAACAGAGCGTCCGGCTCCGACGCCGGCCCACACTCCCTCAAGCCTCTGCGTGTTTATGAGGACGGAGGGTCATGAGTGTGCGTCTCTTCGACTGACTCACATCCCTCATGCAAGCGCTTAAAAGTGCGGCTGGCTCAAGGCGTGAGAGATACCGTCGCTGATCCTTCACCGCAGACACAACCCTGACCTTCGTAGAGAAAAAGACAGAGGAATAAGCGGATGTTTTCACGTTTATTCTCTGTAGTCATTGTTTGCTGTCTCTTTCATCCTATGCCTGGTTGGAGCGCGGACGGTGAGGGGGAGTGCTTTCTAGTGGAAGATGGCTGTGAGGGAGTAAAGTCCACAGAGGGGAGGGAGATGGGAGTCAGCGGAGGTTATTCTGCTCTCATGAGTCTGTTAGTGAGCGTACACCCATGCAGCTGCGCCAATTAGTCCTGCCATGCTTGAACCCCCACTCATTCACCCACACACACACACACACACACACACACATAAACATCTCCTTCTAAGCTACTAAACTAACAACACACAACCTGAGACATGTGTATTACCGTCTTGCCTGTTCGCTCTCCCTGAACGTGATGAGTCTGAGCGTGCTTACATCTTCAGCGTGTGCATATGAGTGTGTGTTTGACAGTCTGCAGTGATGTCAGGCCCGGGAAGGAGCGAGGCGAGTCAAGGCGAGGCAAAGCTCCCTCCCTACAATAACGCTGTCACATCGGATCAGTCAGGCTGAAGCACGGGCGGGCGGGCAGCCGCGGCAATGACACTGCACTTCTGCTCCGGGAGACGGGATTCAGAGAGGACAAGGAAGAACTTTGTTTTGACTTCACATGTAGCTAGATGCCATTAGCTTGCAGCTTCTGAGGTCTGAACCGCTTAATATGTCCAATGTAACAGCACGGATTCACTATTTTATTCAAATTAAGTGTGTTTATCTTTGACTGAACATCAAATACAAAGCCGGATAACTAAAGAGTATTTAACAAAGTATTGAAATAACTATTATAAAATTCTAATAGAGAGGCACAGATATTAGAAGTTTGGTCTTACTACTTAAAACAGTAAGACCAAACTTACTGCTTTAAGTTTGGTCTTATTTCATGTGTGTATAAAGATCTGCACTAGGAACTAAAAAATGCATGATAAAACTGAGTTTTTGATGTGAATTTATTCATCTCTTTGCAGATTTAGCGATAAAGTAACATTTTAGTTTGACCAACATTTGTCTTCTGACCTGAAGTAATATGTTTATTTTGGAGTGGCTCAGCTAAAGTCTATAAAGATTAGGGTGATGGCAAAGAGGCCACCCAACTTCAAGAGTCAAGAATTTTGTCAGCAAATATAGCTAAAAAGAGGAAGGTTCAGAATTATTTAAATCTAACTTCAAAGTGGAAAAGCTTTATAAGTCTTTCATGACATTGTGGTGGAATTTTTTTCTTGCTCTTTATACAAAATTGCTTTATTGCTTACATGACCCAACTTGGGCCATGCTTTAGCTGTCAAAAAGATGATCTGTATTTTATATATTTTCCCTTTGGGATTGATAAAGTATTTTGAACTGAGCTGAATCTCACTTTTGACTATAAAACACTTCAGAGGAGCTCATTATCATCTCAAATCTGGAACATTCGAAGCTCCTAAGGCTACAAAACAAACTCAATTCATCGCCCCTCTTTCACTGCACTCGACACTTGAAAATAGGTGTTTTTTGATAGAAAAGAGGCTTTTGTCTTGAACCACACACATGCTGCTTTAAAGTTTTTTGGGTTTTTTTGGGGGTTTTTTTATAATTGAACTGTCAGTCACATTTATACTAAATCTCTTTGGGGTTATTATTTTGCACTTTCTAATGTTTTGTTGGCTATCGTTTCACCTGTTTTCCACTTGTAAATATTCTTTCTCATAGTGGAATAAGGTATCTAAAATTACTAAAATATTATACCAAGTATGCCGGTGGTAGCAACTGCTCCTTGAAGGACATTGCTAATGTTTTTTTCACTGCAAACTATCACACTAACTTCAGGAATATCTTTAAGACCCAAATAAGGGGGCTAATACGCCATCTTGTCTTTTCCCAGAAACAGAAAACAAACATTGAAGAAAAAATGTCTTCTGCTGTGTTTAGAAACAAATACAAATTGAACTTTAGACATCTTTTTAACTAGAACGCACACAGACGAACATGATACCGGACTCCTCTTACACTTATAATGACTTTACCTTAGGTCTTGCATTTGATTGTTTTGCTTCACTTACATCAGCAAAATTAAACACATTTTCTTTTTGTTGGTTTTTGATTGGGACCCAGCAGGGTCAGAGGGGTTAAAACTGGAGTTATTTTTGGTTGAATTACTTTCCAGGCTTCATGAGAGGTGCATTCTGGTGTGCTTCTGTGTGTTGTGAACACAGCAGAGTAGGTGAGAACGGGCCGAGACGCTGTTTGTTGTGAAAGCTCACTTGATCGCTGCTCTGACTGTGTTTATGGGTAAGCACCTTTCACCTGCTCCCATTCAATGACAAACTTACAGTAACTGTAAGTAACTGTAACAGAACTTACGTTCCCGTTAACGTGAAAAGGGAAACGCAAGGGTTGAGAACAGCCTCGCTCTGCTGTTAGCATTTTAACACCGCAGTGTAACCTAATTCTTCTGACATGATTGCTGTTGCTTTTGCCAGATGTAACTGAGGCAGTCTAGGTTAAGTGGGCAGCCTCAGGCAAGGGCATGAGTGAATACAGGAGGACAGTAGAGAGCTTTTTCTCTTATTGTTGAGTGTTGATTTTCTCATAAAGAGCAGCTTCTGCTGCATTTTCTGTCTCTGAGTGGAGATGGTTCAGAAACTAGAATACATTCAATTCAAAAATGTATGAAATCATGTGTAAATGTTTCATTTGGATTAAACTAGGATTTGTTTTATGTTTTTTCAGTCAGCGTGCTAATTAAATTTAAACTCAGGGGAGAATATCTATTTTAAATCAAATGATGAGAACCGCAATTAAGGGTGGAGGAAAACGCCTCCAACGAGATCATTGTTTTAGATATAATGAAAAGGACTTTCCATACAGTATGTACCAACATTTATAAATACGTAGAACCCAGCTGGGTGCAAATATCAATCAAATAGTTGTATTAATTTTACTACAACCCAGTCATAGTTAGATTTAATTACAGTATAGTTATTGTTTAATTCCAGTCGGTAAAAAGTAATTTATTTAGTGATTCCAAGATAATTGCATTAAATCATTAACTGTGAAGTAATTCTGCAACCTGAGTGTTGCGAAGAGATAGTTTTTAATTTAACACAGAAGTACTAAACCAGAAGCATTTTCTAGTTGGTGCATGAAGATGACGCACCAATTGTTTAGAAATAAGACACAAAAACACGCCAGAAGGAATACCTTACAGAGGAAAGACAAATAAAAAGAAAACATTACTGGCTCTGTCCATGAAGGAGAAAAACAAAGAAAGCACTGAGTCACTTTCTGTGGAAAGAAGAAGAAGAAAAGCAGAGATTACAGAAACAGAAACAGAAACAAATACTTCCGGAAGAACGAATGGAAAGTTTTAACATTTAGGTCAGGTTGTTTACAAAATACAAATTCACAAACCAATTTGGAAGAAACATATTAACATCCACTTATATCTTAAAGTTGAGGAAAAGATTGTAATGTCTGTCACATTTCTGTGTACATAAACTGTTATGGTTTTTGTCTTTCTGAGCTGCATTGTTTTTGCAAGGATTCAAAATTCTCATTTTAGAACAAAAATGGCAGTAAATCCAACCCAATTCTTGGTATACAAATTAAAAAATACTTTATTGATCCAAAAGGGAAATTAAGCATTGCAGCTCATTAATTCAAAATCTTCAAAGAGTTACTGTACAATGTAAAAAAAAAACATTTCTAATTTAAGGTAAAATACCAGTTGCTGTGGTTGCCAGAATTTTACTGCATTTATACAATAAATATGGTATAATCTTACCTTACTTATACAGTAATATTCTGGTGACATGTTAATGTAAATTAGAGATGTGTGTGCTTTTTTATTTTAAAGTGTAGGTTGTAATGGCTTTTGGGAAGAAAGATATATTGTTTCACATTGAATATATATTAATGTAACAATATATTTTTAGCTATAGTTACGTAAAAGAGGTTATGAGTTTTTGGGGGTTTTTTTGCTTGTTTTGTCAATTTTTTCAGTCACCTATCATTCTGTAGAAGAACGATAGGTTACTGATTTGACTTTTGTCAGTAAATAATATAAAACAGACGGTAATCATCTTCCTCGGAGCCTTCCTCATTCATCCCCAGCTCTAACCTGCTCCTCTGTCCCTGCAGGTTCACCCAGCAGTACGTCTACCCCCAGGCATTCCTCCAGCCCAGCCTGCTGCTGCAGTCCCACTTGAGCCCCACCGCCACGGCCCTCACCTCCCCTTACCTGGAGTATGGCTCCGCCTACAGTCCCTACGCCCCGTCGGGACTGGAGCAGTACCCCTTCGTCCCCTCGCCATCGCCCTCCACAGGCTACCTCAGCTACAGCTTCTCTCCGGGTACGCCGACACCCGCGCTCACCGCTCCTCCCACCCCTCCAGCGGCCATCCATCCTCCCCTGGCCGCGCTCACCACCGTATCCGCCACACCGCCGGCCTTCCTCCATTACCCCCTCCACCAGCCCGACCGGATGCAGTGAGCAGACCTGAGCAGCCAATCAAAACACTTCTGCTGATTGGAGACTGGACCTGGTTTATAAAAAGGGCTTTTTGAGAGAACTCTCTTTCCTTGGTGTAACAGATAATGATCATCCTGCAGCACACACTGTGAATGTTTTCCAGAACCAGCAGGAGTCTGTTGTGATCTTTTAGATGCTTCTTATGGGCAGGAGGGAACGTAAAGTAGAGACAAAGAGAAATCCGTCTTTCTGCCATGTTGCTGCAGCTGCATTTTCTCCAAAGGTACTTCACTGAATTCTGGACTTCAGCCAATCTGAGACCCAGGTTCTCTCTGAAACACGGAGCCTGTTCCCTCTGCTTCAAGGTTACCTTTCTATCTGAGAGGACAATTTTTCTCTGCACCCAACTTATCATTTTTATTAGTCTCTCCTTTTAGCGACGAACAAAAAAAGTTTATTGTAATCCCTCTTTGTTCCTGTTATCTACTGCTAGGAGGTTACAACATGAGCGTCTTCACAGAATATGCAATTAGGATTACTAAGGATGAGTAAGAACTAGGTAGGCAACACTGGCATTTCATTTTTGTTGTTTTTCTATTCCTAGAGCATTACTCAGAGCACAACTCTGTCAGGATTTAAACAAAATATTCCTAAGATATTTTTTTTTTTTAACTTCTTTTGTCTTCTGGACACATTTTTTGTTTCTGTCATTTTAGTGCCCTCCACAGCTATTAGCAGCTCTTGTAAAAAAAAAAAAAAATGAAGCTCAAGAACAAGTAAGTTGAAAAAAATCCTACATTCAGAAAAACTAATTGTACTAGATTTACTGTGACCTTTAAATGCAACTGTAATATATATTTTTTGTATTTTAACATTGATTTTTAAGTTGATCTGTGTCTTTTTAGTCATATTCTGCTTCTTCTTGAGAGTTAAATATGACACAAGAAATAAACTAATATATCTTCGCCACTCTCCAAACAGGAATACTCAGTAAATGGCTTTAAGAATTTAAATATGCAAAAACTAAATTATTAATATGTAAAAATGCACCAATGTTAAGCATGGTGGAGGATGTATGATGCCGGGGGTCTGTTTATCTCATAAAAGCCCAGGGAACTTTGTTATAAGCATGAGATCACAAGCTCTTTCAAATGTTGGGGCGTTTTAAATAAAAAATTTGGTTTACTCCCCCAGAAAATTGAATATTTTTGGTCTAATTTCTTGTGCATATATATTTGTACACTTGAAATAAGACAAACCTAATTTAGAAGTACATTTTTTGCAAAATATAGGAGCTTGTTTTAGGTCAATAATTCCTTAATATTGATGAAAAATTACTTGTTCCATTGACAGATTATTTCATGTCTAATATAGGAAATTGTCATAGTAGACATGAAATAATCTGTCAGTGGAACAAGTACTTTTTCCAACCGGAACTGGAACTTTTTCATCAATATTAAGGAATTATCTTAAAACAAGCTCCTACATCTAGGTGAAAATTACTTGTAAATTTGTTTTGTTTTGTTTCAAGTGTACTATGATATTTACATTAGAAACTAGACCAAATAGAGTTGGTAAGACTTTGTGTTTTTGCAGTCTGACATCATTTAGTAATTAACTACGCTGTAAAAACAGAAATTATTTTTTGTCTGGTTTCTAGTGTAGATGTCTTAGTACACTTCAAATAAAACAAGACTAATTTACAAGAAACTTTTCAGCTAAAAATAGGAGCTTTTGTTAATAATTCCTTAATACTAAATTTAAAAAGTACCAGGTATAAGTGAAATAATCTGACAGTGAAACAAGACATTTTTTCCATCTTATAAGTGAAAATGTCCATGGATGGATTACTTCACTAATGACTAATACTTTTTCATCAATATTTTAGGAATAATTGACTTAAAACAAGCCCCAGGTTCTTGCTTTCAAGTGCACTAAGAAATTAGTCAAAATATTTGGTAAGGATATTGGTTTGCCAATATATGTGGAGGGCATTGAAACGTGTGTTTGAATGTTGGTGGCCTGTATGTGTGAATGGGACTCAGAGCGTTGCAGCTCTCATCCGGCCTCTTGTACCATTGTCCAGTTTTGTTTTGTTTTTTTGTTCTTTTCGCTGCGTTATATAGACAGGTTCTTTAGCTAAGATAATGGAGTCTTCTGGTATGGAAGACTCTGGCACCAATGTTAGTGGTCTAAACCAAGCCATATGTCAGATTTTAAACAAATATGCAAAATAAAAATGAATGTTTGAATTGGGTGGCTCTTGGTTTCTTAGTTCTCTGGTAACTATGAGTGTTATTTACTGAAACTGTTGCAGCAGCCTAGAGATTTAAACTAAAGTTCTGTATTTACTTACAGGTGTACAGTTGTGGAAAAAATTAAGAGACCAAAGCACTGAACCCTATTGAAAACCTTGTGGTTGTTCCACCAAATATTGATTCCTGAACTCTTCCTGAGTTAAAACATTAGTATTGTGTCTAAATGAATATGAACTTGGTTTCTTTTCATTATTTGTGGTCTGAAAGCTCTGCATCTTTTTAGTTATTTTGACAATTTCTCATTTTCTGCAAATAAATATTAAATTTTTGCTTGGAATTTGGGAGACATGTTGTCAGTAGTTCACAGAATAAAATAACAATGTTTTACCTATAAAAAGTAAAATCCATTTTATTAGTCTATTTTGCCTCATTCTATTTTGAAACTAAATTGTATAGAACTTTACAGCCTCTTATTTGATTTTTGCAGAGTTATTTGTGCAGATAATGAAAGAAAATGAAATGCTCTTTCATTTTCCAAATTGGTTTGTCTGGCTGTTACAATATTTTAGGAATAATCCATCCGTGGACATTTTCACTTATAAGATGGAAAAAATGTCTTGTTTCACTGGCAGATTATTTCACTAATACCTGGTACTTTTTTAATAATTGCCTGAGAAATTATTTATCAAGACCACAGACAAACATAATATTTAAAACAAACAAAAGATTTGAACTCAAACTCGAAATACTGTTTAATTTACGAGCTTTGACTGACGCCCTTTTCCAGCTGTAGATTATTCTCATTTTGGGCTCCTGGGGCCTGGATTATGTGGGACCTACCCAAAATCACAGCTGCTTTATGGTTAAAAAAGTCTCTCCTCTTTCTGAACATTAATTTAATATTTTCCAAAATAGTGTACCATAAACACCTCTATTCGTATTTATTCTGTTTGAGGACACTGAGTGCTTCTATTTCCTATTTAAGGTTTTTTGTGTGTTGTTTGTGCCCTCTTCTGGTCACAGACATACATTGCAACTTAAACTCTCCCAAACATCCATTATGATGTCTTTATAATTTTGGTTTTTGGTATGATACTATTTCCAAAGTGGAAGCTTAGTCATAGTTATCACTTCATAAAGTCAGAAACCGCTTTGTATAAATTCTGCTGTTTGAGGCTGGTGTATGCCCGGTTTTCGCTCATGGTACGATACCAAACATCTCTGATATCGTACAAGAGGTTTGGTATCATATTAAAGGGAAAGCTCTTGGCTTTTATCTAAGCCAAGCTTTGAGTCTCTCTGACCAGCACAAAGGTCACTAGAACTCACTAAACCAAACATAATGCACATTTTTCCACTATTTTCAGCTAAACTAAATATTTATTTTAGCAGTTTGACATACAGGGACATCTGGTTTCTGTTTCCTCTGTGTATTTTGGTAAAGGGGGGGAGATACAAATGAAAACTTTTCAGATTCTTATTTGTGGAAAAAATTCATATACCAGGTCTCATTTTCCGTCCACTTCACAATTATGAACTATTTTGTGTTGGTCTGTCACATAAAATACATTGAAGTTTTATTTTTATGCTGTTTTGAAATGTACTTCAAATGCTTAAAAGTTGCAGGTTAAAAAAAAGAAAAAAATGAGCCAAAATTTGTGTAAAGTTTAGATTTTTTTATTTTTATTTTTTTTATTGAAACACTGTGTGCTCCCAGTACGAATCAGATAACTAAAAGAAGACCAAATGCCTGGGATACAACATCTGTTGTGGATTATGCTGGTTCAGAACAAACAAAAAAAAAAGCAGATGATTTATGTAAAAATTAATAAAATAGCAAATAACTGTGAGACAGCAAACAGGGTGGGGGAGGAGAAATGATCATGGCATGACAAACTGAACACAGGTAATGGTACGAAACAGATGAGCGGTTATGAAAATAAAAATAAGAACAACTGGATCTGCAAACTTGATCACACAAGTAAGGACATATACACACACTCACCTCCAAACACACGCACACACACGCTCTCTCTTGCTCTCAATCTCTTCCATTCTCTTTCTCTCTAAAACACACACACACACCTACAGATAAAATGTGGTGATTGAAATGATTGAAACCCTGTTAAAATCAAACGTTTTTGGGTTTTTTTTTTACATCCACATCTTGTGTCTGAAATGCAGGAAACAAAGAAAAAAAAAAAAGAGAGATAAGCTCGGATGAATACTGAAAAGCAAGCCCATCTTCACTGGTCTAACACAACCTAAAAATGACAGCGTTCCCGTCTCTGTCATATCCAAACCCAGTTCTCACTTTACTCCCATCTCTATCATTCCCTCTCACCTTCATTCTGCTCCCGTCTCCCACTTTCTAACACCCTTCTCCCCTCACCGCTCGGTTTGATATCAGGCTTTCCTCACACTTCTGCATCTTAGACGGCGGTGGAGAGTCAAGACAGCGAATAGTGCAGGCTTTGAAAAGCACAATGTCCTGGTGGAAGTACAGAAAGGGGACTATGTAGGGGAGGAGGGTTGAGGAGTCTCGTTGTGTGCTGAGGTTGAAGGTGGTGAACCTACATTTTGGGATGTCTGAGAACATTTTGGGTTAGTCTTGTACAGAGGAGCGTGTGAAGGCATGAGGTCGAGAGGGAACAGTTGAGGTGGGTGGGGGTCAGCGCAGCTCAGGGATTTGTCCCTCGTCCCCAGACTCCCAAAATCGGAGAAACGGGGACCGGGTCAGCTTATAAGGATTGTGTTTTGAGCTCGATGGGTTCCCCTCGAGTGTCCTGCTGAGTGTCGCTCTGGGGGGGTCGACTTCCCTTCAGTGTGGCCAGCCGTTCTGAGAGACCTCTCATACGGGGGAACAGCATAAAATCGTAAAAGATGGCACCCATGGCACCCCCGATCATAGGCCCAACCCAGTACACCTGCGGGAAATGACACACAAGCCATCAGCGGTTGAGCTCTGGCTGTCTGTTGTTACATTTTAGGTGATTTTCTAATAAATTTTATGTAATCTTATTTTTGGATGACTGTGGATATATGTATCTGTTTAGTTTGTTTTTTTATTATTAGAGAAAGTTTCAAGCTAGCTAGCTAGAAATCTATAGATAGATAGATAGATAGATAGATAGATAGATAGATAGATAGATAGATAGATAGATAGATAGATAGATAGATAGATAGATAGATAGATAGATAGATAGATAGATAGATAGATAGATAGATATGGATTTTTTTTTATCACCATGTTTTATAGTATTGTGGTAAGGACTAAAGTCATGATAATAACTATTTATTACTTCTTTTTTTTAGGTAACTGTGGCTGATACAGCAATTCAAACTGCTGTTGAAAAAACATAACTATGTGCTATATGCTTCTTTAGGTTACTAGTTAGATAAAGTAGAGGGATTTGAATCACTAATCTGCACACAGTAATTGCATTTAATCATATTTGAATTTTTTTTTTTTTTGGTAATTATTGATATTCTCAATAAACAAACATTGGAAAAAATAGTGAAGCTAATAGTCACAGAAATGCATGGAGTTTTGGTTAAACATCATTAATCAGAATTTAGCATGACATCAATAAGTCAAAATTCTTATAATGATAAATGATATTACCCAGTGGTTGATAAAGTTTCTGAAGAGCACTGCAGGGGCAAAAGATCTGGCAGGGTTCATTCCAGCACCGGTGTAGTACATCTAAAACACAATTCATGCATTTGTTAAAGATTGTCTATGTGCACAATTTTGCAATGCTTTTACCCTTTTCCTGCAACTCTCACCCCCATGAGATGCCCAATAGTGACAGAGAAGCCGATGGAGAGGGCTGCTGACCCCATACGGCCATTTCTCCTCTCATCGGTCACAGCAAAGATGCAGACAACAAGCTGGAAGGTGAGAAACACCTCCACTGTGGTGGCCATCCCCAGGCTCATGCCAGGCTGCAGCTGGAGGCAAAAAATTAAGAGATGCAGCAAATGTTTGACCCATAGGATATTGCATATTAAGCCTTGATATTTACCATGTTCATTGCCATGTTGCCTCTCATGTTCCCAGGTGTGACCCCGTATAGCACTGCAGCTCCTGCCACGGCGCCCAGGCACTGTGCGAAGATGTAAAAAAAGGCACGGAAAAACGACATCTGTGAACCGACGAGGTAGGCAAAGGTAACCGCGGGGTTGATGTGGCCGCCGCTGATGTGGCCAATGGATTGGATGAAGGTGGCGGCCGCCAGACCGAAGCACAGGGCCACATGAAGGACGTGATAAGGCCCGGTGGTCCAGCGCAGGGCGGCACCCATGCCAAAAAATACAAAGAACATGGTCCCGAAGAACTCAGCGAAGACCGCCCGCCAAAAATTCATTGACCGAAACTCCCACATGATGTGTGCTTGAAGTTCTTAGCCAAGAGAAGAGGAGTGTTGGTGATTCAAGAAAAGGTAATTTACCTTTTCAGTCCTTCATGAAACAGCTAAAGCAACTAAAAAAAAAAAAATCTCCTGTTTTAGTGTCAGCTGAAAAACAGCCGCTTTAAACACAAATCTGGACTCTGCTGAAGGGTCTTTACCAAACTGTGCACTACGCTGGTAAAGTCAACTCAGCTGCTTGCCACCTCTCTCCACCTGTCGCAAAGACATAGGTGTGAGATGATGTGGGATGTGAGTACAGACCAAAGATGCTTAGATTCTTCAAACGTAGGTGGGCATCAATGCTAACTGGGTTATTGTAAAGCACAGGCAGGGATAGAGGGAATGTCCAGTGGGACCTTTTAGCCTCTGTGAGAGAGGGAAGGGGGCCAGACGAGCGCTTTATAAAACCCCCCTCCTGGGGCCCCAGGTGACGTAATAATCCCCCTATTGGGCTGAGGTTGGGGAGGTGGTGAGGTACTGCAGCGCTAAACATCCTAAATCAAAATAACTTTTGTTGCTTCCCTTCTTACACCTCCACTAAAACCACCAAAGAGCCAAATCAGATGAAGTTCATGTTAGAAAAACAGAAAAGCGACAGGATCAAGAAGGATTATTTTTGTATATTCAGATCAGAAGCGGAGCCAAACCTCCAGTGGTAGGAACAGCTGAAACTCAGAGGAGAAGGTTTTCTTGAGGGCACATGTCATCTGTTGACATATCATAACTGTCACAACGTGCAGATATAAATCCTGATGGACAAGGGCAGAAGGCACACACTTGTGCACAAAGAAACATGCATGCTTGTGTGCACATGCGCACACACACACATGCATGCAGATAATACAGTTGGGGCCCCACACTGAAGCGCCCAAAGCTAACAGCGCTAACACTGAAATGCCTGACCCTGTGAAACCATTGTTTGCAACAAGCAAGGGCGCTACATATGCTCAGAGACAAGACAAAAATACAAATGCAGTGAAGTTCAGGGGAATGTTTGTAGCTTCACTTTGCCATTGTTATAAAGACATTTAAACCATCGCTGAGTATTAAAAATGGTGACAAAATCTAAAACCTGTACTTGACTATCTGGGTTTTGATTGATTCTGCTGCAGCGAGAGTCAGTTAGATGGAAAATGAACAACAGAAGCAAAAATAACCTAAAAATAACACACACCTAAAGATGAAATGTGATGATTGAAGTGATTGAAACCCTGTTAAAATCAAACAGCAATTCATAAAGAAAAGTGATTTGTGCAAAAAGAAAACCAAGAATGCTAACAGAGCTGCAAACCAGAAAGTCAACCAGAATGCCACCAGTAAATAACCAAAGCATTGCTGGTTTCTGTGTTTGGCATAAGACTTTGACTGATCACAGTGAGATCTGCGTATGTGTGTGTGTGTGTGTGTACATGGGTGCGTGTGTATTAGAAGAGACATGATGAGACATGATGAGGGGGATAAGCGGCACTGAGTAACATCAGTGCTCACCAGAGCAGCAGAGAGCCATCGCTGTTAGTGTGTGTGTGTGTTGGCGGTGATGAATGCAGAACGCTGATCTTGTCGTTTTAACTGCCTTTTATACATGTCAGAAAGAACACACACAATGCTGGTCCTGTGGTAGATATTGTGCATTTTTTGCGTGTGTGTGTGTGTAAACTCCTGTATGTAGCGTGTTGGAAAACTGCAAGCCTTTCTGAATGTGTGTGCATATGTGCAACCAGAATATACGCATTAAGAGCATTGTTCATTTATGGCAAGAGTTTTATTTAAAGGTTTTACAATAATCGTCAACATTAACTTGTTTTAAAGGGTCGGTCGTAGGCAGTGTCTTACAGAAGTTTTTCTTAAACATTTTCTCATGTAACAACCACAAACTTTTATGTATTCGTGTAACAAACCAGCACAAAGAATTTGTGAAGCAGAAGGAAAAGGAGACATGTTTTTCAAATAGTTTCATGAATAAATCAAGTTCAGTTCAGATTATTTATATTTGAATCATTCATTAAAAAAAGGTGGTGAAGTTCAGTTTGGTGAGGTTTACTGTCGAATCAGCAATCCCTCCTGACAGATCTTGTAGTCACTGAGTTTCATCACCTCATTAACACTGCAGCAATTCCTTATTCAAAGCATGTATTTATCAACTGTGGAGGTTAGCCCACATCTTAAAACTAACTTAAAAAGAACTGGTTCCTACTTGCAGACTTTTTCACTTTTGAACCAAGTTATTAGTAAAGAATAACTTACCAATGGAAACTGGAACTTTTAAGGAATTATTGACTAAACAGTTACTTCTAAGTTAGTTTTGTTAGTCCTCATTTGTGCGTAAATATTTGCATTAGAACCTAAGCAAAAACACCTGGTAAGATGTTGCATGTTTTCAGTGTAATTTCAGCAACTGTGACTATAAGCTCTATCAGAAAGTAAAAAAGTAAAAGCAGACAATGTGTCTGGGAGAGTAAACGTAGAATCTGAGAGCAAGGTGCTCTGATGTTATGTAAATAATCTGATCTCTAATATTCACTGGTGCTCGATTAGTAAGGGTTTTTATCTGAAGAAGATTTTCACAAGCAACTAGATATAAAAAGGGGGTAAAGAGAATATTAAAGGCTTCCTCAGACTCTGCAGAAATAAACTAAACAATTTAACACAAAACTATAACAAAACAACTTTTTTATGAAACACAAATAACAACAAAGTCCAGTCTTGTGATGATCAACATTCCAATTACAAAAGTGAATGAAATCAGATTTTTGGAGTTATGATTGATCATAAACGGTACCAGTAGAAGCCTCA
This sequence comes from Poeciliopsis retropinna, assembly GCA_010277075.1. Taxonomy (NCBI): domain Eukaryota; kingdom Metazoa; phylum Chordata; class Actinopteri; order Cyprinodontiformes; family Poeciliidae; genus Poeciliopsis; species Poeciliopsis retropinna. The sequence continues at coordinate 19,064,706 of VMRM01000009.1, forward strand.
CATAAACAATTTAAAAAGAAAAACCTCCCAAACTGTTGCATCATTTTATAAAGCCAGAGATGTGACGTGTGGAAACATGGGGACGTGCTTGAGCTGTTATGCAAAGATGAATAAACAAACATTTCTCTCTCTTGATATTTGGTATAAATATACATCTTAAAGACTTGTAGCTGTTATTGCAATAAAAGCGGGTTTCTGCAACCATCCTGAAACAGCGCATCATTTTCTCTCCTCTTTACAATTACGCATTTCTTTGTGTTATATAATGACTCAATAAAATAGATATATTTTTGTGTTTGTCATATGAAAAATATCTAGAAATAAAAACAGCTAGTATCTAACAGAAATTAGATAAAATCAGTTCATATTGAGAAACAACAATTCTTAAAGGTTTTACAAAAACAAAATATATCCTCAGAAACTGCTCATACTCCCATTGTTTCCATTTTAAATGACAAAGCTTATTCTGTTCTCCCCGTTGGACCACAACAGAGGTATGGAGGTCCATTTGCCTGTGAATAGCAGGTCTTATGAGAAGAGACAGACGTGGACGGACTGTTTAAGAGCATCACTGAACCCGCAGCGCCGGCGAGGAGCTACTTTAGCATTTCAAAGTGATCACAAACACGAGATGCATCTGGAACATCAGGCCGTTATTCAGCGGGATTTCAATTAGTCCCCTTTTTATTTACATATTCTGATTATGTGAAAGAGAATACTGAACCTAGCGACATTAGCTTCCAGTCCCATATATGGCAATAAAGGCAGTACTTATCCTGCCTCATATAAATGGTAATTTCTTTTCTTTTTTTTTATTGTGAAAATGAAAAAATATGATTTATTTTTGTAGCCTTGGAAGTTTTACGATTCTCAGTAAAAATAAGTCTCATGAAGATTATGCTCAGGGTTTTCTTAATTTCATGTAAAATCCATTTTTCCACTATCATCTCCATTGAAGATTTTGAAATAAAACTAAGAAAATTACGACAAAATTGTTGGTCAAGTAAAACAAGACGGTAATGGACAAATTCAAGGTGAAATTCAATAGAAAATCTGATAAAATATCCAATAACTTCACCAAACTCTGATTCAGAACTGCACAGCATTCTGGGGGATGCAGGCAGAGGAAAGCCTTTAGCCGCTCAACCTCTCACTGCTAGATAAACAAGACTGGTGGCATCAACGAGCTGACTCGCTCTTTGGTTACCAACCAACAACCTGTTGAGTAACTTGTGGTTACCAAGCAACAACTTGTTGAGTAACTTGTTGTTACTTAGCAACAACCTGTAACTGCCGCAGCAACAGTTTAAGTTTTCACCATTTTGCCTCTTAACTGCTTAAAAATAAATTAATTAAAAATAAAACTGTGGAAAAAAACAGGAAACGTCACACAGTTTGGCAGGATTTCAGATATTTATAACAAAAAAAACTAATCAATAATTATCTATATTGACTGACATGAAACTCTTAGATTGTGATATGGTTTTCTTCTGTTTTAAGCGAGTTATCATAATCAGATTAGTTTTTATTTATTTGCAACGATCTTCAGATCACCAGTCTGATTTGTGGGTTTTTTTGGCACAGGACGTTTAAGGAGCTTAACCATTGGTAACTCAGCTCATCACCATCGAAGCCTGACTAAACCACCGTCCGTCTTCAGTTGCTTTCCTGTTTGTTGGCATGTTTGGCTCTCATGGCGTTCTGAGTGACTGTGGACAGAGACGAGCCGGTCATGCTGGCCGTCTCAACGATCTCAATGTCCTTGCAGGTCAAACAGGCCACCAGCTTCTGCCGAGAGGCGCTGCGGGCGAAGAAGAACTCATGGGACACTCCGGCCAGTAGAGCGCCGATGATCGGACCGATCCAGTATACCTGCAGGTGGATGACAGAGTAGCAAAGCGTACCGCACCTAAGGAGGAGCTAAGGCTGATTTTCTGTGTAAACTGAACAAAATTCACAAATTCGTGTAATTGTACGATCATTGTCCGCACTATGCATATTAGATTGCAATAAATATTTGCTAATTATTTAATGATTCTCACTGCCTGTAGTACATCACATGCAAACTGTTTAATGCAGCATTAAAGGTTAAAGCAAAGAATAAAAGTGTAGTTACTTACTGTAAATCTTTAAAAAAAAAATTTTTTAAGTCAAAATGAAGCATCTCCACGCTGCAGATTGAAAAGTGTTTCTTACCCAGTGATTTTCCCAGAATCCAGTGATGATGGCTGGACCCAAGGAGCGTGCCGGGTTCATACTGGCACCAGAGAAACGTGCCTAACACACAGTTATTGTTGTCAATTGGTGGCGTGGCATGTTTATTTAACGGTTAACTTTTCTCAACTAAAGCAAAAACAAACTGTAATATAATATTTGTATGCGATATTACAAATAACAATCTGAATGTGGTGTGTGAGACACCTGAGGAAAACTTCATTTGCAGTGTTTGAAAGGTGGTTCTGAATACAAATACACTCCACACTTTTCAGATTGTTTTGTAAAATATTCTGAAATTTATGCATTCTTTCTTTTCGGTTTTATAATAATGCATTAGTTTTTGTTGGTGTAGCTATTAAAATTTAACATTTTTATGTAAACAAATATACCATGAGTCTTGCTTCTTTTGTTTGTTTGGTTTTTTTTTTACCCCTATTAGCACTCCAGCTGTGTGAGATAACCCAATGGCCAGATTTCCTGGTTCCACGCTCTCCTTCCGTCTCTGCTCCTCCACTGAGAAGATGGTGAAAACCATCTGAAAGGTGCACAGAACCTCGATGAACAGAGCCTGGGCTGCATTCAAATCTGCAGGCACCTGAGTGAGATTTGAATCAAGACAGAGAGGAAGCATTAAGAAGAAAAGTGCGAGAAATATTTAGCAAAAACTGAGTTGCATTCTGCAAACTGACCCTGTTAACAAAGTGCTCCGCTGTGGCTTTGAGGGGCAGAGCCAGATAGAGGGCCGCGGTCCCTAAACAGGCCCCCAAACACTGAGCCACCATGTAAACGAGCGCCCGCAGAGCGTCCAGCTTCCGGGTGGCCAGCAAGGACAGCGTGACAGCCGGGTTCACCTGGTCAGACACACAGACACAAACTGCTTCTCCACTTTCTAATTCAATCAAATTCAGCATTTTTTGAATTTCACGTCACTGTCGACATTCATTACAAGATTTCACAAAGTGTATTTTTTTATTTTATGATTCCATTTTTCTTTCAAAAACATGCATGTGTGTATGTCTTATCAAAACTATATTTTCTGCTTTCTTTTTTAAACAATTTCTATCTTGACGTTGATTATTGTTATCTTCCTAAAATGGTGGCCTAAGCCATTTTTTGCCAAAAGTGATTTTAACAACAACAACAAAATTTATGATTTAGGTAAAAAAAAGAAAAATTACTGTGACTTAGGTCATTATTTTAGGAAGGTGACATTACTGAAGCACTCAATAAACCAGAAGACAAAAGAGAAACTGCAATTATTTGCTAACTGGTTTACTTTACATAAAATCTTCTGTTTTTACCAACTTTTAATTCAATCAACAATTTCATCACATTTATTCAACATCCTTTTGACTGTTTGGTGGGAAAAAAAAAAAAAAAAACGTGTTCTCTAAATGTCGCTGTACGGTGTTTACCTGCGCTCCACTTATTTCTCCAAAACAGTGTGCCAGGGCAACAATGACCACACCCACCGCCACGGCTGGATACAGGGGCCCCCCAGGGGCCTCGCCGGGCCCTGGAACAGAGGCGCCCAGCATGGTGCTCACTAACACCAGGGTGCCAAGCAGCTCTGCTAAGACGGCACTCCAGAACTGCCGACTGCGGAGCTCCTCGGCGGAAAAAGGGCACATAAACAAAGATAGCTTGTATTTAGTCCGTCTACTCGATTTTTATTAATCAAAACACAAAACTAAAATGTTATTGAAAGTCAGAGGTTTGTAGGGTTTGCTAAAATATTAGGGGGACTTTGAAATGTAAATATATGCAAAATTTAAGAATTTGCATATATCAAACCCTTTCTGCAAAGAATATCCTGACTTAGGTCTCGTTTATGGCACAAGAATAAAATAATGACAAACATCTCCGAGAAAATAGGTTAACTAGGAGTGGGGCAATGATCAATTATAAAATGATAAACAGAGAATCACGCTGTGATCTACAGTTTTACAACAAGATTTGATAAATCCAAAGTAAACAAAGTGTGGCCTGAGTTGTTTGGGTCATTTGTTGGGCACATCTGGTTTAGTTCCCCAGGGAAAAACTGAGGAAAAATAGAAAAGTAATTTAAATTTTTGTTTTTCCAGCAGAAGCTGTGGACATTTCAGAATGTCCACCATTGTGACAAAATAAGAACAGGACTGCTCAGTATATGAGCATGTTTTTGCTCATATACTGCATGTCTGCAATATTATTGCTATATTTTGACTATATCTAAATCTGTGATATAGACAAAATAATATGGTTCTGAGTTTTCAGGACGCAGGACTTTCGGACCAAATGCAACGGAAAAACTTTTTGCATGTACAACAGTTGGTGCTCTAGGTTCTTAAAATCAAAGATTTGACTTTAAGGAAAAAAACCTAAGTGACAAATTTTGGAATAATTTGAAAATCTTTGTTTAAAAGCAAATATGAATATATCAAAACCTGAGATAGATTCGATCAAATCAAGAGCCTGTGATCGGGAGCTTCAACATGAACTCATAAATGACAAATCACTTCCAACTAATAAAACCAAATCATCATAAACAGCCACTTTTATTCCAAGTACACTTATGCAAGGCCTACTTTGTGATGACGTCTCTTACCAGAATTATTTAAAAAATGTACAACTTTCCTGTTGCTCAAATCCAAGCATTAAATGAGAATCCTCACCTCCCGCCACGTCATTTCAGATCCAGTAGACGTTTCCCTCCGGCTCCTTGTTTATCTCTGTTTCTGTGTGTGGAGCTGTGGGGGTCTGAGGGCTTTGGGGTCTCATTAACTTGAGAGCTCTTTTGATGAGAACAGCCTCCTCCCTCTCTGCCTCACGGTCTCCTTCTCTGCTGCACTCCAGGCCCTGCTCCATTTTCCTGCTGCTCACACACACACACGCACGCACAGACACAGAGCAAAGACGTCCCTTTGAGGTTGCATGTCTAATATCTTGTCCTCCAAAAATCAGCGAACAAATTAATCAACCTTATGCCTCTATAGAAATCTGCATGCAAAATGTCTCAATAAATTCAATCAAGAAGATGGTTACAACTTCAAAATGAGCTGAATATGAAGAAGGTGATGTATATTAATTCTCAGTTGATACAATTTGTCAGTACTAAATATCGTCCCAAATTACATAAATACAGATACACACAATGCCAGATTAAAACTTAAAACACATTTTGCCAAAAATCCACAAAACTACGTAAAAATTCTCCAACATAGTTTGGATTTAACACTTTGAACATTATTTAGACTTAATTTTTCTCTATGTTTCCATTTATCTTTTAAAAGATTGCTTTCTTATATTTTAGCATTTTAAAAAAATTTCAATAACAGTCACCTATCATAATAAATTACAATAAATACCAACCCAGACAGCAGAGAATAACCCTTTTGAACATTTCTTACATTATATTTATTTACATTATAACATTACAAAATTTATCTTACAATCTGTTTCATTTGCATTTTCAACATTTACAAAAGCATATTAAAACACCCATGATTTTTTCCATACATGTCACAGAACAATACTTTGGTCACGTTTAAAAAAAGTTTCCTTACTTTTCCTCAGCTAGAAAAATCAAAATATATATTTTGTTTAATAAGTGAATCTATGTTGTTTTGTTGTTGTTTAGGTGCAACTAAATCATGTGTACAAAGATTAGACGATATAAAAATAGTTTCAAAATAATAGAATATCTAATTATTGACCCATTTTTTCCAAATAGCGATATCTCTAACTTCCCTCTGATCACACCAGCAGACACAAAATCTAATTATTTCTGCTTTTTAATATAAATTACACTTACGAATCTATAAAATTGACAAGAAACTGTTTCGATCTTGAGAAAAGATCTCTACCAAAACCAAATGCTTGTCTTGTTTTGTGGCTATTTGGCTTATAATTTTGTTTCTTTTTTTTATTATTTTATGCCAAGAATTAATTTTCTTCTGGAAGATTTCAGATGTACACCATATAGCAAAAAGTTTGTTTTGTTTGTTGTTGTTTTTTTTTTTTGTCAAACTGTGTTTGGTGTGAATTGGTCACCTAGAAACTGCCACTCAGCATGACTTTCAAACCATAGCAGAAGGAGCCAATTAGTGAGCAGAACAGAGGCAAACAACAGGAACAAACCTCGTGCTTTGATTTCAAACCATCTGCTTCTCTAATATGCAGCATTTCTGTGCCAGATACGATCAATCCCTAAAACCTTTTTAATCGTTTCAAAAGGCCCGTTTTCGCCTCTCTGCATGCTGCTTGTGAGGTATCCCTCTGATCACCATGGGGACCGTCTCTTTCATGATGCTGTTGCCATGGAGGCTTGTGAACTGCTGCATCTCTTTTCATTGTACCCTCTTTGATATCAACACGCACTGCACTTCGATCAGATGATGCTGCAGGAACCGCTCTGGGTCCGAACCAAGCGAAGGAGCAGAAATGATGGTGATGATGGTGGATTTCTGCTGGTCTGCCCCATTATGTCATGGATTACCCCCTCCCCACTGTGGCAACTGTGTGACTGTTATCCCCTCTTTTGTGGCGGTAAGCCCCAAATGTGCGGCTCTGGAACCCGCTGGCGTGAGGAGTTTTCAGGCCGCCTCACTCACCCAGAGTGCTGACACTGACGCTATGTTCACACACACACACTCGAAGTGCAAACTCAGGGCTTTGCGCTACAGAGCAACGGGGAATTAATAGAAGTACTGGATATATGGAACGGACTATGGAAATGAATGTAAGGTAAAAAAAAAAGAAGGAAAGAATGAAAGAAAGACATTGTTTTTTCTGATTTTGATTGTAGATTCATTAGTGAGTTTGAATTTGGAGCCTCCATCACAGTTGAGCAGCTGGAAGTGATGGCAGGATGTTTCCAGCAGCATGTGCTCCTGACAGGACTTTTTATTTTATGCAAAAAATATTTCATTTAAATAAAAGAACAAAAAATAAATTAATTAAGGAAAAACAAAAACAAAAAAAAACAAAAACACAGATGCTCCCAATATTTCTATGGGACACGAATTAAATTTTTTCACAGTCAAGTTCAAGTTTAGTTTAGAAAACATGGGGTATTACTGAACATTGACTGTAAATAGATTACAGTCAGGTGACTCATTTCCATCGCTCGTCCGATGAATAGTTCTCATATGACATCACATTTTCGGGAACCTTGTCGCCGACAGCCATCTTGGTAGGTATCCTTACTGTCATGACAGTTGCTACAACAACAATAAACAAGCTTAGAACTAGCTTCCGCCTGGTTCATATCTAACAATATAAGTACAGAGCAACAGTCAAGTCTTAAACCTTTCGATATTCTTTTTGTTCGTCTCAAAGCCATGGTTTATCTATGCTTTGTGTTACTCTTGGCAAACAAGATGGCAGTTCTGTGGTCCGATCTCTTCCGGTTCAGACTTGTGGGAACTGTGGTGCGTTGATGTTAAAGCACATAATAAATGCAGGGATAAAAATCACAAAATAAAACTATGGAATAAGAAATACTTTAATTTAGAAAATCGGTATCTTTGCCTATAGCCAAGGGTGACATTTTCACTGGTTTTACAAATGTTTTGCAAGCCCATGACCAAATTATGCAATACATCATGCGCGGTAAATCACTGCAGCATAGTATATCTCACTACTTTCAAAAGTGAAATTATTTCCAGTGAACTGAAAATTAGAAATTAAATTAAATTCTTCTCACAAGATTTCACCCGTTTTAAAAAAAAAAAAAAAAAAAAGCGAATCCAAGATAACCCCTAAATATTTGAACTGTTGTTCCATTTCTGGTTTTTTGTCTTGGACAAAAGTACTAGAACCACTGTAAGTGTTTTCCTTTTTTGAGAAAAGTGAAGTGTGTGAAGGTTTGAAATCAAAGTTAAAACTCTTGTTTGGACACAATCTTGGCTTCAAAACAGCTAAAACTTGCTTTCTTATTTTATCTTTATTTATTGTTGGTTTCTGGTATCTGATTAAAAAAACAACAAAGAAACAGCAGCAGAACAACTCCTCTCTACAAGATGTGTTTTTATTCAACTCACAGTACATTCTACAGATGCACACATGTTACATCACCTTAATACAACAGAGTCCTGTAATACCTCCTCTTAAAAATGATGAATTGGTCCTAAAAATATAAAGAATCAAATTTAAAGTCACCAAAACTGTACATTATTAAAAATTCACTTAACACCACATTTGGTTGTCATGTCTTTTTTTTTTTTTTAATACATTTTCTGAAAAAAGGAAAAACAAAAAAAAAAAGTTCAGTGTAAGGAGCAAGTTTAAATAAACCCAGACTGTGGAGTCATCCTGTCACCTCCGTGGCAAACCAACCTTGCAGCGTCATACGTTGGCCCCCCAAAAAGAAAATCAATAATAAATCAATAGAAAAGGAATGTAAGACAGAGGAAGAAGGCAGAAATGTGCCCAGTATGTCAAAAATCAGCTCGAGATATTCTATTCTGTAAAATGAAACTTCTGCCTGCTTTAAATTTTTTTTTTCTTTTCTCTGATGTATAATGAACTAAAAACAAAATGTGAGATTTAATTTAAACCCTGCTCCAGAGCAGGGCTTGCAGCTGCGGATTTGATGTGTAAAACATGCACAGACGCTCCTAAAACCTGCAACTGCCAACATCAAAAACTTCCTCCTAGTGTCCAATCAGCACAGCCTATTTACAGGTGCGAGAACGCTTCTTGGTCGTACAATGTTTTGCTCTTCGCAGCGACGTCTACAACTGACCGAATCTAAAAACCCTCCAGCTTCAGAGTGTTTCCCACAAGAGCAGCAGGTGAGGTTGTGGGTAAAATTACGTGTACACTGGTGTGTGTGTGTGTGTGTGTGTGTGTGTGTGTGTCTGTGTGTGACTTTAAGTGGAGGTTATACAACATCTACTGGTGACAGTCCAACAACAGATTCCTTTAAGTTTCACTGGCCTTTTTTTTTTTTTTTCATAAAATGTCTAAACATCTCTATTGGGTCGCCTGTACACATTCACTACGAGCTATTGCTATTAAATAATCCCAGCTATTGTAATCTTTATATATATTTATATATAGAATATATAATAAAAATATAGTGAGCCATTGAAAAAATTACTCCTAGGCATAAGACCACGTTACATTACATTTCCAAACAACAGGTAAGAAATGCTCAGAAGGGTCTAGGTGCGTTCAGTCGTCGGGCGGCGCCGAGCAGGTCCGGGATGCGGTGACAAGGTCACACTCTGACCTTCAGTGCGAGTGTGGAGCCGGCCGAGCGGCCTGATGGGACGCGACGGGAGGAACACGAGATGAGGAGTGGAGGTGGAGAGACGGGGGAACGGCGGTAGAAAAAGATTCGACCTGTCCAGGAAACGATAACAGACAAAGAGCCAAAACCTATACATATATAGCTATACATGAGATAATACAGGAGGCCAGAGCAGAACTCCAGCCAGTCTTCGCAGCACTGGAGAGTGCAGAAACAGTCCACAGCGCCACCCTGAGGCCGATCCTGGCAGGCTCCTACTTGTCCTTGTTGGAGTAGAACTCCGCCCAGCGGCTCTCAAAGAAGCGCCTCATGGAGTGACCCGCCATGCCCACCTCCGATGTGTCCTCGTTGAACAGCTCGCAGTTGTTGAAGACCAGCTGAGCGTCGGCCGCAAACTCATCACAGCTGCAGTAACTGGAAAAGAGAAGAAGAGAGGAGGGTGAGGCGTGAACCAGGAAGAGTTGCAAGCAGATCCTTCATGTTCAAAGATTAATATCATTTTGGAAGAGCTACAAACTCTGTGGCACATTTCAGTTAGAATGTGATCATCTAGGGATGGAACAATCAGTTCCATGAAATGATTACTCAAATAATCCTCAACTAACTTAGTTTATCGATTAATGGTTAACTGGAGCATACAGATTCAAAAAATGGCAATTGGCTGAAAGATCAACACAATCAAAGCAGTAATCAAGTCAAAACGGTGCAAAAAATATGTACATTTTGCAGATTATCCACCTGAATTAACAGGCTAATTTGTTTAAAGGCAAATGGAGCATTATGGGAATTCTTTCCCTTAAATTTGAACTTTTGAACCGTAATGAAGTCCTGTGTGTGAAAGCTAAAAGACAAGAGTTTCTTCTCTTACGCTCCCTGCAGCAGTCTCTCTCTCATAGTGAGGAAGTCCATGGGGTTCTTGATGATGCGGCGGTAGCCCGGCACCAGCCGGGGGTTGACGGGTTCCAGGAAGGGCCAGGCGTCTGCATGAGCCTCCATCTCCATCAGAATAATCCTGTTGGGAATTTGTGCCAACAATCACCATCTTACATCATCAACTTCATTTTAAAATCTAAAAGAAGAACTGGAATGATGTTTGAGGAATCTAGCTGGACTGATCAGTGACTCACTCGCAGAAGGTGAGGTCGGGTTGGTTGCGTGTCATTATGCGCCGGCGTTTGCTGCTGCTGCTGCTGCTGCTGCTGCTGCTGGTGGTGGTGGTGCTGCCGCCTCCGTCTCCAGAGTAACGGGTAGACGACGAAGATGAAGGCGCAGGGGTCTCCTTGTGCCGCGTTGTCATGCCGCCGCCACTGCGTCTTTTGGTGGTCTCGTCCTCACTGCTGTCCTCTTCATACCTCCTCTTCTTCACCCTGGTGCGCTTTTTGGACAAGCTCTGCAACTCGCCTTCCATCTTAAAGAAAAATAAATAAAAAAATCCAACATGTTAGAAACTAGACAGTATTGCTGGATGTAGAAAAGGAAAGACATTTTCTTTGTTTCCAAATCACCTTGGGGACACAGGTTGGACAAAACCAATCTCCTTCTGGAACCTGGGTGATTTTGGGCTTCAGGCAGTACATGTGGCAACCTCGATCGCAGCCGTCACACAGCAGCAGGCACTCGTCGTTGTCCCCTTTCCTGCACACCTGGCAGGTCTACACAAAAACAAAAAAAGAGCTTAAGAGTGACAATTGTGAAAAGATAATCTGCAAAAATATTCATATTTATTCATACAGACTAAGAGCATTTTGCCAAAAATCCATGTCATAGACCAACATTAAACTTACACATATTTTTTTTTAAAGACTATTTCTGTGAAGGACAATTATTCCTCATACTCTCCACAAACTTGAACCTTTAATGCACAGTTACAGTGAAAGTCAGAAGAGGCTTGTGTTAAAATGTACCACATGATTTTCTTCACTAGTTGAAAACCTGACTGGTGTGGCTGAATCAAGTTTCCATCAACCAAAATGCCTCCATTGTCTTAATCTGTCACAATAAAACACGACTTCTCACCACTTTGGTGACCGATCTCTCCCAGGCGATGGCCTTCTCCAGCTGAAACACACAGAGGCAGAGCTGGGGCGCGCTGCGGCAGCGATCCAGAGCCTGTCGCCACGTCCGCAGTCGAGACGTGATCTCACTCTCCAGGCTTGAAGCAGAAAACGGCCATAAATCAGTTACAACATGTCAATCAGGCTGCGATAGACATGTTACACGGCTATCACGTGTAACGGTTATTTTGGTGACCGATTAATCAGATAAAAAAAAAAAAAAAAAAGGTCCATTCTGCAGATTTTTCATTTAACAACTTATGCTTAAGTTTATACAATATTAGAAATACTTTTAAAAATGATACATTTCTTTTTAAAAAACATTTTTTTGTCTAAACTGAAATAATATGGCATTCCTTTATTGAAAAATTGATCATTTGTGGCAAAGCATGCTACTACAGCTTAAAATAAATAATCTAACATGAACATATAAAAAACTCAGACATTTTTGCTTTCTAAATATGGTGAAGGGATGATCTATTGATTATTTTTTTATTAACTGATTAATAATTGAATAGCGAAAAGGTGTTTGAAAGGATTAAAAAAAAAAAAAGAATAATGCTGAAATTGTCATTTGAGGAGTTTTGGGTAAAGCAGATTTACAGACAAGCCTTTATCTTAAATATAAAATGTGTGTATTTTTGTACAGTGTTAACATGTTCTTTTAGAAAAAGACTTTTTTTAGTATGTTTACTTAATTGATTACTAAATACACTGGCGATTAGGAATTAGGGACAGGAAATCACAAGATCTTGAATCTTTGATCTCCTTCGATCTTGCATGCCAGCGAACATGATAATTGGTTTTATTTTTCTTTCCTGTTTTTACTTTTTGCCTGCTCAAAACAAATAATCAAAAGAATTGATTCATCGCAGTTATTCCTAATGATTGTTTACACATGTCTCTAAACTCTTCTGCGATCTTGAACCGCTCCTTCCCACCTGAACACATCTAGAGAGAGCTCCTCTCCAGGTGTCGGGGTGAGCGGCGCGAGGCGCATCACTTCCGACGGGTTCCACAGCGGCTCCTTCAGGTAGCGCCTCTCAATGTTCCTCTCCAGGTTGGCGAGTCGCAGCACGGCCAGGTCCAGCGGGTGCGTGGCAATACGGGGCAAACCGGACCACTCCTTCTTGGTCCGCACGATCCAGTCGTCGCGGGGGTCCACGTCGTGCTCGTAGTACTGCAGGTCGTCGCGGGTGGAGTCTGGGTCTGGGATGGTGTAAGGCTGGAAGGAGAGGAAACAGTCACAGCACTTTATCAAGCACTTCTCAAGGAAAGCTTTCAAACGTTTCCAGCACTTTGGAGATAAAAACAATGCAAATTAACTTAAAAAAGAAAACTGTTTCAATTCACTGCTATCTTTTATTACTGTTAATGTATTGTGATAATTTTCTACACAGCAGGGATAATGTACACAAAAATATAATATTTTACGTTTTGAAAATTTCTTTTCATACACTTACTGTACCCTTGACTGGTGTGAGAACAACACAAATTTAACAACAACAAAGTTGAAGTCTCCCAATTTCAATAACTAATGAATAAAATATAAGAACACCTTTATTTCAGTTTCACAGATCAATAACTCATCGAGCCATTAGGACCAGTAAATATTCATTACATCGAACAAATTGGTTTGTGTTGTAAATTATAAATAATAACTTAACTTTCTGTAAGGAGTATTTTCTCCTAAAAGCTTATCTGAACTTTATTACAGAATTGTCCAGATAGAATATCAAGCACTTTCAAGGACTTTATACAGAAATCAAGCACTTCCCAAACCTTGAAAACACCTTATTGAAACTCAAGCATTTCCAAGGATTTCAGACACCCACAGAAACCCTGGTATAAAGACGGTAAGTTATTTTGGCTGAACATTTGAGAGCTCACCTGAAATTCAGTCACTGGTGTTTCTGTGCTGTTTTCAGCTTCGTTCAGAGCACCCTGAGGAAGAGCCTTAAAAGAAAAACAATACAGTTACTAAAATACATCAACACTTTTACACAATTATTTCATTTTGTGTTTTTAGACATCTCAACACATTTAGGAACCATGTTAAAAAGTGAATTTCAGTTTTTCTCAAACCTTTAAATGTAGATCAGCAGAGATGACTCTCTGCTCCAGGTCCTCCACCCACTGGAGGGCGCTGACATCCACTTCCATCGCTTTCTCCTGCACCTGCCAGGGCTGCTGCAGCGCCTCCAGTAGCACGTCTTTGTCCTCCGTCTTCAGCTCAAACAGTGGGTCTACGCAGAGAGGACATGTGAGGGAAGAGGATTACATGATGACATAGCGACAGATGTGCAGAGGGGGGTAACTAGGGAAAGGCGGACAGGATGGTGGTCTCACCGTTTATGGGTTTGGTGCACATCTCAGCTAAGCTCTCCATGTGTTTAGCCAAATGCTTGTGGAGAACTTTCTCCCGGATGCCACGTGGATGGAGCGCCTGCAGCGTGTGGTACAGTTCCTCTGGATCCTTGATCCACCACCATCCTCGCACCATAGCTGGAAGGCAAATCAGAAAACACATCACACAACAGCAATTAAAGGGGATTTCAGAAATGCATTCCACACTTTTCAGATTAGTATTTATAAGTAGACAATACAAAAAGCATAGAAAAGCATGCATTCTTCTCCTTTAACTCCACTCCACATTTTTTTAACTTATTAGTATACAGTCTAAAATCTCACTAATGGCTTACAAAGAACTTACCAGTAAAAGCCCAAACTATATATCTGATCTTCTTCAATCAGATAAACCATTAAGACCTTTAATGAACCAACAAAGAACTAACAGCCTGAAGCAGCCTTCAGTTTTTATACACCAGAAATGTGGACAAGCTTCCACATTCACTGCAGGAATGCTCTAACCTGTTCTACTAAAACAAGATTTTTTTTGTTTTGTTTTGATGTTGCCTACTCTTAATCCTAGTTTTTAATTTACTTTATATTTAAATCTGTTTAATCTAAATCTGGTCTGAAGCACTTTATCTTAGCTTCTATGTATAAGCACTTCCAATTGCTATCGCCTGAAAGGTGCTATACAAAAAGCATAGATATAAATAAAGCTGACTAAGAGTCCAGTGAAAAACGCTAAAATAGTAATGCCACAACATTCAAACCATTTGTACTTTTGAGGCAGCTTGTATATTTAACATTTGACAAACTATTCAACAGCCACATTATTTTACATAAAACAAACAACAAAAACTCCAACGTACATGCAGGTATGGGCTTCACCACCAGTTGTGTGAAGTATTGCTGCTCCAGTTCCTGGAACACGGCGTTTGGCGGGCGGCCGCGGCGTTTTGCCGCTGCACCGCGGGGCCCCCTGCGGGCCGGACTGCTGCCTCTGCTGCCCCGCCTACGCCTCCGACCGGGCCGTCCAGGAGTAACTGGAGCAGCTGGAGGAGGAGCGATGGCAGCTGGCGGAGGCGGAGAGGCTGTGGGTGGAGCAGCAGGAGCCAGATTGGTGGGGGAACCATCCTGAGGTGCTGCTGGGGTCACGGGGTCAGCAGGAGTCAAAGTAGGCAAGAGCTGGTCATGCTAAAGAAGAGAGAGGGTTTGGTTTTAATATCGGCTCTAAGTATTAACTGCTTCAATAAGTGTTTGAGCTGCAGTGGCGAACCTCCATGAGAGGAGCAGCAAGCGCAGGCAGCGCACTCGGGATCTGAGGGAGGAGTTTGGGGGGGGAACCCGGTGACGCCGGCGTTTGGGGCTCAGTCAGAGAGTTATCGTCACATGGCTGCTTGGGGAGAAGGTTGAACCACTGTCCGTGTTTCTCCGCCATCTCTTTGACACTTTCCTCTGAGCGGCCACCTTCAGGAGCGTCCCCCGCTGCACCAGGGCCACCACCGTTGGTCATGACGTCCTGCGACTGGCTCAGCCAGCTCTTGAACGCTGCCTGAGTGAGGTCCAGCAGGCCGCTGTTGGGCGACCCTGGCCCCTCCTCTCCCACAGACCTGACGCTGCTCCGACGCCGCCGGCGGATCTTCGCCGTGCGGAGGTGCAGCTCGACTTCCGGTTTGATTTTCCGGGGGCGTCCACGGCCCCTCTGTGTGCTCATGAGGGACGCGGTGCCAGGAAGCGGGTCGTCTTCCACAGAGGTGGTCTGAAGTTGGCTCGGCATGGCAGAGGACGGAGCAGAGGGTGAAGCAGGAGCGGGTGGAGAGGTTGGCACTGGGATCTCTTCGACTTTGGGCTCCTTTTTCAGGAATGTGACGGGAACTTCAGCAACAAAGACTTCTGCTGAAGCTGCAAGATGAAGGTATAAAAATTAAAGAAATTTAAGACTTTCTACGATATTAAGGCAAATATGAATGAAATTTACGACCTGCATTGCCAAAGAAATTTACAAATTCATCCATGATGATAAACACAAAAAAAGCTAACTACCTAGAATACAATGAAGATGTCTGTATGTCACTCAAACATATACAAATATAATATACGAGATTCATTCCGAGACAAAAGTTAAGTCTTAAAGCCCAGCAAAGCCTTGGACTCACTCAGCAGCTCCTCGGGTCCTTCCACCAGAACTCCTCCAAGGTGAGGAAGGGCCAAGTATCTGCGGCGGTAACGGTCCTGACCCAGCATGACGACCCGCATGGAATGAGACGACTGGAGCAGCTTTTTACGGAAAAACGTTTGACGCTGCAGAGGACGAAGAAAAAGAAAATCTGATTTAGTCTTTATCAAAACAAAAGAAGCCTTGTCTAAGCTGCATTAAGCTTACCTTAGTTAGCTTATCTATTTGCCTTTCAAGCTCAGGAATGCTGGCAGTGGTTGGGCTCTCACTCTGTAACAAAAAGAAAACTGGATAAATATGGCGGCTGAGGTTTAACTCTAAAATCCCAGAGCAGATACACACATCGCTGAGTTTGGGTTCTTCTTTACGTGCGCGCCTGCTTCCTCTCTCCAGGACCAAACCGCTTTCCTCCAGACTGAAGTTCTCCTCCTCAGCGACTCTGGCGCTGCGTCGCCTCTCCTCGAAGCACAGCTCCTCCTCCGAGCGTCCGGTGCGACGCGCCAGCACCGACTTCAGTCTGACAGGGACAATCCAAATATCAGTGACTTAATTTAGTTTTAATGGACATCTGGTAAAATCAGACGACTCCACTTTTTAAGAAAAAAATGGGGTGGGGAGAAGTGATCATACTTGCGAAGTTTTCTCTCAATAATCCATTTATTCTTCCTGTATGTTGCCATGTTCTCCAACGTATTGTCAATGTCACTGAAATACACAAAGTCAGCCATGTTATGAACATCAAAATGGCTACAAGCATCCATAATCTGCATAAATGTCCTTGATTCTCAGTGTTTACTTTAATTTCATTACATTGTGGATTTTCTCTAATCCACACAAGATCAAAAATATAAATTTGGACTTAAATATAATAAGAAGGATCATTAGTATGTGGTCAAACGTCATTTATCAAGTTGACATTTTTGAAGCCTTCAAGGCATAATTCCGGTTTCATATTTGACCAGAAATCCTGGTTTTCATTTCAACTGGTTGAATTCCTGCTATGGATTTCTGTTTCAAAGTCTATAAATATTCAACTACTTTCCTAAGGGGACCATTACAGCTTTCACTATAATGCTCCAAATGCACTGGAAATGGAAAAGGAAAAGAGAAAATAAAAAAAAGAAAAAAAAAAGGGAGAGATGGAGTAAAATGTTAAAAGAAAAGAAAGAAATAAGACTACAGGAGAGAAAGAAAAATAAACAAAATACAAGCAAACATCATAGAAGTCTGCTTCTACTCTTTCAGAAAGAAAGAAAAAAAAATCCAAAAGAGAACCAAGAAACCACAGCGACAAACAAAATATGTGAAGAGTAGATAGTGCTAATTAATACCAGATGTATTTAGTAGTAATCGCAACCCCAGAGCATAGACTGTAAATAGGGTGAGATGAGGATGTGGTTGAAGCAGAATAATATTTAGCTTCTGGTATGGCCTTTGCAAAGCATGGGCCTGTTAAACTACTTTTAAATCTAAATTACCTCATCCAGTTGTGAAAAGTGGTCCAATATTCAGTCAGAATTATGCTAATAAACTTGTTGATGGCTACAAAAACCTTGCAGTTTCTTGGTAACTTCCTAAAGGACATTTTACCAAATGTTTTATGGGGTGCATGTAGTGGATTAGAGAAAACCCACAATAAATTCAAACTTGTAAATATATTTCTTATTTTTAAAATAATAAAAAAAAAAAACAGGATAAGTTGAGATGAATAATTAAAAACTTAAAGCTAACATAACACCAGGCCACGGAGGAAAGTAACTGAACTTGTGTTGGTTGTTATTAGAGCAGGAAGTTCCGGAGGCCTGACCTCGTCACAATGTTGCTGCCGTTCAGCTCCTCCACCAGGAATCCCAGGATGGCTGCCTTGGTGTCAGGAGGAAGGATGTGAAACGTTTTGGTCCTCAGAGTGTTGCACACTTCTGTCTCGTAGCCATGAGACTCCAAATAGATGCGGAGAACTTCTGAGACTGTGTTGCGGGTCAGCTCCAAATCAACCAACTTCTCCCCAAGTATCTTCACAGACTATGAATTGGGATTAGAGTATATGAATTAAAACATGTTGGTGCTTGTTTATGTGTTAAAAATACTTGTCTTAAAGTAGTTTACTTACCTGGTAGTAGGATGGGAGGCCTGGATCATGAAGTGCTGACTCCACCAGCTTTATAAGGAGGTCCTGGACTTCCCCCTGGCTGTCGCCCAGACCGAGCAGACCCTCCTGCAGGGTAGAGAGGCTGGGAATGTCCTTCGGCACGTTGATGCCGATTATCTTTCCGTAGCCATGCAAGAACTCAACCACCGCCAGGCAATGCGCGAACGCCGTTCCAGAAAGAACCAAACCGGGAATACGGCTCAGCTCTGGCAGAGGCTGGAGGACATAGAGTTTTAAAAGTTTAAAAACTCAAAAGATTCAAAGAGTTCAACTATACCGGGCTCAGTAGGAGCTCACTTTGTGATCAGTGAGACACATGTCTTCTGTGGGCTTCTTCAGCTCCTCTGCGATCAGCTGTTGCCTCTTGCGTTCCTCCAGGCGTCTCTGGGCCTGCGCTCTTCGCTCTGCCGCTCTCTTCGCCGCCAGAGCGGCCTGCGCTGCTGCTTCCGCCTCCGCCTGGGCTTTAGCCAAGGCCTTGGCTTTGCTCCGGGCGCTGGCCATCCTGTTGCTCTGAACCACCTTCTCCTCGGACGGCTGCTGGGCGGGTGCGGCGGCTTCAACTTTGGCTGCCCTCCTGCGGCCGGGCTTTTTGGGTTCTGGAGCAGGTTCTGACTGCGTGAGTTGCGGAGCAGCTGGATCCGACAGCTCAGTGACGCCTTCCAGAAGTTTGACATCTTGCTCAAGCTACAAGCCAGAACAAAAGAAAATATTGACTGGAAGCTGAAGTGACGCTTGTGACAAGAGGGCAAAGTATTATGTAGTGTTATTTTGAAGTACCTTGGCTTTCTTTTTTTCCTCTTTCATCTTCTTAATCTTTAAATCCTCCCTTCTCTTCATTCGGGCCTACAACAGAGCAGCAGAAACAGAATAATGAGATCGGAACGGTTTAACGAGCCAACTGTGAAAGCAGCTAGGAGGTCATACCTTTCTTTTCATTTTCTTTTTGATTTTTGCTAGTTTCTCCTTTTCCTCCTCGGTGAGAGTTTCTGGAAATGCAGAAACAGCAGCAAGTCACATCTGCTATCCTTTGAACGACTTGCATATTGGTTTCTATGAGCCAAACATAAACATTCGCTCACCCTTTGCCTCCAGACGATTTAGCAGCTTGGCGTCAACTTTGCTGAGGAGGTCGACGGCATTGAATTTAGGAGGTCTACCCGGGCGACGGGCTTGTCCTGCCTTCAGGGCTCCAATCCGGCGAGGTTTCTCTTTGTCGGGGTTCGGAGGTCGACCACGCCGACCGGTGATGGCCATAATCATTGATGGGACCTCCTCGTTTGCTAGCAGGACCCACTTCACACCCTGTGACACATACACCAGGATGTTATTTCGACAGTTCATTTTAGGGCTCAAACTTTTAATCGGACTAATCAATTTTTTCAATAGTCGATCAATAAACAAATTCTGTGTCATATCCTGACTATCAGACTCAAAAGAATGCCAATTTACTGAAAGAACAGTCAGGGCTGTAATTATGCTGAAAATTTACAAAAACATATGTTTTGTTCGCATATTAACTAAATTTTTGTCCTATTTATGTTCAAAGTCTCACCACAAATTTTCAGTTAAACAGGTCTGGACTTTGACTGGGCCATTCTAACATGAGTTAAGCTTTGATTTAAGTAATTTCATCATGGCTTTGATTGCATGTTTTGGATCCTTGCTCTTTAACAGAAAACCGTTTTTAGTCTTTGTTATTTATTCAACCTTTTTATCCTTCACAGAAAAGCTGCATTGATACAGAGATTAATTTACACAAAGGTGGACCTGACTTACTCATGAGGTGACATCAGCAGGTAGCTGGTTGTACTGGTTGTATTTAGGAATATCAAAAAGGGACAGAATGGAAATGAGTGCTGCACCTTAGACTTTTTCTTATAATCATTTTTATTCTAGTTCACAGTTATGTTCTGCTTCGCACTGGTCCATCACGTAAAAGTCCAATAAAATGAACAAAAATTGAAAAAGCTCAAGCGATTTAAATACTTTTGCAGGTAAAATATAACCCAAAAAAAAGAAAACAAAAGTTTTACCTCTGAAGTTTCTCTTTCTTCATAAAAGTCTCCAACAGGCATGCGTGGGCTGAAGCTGAAGTGTTCTCTGGAGACCACGCCATCCGAGTGTTTCTTGAGGTACTGAGAGAGAGTAATACGTTTTGTCAATACAGAAGAAAGAGGAAAATAAACTAAAATAAAGGCCACTAGGGAAAAACAAATGCAGAATTAAGAGCAGGAAGACGCATGTGTTTTTAAAAACAGCAAAAGTCACCTTGATAATTTCCGGAAACTGCTTCATCCTCCTTCCACATGGAGTGTAATACCAAGTTTCCCCTTTCATGCGGTTATCCATTTTCTTTACACGAATCTCCCTTTTCCACCTGAAAATTAAGAGAGCTTGGTGTAAAATTTGGAGTAGCATCATTCAGGAAACAGTTTCTACTCATAAGACATTTTTAATGCAACAAACAGGTTTTTCTTCTACATAATGTTTACTTAAACAACAGCAAGTCAGGTCTGCTCTCCTTTGAATCTAGGATTTAACCTAGGATCCTGGGATTTAGAGTTTCCTTTAAATCCTGGGATTTAAAGAAAACTTCTGTAAAAATTGGATCGCTACCCGTGTTGGAGCGGGAACTGGACCTGCTCTTCTGTTGCCACCCTTCTTCTGTTCGATTCGCCTGTTTAAGACAGAGAGCCCAATCAGAACCAAACCTGGAACCAAGTCACCTGCTACAATACGTACAAATCTGTGAACTTGCTTCATTACCTGCAGTGGAGCTGTCATCGTTTTCATCAGCATCATCAGCAGTCGTCTCTGCATCTCGTTTCTGAGCTCCCACCGCGCTTCCGTCCTGGTCCTGTTTTCTGACCCGCTTCATCTTCTTGGGTTTCTGCACTACTGTGCTCAGGGCAGAAGCGTTGGCCAGAACGGCGTTAATTGCAGCCGTTATTGGATCGACCTCCTGTGCGAGAGAGCCAGCTTCCCCTGACGCCTCTATTGTTTCTTTAACATCAACCTTGAGCATTTTCTTCCTCTTTCTGCCCACGGCTCCTTCCTCTTTCATCCCTCCCTCTTTGTTGGCCTTCATCTTCTCCGCTTTGGGTGTTCGAACCCGAGGCTTTCGCAAGTTCTCCTCGGGAGCTTAAGGAAAAAAAGCTTTTTTATAGCATTGTCAACATTTACCATTTTTGCATATTCCATAAATTAATAAACAGAATGCTGTAGGTGACCTAAGGGTCTGCAAAAAGCTAACTTCTTTAGCATGTGGGCAAACTTATATCAGCTCCATTATTTTTATTAGTAAAAATTAAAACAAAAAAGTTTCAGTTTGAATTATTAAAAAAGGTACTTAAGTAAGATTTGTGCTTTTCATGTTTTATTTAATTTTCTGTTATATTTCACAAATAATTTTTATAACAATAGAAATTATTATAAATTTTTATTCCCACTTTAAAACAATGACCTTATTAATTTCACCTTTTTTCCCCAGACAGGATTTACTTGGTAAAAGGAAATCTGATGTTAACTTTGACGTAGAAATCAGATTATGGAATACCTGCAGTGGTAACCAGCACCGTCTTTGGAGTTCGAGGTCTGCGTCGTTTGCTTGTGGTCTTCAGAAGCTCTCCTGCAGCTTCGCCGGTCGGCCCGGTTACCGGTTGGAGAGGATGCACAGCGGCGCTTTCTGCCGGCGTACTAAAAGCGACAAAGTTGTCCTCCCTCACTGTGAAACTCGGGGTCGTTGCGTCATCAGCGCTGCTCTTAACGTGTCCAGCTGAGTCTGGTGCATCATGTCCGCTCAGTTCCCAGTCTGCTTCAGAATCTGAGACAAAGACAACATCAAACTGTTCACAAAATTCACTTCACAACAGCATCCAAGTACATTGGAGATACAGTGTTCCTACACATTTTTATGTGTCTTCTTATAAAAGAAGAAAATATGTAGAATAAAATTAGTCTTTTTTAAAAATCAATACAGAAAGAGAAGATAGATAGGTAGCATTGTTTGAAGCCAGTTACTTTTAAAACCCTTATAGATATTAAATCCGCCCCCACCACCCTGAAACTAAACAAAATTGGTGTCAAAAGTTTGTGCAGAAAACATTTTCATTTGTGCTGCTATCATTTTAAAGATAAAAAATGTTTCCAGAGGTCATTAAAGGTCAACTGGACTGTCTTTATTTACAAAATCAAACAAATTGTCAATCATAATTGCTACATTTGTGCAGAAAAAATGTTTCTTTGTGCTGTTATAATTTTTAAGATTTTAAAAAACAATTTTTTTTATTCATATATATTTTAAATTACACAAAATTTATATAAATTAACTTTGCTATCTTTTTGCAACTCAAAATTTTATAGCACAGTTGTTTGTCTCTGGAAACATTTACTAAAATCTTTAAAGTGACAATGGCACAAAAAAACATTTTGCTTCACAAACCAGCATAAACGTTTGACACCAATTTCATTTGATTTGAAGGCAACATCACTTGATAGATAATATTTTAACATCAGACTATGCGATACTTATCTAGTCTACCTAGGAACCCTCTATAAAGATAAAAAAAAAAACAACTTTTAAACTGAAAATTTAACTTTAAATTCATAAATGTTTCAACATACCTTGAGAAACTGGCTGAGACGACCCAGATAAACACGAGTTGTTCACGTGGCTCGAGTCAGCAGGAGTGTCTCCAGTCTGAGTGGTTGTATCTAAAGACGACTCCAGCATTGAACCTTCTGTAACCTGGCTGCCGTTTCTGGTCGCCTCCATCTCGGAGGTTTCCTCTTCCCTGGTCGACCCCATGGTGTCATCTCTAGAGTCCTCCGCTGAGAAGCTGCCTTCTCCGGAGCTGTCAAATGTAGCAGACTGGTCCTCCTCAGCACAGGACGTTGTGTCCAGATGAGAGGTGTCAAACTGAGAAGAATCACCTAAAAATGAGGCATCGCCATCGATATGAGAGGTCTTTTCTAAGATGGAGCTGGCACAGAGTCTAGAGGGGGAGTCAAATGTTACTTTGTCGTAAAAAGCAATTTCAGAGGAGTTGTCAAAGCCTTCTTCATTGGTTTGATGTTGTAACCTTGTGCTTTTGAGATGCGGGGACTTTCCGATTGGAGTAGATGCCACAGGCGAGTCTTCTGCGTCTGAGAGGATGAGGCTATTCTCTTCGTGCTTCTCTAAATCTGAAGCGTTTTGGGGATTTTGCTCAGATGTTTGTAACAATTTTCCTGGCGGATCAGTAGGAGATTTATACTGGTAGACTTCTGGCTTCTTGGTTTCAACCGCAACCACGTGAGATTCAGTCCTTATTAGGTCTGAATCCAGCTGGGATAGGCTTTCCTCTGGTTTTCCGTTCCTTTTATTTTCCACTTCCCTCTTCTCCTCACCGGGAGCATGACGCTCTGACATCAGAGAAGAAGTTGGGAGGTTTGGAGAGTCAAAGTTTCCGACAGCTTTAGAAGACGTCCCCATTGGCGGAGGCATGTAAACCAAGGCAGGAGGGTTGGACAAAGGTGCAGTCCTGGAGGCTTGAGTGGTTAGAGGTAGGGTGAATGGAGGTCGGACCGGAGAGCCGGTTTGGGCTGTCACAGAGGGTGCTTTCACCAATTTTGGTGGCGTCGATGCTGCAAAAGCAGTGGAAAGACTTGTGTCAACAGCTGGAGGAGTGTGTTTGCGATACTGGGATGTTGCTGAAGTTGGTTCAGAAAGTTTACTGCCAACTGAAGGGGTTCCTCCTGCAGGCGCGGATAAACTGGCGACAGATAACATTGAAGGTGAAGACGCTGGAATGTTCAAAGATGACACAGTAGGAGATGAGGAATTTGTACTTAAAGATGACGGAGCAGATATCAACCTCGGGGGAGCAGGTATGTCATGCTGACCTCCAAATGCATTGGCGACAGATAGCGGCAAAACTGGCTTGGACCCGTGAGACATCAGCAACGCTGAAGATGCAACAGTTGCCGATTGAGAAGTGATAGAGGCGACAGGAGGAGGAGAACCACAAGTAGGTTTAGAGGCTGTAGGAGGAAGTACAGACTCGACTAAAAACTCAGATGAAGGTGAGGCAGGAGCGCCCGAAGAAACTGTGCCAACAGACATGCTCTCACTCGACATGTTTGAATGAATCAGGGAGGAAGAGTGCCCCTGTGGCATGAGCTTGAATCCTAGGGTAGATGTTTCCGACACTTGTGAAGTAGAAGACCTCAGGCCTTGGACTACAATAGGAGGTGAGGACATTCTTGAAGAAGCAGCAGAAGACAAAGGGAAGGGCACGTCCAATTCACCGGATAACACCACAGGAGGCCCGGAGGCAGATGTTGGAGAGCCAGATGAAGTCGAGACCCCTGGTGGAGTCGATGGCTTCATAAGAGACATCGAGGCCCCTGAACTTGATGCCGAAAGTGGAGAGGTTACATGCTGGAGATGTGAGGAAACAACTGCATCTCTGACATGGGGAGTAACTTCTGGATACGGAGCTGCTGGTTGATCGGAATATTGACGATAATCACTTTTAGGACTCGCATGAGGAGCAGAAGGTTTAAGTTGGTAGCTGTCAGTCTTTGGTGACCTCTGGACAATAGGTGGTTTTTCACCGCCAGCGTGGGTTGCATCAACTTCCTTAACAGCTTCCCGTGAAAACCCTAAAAGAGAAAAGAATCAAAATGTCAAAACTATTAGTTAACTCAATCAAAAGTATTTTGATACATTTGGTACTTCATCTTAATATGAACAACATCCTACTATGCAGACAGACAAATCTGTCAAAAGATTTAGACGAAAGTTCAACCTATAATTTGGTTACATTTATTCAATGAGGGGGAAAAAGGACATCACTTAGTCTCCTAAAATGTTTAACAGATGTCAAAGTCTTGTTTGCCTCTTATGCTCCGTACTCTTCTCGGGTTTGTACTACAAGTTTTAGGTATTTGGACTGAGACAGCCATAAAAGAAGGTTGACTTTGTGCCTCATGAACAATTTCTCTGTTGGAAGATCATATGATCACCCAATTTAATTTTTTTTCTCAACTTCTCTTTTTATTACAACTGTCCTGGTGTTTTGAAATCTGAAGTTTTGAAGTTTATCACTGTCACAGTAAATTCTAATCAATAATGTTTACACCCCTAAAAAATGTCCATATGATCAGGATTGTTATTTTTACTTTTTCTCTTCAATGTTTTTTCAGTGAAAGCATCAAAAAATATCAATACATTTAAAAATACTATTAGAGGTAGTATTAAAGGTTGAGCAACTTAAGGATACAAGTCACACTTTCTAAAGAAGCGTATTATCAACGGAAATATTTGTAGCGCAACATAGCTAAAAAAAAAAAGCTCTTATTGTCACTTTTGTTGTTATCATAATACTACCACAAGATGTTATGTTAAAATTTAAAGTCCATATCGTCCATGCCTCCTGTAAATAAAAAGGCTTCTCCCCAAAACAAATATTCTGTATGACATTTTCCAAAAGCAAAACACTGACACCTGCTGGTGATATGTTAATACTATCCCGATGCCTGACTGTAGAAGCTGAAACTAACCTAATAATCCAGTAGACGCACAAGTGAAGTTACAACTTAGCCTGTTTTTCTTTCGGAGACTTCACAATCCCTGCATTTCCATTTTATCTTCTGTTAACACGGAAGTGCAACTTTTCAGCGGAGCTGACGATGTCAGTAATGGCAAAGCAGAAATACAACTATATCACGAGCATGACTCATGTCCAGACATTAGAAGCAGGAAATAGATTGTAGACTAGGAAAGTTTAGCTTGTGTTCAAAATCAAAGACACAAAATGTCTTCAACCTTCAATGACAACATGCAGCAGTACAACATATCAAAATGAAGATCTAAGGAAACAGCGAGAATATACTATCATAATTAGAAAAGGTCACCTTGCAGTGGAGAGGACATCCCTGCACTGCTAGTGTGGGGGCTGCGATCCCTGCTGAGACCTTTGGGTGACCCACTGTCCTGTATTGGAGGTGATACAACCGGTGTCGGTGACATCCCCACCGGCAGAGGACTGGTGCTGTTCCCTCTGCCCAAGCTGTGGTGCTGTGGGCTGCACGTGGCGGGGTGAAGTTCTGGGCAGCTGGGGGCATCATGCGAGTCTGGGATTGAGATTGCTGTGGCAGCTGCTGCTGAGGGGGCTGGTAGAAAGGCATCCCATTTGTCATCATACTGTAATGCTGCTGCTGCTGTTGCTGCTGCTGGTGGTGATGGTGAGGCTGATGGTGGGAGAGGAGAGGCTGCTGAGATGGTTGATGGGGGGGCGGTTGTAAGGTCTGCTGCTGGTGATGTGGGGAAGGCGTAACGCCAGGATGAGACTGACTCTGGAAGTTCCCATACATGCTGGGGGAATTATAACTCATCTGCTGTTGAGTGGGGTTGCTCCTGTTCCAATACTGGCTGTTGCCTGTTAGAGGGACATTTGTTTGGCCTGCAATGGGGGGCTGGTGGGTCGCTTCCACGCCGCCGTTCAGTTGGTACTGGCCGTGGCTTTGGAAGTGGTGCTGTGTCTGAGGCTGTGCAATCCCAGGCGCCGGCTGCTTCTGGTGGACCCCCTGCCCTGATGACGAGCCCATGCCAGGGCCATACTGAGGAAGCCCTCCCCACAGGTACTCATAGCCAACGGCACCCTGGTGGTGGCCGCTCATGTGCGGGTAAGGAGCTGACTGGGGGTGGGAACCAGACACGCTTGACCCGTGTACAGTAGTGACGCCATTCACATTCATTTCGCCATTCAGATCTGTCAGAGAGTAGAAACAGCTTAAAAAAGACTCTTCAAACAGAAATACATGTTTATTCCTAAAAACAAATAAATTAAGAGGAGTTTAGTTCAGGAAATGTGTGCATCGATTCTCCTGTGTTGTGATCATTATTTCACATTATAGTTAATTAGCCAGAAGTTCTATATTTTACAATACATAAAATGACCAACAAAGAGAGGAACCAAGATTTTAAAAATTAGGGATCCACCATATTAACACCAACATCAATATCAGACGATTTTAGTCTTTTTTTTTTTTTTTTACATTTATTTAGTTATGAGGTTTGTTTTATAGAGACACATTAACATATAAAAACTGAATAAAACTGCATTTATAACCATGCTTTTATCATGGTTATTTTTGGTATCATTTTTTGCAGCACTTGTCCCTGGATAAGCTTTTCTACACAGTCTATATATACATCAATATTGGCCCAATAAATAAAACTGAGCCGATATCAGCAACCGATATCGATTTCCATCTTTATGCCATTTGTTTTTACAGAGGGCAGGGGGAGGAGTTGGTCATGTGGTATTTGTTTGGTCATGTGACAGTGATAAGAGTACAGGATTCTGGGAAGCTTAACTGAAGTTGCGTTGAAGTTTTGTTTTTAAGGCGTCAAAAGAACAATGAAATATATACAGTATAGGCAAATAATGGTTATCAGCCATTTCAGCAGTATTTATATCAAATATTGGGGGAAATTTTTATATTGGTGCTTGGCTAAAAAAATTATAATAAAAAAAAAAAAAACAGTAATTTGCCTTTCTCTCAACAGAAATCTAAATATGCTTGTGGATTAACACATTGCCAAGATGTGTCTTGAAGGTTTTAAGTGACCCTCTCAAGTGTACAGGGCCACATAGAATCTTATGGCGGACCAGATTTGGCCCCCAGACCTTGAGTTTGAAACATGTGTAGTACAGGATGTAATACTCACTCTTCCCCTGCTGAGGAAAACTCATGGAGGACCCGTTAGTATAAAGAGAATCCCCTGAGGAGAGTTTCAGTCCTGAGTTTGTTGAGGTGCCATAGTTGAAATGGTTATTTGAGTCCATCTAAAAGAAATAAAAAATAATAACAAAATAAAACAGAATCACAACTCTAGTTTGTTGTTAGTCTCCATTAAAATTCAAGAAATCACAAATAACTAAGTTCTGTTTTGTTTCGGATAGCCTGGTTAAATGATTTTGTGACAGCATTTTGGGACCAACGGTAGCAGCCGTTAAAATGTCGCAGGCAGCAGCAGCAGATGCCAGGCCCGAGCGAGTGTAATGGACAAGCCGAATATTACGGTAGGAGCTCATCATTACCGCTGATGAGGCGCTGCTAATACGGACACAGACTAAAAACGTTCATTACAGGCAGAAACACAAGCACGAAACACCATCAGGGCGGCAGTGGAGGGAGGCGAGGGGATAAACTAATAATGTATTGATATTTTAAAGAACCGTTGACGACAGCAGTGGCTGTTTACCAGTTTTCGACAGTCCTCCGGGATCTTGATTTCCTAATTCAACGAGGCCGTTGCAACAGCAGGCGCCGCGTTAGCTTAGCGCCCTCGAATGAACCAGCCACTACTTTAAAGCGCTGCCAGACGGCTGTGCTGGCCATTTTATTCTTAATGTTAGATTAAAGTGCGAGTCCGAAGGGTTCCCAGCAACTTTTCATGCCCGGAATATCTAACAGAGAACATCAGCCTAGCACCCCCCAAGGTTATTTAGCTACATCATCACAAAAGAACAAAGCTAACAGATAAAGCTAACTAATAGCATCCTTATCCGGAGTAAGTAGGCTGCGACGTTAGCAGGTACCATAACCACGCTGGTTTATCCCGTGGTGAATGGAAAAAATTCAAGCCGGTTCGCTAAAAATAAAAAGGAACTCACAAAAAACAGACTCGTGGATTAATAAACGGAGGTGTACTCCCTTTTGATGACGGGCTAACGTTAGCTAGCTGCCAGATGAAGTTACATTGTTTACGCACACAGACAATTTCTGCAGAGCATCATCCTCCTACATCGCCACCATCCAAAGTTTCACCGATATTCCACTCAAAACAGGCCAACCTTTTTCTGTTTAGTCCTTGGGTTCCGGAGGCGCCGACGGCTTTAAACCCCCTCCGTGTTAACGGGTAAGCGTGGGTGAAGATGACACAGCGATAAATTATAAACAACTATTCCCTAACCTTTGGGTTTTAAATTAGCAAACATGGCTGTTGAGGTCCGGTGCAGCCATGATCACAGAACGGAGTGAAGCTGGAGCCGCGTTAACGTCCCAACAATAAGGCGCACACACATCCGGTAAAAGTACTTCAACAAAGTTCAAGACCCGTTTATACACACAGAACAGGGAAATAAAGCCAACAAACAAATCAATTTAAATTATAGCCAACGGCACAAACTATTTCGTCACTACTTCGTCATTTTTATCTAACTCAGCAAGCAAAATAATTGTGAATGTAGAATACATTTGTAAAATGTAGTTGACATGTTTCTAGCGTATAACACACGTATTAACGTATTAATAAGCAATTTTTTCGTTGAATATTTTCTATTTAAAATATTTACACTTCCAAAAAATTTAATAATTATGTTTTCAATATCTAATTTATTATTTTAGCTCTAAACTTTTATTTTATTGCAGTCGGGTGTGTAAACAGGAAGCTACATTATTGCATCTTGTGGCAATTTTCTCATAAATGGCAATCTGTGAGGAAATCGGGCCTAAAGAGGAAGTATGCTAATATATTATTCTAGGCCTTAAATCCTGGTGCTTTCTGGGTCCTAGCGCCGATGGACTACGACTCAGAAATCATCTTTTAATGCGAATACTAAAAATAATTTTCAGATAATTAGCACTGTAAGTAGAATACATCTAGTTCAATTTAATAGTTAGTCTAGATTTACATCCTAAAATATTTTATTATGCTGCCCAAATGTGCTCAGAGTATACATTTGGTCAGATGTTGTTTTAGCAACGTTGTCATTTGGTTTTCAAATTTAAATCTCACTTTCAAGATAGAGGTGTCTATAAAGCATGTCTGAACATATTTTCAGCTGAATATGCCTGGATTTAGACTGCAGTTAAGCATTTTAACATGATCAAAATCATCCTGTCTTCAATGAATCTCCAGTATTAGGCCTTATTGAGGAGTTACATTGTCCTCATTCCAACTGTACAGTTCAGCTGACCCACTGCTTGTCCATATTCACAAGCAGCCATTCTACAAGTACCATTTAATGTTATAAATCCATAAATAAAAAAAGTTGTATCCCCAGACCTTTTGCAAAATTTTTCAAAATGGTAAACAAGTCATCCTTTTTATTTCACTCCACAACTTTGTTACTCTATCATAATATCCCAATTGACATTTGTGGTTGTAATGCAGCCGACTTACAGAGAAATAGGGCTTTCGTCAACAACTTGAGTTTTTTAATTCATTAAGGAAAGGTTCAACATAACTGAACATAAAGGTTCAGTTTATTTCATAGCTAGAAATTGGCTTTACATCTGGCAAAAATAATTATCTGATCAAATGTCTCGTGTAAATTCAAAACCTAAAACTGAAAAAGAATGACATTGATTCTTAAACTGTTTATTAGAAAGATGTAGACAGTAAAAAACAAAAACATTTTCACTGTAATTGAATAGTACTTGCTTCTCCTTACATTTTCAACAGTGCAAATATGATTTGGTCATGACTTATTTTAGTTCCAACAATGTCCAAAAACCATGAGGGCGTATGGGTTAAAAAAAACAGTAGGAGAGCAACAAACCACATAATTCTGAGGCTTAACCAAACTTTTAACAGCTGCAAAACACTTTAATTTGCCTCTTATCAGATATATGTGAAAGCTAGATGACAGAATAAAAGAGGAGCTTTTAATAAATTCGTCCAATTAATGGAAACCAAGCTGTTGTTGCAGTAGGTGACAACTGGAGAAAAGCAAGTCATCCCGCGATGGTTTTAGATTGATCCAGGTTTACAGACATTTAACAAGTGAAAGGGGGACATGTAAGCTGCAAGATCAAGCTACAGAAACAGGCTTCCTGGATAACTAAATTACAGCACATGGAAGTCTTTAGAAGACCCAATCAGTCAATGCATCTAATTCTTAAATCATGAGATACACTACACTAGGTCGACTACCTTTAAAATCACAACATCGCCTACAGGGGGGGTCCAATCATTTTCAAGCAACTCGTTTGAAAAACTGCAACTTTTAACATGTATTGCTCAGTTAGGTACAACTATACAGTTTTTCCCCAACAAATAAAATGTGTGCTTAGTTGTAATATTTAACATTAAAACAAGATACCCCAAAACAGGTGCAGTACAGCAAATGGACATGGAGATAGCTGCTCTGTACAATACCATGCAAATCAACCTTAGGTAGACTGACTGGTCAAAGAGTTTGGAGCTGAGGCTATGGATTTAAATATGGCTACTGACTCATATGTACAGTTGGTTGTCACTGTCTTCAGTTTCAAGATATACATTTGTTAAGATTTCTCCCTCATCCTCCGTTCTTCCATCTTCTTTACAACACCTTACTCCAAGTCCGGCATTTCTGAAAGTGAAAAATAGGCATCACTGAATCCATGCAAAGAAAATTATTGCTCTGGTTGTGCTCTGTAGAAATATTCATGAATACTTACTCTCATCGTCACTATCTGCAGAGTCATCCTACAGTTTAAAGACAAACAAAAACGGAAAGTTCAGGTTAAAGAGAAACTTCAGTGTTAGCTTAAGCAAACAGCGGAGTGGAAGGGGTTGTTGCCGTGCAGGGTCCGATTTACTCAACATAAATGTCCATAAAAGAAACAAATACTTCTAGTTTTATCACTAGTAGCTTTTTAGGAGAAAAGATGGTTAAATAATGTCAATAAGTGTTGAAATAGTCATAAATCCTTCTTCATTCATGTAAAGCTCAGTGTTTCTCTTGTTTATGTTTCCAGATGGCAGACTATGTCCTCAATCTTGCTGCCACCCCTTTAAATAAGCTTTTTTTTTTTATTCCACTCATGCAAAATATTGGTTCAAATGTCATCTTTAGGGTTGGTGCTTTGGTAGGTATACGTAATCGGTAAGATTATGAAAGGAAAATGTTTTCCGTAAGTATTTTTTTTAGAAATCTAGATTTTTATTTGAATGAGAAAGAGGAAATAATGTCTGAAAATCTTACTGTTACTTGACTTGAAGAAATAATACAAAAAAATACTAAAATTTTCAGATTGCACAGATTTATTGAGTTTGAGTTTTGATAAGTTTATCTTAGTTCACTAAAGATTGAAAAACTAATAAAGCGTGAAAAGTAAAACAAAAATTCATAAAGTCTTACATCGTCTGCACCATCTGCATCAACATCTAGATTATCCAGGTCATCCTCTCCTCCCATGTTGCGCATCATCTGCAACAATAAAGTCAGTATTACATTCATTATTTGATTTTTGTTCAAACAAGCTAATGCTACCTACTTAAAAGCTAAGTTAATACTGCCATAACACCAAGAACGGTATTTCTGATACAATTGTTTGCGAGTTGGTAAGAATATATACCAAGTGTACTGCAAGTAAGGATCTACACCAACAGCACAGGACAGCCAAAAACACAGCCATGATGAAAATGCATTTATTTAATAACATGTTTGTATTATTCTCATATTTACTAGATTTACAATAACTGTATGCAAGTGTCATCAAAATTGAAGGTCAACATTTGAGGTGTTTAATATAAGACTGTGAATAAGTTTTATTATTTTTAAGCAATTCAAAATGAATTGCTTAAAAAAAAAAAATCTACTTATTGGGACTAATTCATATAAAGGCACCCATAAGCCTCAATGAAGGAATTTTCTTTTATGTTCCAACTCAATAGTAGCAATCTCAAAGCGCTTACATTTGAGAATTGATCGAAGTTGCCTATCTCCTCATCTGAATCGTCTTCCCAGTCCTTCCAGTTGTTGAAGTCGACACTGAGCCAAGACACCTGTGAACAAAGACGACCAGGATTATTATCTTTGCCCTATGCCTGTTTAAAAAGATGCATATAAATATATAAGTAATAAAATTGATGTTTCTTTTATTCACCATCTCAAACCAAAATTATCCTCGGACAGGGATTTTTTTTTTTATAGTAATTGCTGTCATGGTATTATGAATTTCAGGTTGCTAACTGTACAGAAATTTCAGCAAATTGAAAATCACCAGTGCTCAAGTTTTCCCGTAAGAATGAACCTGCTTTATTCTCAGTGTTTCATGCATACTTGACTAACCTTAGCCTTCTCTTTTGTTAGTCTTGGCCACGCCTTTCCCGGTTGTGCTTTTCGTAGATAGCACAAAACCGAACGATCTGTGCGGTTATGTTTCGATTCCTGCAACAAGAGAATCAGAGAGACGGGGAAAAAAACTTTTCATGAAACTTTTCAGCGCTGTGTCTATTTATTGAATAAAGCTGTATCTTACATTTTCATCGATAGCTTCAAAAAGATCTATTTGGTTCTCCAATTTAACATTATCAGTTCCAGCAACACAGCTGTGGGAGAAATTTGGAAGGATAAAGTGTTAAATTTTATCTTTGTGCATGAATTGAACAATAATATTGTTATACACCCAACTATTTGGACACATACCTGAATCCACAC
The DNA here is from genome assembly GCA_010277075.1 of Poeciliopsis retropinna. NCBI lineage: Eukaryota > Metazoa > Chordata > Actinopteri > Cyprinodontiformes > Poeciliidae > Poeciliopsis > Poeciliopsis retropinna. The sequence goes on from VMRM01000009.1 coordinate 19,098,316, forward strand.
TTTGTTTTATCAAAGTTAACTTTAACATCTTTGCTGTCGGCCACACAGAACTCTATAAAAACAGAATCCCTCCTGTCGTACCACTTAGCAATTGCTGGAAGCCTGAAAGATACATATAGAGAAGGTTAAGACATCTTATAACTATTCAATGGGAAGCAAAAAACAGAAATTCGCTAATCAGTTATCTGAATCGACTCATACTCTTAAATAATTGGCTAAATACTGAAATAAAAGCTTATTTTTAACAACCTCCACCATTTTCAATTAAAGGGTCAAACGGCATATGCTTCGTTACATAAACACAAATAGTGTTGTAACGCCTTAATTTTCTCTGATTTCAAAACCACAACTTCTACGAAAGAACCTGCACCTGTTATAGACCTGAGAAAAAAAAAAACCTAAGGAAATTGGCAACCTGCAGGCCAAAAAAATTTAATAAAACTGGAAATTGGCATCAGCCAGGAAAAGCCTAGTCAGGGTATCTGTCATTTCTGATTAAACCAATCATGGTAAGTGCCATAAATCAAGTTTTGGTTAATTACGGTGCACAAATTTAATTACAAAAGCATATTTCATCCTATTAAAGGGCTGGATGTAATTTTTATTAGGACTAAATAGTCACATCAGTGGTTTTTCTGCATCGAAATCACATCTCTTACAAAAAAATTCTTACTGAGCTACAGCTGGGAGAAAACCAAAATATATGCTAATGTGCAGCTGTAATGACAAATTTTCAATGGGCAAATGTTTACAACACAGTTGTGGGAGTATAATCTCATTAAACTTCTTATTATTTTTAAATCTAGAGCTTTTTAATCGCACAGCAGAGGTAACTACAGACTACCTGTATCAACACACACCAAATGTTTACCGATGTCTGTAAGAACAGATGGCCTTCAACAAGACCTTGTGTCAGGTTGCCACAGAGTCTCAAGTTACAGACTCTTCTCTGACAAAAGTAAAGCATTTTTCCATACTCAAGCATGACAAGGCAAATTAAGATCAGTCATCCTCAATTGCTTTTATTCAATTAATAATTCATTAAGTTATTCACTACCATGGAAAGACTGGCATTTCGACAAAAAGGAAATGTTTACATATGACAGCAGAATTGGCATTACTCCACTGACCCGTCTGATCAGACTGATTTTATGTTTTTGTTGTTGTGGTTCATGTTTCTGAATGATCAGACGGTTTTTAAAAAGTGCATTGAAAGGAAGGAAAACCCTGATTACATGGTATAGGAGCTTCTTTTTTTGTACACATGTTGAAATATTCAAGCTATCTGGGCTGTCATGGGTGTTTGAACCTCAATGTGGCTGAGATAGCCCTATGCAATTATGAATATGAATACTTCTCAGGATATAAAATTAACTTCTCTACTTGTATCCCTTTAAACAATTACATGCATTCCCATTGTAGTAGGGTAGGCAGTCTGAACACCTTTTTAACGAACTACTCTGACTGGTGAATATTTTTTTATTTATATTTTGAGTTGACATTGGAATGATGTTGAAAGAATCACTGGGACTCACACATCATCATGTAATGTTGATGTTTGAGCATTACAAAAAAAAAATGCTCAAACATTTTTGAGCAAAAGAATGATCTATCTTTGATCAGAACATACCAGTCCATCCTGTTGCTCAACATAAATCAGTTCTATGTGTTTTTATCTGTGCCAAAGGTAATCGAAATCCATGTTTTATTCTGAATACAAGTAAACGCATAATAACAAGGAATTGTTTTAAAATATACAAGTAAAAAACACTAGAGCTATTAGCTGCCTGGTGTGATGTCATCAGAAGCACGTGCACATGGATGCTTGTTTTTAAGAGGGATAATTTCTTCTTTTTTTCCTTTTTCCAAATAAAACTAAAAAGAAAAATGATACAACAAAAGGTAATTTGATAGGAGGCAAACCATTTCTAAAGAGAGTTTGGTTAATTACACAGCTAAGTTTAGCTAGTAGCTTTAAGTTTTTGAGTATCTCTAACTGCTCTATCTTAAAATAAAGTAGCAATTAGAGGCTTGGATTTGCTGTTAAAATCCATCAGATTTTCTGTTCAGCGGGAACATCCTGACTACTTCCACAGCCCAGGTGCTAATCTAATGACTGAGCCTTCCAGAAGTCTCAATGAGCACAGCTAGCTGTGCTAACAAGGCTACTGTCCTCACCAAAACCATGCGGTGCCCCCGCAGAGCCCGCAAAAATAGCCAACTTCCCGGTTTAACGGCGGACTTACTGGACATTACTGTAACCGGACACTGCTAGCTTTTCACATGTCAGGTTAAAGTCAGGTTAACGTCAACAAGCTCTCAGTACATATAAGCAAGGCCAAACCTCCCGCCTTTGCAAAAAAGCATGTTATGAGGGCAGCTACACTAAAGCTACCGCACTTTCCACACGCTGCCTTCTCCCGTTCACTCTCCACAACTTACATTTCTCTGCGTGAAGTAGGCTTCTTTCTAGAAGATAAACCAGTCTTAGAAGAAAAATGATAATGTTTTTTTTTTTTTTTTTTTAAAGAAACCGCCGCTCACACACGACCCGGGCAAACGCCGCTAGCTTGTGGACTACACGCCGGATTTTCTTACGTACACTGGAATGAGAATAGCAGAACTGACGCAATCGGAAGTGAAGTAGATGTTTCTAGAGCTTTCAGCCACAGTCGAGAGAGATGTGAGAGGCGGGGCGTTTCACGGCATAACCTCCTGCAAAGTCCAAGTCATGCCCGCTATGCTTTCAGTGATAAATTGAAAGACAGTTTGATAAATTATTTACGGCCAGGAAAAAAATGTGTGTGTAGAATCAAAACATATAATTTAAAACATCTAATTTCCATTTGGGATTAAAAACGTATTTGATTTTGAACGATCATTTCTATTAATTTAAACTGACTTGTTTATTATTGCGCACAACAAAACTTTCTCACACGTATAACGACGTGCATTGCAGATAGGGGAAAAATAACATCAGGACACTGACGTTAATACAAGGAATGGTTAAGAAAAAACGTATGAACTCCAAAGTCGAAACTTTGCGAGAAAAAGAACACTAAGAAATTTTCTGGATATTTTTTAATTTATTTCCGAGCTCTAAAAGTCTAAATTTTGTACGAACAAAAAAAAAAAATTGAGGAAAATTTTTAAAGAAATTTTCCATAGAAAATCCTATAAAAATCGTCTGAGTTCGTAAAGTCGAACATTTTTTACTTTTAAATTAGATTGATCTCAAAACCTCTGAGTTTTTGGAGCTCTAACATTTATTGGAATATTTTAACATTTTTAATATTTAGATTTTTGAAACTCAGAAATATATATATTTTTTCTTTGGACATTTGGAGCTCAGACATTTCCAAGTATTTTCTGGAAAATTTGAGATTATTCTCAAAATGCCTGAATTATGGCGGAAATGTACAGACTTTGTCTATCTATAATTGCCCTAATGTTACTCACATGTTGTCTAAAGACAAAGTGTAAAAATGTAAGATTTGGTAAAAACATAAGCAGTATTTTGGAGACATTTTTTACACGTGGCAGAAGTATAGACCAACACAAAGTAGAACATAATTGCTGGCTAGTTAGACTTTTCACAATGGCTCAATAAATGGCTGAAAATGATAACGTGGATATAAAAAGCAAAATGCAGATTTTAGCTATTTTTTCATGGACTATATTTGCATTAAGTTTCCACAAGGAAATGTCAGAATGTACCATCAATACTCTTCATTTTTATTTCACCATTGGAAGTAGTAACATTTTTGTTTTGTTTTGTTAACACCACTTTCCATATCAGAATCCAAAGAAAATGTATCCACCCACTTTTTGATAGTTTAATTCAGTTCTCTATTTTAAAGACTAAAAATAAAGATGCCAGTTATTTAAAATGGCATTTCCTTTAATAATGAAAGGTTGTCTGGAAAAAACAGTCATGTAACATTTGCAGCTTTAAGTTAGTTTTATGAAATGTTTTAGATCATGTAAAATAATTTCAGAAAAGAAAAAAAATACATAGGAATGGTAGACAAACATAAAAAATAATTCAGTTCGTTAGTTTTAGTTATTAATTTCTATCAAGTCATTAGCTGATATTACTATGCTTTCAATTTGGCAAACCAAGACAGTGCTGTCATGACTACATAAGCCTATGTTAGGTTAATAAAACTGGATTATATAAGATGAATAAAATATTGGGAAGAGAATTGCAGACCTCTTATCTCTTGCTGAGTAAAACTTTGTCTTGAATATCTAATAGAGAGAAGTAGACATTTAATAGTTAGACCTGTTATAAATTTGATTATTCATCCAAATATTCCCTTATCCAGTTTCCTTAGCAAATCTTGTTAAATTCTGTTTTGATTCCATTCTTAATTGATAATAGTCAATTATAATGTATAAATTAGTGAATAGCTCCAAGAAAATAAAATCTTAATTGCTATGTCAGTGTCACTGTGGTTACTGTGTTGAGTGGGAGGCAGAGGAGACCATCAGCTTTAATTCCTCACTTTTGTGATCTTCATTTCTAAAAGCTGGTGTGGGTAAAGCACAGATATAGATATAGTGGGTAAAGCAGATATAGCATTAAGACATGTGATGGGAACTACACAATCCTGCCTTTATTATGTAATCTTAAATTATGCATGAGCGTAAATACAAGGTGAAATGTGAGTACACCAAGTTTTAATTCTGTTGTTTTACATATCAGGACATTAAAAACTAATTTAGTCTTTATGGTGTAAATAAATAAGCCAAATATAGACAGAGGTGAATAAAACAACAAAGGACATGATATTCTCATCTGGAGGATGGTGTAATGTTACAGCTCTTCCTACTCATCACTCTGAAAAATGGACTTTTAAAGCCTTTATTATGACTACTTTGGATTTCATCATTGTACAAGGACAAATACTTCACTAGTGGAAAAAACAAAAGTACTATAAGTCTTTTTTAAACATTCAATCAGGTGAAATTCCCCTCGTTTCCCCAAAAGACCCAATAAATGCCAGATTTTAATTTCATCAAGCCACAACTTTATTTCCATCTTGGTATAAATTGTATAAATGAGCTCAGATTTAATCAGCAACCTTTCTTCAACTCTTTGTTGACAGGATCTCGTTACATCGTCAACTCCTGCAAAGCAACAAGAAAACACGAGGTCAGTACGAGCTCAAAACACTGCTAAAACAGGTCTTCTAAGAGTTTCTCTCTCTTCTCAGGACAGAAATATTGGCTTCAGTAGACTCAGAAGAACGAAAGTCACTGTGCTAAATCATCACTGAAGAGTCATACATTGCTGACTAAATCAATTTTCACCAATAAAAGTTTTGAATTCTCACCATAATAGCGTTGACAATGTCATTGTTGTTGTTTTTCAGGGCGCGTACAGCCTTTGCCCGCGACACGTTGGCTTGTGACATGACGAGTTCGATGTCCTTCACCTCGACTCCGGTCTCATCAACCTACATATAAAATTACAGTAATGTCATGTTTTTCCCTCCCGTATTTTCTTTACCACAAAGCAGCATTAATTTATCACTGGAGAATAACGACATTTTACCTCTTCCTCTTCGCTTTCCTCCTGTACTGTGGGCGTCTGTGTGTTGTCTTGGATCTTTGCTGTAGCTTCTCCCTGTACCTTGAACTTTTCTGCTGCAGCCAGCTGGGCTTGCTGAGAAAGATCTTCAATCTGTGGCACAGATGAAATGAGAGACAAAAAAAAAAAGATTGTTACATGAGTAGGCTTCAATAGATTCACTATCAATATGACGCCATTAGAGGCATTTATAAATAGCAGGGCTGCTGTCATTCGTCAACATAATCAATGACTTCTATGATGGAAGTGTCAGTATTGATATTTTTAGTCAATCTTTTTGAGAGCATCCTTATTTGCCCAATTTCTTCTCTATGTTTGTTTTATTCTCCTGTGAAGCAAACATGGCATATAAAGCAATAAAAACTACCCAATGAGCAAAGCTGTAACAGTCAGAAGTAAGAAGTGGCTGCTGTCAGGTTCTGTGAACTGCATGCCATGCATGATGGAGTAGCTTATAAAGAGATATGAAAAATTTGATTTACTTTTTTTTTTTAATAGATGGAAAATGCATACTGAACTTAAAAAAGTTGTCTGTTATATTATCACCTGAAAAAATGTTTATGGAAATGTTTACACGTTTCTTCATATGTAGACTCTGTATAGCCAACTAAATCAATTTTAATTAATGATGTCCAAATAAATAATTTGAACCCAATAAAAACTACAAGTCGACAGTGAGTTTCAGTCTCCATTAATACATATCAAGTTGCTGCTTCGATACAACCACATAAGTAAGGCCTATTTGAAATGTTAAATACTTTGGCTTTTCTATTGGAAAATCAAGAGGGTTCTTCTTTGGAAACAAAATTGGTCTGTAGGTTAATAAAAAATAGTGGTTATTATAAAGTGGTTTGGTTCTTGTTGAAGACACTGATGCTGGCCAGTTACCTTAGCTTCACCGAAGACGATGTATGTATCTGACGCAGGGCTCTTGTAGACGTCTGGTTTGGTGATGACGAACAAGATGTTCTTTGATTTGCGAATGGTGACCCTGGTGACCCCTGTTACCTGCCTGAGTCCAAGCTTTGACATCGCCTGCAATCATGCGGAATAGTGTTATGAATGTGGCAGACATTCAGAAAAAGCTGTTTGAATTTGTAAAACAAAGAGGGCACAATCATTACCTTTCGTGCCTTCTTTTCACTGCGGCTCTGTTTGGCTTTGCTTACAGGTTCTTCGTCTATTTCAGCAGCTGCTGCAAGCTATAAGAAATTGAAATTTTATGGATTAGGGAAGCATGAGCATAAGAGGAAATTAATAAATTTTTAACATGAAAAAACATCTTCTCAGAACATAGAAGTAGCTTCATTAAGCTCAGAAGAACGAAAGTCACTATGTCAATCATCATTGAAGAGTAAAAGTCATGCTATACGGGCAGAATATTTAATTTAAACTGTGGTAAATACAAATAAAATTATGTGGGACTGAACTTTAATCCTTACCTGAGCTTGTTGCGTCTGTGTCTGTGCAGAGTCCTGTTCTTCCAGCTCAGGAACTGAGTCATCACTGTCCGACTCTGTGCCAGATCCTACAGAAACCAACAATACATTTATTTATAGGGTACACCTTCAAACCATTTTAGAAATAAGCTGTAAAAAAATAAAATAAAATAAATAAATAAAAATAGCAAACATTGCCAGTGGGCCTGAACTTTACTACAAAGAAGCCACAGATGAATAGATTCTGCACCAAACAATCTGAACATTTTAGTTAAGAGCCAAACCCATGTTTAATGCGCCAACAGGTAATCTCTGTACCCAATACATCAACACTAACAAAAGGCCAAAACGAACACAATGCTAAACTGTCAAAACTGCCAACAAAATTAAAACTGATGACACTGTCAACCCAAGTCAATGTAAACTTCCCACACTAGATATTTGTGAAGGTGAATGACTATCCAAAACTCTTAAAAGTTTCCAGAACATGGGGCTGGGAAACAGACAGCACAAAAATGAGAGAAAGAACAGATACCATTGTCGTCCTTGATCACAGACTCCATCTTGGGTGGGGTTTCAGCAGGTTTAGATGATATGACATGATTAGAGGGAGAAGTGCTGATTTTCTCAGCTTCAGGCTTGACAGGTGCAGGTTTTGCAACTGCTTCGGCAAAAGTAAGTTTACGTGGGGCTGGGGGCGGAAGAATAGGCTCAACTGGAGCAGGTTTTGAGGGTACTTCAGTAGTTTGCTTGGCTTGTTTAGGTGCCTCATCAGCCTTCGGTTTTGCTGGTTTAGGTGCTTCAGCAGCAGTTAGTTTGGCTTGTTTGGGTGCCTCGACTGGTTTGGCCTGCTTGGTTTGGCCTACACCGTCAGGAGCTGTTGCTTTGGCCAATGGAGAAGTCTCAGCTGTTTTAGGGGCGTCTGCAGCCACCTGCTTAGCCTGTTTGGGTGCCTCAGAGGCCGCCTGCTTAGCCTGCTTGGGTGCCGCCTGCTTGGGTGCCTCGGGGGCCACCTGCTTGGGTGCCTCGGGGGCCGCCTGCTTGGGTGCCTCGGGGGCCGCCTGCTTGGGTGCCTCGGGGGCCGCCTGCTTGGGTGCCTCGGGGGCCGCCGCTTGGGTGCCTCTGGGCCGCCTGCTTGGGTGCCGCCTGCTTAGTTGCCTCGGGGGCCACCTGCTTAGCCTGTTTGGGTGCCTCGGGGGCCGCCTGCTTGGGTGCCGCCTGCTTAGGTGCCTCGGGGGCCACCTGCTTGGGTGCCGCCTGCTTAGGTGCCTCGGGGGCCGCCTGCTTAGGTGCCGCCTGCTTGGGTGCCTCGGGAGCCACCTGCTTAGCCTGTTTGGGTGCCTCGGGGGCCACCTGCTTGGGTGCCTCAGGGGCCGCCTGCTTAGGTGCCGCCTGCTTAGGTGCCTCGGGAGCCACCTGCTTAGCCTGTTTGGGTGCCTCGGGGGCCACCTGCTTGGGTGCCTCCTGCTTAGGTGCCTCGGGGGCTGCCTGCTTAGGTGCCGCCTGCTTAGGTGCCTCGGGGGCCGCCTGCTTAGGTGCCGCCTGCTTAGGTGCCTCGGGAGCCACCTGCTTAGCCTGTTTGGGTGCCTCGGGGGCCACCTGCTTGGGTGCCGCCTGCTTAGGTGCCTCGGGGGCCCCCTGCTTGACTTGTTTGGGTGCCTGCTTAGACTGTTTGGGCGCCTCAGGGACGCCTCGGGAGACATCTGCTTAGGGGCCTCGGCAGCTGCTTGCTTGAGTGCCTCAGGGGCTGCCTGTTTGGATGTCTCAGTGGCCACCTGCTTGGCCACTTCTGGGGCTGGTGTAGGTGCCTCAGTGGAGGTGGCTTTGGCTTTCTTGGGGGCCTCTGCTTTAGGTGCCTCAGCAGCTATTGGTTTGGCTTGTTTGGGGGCCTCAGCAGCTTTTGCCTTCGAGTCAACTGACTGAGCCTTATTAACTACCACAGTACCCTTTTCGGGTGCTTGCTTGGTAACCTCAGGAGGGGTTGACATTACACCAGCATTTGGCTTGGTAACTTTAGGAGGTGAGGCCCTAATGTCCTCAACCTGTTTTGGACCTGTGTTAGAGATCGATTTGGTCTCATCTGTTGGCTTCACAGCAGCAGCAGGTTTGTCTTGGCCAGTCTTGCCAGCAGCAGATTTAGCCATGGAATCTGTAGGAGGCTTAGTGACCTCCTGAGTTACAGTTTTCACTGGGGCTGCTGCCTTAGGAGCTTCGACAGGCAAAGGTTTGGGTTCAGTGCTCATCTTGGCCTTACTGACCTCTGGAGGAGCAGAAGTAGCCCCTTTAGGTTTAGGTTCAGAAGGAGACATAGCAGGCTTTGCGCTCTCTTTGGCAACAGGAGGTGCCGGGACTTGCATTTTACCAAGCTTCTCAGGTGGGATAAGTGGAGGAAGCTCATCATCGACCATAAGCACTACGGATTTTGCAGAAGGAACCTTATCACCAGACTTTGGGGGGCTTGTAGCAATAGTATCCGAGAATGAAATTGGTGCTGCAACAGCAGGCTTTGGGGTGACTTTAAATGCAGGGGGTGGCTGAGATTTTGTCTCAACTGGGAAAGCTTTAGCTTCAGCAGTCATAGATTTCGTCAAGTTAGATTCCTCTGACTTTCCGTCTGGGACTTTGTGATCTACCTGGACAGGAGCAGGCTCAAATGCCTCTCCTTTCTTAGCCTTTCCTTGTTTTCCAGCCTTAACCACTTTTGGGGCAGAACGATTGGCAGGGGAGCTACTGGCCGATGAAGCCAAAGGGGATGCTAAAGGTGACACCACGGGTGACCGGGGAGTAGATTTAGGTGAAGTGGGTGAGGAGGAAGAGGCAGACATAGAGGAACGTTTTCTTCTGCCAGGTACAGCCTTTGGGGCAGAAGAACCCTGCCCACCCTTGGCATCTTTGCCTTTGGCTTTTGAGGGGCCAGAAGCTACCTGAGGTTGCTGGATGGAAGCTGGGGCAGGAGGCGGAGCTGAACAGGAAAGAGATTCTTTTAAAATTGTATCCCAATAGTTCAAGATGTAGTCATGCGGGTTGAACATTCACAAAGCAAAAAGCACTCTCAGGCTTACATTAGAAAAAAACAACACATCTTCCATAACTTTAATACAAGCGAGCGCCACGAAACACAAACTGCATATTTCCACACAGAAACCTTATCTGTATTACATTAGAAAATAGTTTGGGCAAAGAAATTTGCATAACTCATAGAAGTCCCATAAAATACTGCACATCCTTTGAAAAATTTCACTCACTTGCATCTAAAAGTACTCATAATGACTTTGAAATATCAAGTAACTTACTGTAATGGTGTAAATGTTTTTTACAATTCCGCTTCATTAGATTCTTTACTAAATTAAAGAAGCAAAAAAGGAATAAAATGCCATTATTATTAGCCTGCCACTGTACTTTTGGGATGTACAAATCAAGCACCAGAATCTACAATAAAACTCTGAATATCAGAGAATTTGTTAATTTGTGTTACGGTGTAATGACTTGTGATATTGACAAACCTTCTTAAAACCTCAATGACTTCCCTGATAAAAGATCTGAGACTGATCAGTTCCTACTGCTTCTGGTCTGTCTTTTTAATGAGACCTCAATAACAGACAATTAAACCAGTTCATACAATTATTGTTGGATGAAAAACTCTACATCTACAAAGAATGAGAACTAACTTGTGCCACACAGAGCTGATTTAACTCCTTGTAAATATTTTTGTTGACTTACCAATAGAAGAAGTAAGCTAATGATACTGTTCCTCTATTAAAGTAATACCAATGCTCTTTTTTTGGACATGATACAGTATTGTAAAAAATAAGGTCTTGCTCTTTTAAATGCAATGAAAAGTTTATTTCCAAACTCAATAAATAACAATGGTAAATTTAATATTTCTGCCATATTTGAGAAATTGACTTATACCAAACACATATCCCTGGTTAAATAAGTCTTTAACTAGGGATTAATACGCATTACTCCCTGGTTAAGTATTAACCACATAGTGACATTTTAAAGCCACTATGTCTCCTGTTAATTGTTTAGCAGTTCAGTTAAAAACTTGATTGGTCCTATAACGAATCTATATCACCAAAAACTAAAAATGAAGGCAGCCTGTTTTGCAAAAGAATAACCTTAAACTGCATGTAAAAAAGATGGAAAAAAAGGGACATGGGTTTGGTTTTCATGGAGGATAAACCAACCTGAGGGATGATGGGTGGCTTCATATTTATCAGTCTCCTTCGTCTGAAAAGACTTTGGTAGAAGGATAGGAGGTGTGTTCATGTCACAATTATCGTTCTCAAGGACAACATCGGGATACATTTTATCCTCATCAGCTTGACCATCAAGTGAGGTATTGGGTGAAGCAATCCTCCCATCTTCATGTCCAGGGCCAACATCTTCTCCAAATGCCTTTGCATCATCAGAAACTGGTTCGATATCTTGTGTGGATAATTTTTCAACCGCAACAAAGCATTCACTTTGTTGGCTTTCAGCAGTAACGACATGTGGTCTCAAGGAAGCCAAAGGGGCCTCAGAAGGAGGGCCACATTCCTCATGAGCTGCCGGACCAGCTGAAGCTGGGACAGCAGCCAGCCCTTGCTCTGGGACAGCTATGACCTGAAAGATGCTCACTTCTTGATTTACAGCTATACTGTTGGCTTGATCACAGAAAGCATGAGTATGTGTTTCTTCTGCCAGCCCTACTTCCTGAGCAGACATAGCTGTTACTGGAGGATTTTTACTGATTGTGGGAGGAAGAGGAGCGTTCAAAACTCCAGGAGCTGATGAAGGAAGAGCAACAGAGATGACAGGAGGTACAAGAGGTAAGACTTCAGTCCTCACAGAAACAAATAAAGGGAAAATGTGTTCCACGAGTGAAAAGATGTGAATAAAAAACATGAACTTGTTTGGCTTTGGAAAAACTAAAGGATGAAGAAATGACTTTGATGATCAGTGACGGTGTCCCAAACTCCATGCAGTGTTTAAATGTGACAGCAGTAAAGACATGTTTTATTTTTAGAAAGTTTAGAAAAACTAACAAATACCACACTTATTGCTGTGATAAATTCTATACAGTCACTATTAAATACATTTCATCTTACAGTAAGACCCTTTATTCTTATTTCTTACCACTTTTCTTCCAGTGATAATATTCCACATGTAGTTAATATGAATGTTTGGAAGCAGACAACCACTAAATAGAAGAGTTGCTCTGCAACCTTGACGAATAATTGAAAAAAAAATATTATGTAAAGATTAAATCAGTCGCACAGAAGACACCATTCTTAAACTAAGGGTTGTGGTAATCTCACATCGCTAAACTAATTTTTAATGATTCTTAGACTAAAAACAAACTGATTTTATTCATATGTTAGAATGTTGTTGGCTTTAAATTACTTTAAAAAGACTTAACAGTAGCTCTTTTTTAGGGGCTCAACTTCTTTGAGTCCTATTTATTTTGTACTCTTGGTTACCTTTCAGAGCTTTAAGGGGATTTTTTTTACATCCCAAGTTCGTTAGTGCCTTTAGACAGTATTGGTATACCTGCTATGTTTTGTGGGTAAGGTGTGAAAGTGTGTCTTGATAAAGTCTGCATAAATGGGTATGTTTTTATAAACAACCATATTCTATATGAAAGTATTGCAGTTGTAATATCACACATACATTCCTGTTTCCATTCTTACTTATTGTTGTGATATTTTTAAGTAATTAGTTTCAACAGGAGATGGCGCAATTTTGTTTTCTCATATGTCTAGCACATATTGACAATAAAGAAAACTTTGATTTTTGTCAAAAAGCCTATTCTAAACGACATTTTAAAGTCAGAGCTTTAACTAATCAAAATGCATAGGCAACCTAAATCTGCCAAAGCATCAAATCCACACACCAGATTGTTTTAACAAGCAGCAGTGTTACAACAATGCACCTCAATGTTAGTCATTCTGTGCAGAAACACAAACACCATGCATTGTGTGCCAAATCCAGTTAGCCAGTCCTTGTAAATCACACTCTATTGTGGTTTGAGTGAATGAAAGAGGGGTCCTGGATTACGCTTTACTCTGAATCCTAAAACGGACGCATACTGTCACCAATCTCAGATTACATGAATGCTGTCAGCTATTATATCAACACCTTATTCTGCAGAGTCCACTCCCTAAACCGAAAACGTACCAAAACACAATTCTCGATTCAAATCACATCCAAGCAGTAGCCACTCGCTGACAGATGTCAAACCTCTTTAAGATCCAACACCCCACTTTGCAAAAATTCAGAATAGCAGCGTGCAAAACTGAGAAGTCAAGCTGTACAAACCAGTCTCCGCTTGAGGCTGCTGCATCTCCTGCTCGGTGACTGGGACCGTTTCTGTTGCTTCACCAGGCATGGTCGCTGGTAGGGAAAATAAAAACACAGGCATGAAATGGTTTTTCAGCGATCTGAAACCAAATACTGCCTCTGTCGACACATAAAAGTCTAAACACAGAACTGCGTAGATCGGCTGGACAGGTAAAAGAGACCAAACTTTAGCTTTGCGAGCCATTTGTAAAGCATGAAGCAACACTAGCTACAGCTAATTGCCTGTTAGCCTCAACCGAAAGAAGATAGCTGCTAATAACTGTACATTGACATGTCCCCTCCTGTTAGTCATGTTTATAGCAATCCAAGTGGTTGTCATTGATATTAAAATTAATATCTCGGGATAAACAAGTAACTGCGGCCCTGACAAACTGCTGGCAGTGTGTTTTACATCATGCTCCCCCATTTTGAGCCGGTAATCAGCGCTAACAGAGGCAGATTCTCGTTAAACCGAGAGCTCTTATAGAGTAATACTTGTAACAGCCTAATGGTCAAACTTTAATCAAACAGACCAAACCTAATGCAAAGACCGAAATGAGTGAAAAACAAGAGGATGTAGACGGATTGTTAGCGGAGAACTCACCGACTCAGGACGCTATTTCCAAGATGGCTGTGAGAAAGAACGCCTGACCTCAAATTCAATGTAATATCCGGTGGAGAAACTGCTTCTGCATCCGGGTCAGCTAAATCAACAGCGATCTCTGAATAACAACAATCATATCAATGATAGTGATATTTTTTTCAGCTTTATAGTAATAAAAAATAATCAAAAGTTGGTCGTATCTAGTTATATTTATTTGAACAACTGTTTGGTAAAACAAACGTTTAAGTATTTTAGAAGGTATGGTTACTCTTAATTTTACTAGAGTAAAATCAAAGACTTGTTACACAAGCTTTTTTGTTGGTTTTTTTTAGCCTGTTGTGCCAATTTGAGTTAAAAAAATTATACAGTACCTAAAGTATTTGTTTCATAAGTATTATGTTGAAAAAAAGGCTATTTGAAAAAGGGTTTCTTCTGCTTTTGTAGTATTTACTCCTTAAAGTACCATAATTAAACTTAATTTGATCTGACATTTTTAAATATTACGCCAAATGTCATCAGTTGCTCCACTTGTAAATCACCCTTTTACCAAATACTTTTTTTTACCCTACTCTCAACCTTGAGTAGGGTAGTCATTTTTTGAAAAGTTACTTTTACTTGTGCTTGAGTAAAAATACATCGTAATGTTACTCTTGAGTAAATGTCTATTCCAAGTCCTAATGGATTTGGTTGCCATTTGAAAACATTGAGATCATTTAGATTTGCTGGCAATTTTCTGCAGCTCATCATGTTTTGATCATTTGAGCACATTTGCAGATCAAATATATTGATGCTGGAAATATTACACAAAAGGTGAGTGCAATAATCAAAATAAGAGGGAAAAAATCTCAAACAAGGTTTACAACAACATATAAATTTAATTTCACTGCATAGCAGCAATTTGCTACCATTTGACAAGGATTTTCTGTGATAAAGTAGGCTTTATTTGTCGGCTTCAAACACAAATGTGACATGACTGAATAAAAGAGCATCAAAACTGTTGTGATCAGATGGTATTGTCCAAAAATACGTTATCTCCACAAACTGAACCATAAGCATGGCTCCTCAGTTGTGATTTCAGATTGATGATACTGTTCAAAATTCTATCTGAAGATCTAAAGGAAGAAAAGAAGAAAACATAAAAACAAATCAAGCATAAAGTTCTTAAAAATGTGCTTCACTTGTGTTAAACTCACCACTCTGACTGCGAAGCTTTCCTTTTCGTGAATCAGCCATTCCAGCCAGAAACTGATCAAAGTACTTCACATACTTTGCCAAACTGGTTCGCTTGTAATCTGTAAGGAGACAACAGACAAAATTTACTTCAATTACAGTATCGAATCAGGCAGAAGATCTGAGCAGCCAGGCCAGTTTAATACTGCAAAGAGGACACATTTTGTGACAGTTTCATACAAAATTTATTTCTGATTTATTTCACCCCCCTTTGTCACCTCTGATTTTCCTCTTCTCTGTTGAGTCTCGTTCATTTTCCTTCCCCTTCGTGTCCTCTGACTTTGCTTCATCCTCATCTGCCTTGGGTCGATCCAGCTCCTCACAGATCAGACTGAAAAATAAATAAATCAATAAAAGTTACACGTATGGCACACCAAATAGTACATCAAAACAATGTCATTACTCACCTGATTGTGGGCACAGCAAAAGGATCAAACTTATCCACTTCTTTAAGATCTATGGGAACAGAGATGCGCCCTGGGCACACGAAGAGGTGAAATTAGAAAAACATTTCCTGGTGAAAACAGTTAGTGAGGGTTCATACTCACCTGTTTTGGGATGAACACTGAAAGGGCTTTTCAGTAAATGATTCACGCCTTTGCTGACGTTGACATCCAGTCGAGGGTAGCAGTACTGCAGCATGATCTCCTTTTCAAAGTGCTGCCGCTTTTTGGCAGTGGACTGGAGGAGGAACGATTATCAGTCAAAACCAATTTATAAACAAAATAAATAAAAGAAAAAAGAATTATTATGAAGAAAGTCTAAATCCAGAACAGCTGGAACGTTTTGTAAAGTACAAAATAAAATGTTTAATGATTTTGAAGCCCTTCTTTAGCATACTGGGATTAGCATAACATCCTTCCAACCTGGTCAATTGTTTTAATTCCCCACTTTTAATGCCAAAATACCTCTGACTCATGGAAACATGGGCGCCACTGGACCCCTGAATGTCTATGGATCTTACTAGTGACTCCTTTAACGAGCAAGATAATGTCTGAATGGATCCAACTCATATAGTGCTATTCCAGAGGTTCTAACCTTCGTAACAGACATCTTTTCACAGTAAGATTAATTTGAAGGGTGCAAATGACAGATATTTACTTAGTACCTAAAATACATATATATATATTTAAATGAATCAAATTTACAGATTTTCAAGCTTTTCTGGAAAAAGACTTTGTATAAGACAACCATAACAACCAACCCATTTCTTTTCGGCTTGGGCTTCAATATGACACCAACGTCTCTCTGAGTTTCTCTCCTCCTGAAATATCTCCTGTAATTCTTTTTTAACATGTAACCAATTATGTTAAGGTCAAATTGTTATCACTTTTTTTAAAATAATTTCAAGATACCTGACGAATAAATGTTTAATGATTTACCATGGGCATAATTGGAAAAGCCCATTCAATTATGGTAATGAAAACGTAAAATTAATGTGCAGCCATATGCATATTAAAAATGGAAAAGATATCTTCTGGTACGAGAGCCAGGACTTTCTCTTCAGACTCCTTCCGTCCCAATATGTTCTGATCCTGTAGTGCGTATTGTGGAAAGTAGTGCGTCACCACAGTTAGAGACTCTCTGTTAAAATTACAAATCCAAATTGTTAAATGCATAAAGCCACATAACCAAATAATGATAAAAACAAGACAGTCACTTTAAAGACAAATGTCGAATCCTTTTACCTGATGAAAGGATGAATTGGATCTGTCAGCACCACTTTCTTCACCGTCTCTTCACCACCCTGTGAAACAGAAATGAAAAAGTCAAACTGTACTTCTTGTTGCTAAAGTCTTGATATTGGATAAGAACAGTAATTATTTTAGAAAGATTCATAATTATCCTAGAAGTCATGTTCCTAACTAGGGATGGGACCCAATCGTTGAAGTCATAGTCATCCAAAATGTGTTAACTAATTCAAACAAAAATGCGTAATTGAAAAACTACTGATAAATGGCACACACATTTCCTTGAATGAGATGTGTGCAAAAATGGATGGTTTCTACACAGTTTTTATGTCAATTTGTCTAACTTATAAGACAAAAACATTCTAAGTTATCTATCTTTTTTCACCAGCTCAAAATGTATGAATAAAAAAACAAAAAACTTAATTATATCTCTACAGGGGTCAGACTTTAAACATGGAACCTGGAGAAACCACAGAAAGCAACAACAGGCGAACATATTTAATTATAGATGCATGGGTTGAAATCGATGGAAAGAATGATGGATCGATTAAAGCTTAAACACAGAAATCCACAAATGGATCAACCAACAAACGGGTAGATAGATGCATACAGATTGTTTGATGGATGGATTTCAGAAAAGACGATGTTTAGATAACCAGATCCTTTTACAGAGAATGAAGTCTTGAAATACAAATATTGTTCCACAATATATTTTTTATCTTTATTCACATCTTAAAATTCATTTTCAAATTTTAGCAAATGAATCCTGCAAAGCGGCCATTCGAAGTGTTGACATTCTTAAGCTTTACTTAAAGATTTCTATTATTGTTTATACTGCCTTTTATCAATTTTAGCTTGTTTCTTATGTATTCAATGTGATTTTCCTAATAAGTTTATATTAAAAGAGAAGTGAAACTGTTTAACCTTAATCAGGCTCAGATATTCTGCCACAGCGGACCGTGCGGCTGCAGAGAGCTTCCGGGCAGCTTCGTCACACACCCAGCAATGAACTCCTCTTCTGCCTGAATACACCCACAGCAAGTGGTGGAAACCCAAGTCCTCTACAGAAAGAAAAAAATAACTAAATAGACTCAAGTGATTGTAAAAAAAAAAAATCAATAAAAGAAAACCTTTTAAAATAAATAAGCAGCATACGGCGAAGAGCTCTGTCCAAAATATGGATGGCGATGGTCATCAGTGTCCAGCACTTGGAGCAAATATCTGCAGCACTGAAATCAAGTTTTTAAAATGTTATTGATAGAGAGTATATTTTTGAACACGTGCAAACAGAAATCCTTAAAAAAAAGTCAAATAATTTGTTTTACCTGCAGCAGCTTCTAACATCATCGTAATCCGTCATATCGATATCAAACACCAGCTCCTTCTCCAGAGCCTGAAAGCTGCCTGACTTCACCGTGTTGTGTTGATTAGGCTGCAGACGACAAACAGGAACGCTAACTTATCTTTAAACGCGTGCAACAACACATGATCCAGAGAGGCACGCATCAGACTGGAAAGGTTTACCCTGTGACTGTACACCGCTCCGATGTCGATCTTGTACGGGTTCATCTTCTGCATTTCCTTCTCCAGCTCGCTCTGTGAGCTGAACGACTGGTAGCGCACGTAGATGTCATCTTTGAGTGTGAAGGAGAACTCCCGGTTCTGGAAGTAGTTCTTCTGAACTGAGGATGTAGAAAACGTAAGAGTCAGGGAAAGGAGGCAAATAAAACAAACGACATATTTCAACAGGGGTCTAGATAAAGTTAACTTGACTGATATAAAACACATTTGTGCAGTTGTGTAGAATCTCCTCTAGTCTCGAAACAATTAATCAGATTAATTATTATTGTTTATTCAAATAATCGTCAACTAACTTACTAATTGATTAATCACACTGGAGAATGCAGACGATAAAAATAATTTTCTGAAAGAGCAAGCCAAAACTATACAAAAAATACATACATTTTCCATGTCAGATGAAAAACTTTCTTTGTCCCTAAATATATTTGACTATTTGGCTTATTCCTGTTTCTCTTGTAATCTACAAAGATCTCTTCTCTCTCTATACTTTTTGCTCATCAACAGGATGGACACTTCTTTGGTGTGTTGCGGTAAAGCAAAAGTTGAGCAAGGCAAGAAAAGTCCCTAAAAAGAAGTGGCTTTGCTAATTTTTAAAAATTTTTATTAAACAACCTAGATGAGTCTTAAAACCCCCAGATAATCTTTTATTTAAAACTCATGAGCCAAATAGGCTTTATGTTAAAAATGTAACAATGTTATTTACAAATATCAGTTTTAAGTTTTTATGCCAAGGTCAAGTAAAATCACAAGTAATTTGTTACATATAAGTTCAAAAATGTTATTAGATCAAAAATTTAAAGCTTAAAAGCCATCAGATTTTTTAAAAATGTGGATTATCGTATTGAGCACTTCAACAGGGAACAGAGGAACACATTTTCTGCAGAAAATCTAGTATATCTGGATATACATCCAGATATATCATCCACTCATCACTCGGGTCCCTCTAGCTTCCTAACCCGGGTTTCTGCTCTCTTCTTCGGCCTATTTCAGGACACTTACCTCCCCCGTAGTTCAGCCAACGGTAATACTGAGCGAAGGGGAACAGGCGACGATAGTAGAGCGGCAATAAGTCCGGCAAACACGCCGGATCGTAGTCTGAGGACGACATTTTATCAGAAGTTTGGAGTTTCTTTTAAATACAACCCTCTTAACTCTTACTGGCAATAATTCAGCTTAATGAGAACAGCGCGGGAAAGGTCTGAAACAACAGAGACGACCAATAACGTAATGGCAGGACAAACACGTCACCGGAACAAGGAAATGTGCTCATTCATAAGCTATTTATCCAAATATATAATATAGCTATGTTCATATTATAATTTACATCAACTTTAAAAGTAACAGAAATGTTAAGACATCTTAGAAATCTTGGGGAGCTAAATCCTTGGTTACAAACCAGAAATAGCTGCTGGTGACGTCATGACGTTGACTTGAAGGCTTTTTTTCAACTGGGCCGACAGCTACCGGGTGCGCTCCATTTGCTTTCTCGGCACAGCCGCCGGATTCTTGGCGGTGCACTGACCAGACAATTTTATACAGCGTATAAAGGATGCAGACCTCAACAAAAGGCGGTCTTGACGAACAGAAAGAGAATATCACATTTAAAAGGGCAGGGTATACACTTCCGGTTTCCTTCCTGACCCTGAAGATAGACACCAATCCCTCTTCTGACCCTGTAAGGATAGGAGGGTATATGACAATGGTCAAAACAATCTCTCAAAATGAGCTACTTTTAATAATATAGTACCATACATTTAACACATTTGGAGTCTTAAATTTTCATAGCTGTAAATAGCTTAATTAAGCTGCAGACATTTGTAATCCAGAATGTATCATACCCAACCGTATTTTCAATCCAACCAGTTTGTTCTTCCATATTTATTCTAAACATGCATTGAATTAGGTCTCCTTGTCTGAAAACTGGCTTCTTTTTTCCTCTCTGTACAAATCTCTTCTTTGCAATAAATTTACTATCTATCCCTTGTGGAAATAAATTACTGCCTCAGTCAGGAAACACATTGTACTATAAAGATTTCTTACCATATTCTCCAGATCAGTTTAAAGACTGGAACTTAGTTTCAAAATTTTTAAAGAACTTAAAAATCATGTGTTAATCCAGTAAAACAATAATTTCTGATGGAACAAAAGTAATTTAAATGAAAAATATACATGTATGTAGCACAAATAGTAGGAACATTTGTTTTGAATGTGGAACAATGTGTTGAATATTTCTTTATAAAAATGCTTATTGGAAATACATCTCATACTGTTGTAATGCTTGTTTTTTTGCCACATTTAAAAAGGAAAATGCGTTTGTTGGCAGAGATGCGGGTTGTCAACATCAGATTATTTTTCTTCTTTTCTGCACTTTGTGCTCTACACCTTCAGATGGCAGTGAAGCTTTACAGCAATATTTTAATATTGCTACACTGAACCACATTGGATGTTAACGTGTTTCTGTCCTGCTAGAACTAATGCACCAATTTGCTGCAGATGTGTGTTTTTTGTCTCGTTCAAAAGACCATGGAGCTGCAGAAACATAGCACTACAGAAATCCAAGGATCTGCTGAAGGTGTTTGTAGTTTAAATTTGAGACAATCACTGATTTAATTTTTTTTTTTATTATGACAGAACAAGGCATCACCCTTCCCCCATTTTTTCCCTGACAGCTCATACCTTCACATTGTTATGTCTTCTCCACTGTTTGTATTTTCTAAACCGAAGTGATGCTCTTCAGTGTGAAGGCTGAGAACTTTGCAGTGGTGAAAGCTCTTGCTGGTTATTGTAGTTGTAATATTTAACAGCCACACCTTTTCTTTGTGCTGTTGCACATTAAAAATGTGATTTCATTTATTCTGTTTTATCCTCTTTTTGCCCTTGACTGTTGCAAATGAAAATAAAAAACAAATTGAGAAACACAGCATTACTGGTGGTTACTGTGAAATGGATGGTATTTTAATCATTCAGTGTAATTACAAAGTGAGAGTGTTTAAGGGAAAATGTTTTGGTGTCAGTTGTTTCTGCACAACAAAATGTTGTATTTTCTCAAATTATCTTATAATTTGTTCCCTTATCTTCAATGATAAAAAAAATAAATTAGTAAGAGAAAGGTTCTATTTAGCAATGCTTCCATATATTTGCAAGAAAAAGTAAAAGGTATATGACCATGAAATTACTGAAGTAATATTAAAAACGTATTTGGTAAAAATTCTTCTCAAGTTCTGAGTAAATGATCAAACTATCAATCTTCTAATATTTAAAAATTACACCATCAGAAGGACCAAATATAAAGTTAAGTGGAAATTTTGTCAAAAACTCATATACGTAACAAAAAAATAAGAAAATCAGAAAAAAATAATTTTTTTTCCAAATTGGTTTGTTTCAATATAAAACTTATGAAACTTTAACAAAAACTACCTTGTCTGTATGTCTTTGTTTGTTTTTCATTCAGTGGGCAGAGAATCCAGAAGATTTACTCAAGTAATAAAATTACTCTCGTAAACATAAAAACTACAGTATGGTAAAATACTCTAAAAGTGCATTTTGCCAAGGAAGTTACTCAAGTAAATGTAATTGAGTAACTGTAATTAGTTATACCCAACTGGGACAGTGATAGTATTGCTGCCATCTTTCACCTGTTAACATGTAAAAGCAGATGCTGTCTGGTGTGTTTCCGCTTTGTGTCAGTGGTGGACGGCCGCAGCTAAGAGGACAGGAGCTATTAGCAGCATATTTCCACTTCATGATTGCACTTGTGTATCTTCTTTCATCATGTCCTGATTTACATAATGCAAGAGCTCTTAGGCTCGTCTGGCTTGAAATATGTAAATTAATTCACTTTGAGATCCATTAGATGTGAAGGATTTTCTGTCTGTTTTCCTCTTCTCAGACACACTTTTTAATAATATTTGGGATTTGCCTGATTTTGGGCAGAACTGTCGACTCAGCACGGCAAAGTGGAAGGATGAACGCAAAACGCTGAATTAACACCACCTGCTTTCCTCTGCTTTCTCCCACTTGTCCTATGCTATCTTGTTATCTAAGGAGATTTGAAATCTACAGTATCAGAGACAAGTTAAAAGTAGAACTAAATAAAAAGTTAAATTCAGAAAATTACATAATTAAGTGAAATATTTAAGATGACTATAGATTAAAGATAATGACAGCCAAAAATGCATTGTTTAGAAAATGTGAATATTACATACAACAAGATCACAACTTGACAAGAGATAGTCACTGACACCCTCCACAAGGACAGTAAGCCTCAAAATGTCACTGCTGAAGAAGCTGTTTGTTCAGAGAGAACATTGATAGAAAGTTAAGTAGAAGGAAGAAGTGTGATAAGGAAAAGTGCACCAGTATAGAATAATCTCAGCTGAGAGAGGATTGTCAAACAATAAAGCAAACAGTAAGGAGGGATATATATATATATATATAATATATATATATACCTGGGCTGAGGAGACATGTCCAGACTCACTCCTCACTGTTTGACAATCCTCTCTCAGCTGAGATTATTCTATGGTGCACTTTTCCTTACCACACTTCTTCCTTCCACTTAACTTTCTTTAAATGTTCTCTCTGAAAAAACAACTTCTTTAGCCATCTTTTCATCTTCTTTTCACAAAAGGTTATGTCACATGTTGCGTCTCTAAAAGACTTTTATGAGACACAGCCAAAAATGGCTCTTGGTTTGGTTTCAGACCCCTTGTTTATTTATAGGGTTCCATTTTTTGGCAGATATTTTTTGCTACCAATAGAATCCCATAGGTCTAGAAGGCCTTGTAAAAAGTTATGGCGGGGCGCATATGGCCCCCGGACCTTAGGTTTGACACCTGTTGTAGATCAAGAGTAAAACTGTTCAGATAATAGACGGTAAAACTGCGGTTTATATTGAGGCTTCTTTGATTTTTCTCATATTTTTAAAATAAAAGTTGCTAATATTCTACCTATCTGTAGCCATCATAAATAAGCTGAGTATTTCCCTGCGGCTGTTAGTGATAAGGTGGGCATCTTCTCGTGCGCGGTCCTCGTGCACGACGCACTGCGCCGCTCTCATTGGCTGGCGCGACAACATAAAGTCGCGCTGCGTCTCCGGCTTCTTCACTGACTGAAACTAAACTGCTGCTGCTCAGCTTCAGAAACACTCCCCACTCTACCAGACTATCCCCACTCGTTTTGCCTCCAGTTTTATTCTGGGCTGCAGTTATAACAATGAAGGAGAGAAGACTCCCGCAGCCTTTTGTGGCGAGGTGTAAACTGGTCCTGGTTGGAGACGTTCAATGCGGTAAAACAGCGATGCTGCAAGTATTGGTGAAGGACTGCTATCCAGAGGTAAGACACTGCTGCTCACATCTAAATCATTGGGATATATTAAAAAGCTTTTGTGTTTTTATGTCCCTAGAGGTATAAAAAATAATATTAGTGATTATACGCTTTTATATTCAATTTGAATATTCTAGCATTATTGATTCCTTCTGATTAATTCTTGGGTTTGAGTATGGAGACCACTTTAGTATGATATCAAGCATATGCTAGGAGAAATGTAGTTTAGTTAGAACAAAATTCTTTAATTTTTTGAAATATGAATTTTCAAATAATAACTAAACCTCATCAATAAGAAAATGAAAGAAATGATAATGATAAGAATTTAGCAGCAATGATTAGTTCATTACAAAATCCACCAATTTCTTTAGAGTTAATCTAAAATGGAAACCTGCAACACTGCGAATATGTGATGAGATAATCCCGTTCTCCATTCCTCCTCGTCCAGACTTATGTCCCCACTGTGTTTGAGAACTACACGGCTTGTCTGGAGCTTGAAGACCAGCGTGTTGAGCTCAGTCTGTGGGACACATCAGGTGAGATTCACAAGCTTTTCCTTTGTTAAAATTCCCGAAACCAGATGTGATCTCCATCATTGTTTAAAATTCTCCCCAGGTGAGGGCTGAGCAATGAGTTCAGTCTCAGAGCCGTATTGATAGGTTTATATCTGCAACGTTTACTCTCCCAGTAAGCTTGGCCGGCCAGGAGCCGGGTAACGATTATGACTGTAAATAAAGCAAGGTCTCATTTTTTTTGTTTGCTTGGAGTGCTATCTGTGCTGTTTACTCAGGATTCACTATCTCTCTGTCTGTTGGTCTGTCCTGTTTGAATGCAGTTAAGCAGCTTTTTACTCAGTGTGAAATCTTCTGAGGAATCTCGTCTGCAGACAATTTAGAGTCCATAATGTTTGTAATCTAAATTATCTAATTGTTTCACTGCTTACATAAAATCTTTGGGTTAATCACTCCTGACAGAAAAGCCATAACATTATAAAAATTACCTGAAGCTTAGATTTCTCGGATAAAGTAATAAATCGTCAGGGATATAAAACTGTACAATCATATTAAACTTTAGGAAACAAATTGTTTACTTATCTTTTTTTGCTTAAAAGTAGAGTAGAGTTACAACATTCGATGCAAGAGATTTCAGGCATCAAGTTGGTTTCATTTTACAGTTTTGTCCCATAATCCTGCTATTTCTTTTAACATTTATGAAACAAAACAACAAAACTAAATCTTTATCAGCTCTGATCTGCAGGTTGAATGCTGAAAAATATAATTTTTTTTCCCGTTTATTAAATGCATCAAAACAAAAGAACATATAAAATTTTCTGTCTATATATTTAAAATGCAATGTCACACACTTTAAAGTACTTTTTGAGTTTAATTAAAGTCAGATAAAGATTAGGAACCAATGTTTTGATGCTTACATCACGAAATCAATTCTGTCATTTTGGATTCAAAATCACTACCTCTGTTCGTTAACCTTCAATGTGTTTTTCCTCTCCTTAGGGAAAATCTTTTAGTATATTATATTAGTCTATTTAGTATATTTCTACAGGAGATATAATAAGATTTTTACAGTTCTTAGTCCCATTGTGAGTTCAGCAGTTGTGCACCAACTTAGGAGAAGTTATTTTGTTCCATCTGAGTTGGTGAAAGCAAATTTTTCTAACCTCAACATTGAAAGACGTTGTTACTCTGGTCAAAATTTATTTATTTTTTTTCTATTTGTTTTGTTTACACAAAGACTTATCTATGTGATAACAATCTCTTTTGACTGAGATTAAAGAAAAAAAAATCCCTCAGCAGATATTAAGTGACTACATGTGTTCTTGGATTGTAAAAATATATAAAAAAAAAAAAAGTTTAATTGTTAAGCTAACCTGCAGATTAATTGATAATACAATCAGCCAGAATGGCTTTCAGGTTTCTGGTTCAACGTGTGAAAAGATAAACTGCATGCAGCCGCCAAGTCATCTAAGCTCACAGAAGTCATTATGTAAATTAAATCGATATGAAAAGCCACCAAGTGCACCAGCGGAGCTCTTTTGTAACAGTGCTGGCTGCAGCCTGAGGCTTGGTGTTCAGAGGAAGTCGAGTGGTGCCAGTTGGCCTTCAGAGTGGTTGTTTCACAGGGGAGAGGGGGGGAAGCCTCGTCCATACAGGGGGTGGAAGTCTGCAAGAGTGAAGCCAATCGTGGTTCTTGTGTGTGTGTATGTTGTTGTTGTGAACAGAAGGCACAAGCTAGGGATACTGAGAGAAAATATGTGCTTGACCTCCATGCTTATGTAACCCAACGTATCACTGAGATAATTTGGGTTTGTACATTTGTCTCCCACGATGGAAAAACTTTCTTAACAGTCATCCCTTCTGGAGGAAGTGTTGCATAAGACTGATTTCCATTTGAAAAAATAAATATAAACACACCTTCACTGCACTGGACATAAATATCCACGTCGTCTTTACGTGTATGCCATACTGCTTTAGGTAAAGTCTTTTCTAAATATTTAACATTTTACTATTTTACAATTAAATTAATAAATGTTTCTTTTAGCTCAAAAACAAATTCACTGTCTCATTTTACAATTGCATCAGAGAGAAAAATAAACGCTTAAATTCTTGAATAGAAATTTGTCCTGTAACCGGTGATTTGCCAGCTCAAAACTCGTTCCGTCCATCTCAGTTGTTGTTTCCTCTTCATTCACTTCATTCACCTTGAATGTGTGTATGAATGACTAAAAGTAGAGGAAGCTGCTTTGGAGTCCTCTGACTTGATACGCCATAAAATACTGGCCATTTTGCCATTTAAGGAGAAGCTGAAATTGGTTAATATCTATATTTGCTGGTCAGATCTTTATATTGATCACCCATAGGCCAGCAACCCCATATCAATATTAAATAACAATTCTTATTCAGAAATAGGACAGTTTTTATGTGAATCTCAAGCTTTTTCTTATATAGCTGGTATTTGTCTCATTTTGCATCTTTTCCCAAGACATGCTGATGAGTTAAGGTCTCCTTAAATGGCCATTTTGCCATTTAAGGAGAAGCTGAAATTGGTTAATATCTATATTTGCTGGTCAGATCTTTATATTGATCACCCATAGGCCAGCAACCCCATATCAATATTAAATAACAATTCTTATTCAGAAATAGGACAGTTTTTATGTGAATCTCAAGCTTTTTCTTATATAGCTGGTATTTGTCTCATTTTGCATCTTTTCCCAAGACATGCTGATGAGTGAAGGTGCGCGATTCACTTTTTTTTGTCTTTCACAGTAAACCAGACAATTTGAACAGATCGGCTTTTGTTGCTCAGCTAAAAGCATTGTGCATCTTTGTGAGTGAGCTTTATTTGTGTGTTCAGGCGAGGTGGAGGTGCTAAAGTGTGGGAGGCGGTAGGAGCAAGTTGTGTCCTCTTTAGATCTGTCTGCCTCCTCTTTCTCAAGTCTTACATCACCTCGGATGGTTATATGGGACATGGATTTTGCTTTTCATAAACAGAACACAAAAGTATATTGATAGATACAACTTGTGTAACGCATCCTACTTTGCAAAGTTAAGTCAACGATAAAGACTGGCTACATAAAAACTTTGGTGTAAAACATTACATTTCACCAGGACACCCTGATTGCTGGTTGCTCTTGCTAGCGGAAGCATCTATTCCTGTCCTAATTACATTTCTTATATTTGCTTCTTGTGCACATTTGGCCCCCGAGGACAGGACGAGGAAATTGAAGCTTGCTGTGGTTGTGTAAGTACTGATTAGGTGGCAGAGGGAAGACAATAGAATGCGGACATCCTGCCAATTTGTTTTTAGCTCTGAACTTGTTCTGTTTATAGAAATGCAAGCAGAATTTGTTTCCTTCGTTCTTCTGTTTCACAATATCTGAGGGGGAATCCCAAGGCCAGCGAACACAACTAATATGATATACAGTTTTGAGTGATTGGACTCATTTTCAGTTAATTATCTGAGGAAACATTTTGACGTGTTATACACCACTGCTGTTAAATATTTAATTTCTAGGTGTGAAGTTCAGGTGCTTGGAAAATATATATATAGCCATAGATCTTTTTCACAAACTGTCACATTAAATCCTCATAAGTAATGGATGTAATTTACATTTTATATGATACATAAACACTGATAATTGTAAACTGGGAGGAAATTTAAATTGCAATTTTTCACGGAAACAAACAAAATGTAAAATCTGTGGCATTTTTATGTTCTATTGAGCCAGCTGCACCTGGATCTATATTTTGTAAGTCTACCTTTTGCAACAAAGCCTTTAGGCTGTGTCTCTACAAGTTTTGTGCATCTAGAAATGAAATGTTTTGCTCACTCTTTGCAAGAAAGCACAAGCTCTGGCAGATAAGACGGATTTTGAAGTCTTAAAGCAGATTTCCAATGGACTTTGGTCCTGGACTTAAATGGACTTCGATCTAAACCACTCGAATGTAGCTCTAGCTGTATGTTTAGATTTGCAACCTTGCCATATGCTTGCAGGTTTTCTTCCAGTTTGCAAGGAGGAATGTATTGTGTGGCTTTAAAATTTAAAATATGAATTTAAATCATTGATAGAACGCTGGTTTAAAGCAGACAAAGAATATGTTCAGAAACTTTCTCTTTCTCATTAATTTGCTTTCCTTTTAGTAGTGTTAGATTTTCTCTTGTGTAGATACGAAGGAAGTGGTGGTTATAAATTAGGGATGAACAATAAATCAATAACAATATATAATGTGATTGACACAGCAGATAATACATCTGATAAAATTTTAGAAAATTTTACTGAACTCCAATCCAGAACCACACAGCATTCTGGGGGATGTAGGCAGAGAAAAGACATTAGTCTCTCAGCCTTTCACGACCAGATAAGCAAGGTTGGTGGCAACAACTAACTCACTGACTCTTTGGTTACTTAGCAACAACTTGTTGAGTAATTTATGCTGCAGTAGTTTCAGGTTTTGCCACTGTGCCTCATAACTGCTTAAAAAATAAAAATAAAAACATCATGGAGTGAAAACTGGTTAAAACAGAAAATGTCACACTACCAGTTTGGCAGTATTTCAGATATTTAAAACAAAAAACCTAATCAATATTTATTCATATCAACTGATTCAAAACCATTGTATCATCGAGTCAAATTATATTGTTGATTTTATGTTGATTGTTACCATGTCAAACCTCCTATTTAACTACATAATCTGATCTGACTACTTGCTGCCCCTTTAGGCTCCCCATATTACGACAATGTCAGGCCTCTGTGCTACAGCGACTCAGACGCAGTGTTGCTATGCTTTGACATCAGCCGGCCGGACACAGTAGATGGTGCTCTGAAGAAGGTATGAGCAGCTGAGATTCCTGCTGGGTGGCATATTTGCTGTACTATCTATAGTAATGATAATCAATAACAATAAACCTGCTTGTTTTATTTGCAGTGGAAAGCAGAGATTCAGGACTTCTGTCCCAACACTCGAATCTTGCTCATAGGTTGTAAGACAGACCTGCGAACGGATGTGTGCACACGCATGGAGCTGTCCAATCAGAAACAGGCTCCAGTCTCCCATGAACAGGTGAGCTTTTATTAGTTACCTTTTCCTTCTTAGTGTACTTATATGACTTTCTCAATTAGGGGTGGGCAATATGGACTTAAAGTTTTAATATAATATTTTGTTGCACTATTGTGATAGTAATAAAAGTGACAAAAGAAATTGTATTATGTACTTTTTTAGGTTACTCTATAGCACAAATTCTGCTGTTGAAAAATATTATTTTTTGTATTATGCTTTCATTTCTTTAGCAAGGAGAAATGTGAAGCAAGAAATGTGACTCATAATTAATTAAACTTAAAATCTACACTTAAATTCATTATACTTTCCAATTTATAGACATTTGTTGATGTTTTGATTGATCAAAACACTTTATTAAAAAAACGCTCCTCTTCATTTTGTAGGGTTCATCTTTGGCCAAGCAGCTCGGAGCTGAAGCTTATCTGGAGTGCTCGGCTTTTACTTCAGAAAAGAGCATCCACAGTGTTTTCCGTACCGCGGCTCTTGCCTGCATGAATAAACTGCAGCCTCCCAACAAACCCAGCCCGGTCCGCCGCCTCTCCAAAAGACTGCTGCACCTTCCCAACAAGACGGATCTCCTCTCCTCCACCTTTAGCAAGGACAAGTCCAAAAGTTGCTCCATCATGTGAACACAGCAAGGAGCTCGGAGTATGGAAAGAGAGGACAAGAGAACAGTATTCTACCTGGTTCAGGTGGGGTTCAGGGTGTGCAAGGGAAAGAGAGCAGTCATTGAGATTTTCACAAAACGTTTTACTCTTTTGCATCATCCTCCTCTTAACTCCTGGCTTCCACAGTTTCCACAGAGAGAAACTATTTGAAGTGGAGTTTCATGATCCTGTACAAATGGAGAGTAACATGTTGCAGCCCCACATAAAGGTTGCTGTGAATCAGCTTAACAATGCTCCGTATCTTAGCTTGTCCATGAAGGAAGCGTTGTATCCTCTCCATTAAAGTGATGAAATCCATTTAAAGCTCTGATAGCAGTGCCGTATCCCATCCATCTCTCTGTCTGGATGTCTTTTAAAGGTCACAGCATGGGCTGAGTGATGAGAACGTAAAATCTGAGAATGAAGCTGCATCTGCAGAAACCTAGCTGAGGAGATCTTAAAAAATTATTCCCCCACCAGAGCCCTCGCCATAATATATACTTTGAAATTAAAGTTGACAGCAGAACAAAAAAGATGACAAAAAGGGAGGGATTTGGCAAGTGGTGCGCTCTTTTGCAGAAGGCAGTGGGAGGACAAAGTGAATCCATGAAGAAGTGCAATGTGACTCAGCACTACCATGAGATGCAAGGTCGAAAAGGGTGGATGCATTTTGTTAAATACTTTCCACCTGTCTTCAGGAGGTTCTCTGCCATGCAATATCACCACACGAGTTCAGCAACCATAGGTATTTATTTTAGTGGTGTTAATGGAGGAATGACATTTCCAGACTGTTTAATGGGTTCAATTTTCATTTTGTTTATTTTTTTCTTAGTCTTTTTTTTATAGAAGAGGCAAAGAAAAGAGGATTTTTTTGTGCTCTAAAATAAGTCTATAGATTATCTATGTTTCAGAAATACTCTTCCTCACAATAAGGAGAACAATTGTTCAGCTTGGCTCTACAAATATCTATTAATTACAGCCTACTGTCCTGAAACCTGGCCAGAAGACATCACACCAGTGAATAATCAGTTAGCACCCCAAAATAAAACTAAACCTGATATGTCTTTTTTTTCTGCATGTTTTTGCCTTTCATACTCCACAGAATGTAGGATCTTGTAGCAAAGAGCTGAAAGTAAACACAACAAATTTGTGCCATCCTCATCCATGACCTTCTTGTTCTCGAAGGGAAAGTTCAGAGTTTTTGAAGCAGGTTTCCTTTAAAAGATTATGATTTGTGATTTCTGAAACCCTGCTAACGCTTGAAAATTCAACATGAGGCACGACAGTCGTCAGCCTTACTGTTATCTGCTGAAAATCTTCCTCTCATTCATAGCCGGAATGAACTGAAGATATGGAAACAGTCTTCTTCCCACTGTAACAACTTTTAACACCAAAGAGTGTTGTTATTATGGACTTGTTGTTGTTAGGGACCTGGATAAAAACATTGGTCATTACAAGAGTTTTCCTCTTTAGATCTGATGACTCTCACATCATCTTAATTTGTATGAATTTAGATTAGTTGGTAACAGATGCTAAAGCTAACTGCTAGTCCAAGCATAGCTAAGCACAATGTAGACTTCCACAATCGTAAAAACTCTCCTCTAAAAAAATGTTTCATTGGTTTGTGCAGATATAATTTTATAAACTTTTGAGTTGCTGTCAAGTTTGCATTGATGGTTATTTATAGATGAGCTATGTTTGTTTACACTGGAAAAAGAGAATGGAGTCGGCGTGCCATCAATTAGCTTCCCTGTGACACATGTACTGACAACATTTTTCCTCTCAGAATAAATTATAAAAAAAAGTAATACAGTGCATAAAAAATAATATAATAATATCTACTTGTTTAAATAAACATAGGTTTTGTGTCCAAACATTCAAGCAAATATCACAAGAATTTAAAGATTAATAACATAGCATTGCATAAACCACGCTGACATTTTTGTTACTGGGAGATTTTTAAGATTATAAAAGTTGGAAGTGCTACTCTGATTAGCTGTTTTCCATAGTCTCTAGGAGCAACGGTGGATGGTGATAGAACTATGTACTGCAGGAGAAATATAAATTATTCATAACCTTCTACAGAATCCCACTTCAAAAATCATGGGCTATCACTTTTTTCTTGCCATTGTCATTTAGGTCTTGGAGTTTGTGCTGCATGTTTCTGTAAAGAGAAACCTCTCGCCTGATACCTTAAACTCTTTCAATTTGTGAAAATAAAATGCTCCTTTCTGGTTGCTAACATCCAGAGATTAACTGAAATAATCAAGACTTTCCTCAAATTTTAAAAACGAAACAAAAGATTTTCTTACACCTGCACTAAACTCAGCTCTGTTAAGCAAAAATACAAACTTTGTCACCTCAATGCCCAATTAAGGCTTATATTTAAGCTAACAGGACTAATTTGCACTCAGAGTAAATCCCATGAGAACGAAACACGAGTTGAATCCCTTGAACAGGCTGGTCCTGTCTGTATTTTCTTTTCTCTCCTATCATTACAGAAAGCAGAAGATTTTGTACTTTTTTTTTGTTTGTTTTTGCTGGATGTTTTGCTTATTGTTGTTTTCTTTGGTGTTGTGTTCACTAGAGTCTCCTGGCATTAAGCTGTTGACAGCTTGGCTAATGGAGGGCTTGATGATTTGTAGGTCTGCACTGGGAAGCGCAGCAATGTGCACAGCGGCGGAATTCAATGTGTTGCCTAGCAACAATGTGAGCAAGGGCCATGCCTATATCTCCGACGGAGAGGAGGAGTACTGTCTCCGAGAGAAGCGCGTCTCACCTTTTCTTTGTAGCATTAGACTGAAGCCTCAGCGAAGGTGACGGCGGGACACATCAGGGAGAAGCTGTGTGTCTTCAACATGTGTTTTCTGGTTGGAACACTGCAAAAACACAAAATCTTACCAAGTAATTTTGGTCCAGTTTCTAGTGTAAATATCTTAGTCCACTTGAAATAAGACAAAACTAACTTACAAGTAACTTTTCATCAAGATTTAGGACCTTGTTTTGAGTCAAAATTCCTTAATTTTGATGAATAAGTAGCTACTAGTCTTATTGGCAGACAATTTTACTTGTCCAATGTCCAAGCATCAACCAGTTTAAAAATAAATACAAAGCTATGGCTGCATTCACACTACAGCCTGAAAGACCCAATTCCAAATTTTTATTTTTATTTTTTTACGTAATGAGAGCTGTATCTGATCTTTTCACGACAGTCTGAACAGCACAGGTCGGATTCTTTTCGAATGCGCCCCAGGCTGCCTGGGTATCCGATACATGTCCAATTCAAATGTGGCCTAACGTCCAGGTCGCATTCATCCCACCTGAACGTCACTGATTTTCAACAAACGTCACTGTTCTGCATCCTGATATGCGTAAGCGGGAAGAAAAACAACAACCATGACTGAATTGAGATAAGGGGATTAAATAAGTGTTGCTACTCCTTTTCAAACAGAAAAGTAGTAGTAAACAAATGATTTTGTTCTTGTTTATGCATGCACTTGTTCTCTTATTATTATTATTTTTTTTAATAAATACAAAATACTTATGGCATGGGAAAAATGTTTTGTTATAAGTGAAATGATCTGCCAATGGAACTGGAACTTTTTCATCAATATTAAGGAGTTTTTGACAAAAAAAGCTCTTATATCTTGCTGAAAAGTTATGTAGGAGTTAGTTTTGTTTTATTTCAAGTGTACTAAGATATCTGCAATAGAAATTAGTCCAGAAATGCTTGGCAAAGGGTTGTGTTTTTGCATTGAAAGACCTCCTATACTAGTAGCAGTCATCTGCTTTAGACTGGAAGCAACACCACGTTTTTATATGTGAATCTTCAAGCTGTGCTGCAGTGCTTTTTTTATCCACAGACTTGGTATGCATCCCATACATGCCAACATCCCAACAACTACTGGGATGCTGGGATGTCTTGAGCATCCCAACATCAAGAAAAATTCATTCTAATTACACTGTTTCATGGTTCTCTTGCTCTTCTTTTTCCAGATTTGTTTTCTACATTATCATGTTCATAGAGCTGTTTACTCCCACAGAGGAATGTTATTGAAGCAAAACAACATGCTTGTATGAAGTTGCCTCTCATGGCTTAAATTATTGCCAAGATCCTGTATTTGTTATTGTTATACCGTCTTTAAAAGCTCCATTTAAGTAAATATGCCTGAATTTTGTTTACAAGTGTTACTTCTGTGATAAATCAATAAAAGATAAACATTTGATGGACATATTATGAAATCAAGTCAATTTTTATGTTAGAATGTTTATGTTCACCAATTTCAATTAAAAATGTATCAAAAAGACAAAAAAAAATCCTACATATATTCAAAACTTTTTATGTATGATGAGTTGAGATATTAACTCTTCTGTAAGCTCAAAGTTCAAACTTATCAGAAACTATCAAAGTAGAGCAAAAGGCTATTTGGGGGATTTATTTGAATTCAAGGCTCTTCTGGAGTGAGCAGCTGATAGCTTTGTGGCACACTGTCTGTGTTGACTTCAGGATGACTGATAATATATCTTCATTTTCTAATCAAGGGCAAAGGAAGATGGATAGAGTAAAGCGTTCCATTCCTGGAAGAAAACTTGCTAAATGTTTTTTAAAACATTGAGACTGCAGTAGAAGTTTCCTTTTAGGAGGACAATTCACCAAACCTTACAGCCAGGGCTACACTGACTTAGATTAAAATTGGCATTGCTGGACTGAACTTGAGTCATTTTAAAATTATAATAATGGGTTGAAGTTTCAGTCCTTAGATGTTCAAAGTTGCTTGTTACAAAATGACTCGAAAATGCTTCTCCACATGGGTTTATAATACATGTTTACCACATTATTTTGCAATCAATGTTTCCATTTCCTTTCTTTTTTTTTTTTTTTTTTTACAAAATATGGATTACTTTGCATTTGGTTATTACACAAAACTCTAATAAAAATCCTTCCAAGTTTGTGGTTTTAACATGATCTTTTGTGAAAACATTTGAGGGTTCTGAATATTTTTGCAAGACATTTTACATAATGTTTATAGAAAAAAATGTAAGATACATAGTCACTAAACAGCTAGCTGAATCCAAGTTGAATTGTTTATGTGCAAATCCTGTTCTATAATTTTAATGCTGTGTAATGCATGTCTGTTTCAGAATAAACCTTTAATAATTAAGCCTTTCATTGCTGTGTTGCATCTGAGGCAGAAAAGACAGCACAAAAAAATAGAAAAATATATATAACGAAAACATAAAAGGCAGCTATTCATAAAAGAAAACCATAGTTTTATTTATGCTTTGGAAAAAGAAGGGGTGGAAAAACTTTCCTGTTTGGAGTATTGCAGTAAAACTTTCATCGTTTTATCCAAAATATTCTAACGCTTTCCTTTCAGGTAAAAAATTCTCTTGATATTCTGTTTCTGTTGCCTTTTTCTCGATTTTTCCTCTTGGCCATCCATCATTTGCTCCGGCACAATGTTTGCTGTCTTTCACATGACTTGCCAGATCTTTACCGTTATCAGCTTGTCTCTGTTGGCTCTCCGATGTAACCGTATAAATGAAGTGGTCTGAATGTTTGCCATTCCTGAGCTATCACACAGGATACAGCTTATCCGCTACCTCTACACAACAGCAGACAGGCCAGTTGGGGGAATCAGCAACCGCCGATAAATTTCATATTTGCTGCTGTAAGGCTGATTTTATACAGCTAAAGCAGAATGGCTGCTTGATTGTCTTTTGGATAAGCGGAGCTGTTTCTCGGCTCCTCTGTCCTATCTCTTTCTGCCTTTTATGATTCCCGTCTCATTTATCAAGAACGTTACATGTCTCATCAAATCAGGTAGCCTTATAACAAACCTGTCGCTCCAGGGTGTGATTATGCAGTTTGGCACATCCATGGTAGATGTGGTGCCAGTGCTGACACTGTCCTTTCACAAAAGCGTCTACTTTTTCAGGGTTTGTTCTGTCTTTCTCTTAATACTCTGGTGCTAAAATATTATTGGAAAAAATTTCACAACACATATACTGTAAAAGAATCAGTATCTGAGTTTCTTAGCTTGTATAAAACAGGTTGAATGAATCTCTGAGGAAAAAAAGCTACCTTGTCTTGTCATCTTGTTTCAGCTGTATGTACAGCAAAGGTTATTACTGAATGGAAGACAGATGACATGATAATAGCACACACAAATGCAAAATAAACACAAGTCATCAGAATAAACATTTTCTGCAAGTTTTAGATTTGACCTGAATCTTGAGCTGAGGAGACAAAAGTTTAAGTTTTGTCATCCTGAAAACATTATCATTCTAAGTCGCACATTAGTTTTGGGTAACAAAACTGATCATGTTGGACATGTTTAGTTGCCCATGTTGCTCATGTTGTCCAACCGGGGCAACTTGTTGGACAAAGTTTGGCAAAGATCTTGAATCAGTTTAAAATGATGCAAACAGGTTCATATGATGTCTATGAAGAGAGTCTCAACTTCTTTGGTAAAGATAACATAAAACAATGTGTATCCCTGAAAGGTTCATTTTTTTAAAACAAAATGTTGAATTTGACATCGACAGTAGGTTTTGTCTATGAGCTCAAGGCTGAAATTCGGTCTGAACAGGACAAAGAATTCCTGAATTACTCTGACATGTTTGACATGAACCAACGACCAGGATTGTTCCGGATTGGTCTTTGTCGACCTGACATGTGTCTCCTCCTCTCGGCTAATGTATTAGCCTCCAACAGAGAAGGTGGAAGTGCTGACGTTCATAAAAAGAGGCACGGGTGAAAAAAAAGACTGAAACCTTCTGTGAAATTTAGACAAGAAGGTTGCTTTGTGGCATTTTTCACTGGCACGTAATCTCTTAATCTATCAGATGGGATGGTGCAGATAACCCACACACACACACACGCACACACACACACAAGAAGCAGGGTCACACATTCCCGCAATCAAGCCCTAAGAGGTGCCTCACACTGCAGCAGAAGCAGCAGAAAGAAGATGATGAGGGGGTGGAGGGCTTGAAAAAGCTTTGCAGCCTGGCTGGTGGTGACGAGCGATCTGCAGCCTGACATATTGGTAGCATTCCTTCATGCAGCAGGCTCTGTCACAGCTGCTCTGACAGTGTTGTAACTCCTGTCTCTGTGTGCGAAATAGGAGTGCATGTCAACGTGTCAGCCAGGCGAGGAGGGGAGAAAATTAGAGTTGTCTTTGACTATCTGCCTCTATCCGCGGCTCAGTCAAAGGAACATCAACTCCATTGTGTCTTCCCATGTTTCTTTATTTTGATTCTTCAGCTCGTTTTATTGCTGATAATCCAGGTATCATATGCAAGAGATAAATAGAAGCTTTTTTTTGTTAAAAATGTGTTGTTAAATTGCTTATCTTGGAGGTACACATGTTGCAAATAATCTGATGATAAGCTCGACATTATTATCTACATTATTTATGATTTCAGTTTTGTTTTTATTTCCTTTTCACTTATTGGTTTCTGTGTTTTATTTGAGATGTTTAAAATATCTTCCAATTTCAGTGTGGAGTGTCTCGCCATCCATTTTCTAATACCCTTGTCCCTCGTGGGGTCGGGACAGGTGCTGGTGCCAATCTCCAGCTAATGTTTCGGGTGAGAAGCGGGGTCACCCTAGACAGGTCACCAGTCTGTCGCAGGCCAGACAACCATGCACACACACTCACACCTCGGGAGAATTTAGAGAGACCAATTTACGTGACAGACATGATTTTGGACTGTGGGAGGAATCTGGAGAGAACCCATGCATACATGCAAACTCTATGTAGAAAGACCCTGGGCTGGGAATCGAACACAGAACCTTCTTGCTGCAAGGCAACAGTGCTACCAACTGCACCACTGTGCAGCCCCAGTGTGGAGTGTTCTGTACAAAATTAAGGTGTATTAGTCTTTGGGAGGGAAAACCTGCATTATTATTATATTTATTTTAGTTGAAACTGCTAGCAAAATGACACTATTATCGTTTATCTTAAAATTTTTAAGAAATTTTAATGTACTGTGAACTTGTGGAACAAATACAGCAAATAATTTCAATCAGAAGTAAATAATTAGTTTGTTTACTTGTTTTTCATGAATAAATGTGAAATATTTTATAGGGTATAAATACTTTTGTAAGGCACTTTCCCTTTTCCATGAGAGATACGAGAGTGCAATCAATCTTCTTGTTCTGGGAAATGAAATAAAAAAACAAATGTTTTCCGAAAAGGTCAGCCAACATATCCTCTCAAAATACAAGCTGTCAAAATCAAGTCATGTCATAGTTTGATTCTCCCGTCTCTCTTCAAAAAAGGCTAGACGAAGAAAAACAAGGAAGGCCAGACTGGTTGCCCCATAACTGCCAGACAAATGATAAAAGTCAGAGTTGACCCGCTCCGATTTCACAGGACTTATTGAAGCTGAAGTTTTCTTTCATAAGTCCATTCGCATATATATATTTTTTATTTCAAAGTTGCCCCGAAGTGAGAGCATCAGACAGCTGACAGACTGCTGGTAAGCCTTCTTCAGTCCTGCAGCCTGAGGACTCGTGTTAATACTAACTAAATTATGCTCTATTAACATCATCTTGCGATGTAAAAACGTGCCAGAAGTCAATGAGTGTGAGAGTAATATGTGTCACTGGGTCAATTTAGCTTGGCACAGTCTAATTATCAGTTCATGTGTGCTTTCATAAAGTCTGTATTCGCAGCTACAGGCAACCATGTACAAATGCGATTTGGTGTATGATTGTGGTGCATGCTAAGCAGTTTATTTCGTAAGCTGTGCAAATTTTTTAGTTTTAATTGTAGCAAGATGAGCCAGATTCAAACATGCTAAGACGAGGATGACGATGGACCCCCTTCCCCCATTATGTCCCTGCCAGAGTGGAATAAATTCCCTTGGTGGGTCCCCTCTGCCCTGGTCCCAGCCCCTCCTCTGCCTCCCCTTTCAACCTTTCTGCCAGAACCCCATATTTTATGGCTCTGCTCACCTTCTACAGATCTACCCTCCACCCCTTCCCTCATCCTGCACATGTGCCCTGCTTGGCACGCCCTGAGGGTATGTCAAGAGTGAACGCTCTACAACAGCTTAATTAGGCAACTATGCCTGGCATCCAGAAGTATGGAGAAGGGGGTAGGGGGTCTCAGTGCTGGGGGCAGCTGAGGTACGTCTGTATACGGGGTCAACTTTAGTTAGGATCTAAGGGATATGCTTTAGATAAAGGGTGTACAGCTGGGGAACAGCTAAACCGCATCATATCTGTGTTAGCCAATGATCTAAATCCAGCTAAAGCCTGTTACTGGGGGCCGAACATTTACTGTTATTTGTTATTCAAACATACTACAGCTACATTGGTTGACTCCAAAAGAGCTGAATTATTTTTAAGCAACCCTAGATATTGTTTCCTTACTTACACAAACCTCGCTTTAATCAGACGCCAGCTGTTAGTGATCAGAGTGATGTAACAGACGATAATATCCAATGTTAGATGAAACAGTTCAACCTCCGGGCAAGCTGAAACACACTGTAATTTATAGCAAAACATAAAAAAGTGCTTTTTTTTTTTAGAACACCAAGCTGTCCTGAATTTTAAATTGCTCTTTCTCATTGCAGAATAAAGAAATGGTTCAAAGCCACATAGTTTTCAGCTTTCAACTCAACAAAAAAGACTCATTAGGTGAACTATCTCATCTAATAAATAAAGACGAACATAGCTGAAAAGTTAATTTATTTCAGCAACTCAAGTGACACACATCTTAATTACACAGAGATGGATATTTTTAGCTTTTATTTATGTAACTATTTTCTACTTACAGATAGTGAAAACAAGACATTTAACACCATTCTTAATAAAGGTGTGTGATCTTGATTAAAAAAACATGTATTTAATACCTGCTTAAAGACTGTTTTTCTGACAATGTAATTTTAAGCTGACCAACAAGCCTAATTTGAATTAATATTTTTAACTTATTGAATATGAATTAATATTACCCTAATATAATTTATTATAATATAATTTTCTCCTCAGATCACACAGTCTTGTATTGTCTTTGTCTTGAAGTTTGACAAATGTGAAGCTAGAATTAGGTTTTTTTTAACATAGAAAGCTCGATATTCTGAATTACTTTTTAGTTTTAATTAGAAATAATGTTTGTGTTGCACCTTTAAAACTATTATGTTTTCTA
The DNA here is from genome assembly GCA_010277075.1 of Poeciliopsis retropinna. Lineage (NCBI taxonomy): Eukaryota > Metazoa > Chordata > Actinopteri > Cyprinodontiformes > Poeciliidae > Poeciliopsis > Poeciliopsis retropinna. The sequence goes on from VMRM01000009.1 coordinate 19,138,489, forward strand.
ATGCAATGATTATGAATTTTTGTGCTTATAATTAGTGTCAATTGTTATGCATATTAATTTATTCTTAAATGATTTGGAGGATTTCCAGGGGCAAGAAATCTTTTATCACCTAACGGTTATCCATTGTTTGCCAACATATCATTTATAAAACTTTTCCTGGTCCAACTGCAGAGAGTTTGATTGCTTCCTAAGACAACAGAAGAAGAAGAAACAATAATAATACTGAGATGTGAAAGCTTTGACAGTATTCAGATCAGTCGTACCTACTCACATTAAAAATGTGTTTTTGTTGCATCTTTTAGTTGAGCACTTTACCATTATTGACTCCTCTCAAAGTAGTTTTTAACTTAAGTTTGCAGCATCTGTATAACCAGCTGAAACTTGGACCAGATTTGGTAGTGCAATAAGATGAGTATCCCACAGGCAACTTGTCTTGTTGCATGCAAAACACATGTTGTTTGCAACATTATTGTAACACTTGTTGCATGCTCAAGAACCAGCTGCTGGGCTTCTATTCCACATGTTTACTAGAACACATACTGTATAAAATAAACCTGTTGTGTAGCATTTAATTGCTCAGATGAAAATCCACAACTAATGGAACATATTATGTGCAGCAAGACAGTCAGCCTTTTATCCTTGTTGTCTTTTAGCAACAATGTGGGGTAAAAACCAGTTAACTTTTTCGGTCTCACCAGTCTGTTGTTTTCAACTTCAGGAGCTTTTCATTTTTTATGTATGTTTAACAATTGTTTTTTTCACCATTAGTTTTGATCATCTCCACTGAAACAGTTCACCTTCAGAAGGGCTCCATAAATCTCCTTTGATCTGAGGATGGAAGGAAAGGAAGGTCCAGAATATGAATAAGTGATCGAGCCAATCCTGACTCAAACACAGCCGCATCTAACATGTCTTTTATCTACATGCAGTAGCTTGTACACATACACACACACAGAGAGAAGACACTGCTTTAAATTACAAGAAGAAGAAAAAAACGGATTCCTGGGAAGACAGCCGTTCTTGAATTTTAATCTGCTGCAAAGGATGGTGCTTGTGTGTGTACAGAGCAGACAGGGATATTTCATCATCATGGCTGCTGGTCTGCATTACAATATAGTATTGTGTTGTGTTTCATTTTTCAAACTCTGGGACTCCAGACAATGTTGGCATGAAATTATTTCTTGTTCTGAATTTTTGACGTACTTGTTCAATGTCACAATTTAGTTATCTCGTCATTTAATTAAAGTAAAAATTATTGAATACTTTTTTCTGTCCATCCAAAAATAACACTATTATCAAGCTCTTGAATAAGTACGTGAAAATTGTGAGAAATTGCTGTTTGTTGAAAGAAAGAAAAAGAAAGAATAAGAAGAAAGCAAGAAAAGAAGAAAGGTCCCATGTTGCAACTTATTGTCGCCACCTGGTGGTCAAACAGATAAATCCATCTGAACACATGATGTGTTTAACTTACGTTGGATAATTTAGAAAGAAATAATAATAATAATAATAATAATAATAATAATAATAATAATAATAATAATAATAATAATAATAATAATAATAACTGGCTTTTAAAGGGTTTCACATTCACCTCTAAACATTCTTTTGTGCCGTTGTACAGTTTAAACATTAAAAAGGTATTAAACTAAGAGTTGGATATATTTCCATATTAATGTAATTAAAAACATTGTACATCGCAGTAGTTGTATTTTCTTATATTGATTTGAAGATCATGTTCAGTTTTTCTCTCATTGGAAGCTGTTACAATGACTAAAATGACCTTCTGCCACTGCGTAAGAACAACTGTTCAAAATTAGTTGAATGTACATATTAGTGCGACTGTTGTTATAGCAACTCTCAATTTGGAAGCAGATTTGCTATTTTTCAATAAGACGTTTACAGTGGTGAAATCAAACCTTTTATATAAGTATGCAGTAGTCAATTTTTGACATCTCAAAAAATCGGACAATGCGACTTCCAAGCACCGCAAGCGCCACAAGTCTTTTTTTAAAAAAGGCACTTAGACGTCCGTGTGCTAAACAACTGGGGTCCTTAGAGAGCTTTTGCTTCGTGATGGACAATGTAGTTTTTACAAGAGATTGTCTCACTCTCACAACAGCAACCTGGACTTCACATCCCAGAAACCTTTGCTCGTTCTGCTCGTGCAGAGCATTATGGCGTCTCCTTAAATCGTCGATAGATCGCTGGTGTTTTGTTGACAAGCTAAAAAACGAGAGTGTGAGTTTAGTTTTAGTTAAACTATTCTGTTGGTTTTGGCTCTCTGCTCACAGCTGGAGGTAAAATAGTCTCAGTTTTGCGCAGTTGAGTAGTTTTTTTGGGGGGTAACGGGGGAAGGACAAATAAAATATTCGTTTAGCCTTTAGCTAGCCAACTTCTGAGGGTGAACGTTATCACTACAGAAGTAAAACTACCAATTTTTTTCTCCCATTGCAATTCTCGTTTGTTTAAATTTTGACAGCATCTTTATAATACTGATTTTTTACACTGTAGTTTACTGTTTGTTGAAAGACATGTCTTAATACCAAACGAGATTGCAGAAAACATCTTCTGTCTGTGTCTTACAGGAGACGTTATGCTATGATATATTTGTTGTTGAATATAGATACGCTGTTTTGTAGTACTTTTGTAATTGCTTCACTTATTTTACGCGTTTTCATCTTGCTTAAATAAAGATTTATTTTAAATTATGAAACGTCCACTTGTTACAAGGGACACAGCATTTTTTTGACGAAATTTTATTATATAAAGTATAGGTAGAAAACTGACAGAGAAATCCGGAAATGTGTCTATAAATGTAGAAATCCAGAATAAACATCTGTTCTGCTATTTTCAGATGACTACGTTTCTGCCTTTACTTTCCCCGATGATATTTTTACAAAATACTATTCAAATTACTTTACTCCATACGGCAAGAATACGATTTTGTTCAGAAGTCAGGAATGGAGATGAAGAGCAATAAAGCAAAATAAAAAAAAATCTGGCTCTGTTTGTTAATGCAAAGTTATATTTTCTAAATTTGGTCCTGGCTGTTTATTCTTCTATTTCAGGGCTAAAATGCATTGAAAAACGTCCCTCATGTACTTGTGCCTTTTTTAACTTGCAGATGGCCGCTGACACAGACAGGAAGGATGCCGAATCATCAGGGAACAAAGACAGGGACAGGAAGCGGAGCCGTTCACGAGATCGGGATCGCAGAGGATCACCTACACGTAAACGGCATCGTTCCCGTGAACGAAACCGCTCCAAATCTCCAGACAGGTGACTTTCACAGAGGCACACAAAGAAAACTTAAGTGATTATGTACATATGCCATGGATCGTTTGCTTCTTTCTAATTTGTGTTACAATAAAAAGGGATCGTCGCATGAAAGATAAGGACAGAGACAAGGACCGGGACAGAGACAAAGACAGAGACAGGAGCCGCAAAGACAGAGACAGCCATCGGCGCGATAAGGATCGCAGCAAGAGATCAAGGTATGAAAAACACAAATGTGAGACATCATGATCCTACTGTAAAACTGAATATTTTTACAAAAAGTTTCAGAAAATAAGTGTAACTAAAAAAAACTGCCTATCCCGACAAAAATATGTGGTGTAATTGGTTTTCTTTAAATAACCATAACATACAAAATGTATTTTTATAGGAATTTCTTTAAAATGTGATTACACATTCAAGGGAAATGTCTCCAATTCATCATTTTATTATCAATTTTATCATTTCTAAAGATTTACACACCCAATCTTCACCAAACCATTTTTTAAAATGTTTCCTTTCATTTAAAAAAACACCTAAAGTCTTCCTCTGAATTTTAGCTTTTATTTTTTTTATTATTATTTCCAAATCTTGGTGTTGCTTATATTAAGATTTAAGAAATGCATCGACCAGTGCCTGATTTCATATTTGTCTAGTTATAAATTATAGATGATGAGCATCTGAAAGTTTTGTGTAAATATCTAACTGTCTTGTTAGAAGCCTGTCACCAAAGTCAAGGGACAGCAAGTTAAAGAAGGAGAAGGATATAAAAGCAGAGGAAGAAGAAGATGACAAAAAGAAGAAGGAGAAGGTACGCTCTGGACTCGTGTTTTCATTTAGTTTATTTGTTCTGCAGATCTTATCTAATTTCTGATCACTGTTGTAAATCATGCTTCTGTTTGCAAGAGTTGAATAAAACTGTCAAGATGAATTACTGTAAAGAATTTGAAACTTGGCAAAGAAAAAGAAACATTTTCCATAATGTTTTGAAGTAGAAATGTAGTTATTCATGCATCATCTATGGACTGAGAGCTCTTTTCTTTAAAAGTTTTATGATTTAATTTATGTTGTGTGTCTCAGGTTCAGCCACTCTCTTTGGAGGAGCTTCTGGCCAAGAAAAAAGCAGAGGAGGAAGCCGAGGCAAAAGTGAGAATTTTCACTGCATACTTATTTTCTTTCAGAGATTTTATTTTTAATATTATTATTTAACTTTATCTGTTTTGTTTTTAGCCAAAATTTCTGTCTCGAGCAGAGCGAGAAGCTGAGGCTATAAAGCGCAGAGAGCAGCAGGTGGAGGAAAGGAAAAAGCTGATGGACGAGGAAAGAAAGAAAAGACGGATGTTCCAGGACATTGGGAGAAAAATGCTAGGTTTGTTTCACATTTTAGCTTGCAAATGTTACATTCTTGTGCTAAGCTCTGGAAACATGTTTGTGAGACTCGAGATCTGTTTCTTACAGAGGATCCCCAAGAAAGGGAAAGAAGGGAGCGCAGAGAGCGAATGGAGCGAGAGAACAATGGGAATGATGAAGATGATGGGAGACAAAAACTCAGAGAGGAGAAAGACAAAAGTAAAGAGCTCCATGCCATCAAGGTTAGTTTCAAGAGACCAGGCTCAAGAGAGGTCCGCAATTAAATTATTTTAGCTATTAAATTATTTAACATGATTCTCAAGGTTAGCGCTGTACCATATTTAGGCTGGCCTTTAACAATAAAATCATCCTCCTCATTTGTTTTTTCAATATGCTGCATTAAGTATGATATCATTTTTATTGCTTTTCATTTTGAATCTATTGTTTTCTGTGTTTGTAAACCTGAAATCTGTCCAGTTTAGGTTTTTTATAATTTTGATTAAAAATTAATTACATGCATTCCTGTCCTACTGACTAAATACTGCATCAGCAAAAAAAACACATGAAGAACTCAACAATTATTGCACTCCAAACAGTCCTCAGCAACATGAATATTGTGCATACTGGTACTGCGATGGTGATTTGAATATATTGTGCAGATTTAGTTTCCATCAAAAGGGAGTCATTCTCTAATTTAGTTCAGTATGACCTTTACGCCTTTTCTACTTAGAGACATAAAGCCCAAAATGGTATTTATAAAAATACTTATCTGCTTTCAAAAACTAAAACCTAAAGTTTTTTAGGTTTTCTGGGTCTAAAATGTGTTTATTTTTTTGCTAAGGTTCCATATTTTTACAGTAAACATAAATATGAAGCTAAAATGATGATAAACAGCATGCATGCTAAAGGTTTAACCTAATTACAGGAACGATATTTGGGTGGAATCAAAAAGCGCCGGAGAACTCGCCACCTGAACGACAGGAAGTTTGTATTTGAGTGGGATGCTTCTGAAGACACTTCAGTCGACTACAACCCAATGTGAGTGGATTATAAAGTTATCTTGAATGGGTTATTTAATTTTTTTTCCAGGTTTAAATGTTAGATTTTAATTTCTCCCTGCAGCTACAAAGAGAAACATCAGGTACAGCTTTACGGGCGCGGGTTCATCGCTGGCATCGACCTGAAGCAGCAGAAAAGAGAGCAGTCACGTTTCTACGGCGATCTGATGGAGAAGAGGCGTACGCTGGAAGAGAAGGAGCAGGAAGAGTGAGTATAATGATATGAAATGGCGTAATCTGTCTGCTTGAAGGAATCTCACATTGTTTTCCCAACAGGACACGACTGAAGAAGGTGCGAAAGAAGGAAGCTAAGCAGCGCTGGGACGACCGGCACTGGTCCCAGAAGAAGCTGGATGAGATGACGGACAGAGACTGGCGAATCTTCAGGGAGGATTACAGCATCACCACCAAGGGAGGGAAGATCCCCAACCCCATCAGGAACTGGAAGGAGTATGCGCTGCCCGCTCACATCCTGGAAGTCATCGACAAATGCGGCTACAAAGTTTGTTCAAGTCCTCAATCTTGCTCTGATGTGTAACACTGGTTCCTGTAATGCTGACTGGTGTCTTCTATAAACTTCAGGACCCAACACCCATTCAGAGGCAAGCCATTCCTATTGGCTTGCAGAACCGTGACATCATCGGTGTGGCTGAGACGGGTAGCGGCAAAACGGCTGCTTTCCTCATTCCTCTGCTGGTCTGGATTACCACTTTGCCGAAGATTGACAGGTAGCAGAAATAATCCTTCATTATTCCTCAGTAAACCCTTCAATCCGCCTCCATCCTGCCGGTTACAGCGGTCTGCTCTGTGTGGCAGGATCGAAGATTCCGATCAGGGGCCTTACGCTGTGATTTTGGCTCCGACTCGTGAGTTGGCTCAGCAGATTGAAGAAGAAACCATCAAGTTCGGTAAACCGCTCGGCATCCGAACGGTGGCGGTGATCGGAGGAATCTCCAGAGAAGACCAGGGCTTCCGACTCAGGATGGGCTGCGAGGTGAAATATTAATACTTAATGTCTACCCTGACAAAGTATCAAAACCACTATAACATTCAATCTTTAAAGTCAGAACTGAGTAAAATAAATTGAAGACAAAATAACTCGTTTGATTAATAGCTGCTTAATATGCAGACTTACTTTTGTAGTTTTCTGTGACATTGTAAGAGATCCTGCCTTCTCTTTCACTAGGTAGCGGAAACGTTTCGGTTCATAAACGTCTGAGTGTTTCCTTTTCTAACAGATTGTCATAGCAACGCCTGGTCGTCTCATAGACGTGCTGGAGAACCGCTACCTGGTGCTTGGCCGCTGCACCTACGTCGTCCTGGACGAAGCCGACCGTATGATAGACATGGGCTTCGAGCCGGACGTCCAGAAGATTCTGGAGTACATCCCGGTGACCAATCAGAAACCAGACACCGACGAAGCCGAGGACCCAGAGAAGATGACGATGAACTTCGAGTCGGGGAAACATAAATACAGACAAGTACGTAAATCTTTCTGCTCCACACCGCCGCTGGCCAGGTGTTCTCTGAACTTTGATTTCGTTTTGCAGACCGTCATGTTCACCGCCACCATGCCTCCCGCTGTGGAGAGGCTGGCGAGGAGCTACCTGAGGCGCCCCGCTGTGGTGTACATCGGATCTGCAGGAAAACCCCACGAGAGAGTGGAGCAGAAGGTCCTGCTCATGTCGGAGGGAGAGAAGAGGTGAGAGGCAAACCAACATGACCTCCGAGGATCACAGAAACCGCAGCATGCTGAGCGTTTCCTTCTTTGTGCTGTGCAGGAAGAAGATGCTGGAGGTCCTGGCACATGGCTTCGAGCCGCCCATCATCATCTTCGTCAACCAGAAGAAGGGCTGCGATGTGTTGGCCAAGTCCCTGGAAAAGATGGGGGTGAGTTATTGTGAAACAGGCGGGCGGTTTTCTGACGGTAGAAGACGAAAACAGAGAAACTGGGGAAAAAAAACATCTGTTGCTGACTTTATTATCAAGCCATCCATCTGTTTATCCATCTGTTTATCCATCCATGCATCGATCCATGCATCGATCCATGCATCGATCGATCTATCCATCCTTCCTTCCTTTCTTCCTTCCTTTAGCATCCATCTTTCTATTTGTCTCTTTCTATTCTTCCATCCATCTGTTCATCCATTCAGTTTATTTGTTTTCATTTATAAATTCATTGATTTATTCGTCTGTTGTACATTTTTCCATCCCTTTGTTTGTCCACCTTCTTTCTCCTTCATCTTTTCGTTTGGAAATTTTTCCAAACTCATGTGGAAAAAAATTTATTTTGCCTGTCTCATAATGTCAGATTTTTTTCTCCATGTCCTAACAGGGTCTGTTTTTGTTGAATCGCTACATAAACTCTTGTCAATGTAAATAAAATAAAAATCAGGGGCACCGTTACACTCTAAAATGTGTAAGACAGAAGAAAAATTGAATAAATCTGAGTCTGGAATGTGAACAATAAAATAAACAGGAACCCTGACTAGATGGTATAATAATGTAACACACAAACGTTCCTCCATTGCTCTCTTCAGTACAATGCTTGCACGCTGCACGGTGGCAAAGGCCAGGAGCAGAGAGAGTTTGCACTTTCCAACCTCAAGGCTGGAGCCAAAGACATCCTGGTGGCCACAGACGTTGCTGGTCGAGGAATTGACATCCAGGACGTCTCCATGGTCATCAACTACGACATGGCAAAGAACATTGAAGGTGAGGAGGCTGCCTTGTTTCAAAAAAAAGATATCTGTTACCAGAGTTAGGTAGTAACTAGTTACATTTACTCAGTGAGTAACCTCACTATGCTGTACTTTTATTATGAAGTATTTCTGCTCTTACTTGAGTAAAATTTTGTTTTGAACGAAAAACAAAATTCGAAAATTCACCAGACATTTACACACACCTGCTGATTTTGTTAAGGTTTTATAAGTTTTTTTTATTGAAAGAAACTGATTTGGAAAAATTTTCTTTTGTCTGATTTTGTTATTTTTTGTTACTTATATGGTTTATTATCATTTTGGGTTTGTAAAATGCCAAAATGAGGAGTTACTCAATACTTGAGTAGATTTTTTTTTTTTTTTTTTTTACGAAACACTTTTTTACTCTTACTTGAGTCAAAATATAATAGATAACAATACTTTATTGATCCCCAAACAGGAGGAGAGGGAATTTTTGTTTGTCCCTGCATATCACACAATAAAAATTCAAAATAAGTAATAAACAAAATAAACATTCATAAGAGTGAGCAGTGAGTCTTAAGGACACACACATATCATTCATTATATTGCTAAATACATATCAGGCTTTCCCCCACCAGACTAAGCTTTGCTTATTTGTTTAAGTCTTTTTAAAATGTTTGCATTTTTTAAGACTTTATAGTTGTTCAGGTGTTAGTCTTCCAATAACACATAATTATCAAGTGATGCTTTAAAATTTCCTGTGAATTTTAAACATATTTTTAACTGAAAAACACGATGGGCTGCTGGATGAATGAGCGCCCAACCACCAGGCTTAGCAGGTTTTCTGAGGGAAACCGTGAATATTCAACATTGACTATGTGTGTATTATATGTTGAAGTACTGCTGCTCTTACTTGAGTCACATTTTTGGGTTTTCTGCCCAGCTCTGTCTGTTACTTCTAAAAACAACACAAACATAACCAAGTCTCACTTCTTCCCCCAAAGACTACATCCATCGTATCGGTCGTACTGGTCGTGCTGGTAAGAGTGGTGTGGCCATGACGTTCCTGACCAAGGAGGACTCTGCGGTGTTCTACGACCTGAAGCAGGCCATCCTGGAGAGCCCGGTGTCCACCTGTCCTCCGGAGCTCGCTAACCACCCAGACGCCCAACACAAACCTGGAACGATCCTGACCAAGAAGAGGCGTGAGGAGACCATCTTCGCCTGATTTATTGGTTTCAATTTTATTTACCGAACACAGGACTTCAAGTTTATGCCTCCTTATCATGTATATTCATCTTACCCTCTTTTACCTCCGTTTTGGTGTTTTATTTTTTTCAGACCGTTTGTGGAAGAAAAGATTATCTGGTACCAAAAGGTGAACGGGTTGATGAATTTTACTTGCTAAATTTGTTTTCAAACCTGATATAACATCAGGAATGTGGACCCAGGATTCCTGTACAAGTAAAAAATGTGATTAATAGCACAGTGTTGAGGATGCTGAGTAGTAGGTGCTGTTTTTAGTGAATATTTGTTATTATGATCTGGATCCTCTCCAGATTCTAACGTGTAAGAGACCAATAACAGATTAAATGTTCATTTCTTATAATTTGGATGTGTCCCCTCAGTTTAAATCCATGTTTTAAACATTTGTATGACCTGACTTCAACATATTAAATGCTGTTTGTTTCGCAAGTAGGGCTGGAAAATAAATCACAAGGCATAGCAATAGCATTAGCCTTTTACCTTAGGTATGAGCTATTTCTCTTACTTATTATATTTTCTCTTAGTTATTAGCCATGTTTAGTATCCTGAATGGAGTAAGTTAATTACAGACAACATGCTAGTGACAGTATTCGCGCTACCATTAGCATGTTGGCTAATTTTAGCTTTTACACTAATTTTAACATACTGAATGGTTCAAGTCCATGTTAGTCGACATGCTTGTGACTCTCCATGGGCTACTTTGGAGCCCGTGTATATTTTTAGCTAAGCTTAGCATTGATGCTAATTTTTAGCATCAGAATGCTGGGTCCAAACCGACAGGCACACTTTGGCGGGCCCCGGTTAAATTTCTTCAGGAATTTTCTAGTTCATAATTGAAAGCGATCTCTTCTCTGGTCATTTTATGCCGACCCCACAAGTAAAAACAAAAATAAATTAAACATTTTTAAAAACATAATACATGTTTAAAGTTTAAACAGACCCCTATATTTAGTTGTCTTTTTCAATTCCAACTGACTTGTAAATTTTCTGCTTTGTATTATAAAACACACACAACTCAAACAATTAAAAGTACATAAAATGTCATGTTTATTTAGTTTAAGTCATGTTTCCCTTAGCATCGTAAATCTGTTTTCCAATAGAAAGCATTCTATACAGCTTCAGGCAGGAAATGTCTCACTCTTTACACCTTTTCTGTCTCTTTTGATAAACAGAAGGGAAGAGGCGTGTTGGGGTCACGCTAGCACGCTGTGGTAGTCTGGTGGATACATGGTTATATTTAGTGCAGTTATTGCATTACAAAGCAACCATCCCAAAAAACAAAGTAGTGCAATTTTTTTTTTCTACTCACACAAAAGAGGAAGTCCAGATGGTCTAAGGCGTTTAGAGTTTTTCAATGTTAGGCTTCATATTGCATACAGAATAAGACAGAAAATTAAATCAGAACCCTTGTAAAAATTGTGCTTCAAAATCGAAAAACCTCAACTGCTTTTATCAGTTGCTAAATTGGTCCGCTTCAAAAAACATAATCTGCCAAAATATAATGTAAGTAGCTAATTGTTGAGCTAAGACATGCAGGACTCACTCATTTTGTCACAGCCTTGATCTGGGACTTTGTTTTTTTTCTTCTGTGGAGTGATTTTAAAAGTGCAACCAGCAAATATTGTGGTAAAATCTCCTCATGTTGAGGCGTTTGGAGAGGGAAACAAAATTTTCAGGGGTTTGTAACTGTAGCGAGGAGTGAGTAGCCCCAAAGACAAGACTATCATCACTACAAGACGACGAAGAGAGTCAGAACTAATGCATTACTGAAATACTTAACCGTAAAAAGAAACAATCAGAAATTCATGCAACACTTGCATAGATTTTTTTCTTTTTCGTTTTTTAAACCATGCTGATTTTTTTTCTCTTTTAAATATACAGAACACTAAATAAATACCTCTGACACATGGAAGCAGTAAACGAGTAAACACTGTCCCTGTGTAGGAACAGAGATGGGTCGTCAGTGTCACGTCAAACTAGTCGTTGGCTTGTGAACTGGAATCGGCGTGTCAGGAAGGCCAGGACTGCCAAAATGTGACTATTTGTGTCTGATCTGTAGTGAAATGTTTGCATGTAAACAAGCAATTGTTGACATAAAATTTTCACACAAGAACAATGTGAATAGAACATTTACCAATGCACAAACAACATATTTATAGCCTTAATTAAAAAAAAGTCTAATGTTTTTGTCCCTCCTGGCTTTCCATACTGCATCAAATATTTGACTTTTTACTGTTTAAGTGTTGCTTGTGTGTTAGGTACATAATAAATTATGCCCCAAGGTGAAAACATGAATATTAACATGCAAGCATTACAAAAAAAAAAAAAAAAAAGTAGAAATGTTTGGCTTTTCTGGCTTTCCATACAGTAATATTTATATGGAAGGCAGGTAGGGCCACAAACATGTTTTTTTGTCGTTGATGCATTGCTTCCTTGTTGTTTCCACATGTAAACAATGCAACAAACAGCGTGTAAGGCATGCAGTTCCACTCAAAAGTCACAGGTTTTTGACTCTCCCGGCCTTCCGCACAGGAATGTACAGACACGGCATCATGGGTGCTACGAGTCTTTTCGAAGCCCGACGAGTTTGTAACGTGGAGTTGAGGACTTGACACCTGAGGATCCGCCTTGGTAAAAACCAGCCTTTTAAAACTGTGGTATTCACAGAAATGACGCCATGTTTTCCACAGAGGGTGCGATCTGTGCGGGAAGTGTGGATGCTACAATCAGTTAGCGTGCTACAATCGAATTACGTTGCGATTGGTCAGGTCAGAGAAACCAGGTGGTACTGGAGGTGCAAAAGGCATGCGAGCTTACATTCCGTGAAGCATGATTTCAAGAGGAGCTGCAGCTGGGCAGCAGCATGTGCTTGATATGTGTGAATGAAATGATGTAAACAAACATTTTGGCAACTAATTTGTCCCCTTGAATACTCTGAACATTCCCTTCCTTGGTTGTATTTACATTCTGTTTGCCCATTTTCAGATTGATAGAGGTGTCAGTGATTGTGCAACAGCAAAGATGCGGGATGTCCAGAACGTGCTGCACTGTTGGTGACATATGAGGTGATACGTGTACAAATGGATGGCAAGAAATATCTGCCCATAGCCACAAAAATCAGACAAAGAAAGTAGCAATGAAACAAAACCAGGTGGCCATTCAGTATATACATTGTATTCAAATGCATTACAATTAACCTAAATGGATAAAACACGGGACATTCCTACATTAGTGTATTCCATAAAGATCATTCACTTCCTGTACTGCCGTAATGTGCAAATCGTCTTGAAATAATTATACATGCAATAGTAAAGATAGTTAAAAGTCTTAGGAATTTTAAGGCCAGTATATGCGACATCCTACAATAGAGAAACCTTTAGGCAAAGCAGCTAACGTCTTGAGTCTGCATTCAGCTGGTAGCCTGAAACCTTTCTGTTGCAGAGGTGGATAGCCCTGATGAATTTAACTGGAACTGTTTGACCCCAGAGAGACGAGGATTCATCTCCATTTACAGAAAATAGGAGCCTGGAGGAATAAGAACTAGATTACCGATTCACAACAACTGACTGCAAAGTAAAGAGTTGGACTTTTGATACGCTTTTTTTGTTGCTTTTTTTTTTTTTAATAATGTGTTTGGATGTGTGCATCAGTTAGGGGGCTCAGAGAGGAGGGGAGCCGTGTTGGCGGCCGGGAGACCAGAAGGGGGCGCTGGTCCTAGTAGTTGTCTCGGGGCCAGGGGCGACTGCGCTGGCGGTTGTTCCTCTGGTTGTGACCCTGTTGGGCTTCGCGCTGGAGCAGCCTGTCCTGTGATTTGTGCCCGTTGGCACTGTGGTCGCTGCCTGGATGCCCTCGGTGGGAGGGGTACCTGTCCCTATATGAGCGGCCATGACAGGGGGAGGCACAACCATCCTCTTCCTCCTCTTCCTCTTCCTCCTCCTCCTCCTCTTCTTCATCCTCCTCGACCCCCGTGTGGCATGGGCTCCCCCTGCGACCACGGGACAGCGAGTCGCTGGCCTCATCAGATGGCATGAGACTGTCCTGCTCCAGCGGAGAGTGGGCTTCCTCACCAGCTTCCTCCTCCTCCTCTTCCTCGCCCTCCAAGCCCACTGCGTCCCGTGGCTGTGTCTGGTTCTTGTTCTGCAGAATTGAGATGGTCATGAAGGAAACTAGGAGGAAAAAGAGACTAAAGAAAACACAAACACTTTTAAAGCTGCAGTATGTAACGTTTATGAAAAAAAAAAATGTTATTTTACGTATTTGTTGAAATTGTCACCAGGTCATGACAGTATAATATGAGACAGGTAATTTTTGAAAACAGAAAAGAAGTGAATACACAATCAGAACCAGGAGTGTTTTAGCGTTGTCAATCATCCTTGTGCGGCAGAGAAGCAACTTACCATTACAGGAAAACCATCATTGGTGGCGATGTTAATGCTAATTAGCTTTAGCATTAATGGCAGGCTCTGCTAACAGGTAGCAAAGAGCAATCAGGGTGTGAGCAGCGCGTACACTAGCTGATGGACAGTGATAAGGCCCTCCTCCTGGCTCTGATTGGTTGTTTCTGACAGAGCACTAAATGTCTTCAGTTAGAACCAGGAGAAGCCAAAGGAGCTTGATTTTTTCCACATATTACGTGTCTCATCCCCACTGTCACACCATAGTGACAGTTTTAATAAATACATAAAAAAATATATATATATTTGACATAAAAGTTACACATTGCATCTTGAAAGCAGCTCAAAGGAATAGTTCTGATTTTTATGGAGTAAGCTTAAGTTAGGGTTATCAATCGTCGTTCTTTAACCTGCAGCAGATGCTGCGTTGTATTGCAGTGGCTTTGTAGAAAAGTAAACAAATCTTCAAGCAAACATTTAATCTGATGGATCCTGACACCACCACTCTCCTTCACTCCCCTCTTTCCAGATTTTGTTCTTAAAAATAACTCTAACTAAAAAATGAAGAGCTGTATGATGGGATACCGGCTACATTTGTAGCTGTTAATCATCCAGACTTTCACAAGATGTGGTTGGTAAATTTGCTTCCAGTTTCTGAGCAGAACATGTCTTCTTATACAAAGTTATGTTGACTGATGTTTTTGCAAGTTGTGAAAGCTGATGTGTGACATGAACATTTTTTTAGCTGTTTTAAATTGCAATAATCAGCTACGGCACTGGATCCATCTGACTAGCAGTTTGCATTTTACTGCTTTTCTAAAAATTCACCGCAATTCTGGCATCTTTCTACAACAGAAAAGGGAACCATTACAGATAACTGCACAGAACCTTACTTCAAAAAATAACATAAAAATAAAATAAAAACTTGAACAATCCCTTTAAGACTCAGACATCAGACAGGAGACAGGAATGTAAAACACTGGATGTGAAAAGGAATCTGAAGAAGTCAATCCTACAGGATAAGAACTGCTTCTAATTTTAGCCTGGTGTATGATTCCTTTATGTATTTATCAGGTCATAGGTCATGCAAGCACCAAACTCAATCCCATCACCGACTTAAAAATAGATGAATAAACTTTTGTTGAAACGTCTTCAGATCAGTTTGCAGTTAAAAACAAAAGTTTTACTGTAATTCAGATTGGGAACCTTGTGAATTATTGTTCACCTCCTAATTTCAACAAATCTGCAGAGGCCAGTGTTTGCATGACTCACAATAGTCACATTAATGAGAAATATGATTGATATAAATAAAGCAAAGTTACGCTTTAACACCAATCTGACATGCCAAAATGTCCCTTTGAAGGAGTTACATTTTGCTGCAGTCGTTTCTCCTCTCCAGACCCAAAACTGATGCAGACGAACATCCGCCATGCGGGAATGTTTAATGTTCAATTAAGCATCTTTTCTGAACAGTAAGGCGGTATTATTAAGAACAATAACTAAAAGAATTAAGCTAAAATTTACTACAATACTTTCAGTTTAAATAAAATGATCAGCCACCATAACTCTACGTCCCCTTGGAGACTGAAGTGTTATGACTTTGCAAGATTTCGCCTTTAATAAAGGCTAAATCTTGTTAAGGTTCAGCAAGATTTAGCTAATCTTTCTATATTGTACTGTATATTTCCAGTACAGTATATTGTATCGGCCACAGTCAGATTTGACCATTTCAGGTTTTATATTTGAACTTTCAGTCAAATAACTCAATAACTTCTGCTATGAATTCAAATTGAAGCCATGAAAACAAACTATCACGGCATTGCTTTCATTACTTCGCTTCAAATTGTAATCAATTTACCACAATTTTAATTAAATGCATTCACCTTCACTAAAAAAAAAAAAAATGAACAACTGGGTCATCAGCTCTTCTACCAGATTATTCTTTCATAAATAATCCTGATGAACAAAAACAAATATTTCTTTCAATTCCTAAACATTCAAGCAAGACAGAACTTACTGACTAAAAAGAATCCAAGTTTCCACAAACTTGCAGAAAAGAGGATATTTAATCAATCATTTCATATTTGTTTTATCAAATAACTCTGATAGAGATGAGAGAGAACTGAAAGATTTAAAAACTGAACATCCTAGTTTTTAGAAAGCTTCCTAAAAACTTATATGGTGGCAGTTCTTGGCAGAAAGAGTCCTACTTAAGCAGGTGATTCCAGCTCCCCATTGACTACACAGTCATATAAACGATACTAAAACGTATTCAGGGCACATCTAACGCATAAGTTATATTTTATTTTCTGGGACTTGTCTGCCCACCCTCTCGAATGCCACCCTGGGCAACTGCCACAATGGCCAGGAAATTGTTAAATATTCTTTTTCATTTAAAAACTTGTTTCTTTATAGAAAGCTATAATAAAAATTAACTGTTACATCCGGTTGTTCTTCTACTGACTGAAAATCCTCCAACAGTAAGTCTACATTTTTATGTTTTTGAGAGACCTGGTCAGTTTTTCTGGGTTTCTCTTTTAGCAGTGAACGTGTCCATGAAATGACAAGTAATGAATGACTGAAAAAAAAGAAATGGAAACAAAAACATGCAGCTCAAATTTAGATTTGCACCGGATTTTGTTAAAATGTACAATATGACCAACTAAAAAACAACAAAAATCAAACTACTTAAAAGGTTTTATTATCTAAAATACTTGTAATCATAAACACAAAGATTTCATAAAATACGTAATTAGATACTAAGTTAAGCTGTTTGTACAGTAGGTATGCAATGAATTAATCTTCTATTTTGACTGGAGGATTGTTTAAATTTAGTAGATAAGTAAACAGTAGTAAGAAACCTGCATAATTTAAAATTGAAGTTTTAAATGCTGTCACTGAGTGGTAAAATAGTTTGTTAATCAGGTAAACTGTTTTTCTATTCCTTATTAACACGTTTTCATGCAGAATTAAGTGTTCAAAACAAAATCTGCTGATGTAAAATATAAGATTTGACTAAATTAATAGCGATTCTGCCAAATTCCTTTATCAGAAAAAATTGGAAAGTGGTGAAATTTGGAACCAATAAGTTGCCGTAGAATGAAAGGTACTCAAGGCTGGACTAGCCGCAACACTAGGCAGATTTTACTAAACATTTATTTTAGGAAGCTAAGGAAATTAAATTAAAATGTACGTATTTTCGGATTTTAGAACAAAGTGAACCATCTAACTTTTATAAAATGATAGTGAGGGAGAGCTTTCCATAAACTTTAAGAAAGATAGGCAGCAAACTTAAAAATATTAAGTTACTTTTAAAAGCTTTTTGTCCATTGGAGGCCTTCTGTTGTAGACATCTTATGCAGATATTGCATAAATATAATATAGCAGAACTCCTAAAATTATCATCTTTTTAATTAAAAAATATCAACTTTTTTGATTTTACTGAAGCCAAGGTTAAGGGCCGAAGAGCAACGTGTTGCTTTAAACATTGATCACTTTTCGTTCAATATTCACTGTGAGCAGGAAGAGCATTCACAATGCATGCTTGGAAAAGATAAAAACGCTGCAGAAAAAATGAAATGATGGGGAAATCATGTTTTTATCTCAGTTATGACTTAGAAATGGGACTTCACTACATTATGAATTCACCCTAGAAGCTTGTAAAACAGGAATTCACCTAAAACCATAAATTAAAGGACAAAATCCATGGCGCAATTAAAAAGAAACAAGCAAACAAAAACCATTTCTGGCAAGATCTGAGTGAA
This sequence comes from Poeciliopsis retropinna, assembly GCA_010277075.1. NCBI lineage: Eukaryota > Metazoa > Chordata > Actinopteri > Cyprinodontiformes > Poeciliidae > Poeciliopsis > Poeciliopsis retropinna. Next base: position 19,156,275 of record VMRM01000009.1, read on the forward strand.
TAAAGCATGGTTCATTCGCTGCCCCAGCCGCCGTGTTGTGTTCAGGTGTCAGGAGGTGTGTATAAAGAAGAAGGAGGAGGAAGAGGAGGAGGAAGGGTGCACATACATAACATATAAACCCCACTACTCACCCCATTGTGTAAGCGATCATTCAATTAATCCCTGTGTTTCAGAAAACTGCAAAAGTGTTAAGCAGGGATGAGCGAGAGGACAGACAGGACAACTTGAGACAAATCAAAACACATGAGTGAGTCTGAGATGGCAACAAAAACACTCAGTAACATTCAGCTTCACAAGAGTCTTTAGCCAGGACTGAAAGGTGTGGACTTGGGCTGGTGGGCCTACCTGTAGACTGGAGATGGCGGAGGGCGGGGTCATCAGGCTCTGCTCCAGTAGCGGGTTCAGAGGGGTGTTTCCTGGCAGGTGAGTGGCGCGCCAGTAGACCTCCAGGTATTCGGCCAAATGCTCGCAAGCATCCTCTAGCTGGTTCTCATCCAAAATGACATCAAACATATCCTGAAATAAAACACGTAACACTATCTTAAACCCTTGACCTGAGTTTAAAATGCCCACCTGGATATTATTGCTTTTCTTTAAATGCCTTGTGAGTAAATATGTTTGCCCATTTATCTATAACAACTGGAACTTTCAATATCTAGCAGTTATTTTAGCAATTTGCCATCTATTCAAAGAGAGCCCCTCAGATTAATTTTACTCCCTGCTACGGTGGGGGTGAAATTACCGTAATAACCCATTATTGGCTGGAAAGCGCAACATCTCCCCTTTCAGAAACCGTTGGAATTTTTCAGACAGCGCAAAGTGTGGCGGAATTACGGTACTGCAAATTTATATATAAAATATTAACCAACTAACACCTTGAATTTGGGCCTCTGTCTCTTTAAGAAATCCTGCTCTTTCCGAAACTCCACTTTCAGTAATTCATCACAACTTCGAAGTGCTGAGGGATTTGCACAATAGACTAACAATGCTGCTCAGAATCTGAGCAAAAATCTACTTGAACTGGTCCAGACTGTTTATTTTTTAAATTACAGTGGTCACAAGCTGTTCATCACAAAGCTAACCACACAGTGCTTTTAAATACCTAGATGAGGTGCTACTCTGTTAGGTCTCAGAGGTTTCTCCTGACTTCCTGGTCCTCACTGGATAAATAACTTAATACATTTCTACTTTATGAACTTGAATCTTAGATGGACGGCTCTATCTTTACTTTTGGTTGAAGTTTATCTTCCATGTTTATATTGATATTAAAACTGATGCAAAAGAGGTAATTAAGACATACAAATTCAAGACTCAAATGATGAGTATTGTCCTTAAATAATAAGACTTGTCAGTTGCAATGGCTCTCACTCAAATAGAGGTAAATATAGATTAATACATAATTGTTAGTAGTGATTAAACTTGCAAATTATGGATAAAAAGCTCCAGACTCTGAGCACTCACAGGGGGGCACTGAGAGAGTTTGTCTGCAGCCATCATCTGCACATTCAGGTGCTTGCTCTGAGACTTCCCCCTGGACTTGACCAGCCTCTGCAGCACCTGAGAGATGAAGCAGAAATCCTGTGAGGATCCTGAGAGGACGAGGCAGCCTGAAGACAATGACGCAGAACAGAATAAACCTTTGGTGAGGAAACTTTCACGTAGACAATGATTGGAGCGAGGGACGTTTTAGCGAGCTGTGCGGGGTGGTTGATGGTGTCGGCGTCCAGAACCACCAGCTGCAGGGTTTTGGCGAGCTCAAATATCCTCTCAATCTCACTCTGAACCTCCGCTGCACAGATGAAACGCATTTGGCGTAAACTTACGTCATAACTGAAGCAAAAAGGCTTTTTGTGCTGATGTTTGCTCTGTTACCGAGACTGGAGCGGGTGTTGGATCTCTCCATGATGGGTCTTTTGTTCAGGACGGATCTCTTTGCTAAGGACAGGTCGGCAGTTACACGGGTGATGGAGATCCTGTAAATTCAGTTAATATAAATAAACATATAAAAGGATTTGGGGCTCAAACTCTGAGATATTTTACTGACCTTCCTTCAAATCTGTGTTTCAGAAAGTCAAACAGAGCTTTCTGCATCATGTCTGTCACCTAGAGGAAAGGACAAAAATCATACACTGTGACAGAAGAAGAACTGTATATTTTAAAACTGACTTTACAACTTTCTAGTTAATCCACTAGGTTTTCATTTAAAGTAGACCTATTTAAATTTTTTATCTTTTTCATTTGGGTTTCTACAGCTTCTAAAAACACCAGCACTTCAGAATACATTATTTAGTAAATGGTCTGAACTTATATAGCGCTTTTCCAGTCATTTTGACCACTCAAAGCACTTTACACTAGAGTCACATTCACCCATTCGTACTCACAAACGCACACACATTTATGACCGCAGACCGGTAGGCAATTTGGAGTTAAGTGCCTTGCCCAGAGGCACATTGACATGTGGCAGGAGGAAGCTGGAATCGAACCTTCAGCCTTCTGATTGCAAGACGACTACTCTGCCATACAGCCACAGTCGCCCCCAAAAGTTAATGATTTTGTTTGGAAAATTAGCCATTTTAAAAAAACGTATGAAATATTGTCCTGCTTAGTGTCAAAGCTCTGAAAAAAATCCTAAGTTTTTAAAATTTTCACTCCTCTCTCAAAACTTTCTGTGCTCATATTAGATTCCTCATTTACATAACCTCTCTTCTCCTATTTATTCCCTTCACGTCATAGAAAAACTTCCTCCTAAATTTCACTGGTGATTTTTGCTTCCAGGATCTGTTTGCTCTTTTCAGGACCAAAGTACTAAATTCTGCCTAGCAACAATTCCAGCCAATAGAAAGAAAGCTTTTGACTGTGTCTTGGGTTGCACTTGTTTTACAATATATGACAACAAACTTGCCAGATTTTAACATTGTGGTTTACTGATTGTCAACAGAGACATACGTTGTACGAATTTAAAACAATATGTCTGAAACTTTGGTTCATTATTTTTATTTGCAAGCAGAAAGAACAGTAGTGAGCAAGCAGGATTAACCTGCAATGGGAAGACAAAGCAGAACAATGACAACATGAAAAGAGAAAATCAGTGTGTTAAACTAAATCAAACTGCAGAAAACTAAGTTTTGAAGGAAATTTGATACTAAAAATAAGTACTCCCTCTCTTAGATTCAAAATGTATGCTCTAAAGAAAGAAGATTTCCTCCATATTCCACACATCAGCATCTTTTTAAATCAACAACTATCTGTTGTTTTTTGTTTTTTGTTGAAGAAAAAAACAGATTTGGGGGGTAAAATAAAGAGAGACTGACCTCATAGCCCTTCAGTGATGGTCCCACCAGGACCACCGGCCTCATAGAGGGCACCACGTCATAGGGAGGGACGTGTTCCTGCCAGAAATAGGTAAGGACGGAGGAGCAAGGAGAACAGATTTATTTATTGTTACAGGACAAATAGAATAAAAAAATCTCCTTTTTCACTCGCACAGTCTCATGTTGGGAAAAGACCATTATTTTATAGTCCTTCAAAGTTAAATCCAACATGGTCAAATCCAGGTATTGTATAATCACTGTGCATAATGCAACTCTTCTTTGTAACTGAAAAGACCAAGACATACCTGTTTTTGCTTCTGTTTAGCTTGTGAAAACAGAAACATAACATTAAATGACAGTAAGCCAAAAGAGGCAGCAGAAACTGTCTGTGTCTCAGTGAAATAAGACTGGACTGTAGTACTTACATTCACCTGCAGATGGCGGTGTGGTTCTCCAGCTTCCAGACACCATGTCCCCTAAACTTGAGGAGTTGCCTCCTGTTTTCCTGCAACAGCAGCAACATGTTGGCTCATAGCTCTCATTTTATGAAACAAACTCATGTTTACAAAAGCAAACATGTGATGACCTCTGACCTCTGTTTCTGCTCCTGCTTGAGCCTCATGGCCTCTAGTCGCAGAGGGCTGGGGATGAAGGCGATATCCGCTCCTTCTTTCACTAACCGCCCGATCCACCAGTCATTGTTGTACTTCTGTACAGCAGAAGTACAACAGGAGGTCAAGGGTCAAATCTATACATGGAGAGGGTTCATCGGCTTTAGCAGAGGGTCACAACTCACTTCTTTGATGTGCAGGAAGTCTTTGGCATCAAAATTAACTGCAGCTCCTTGGACAGGACAGTCCTCATCCAGAGCTCCGCAGTAACTCACATTTGTCTTTACGGCAAACGCTACAGGCTTGGACTGTGGAGCAAAAAATCAACAAGAATATTCATCAGTAGTGGGAAATGCAGATGTCTCTAGACCTGAGTTTAAATATTCTAAAGCTGTTAAATACTTTCTTTACCTGCTTAAACACTAAAATTAAACTTTACAAATTATGTAAAATTATTATGTACTCACAAAAGTATTTAAAAACTGTAAGGTGAAAATTGGGAAAGAAGATTACTAAAACTAAAGTGAAATTCATGTCTGTGCACAGGGTGTTTCAAGTCAATAATTCATTAATATTGATGAAAAATTACTAGTTACACTGGCAGAATATTTCATTTCTAACAGGACATGTTTCCCAGGTTATAAGTGAAATAATCTGCCATTGATTTTTTTCATCAATATTAAGGAATTATTGATTTAAAAGAAGCTCCTGCTTCTCCGTCAAAAATGTCTTCTAAGTTAGTTTTGTCTTATTTCAAATGTGCTAAGATATTTGCACTAGGAACTAGACAAAAAAATAGCTAGAAAGATTTTCTGTTTTTTCACTGAAGGCAACTCAAAGTGACCATAAAACATCAAACTAAAAATATTACATTGCAGGAAAATCATGAAAAGTTGGAATCCAAACTAAAATTAATCATGTTTCTTAAAAGTTTTTAAAAGTTAATTTAAAATAACAGCATTTAAATCTGGAAGTTTCTTCCAGATTTGTGGTGCATAAAAATTGAATGCTTGATTCGCTTGATCTATACAGTTGATACAATGACAAAACATCTTTAATGTATTTTGATGCTAAGCCATTCTGTGATTTATAAACTAACAAAAGTATTTTAAAGTCTATTGCAGGAGACTGTCCTATCCTTCTACAGGTTGAAAAACAGAGACAAAAATGCAAAAAATACTGCAGGCTTAACGTAAATCTGCAGAATTCCTGAAACTACGGGGTTTTTTTTTTTTTTTTTTTTTTAAACTAAAATGATTAGTGTCATTCTTTGTAAGCTGTTTTTTTAAACTAAAATGATTAGTGTCATTCTTTGTAAGCTGTGTGGAGGCGGCCCTGGTGTCGTACCTTAGCCCTGTCGAGCTGTTGCTGTGCCTGGCGTTCGGCTTCACGCCGATACGCCTCGCGGTCCTCCTCGGCTGACAGGTCTGAATCCGATGGTCTACTGGTATACGAATCAGCCGACCCCTGTCAGGACACAATCAGATCGAGATTAATTCAATTTGCACATCTTCTCCTAAAACATCAGAGGAGCAAAACTGAGAGCAGAAACACAGACCTGCTGTTTCTGCTGCTCTCATCTGTGTTGTCTTCTGCAGGTGTGCATGTAAATATGTGTGTGCATTCATGACTGAATTCATGTGGGGATCTATGAAACAATGCACTGCTCTCCCACGCCAGCTATCTTATGACAGACCAAATATAGCACAAAGGAAGCAATGCTTCCTCTTCTCTCCCGCTTGGCCCCAATCCATTCCAACATCCCCCTCAGTGCAGCACATACATCCTTTATTCCCCTGTTTATCCTCCAGAGACTTCTTCTCATTAGAGAAATACACACTGGTTATCATTTTTCAATGTAAGCAGTTTCAGAACACGTCGCAAGAATGGCTAGCACGATAAGCTGAAAGCAAAAGATAACAGAGTGCTAGCAGAGATGTGTTTTTCAGTAATTTTACAGTCATTACATGTTTTAGAAGATACATTTTAATCTCAGAGAAGCACGAGTTAAAACATAAAGTAGTTTTCAAACAATAATTTTATTTATTAAGCAAAAGAAGCAACTCTCACCCAGTCATTGTCATCTTCCGAATATCTGTTTTTCTTTCCAAAATGGGTTGCCGTTTTCAAAAACACATTCAAAAATGTTGATGTTTGTTTTAAAATGTTATCATCCACAAAGACAACACAGAAAACATCAGATTTTTACCTGTAATTGAGGCTAAACATGGAGCATGCACATTAAGCCTCCACGTGAGGTTAGCAGCAAACACAAGAAAACAAGAATGGCGAATAGCAAAGCGGAAGTGGTGTCTTCTGTAGAGCTACCTTCACTGACATATAACCCACCATTTTTGTTGTTATGCTTGATGTGTGTAACACCTTTTGAGCTAAAAGCTGGGTTAGCGGTTGGGCTAATATGTCAAGTAAATACATGAGTGAAATTTGGACTGGAATTTGTTTTGGAAAAATAAAATCTGTTCTGTGTATGGATGCAGGTCGAAAACGGTTAAAAACTTTCACTTTTTATAAAAAAACTTTCCTGTTTGGATAAGTTTGATTTCCCACAAGATTTTGGAGAGCTGGGTTCAATTTCACAAGCAACACATAGGTGTGATTAGTGCCAGACATGTAGAATTGAGAAACCATTTTAATAGAACCTGTCTGACAACACGAAGTAGGCTAACAAATCTTAAAAACGAGGCAGAACATACTCTGACCCAAAGCGATTTAAGAACAAATGAGAATAAACGTCATTGACACAAATCAGTCTGGGAAAGGCTACACAACCAAATCACACTCAAAGTGAGATCACACTCAAAGGTCAAAGTTTATGATTCAACAATAAGGAATAAAGACAGGAGAAAAATTGATTGACAAAACTGGAACTTTTTGAAGGCAGTATCTTGTTAAATCTGGATTAACAGCACAGTCATACACAGGGGTGGTAGTGTGATGGTTTGGGCCAACTACTATTTTCTGACTTTATTTTTAGGATGTATTCACTTACTTTTAACAAGTTAATATGGACAGTTTTGTTTCCTCTATAAAATAAATCCTAATCTGAGTACGACATTTTGTATTCACTGAGGTCAGCACATCTAAAAAGCAGGAACAGAAAAATCTGGAATGAGTTAAATTCAGATTCAGAGTCCTGAATCTGTCAGTGAGAAGGAACTGCCACAGCAAAACCAAAATGAATCAGCCCAGAATAAACTAAGAATATCACAGAAAGCTGGTAAAAGAAACAATGTTCTTGGAAAGAAAAGACACATTTTTATAGAGATGAAACAATTAATTGGGTTAATTGTGATTAATCGATTACTGAAATGATCGTCAACTAATTTAGTAATTAATTAATCAATAACTGGAGACTTACAAGAAGAGAACTTAGTCAGAGCTGGACAAAAAAGGAAACATTTTGCAAATAAAATAAAAAAATCTCATATTTTTTGTCGTTCAATTATCAATTGGTTAATCCAGGAACAGATCAGCACTGTATTGATGTTAAGTCATGCAGAAAGGACTGAGCTTTATACATGATGTTAGAAATATTTCCACTGTAAATGCATCTGTTGGTACATTTTAGGCAAGAGAATGTTTATTAACGTATTTTTTTAAAAAAGGGAGTGAATTACTTTTTTCCGTCTTTTAACATATTTCTAATATCTGATTTAATAAAAACGTGTCAGAATAATCGATAACTAAAATAATCGTTAGCCGCAGGTGTTGTCTAACACCCGAACAGTGTGGTACTATTTTCACTGAGTAAAAGCTCAGTGCTGGTCATCCATCTTGCCAACACATACAAACGGATCCTCTAGAGGTCCAATTAACCAACATCTGCAAAGAAGTTCCCAAACAAAAACCAGAACCACCAACAACGTTCGCATGGAATCCAAAACGAAGCGTTATTGACAGCAGCTCTGCGAGCGAACACCTCTCCTCGTTTCTTTTTTTGGTCCGGCATCTATGTTAGATAACTAGATGTGATTTCTAGCGCTCTGCGAGGCACCACTGCGCCAGAGCCGGAGCAGCGCTGACAGAGAGGAAAGGAGGGCGAGCAGGAGAACGGAGAGGGAGAGAGAGAGATAAGAGCAACATATAAAGATACACCGAGAGGACGGGAGAGGAGAGGGGCTAGAGGGAGGAAGAGCGGAGGAAACCTCCAGGGAAAGGATGAGATCCGAAAGGACAAACAAGAAAATTAAAATACGAGACGGAGAGATGAGGAAAAGTTGCATACCTGGCTGATTAGGAGCAAGGCGCTAGAGCCTGATGGAGACATGAATGTGAAATTTCTGACTGTCGCGGCGTCCCTGTCCTCACTGGGAACGCTAACAAACCCTCACAGACATGAAAGCAGAATAAATGTGGCGGTGGGCGCAGAGTAGAGGCGTTACATTTAAGGTTTTCTTACAGAACAGGAGGTGATTGCTGCTCTTTGTGTTTGGAGATGAAAAAGGAAACCTCTCCAGCCTGCTCTTTGGCCTCCTGGCCACTTGTTTAATACAAACACACTAAGAAAAACGCTTTACCATGAAGAGTAGCAGGACATGAACACTGGGCCCATCTAGGAGAAGCTTCACTGCATTGCAGACTGTAACAACGAAAGCAACATCTTCATTTTTTAGGATGTCTTGTTTTATTCCTGCTAACATCTCTGTCTGCAGGCTAAATTTAACTCTGCTCCTTCCTTCTCAGCCTCTGTGATTATTCTTCACGCACTGCAACACTGATGTCCCCCACTCTGCAGGGTGGGGGCCAAGTGAGAAAAAAAAAAAAAGTGTCACCCAGCTAGTTGAGCTCAGAGAGGGCCACTTCATCCATCAGTCCAGCCAGCGGTTCTTCAACGAAGGAGTTCAATGCTAAATAAATCAGGATTTTTAAAGAACTCCTAGTTTATTCTCTTTATCCCATTAAAATTATAGTTTTTACACAAACAGAGAGCTGAAAAAAGTCACTTAGAGTTCACGGAGACCACGTGAGCCAACCTAGTTTAAGTTTTATTCTTAATCAACATGGTCCTTAAGGTTGCTCTAAAAACCGACTCTGGATCCTTTCAGTTTGTATCTGGATCATCTGGTCATACCAAAGCCAAAGTGTTACACAGAGTTCTGAGTTATTCTGTTACTTCACCGCAAAAACACAAAATATTACTAAGTATTTTTTAGTCCAGTTTCTGGTGCAAATATCTTGAAATAAGGCAAAACTAACTTAAAATAGACTTTTCAGCAAGAAATAAGTGAATAAGTCAAGACATGATGACATAATATGGGACAAATGTCTTTGTTTCACTGGCTGATTATTTCTTTCTCTTTAACATTATAAAATTATTAATTAAAAGAAGCTCCTATTTGTTGATGAAAAGTTCCTTGGTAGTTAGTTTTGTCTTATTTCAAGTGTAGCAACACATTTGCACCGAAACTAGGCCACGAATACTTTTGTGATTTTGCAGCGTCTGTATGCATTTCCCCAGATAAATACTAGAAAACATGTACAGGTAAAGCTCCAACTAGAGGTGGGCGTTTTTCATACCATTTATCTTGATATTCTTATCATCATAAAAATTGATTTATTGCTGTCACACTAAGATCAAATCAATCATGTTTAAAACCCCACCAAACTGTCCTTAAAGTCAGGATTGATAGTTTTAGTATTTTCTACACTGTCAGTTCAATGAGAGCATAAATAAATACCAGTAAACCTGAAAATAAATGAGGCACATTACAAATAGAAATGTTTTTCAAGAGTATTTTTTTGTGTTTGTGGGGCTAAAATTGCTGTGACACACAGTCACAGTCATCATACACTTACCTAAAAATGAAGTAACGAATAGATCTTATTGCATTTAACATTATCACAAAAGTACCATAAAATATCATGATGAAACTTTAACTCCAGTCCTAGTTTTACTGTTTTGATGATTCATCTGTAAACCAAGAGGAAACAAATCTGCAAAACTTTTTTTAGATATTTACTTTTATCTTTAGGAGCAAAGCAGCTTGATAAATTTGACTGGCAGCCAATCAGAAAGAAGAGAAGAGCACAATCAATAATGTTTCCCTGAATTTCTCCTCTTGTGAGACAACAAAATCTATTTCTACATATTCAGTAAGTTACTATCACTTATGTTTTACAATAATGATTGAAAAACAGATTACATTTCTAATAAAAAATAAAGATTTTGATTTTAAAATGTCTTTCCTCCAACTTTCTGAACTTTCTGAAATCCCCCGGTTGCATAAGTAACAGCATCTTTCCATCCTCATTCAACTTCTGCTGAACTGTCTTACAGCAGCAGAAATCAAATTTTTTGTACCAAGTAGTTTCTGCATAAATCTGCTGTAGTATGTTGGTTCAGAAAGAATTATTTGGCCCTTATTTATCCAAAACGTAAACTATCCTTAGCTCTAAGCGACTGTGTGCATGTGACGGACTGGTGTAATGTACAAGACGTTTTCCTGTCTGTAAAACATTTAATACAATTTTATGCAAGGATTTTTAAAAAATGAACTCAATATTTATTCACTGTATTGAGGTAATTTTAGATCAGTGCCTAAGTGTTACTTTTTAAGCAATAATATATAAAAATGCATGTTTTTGTAAATAATAGATAGCATTCCACCCATTTCTGTCTTCATTTCTGTACCTGCAGCATTTACTATTTATTCTCCAGCAAATCCAGATTCTCATTCTGGAAATGCTCAGAAAGACCCATATATACGGTAAATATGCTCTACTGGTACAAAATGCAACACAAATATCAAAACAGTGACCCAATAAAAACAGTACTTCATCAGTGCAGACACACTATCTGCACCGATGAAGGTTCACTCACCTCAGCATGCTAGATGTTCAGACTTAGCTCAGAAGTCTGGTCTATTTTTTTGTTTGAATCAATAATATTTTTGTTATAGTTTCAACCAATAATATTTGAATCACTTGTAAAGAGAATTTAACTTCATTGAACGTTAACCAAGGCATGAGAAAACAATAATGTTTTTGTTCTTTTCTCTAGTTTTTTAAAGTAAAAATTACACAAATAGTAAAATACAGATAAATAAATACAATACCAGGTCGTCCACCAAGTTTATACCAGTGTGTTGTAGCAAGAAAGACACTGTTTCTGTATTATTTTGAACACTATGCCATTTTTAAATTAACTTCCATTTAATTTTTATTTGGGATGAATAATACAGTATTTTTGAATTTTAATTTTGTCACCGTTTCTGCTGGACAGTTTTGTTTTTTATTGAAACACCACATTCATGACTCTCATATTTGTTCTCACTTTCTCACATTACAATCAGACATTTGGGATTTTATAAAATTAAACCAAAAACAAAGTAGCACATAATTTTGTGGTGGAAAGAATGTGATGCGTGTTTTTTAAAAAAATGTTTTAGATTGCATCAGATTTGGATGTTTGAAGCTGAAATCTTTGCTTATTTCTCTTTGCAAGCTCCCTCAAATTGTCAGATTAAACAGAGAGCATCTGTAAATAGCAATGTTAGCGTCTTGCCACAGATTCTCATTTGAATTTAGTCTGGACTTTGACTAGGCCACTTAAACAACTGAGTATGTTTTGATCTGTAGGGTTAATTTCAAGCTGGAATGCTAGAAAGGTTTTTTTTTCTGGGACTTTCCTGTATTTATCTCTATCCATCTTCCTGTAATTGTGACCAGCTTCCCTGTCCTCATCCCCACAGCATTATGCTGCCACCACCACATTCCAAAGTGTGGATTAGTTTTCTGAAGCTGTGCTGTGTCCTTAACATTTTCAGGCAGCTGGTTGTGTGAGTTGTTATTAATTTAGGAGTGCCAGAGTAAAGGAGGCTGAATACAAACACATGCCTCGCTTTTCGGATTTTTATTCAGAAAACAATTGTTGTTAATTTGTCACTCAAAATCAAAAATCAGACTTAAAAACCACAAACGCTCAAACATCTGCTGCATGATCAAATGACTGAAAGCTACAAAATTAGCCTCTATTTCTGCAGGTTGGACAAAATCAAGTGAAACAGCCACAATCAGTTTTGTAGCCCCCAAAATCCTAAATCAAACATTCATCCCCCCGAAAAAACATTTGCCATCAGCTTCGGTGTTAACAATCCACTGGACTCATAAGCACCATGCAATAAATCATTCTATTAATATCATGTAAAATCGATCAACCAAAGGCTGCCAGAGCCTGTGCAGAGCGCATGCAGCCGGACTGCAACCAGAAAGTAAAACAGGTGCAGGGAAAGAGGAAACAAAAGCCCCGCTGAAGGAGGGGAGGGAGACCAGGTGATGGAAGACAACACGGGAATCTTTGACAGGAATACTTCATACTTACTCAGTTAATGATGATGCTGCTGCTGCTGCTGCCGGTCCCTCCCTCTCTATACACTACCTGCTGGATGCAGACGGACTGCGCTGTGTCCCGTTCCCTAAAAAGGGACGACCTGCACTGGAGCAGAATCTGGCAACACCTTCTTTTCTATTCTTACCCCACATCCTCACATCACAACACAACAACCAACGCAGCATTTGCGTCACTTGATAAAACCCACCTCCTCAAATTTACATCACTCTCATTTATTATTCCGTGAGTCCCAGTGAACGTGCGGCGGCCGAGAGGAGAATCGGGTGAAACTGCTGTTGCTATCGATGCCTCCCTTAAGATTTCTCCTCCTGCTCATGTCCTACATCTAACACATGTATCCATACAGTATCCTGCTGCAGAAATGAGTCATACTCCGCTGCTCCTCCATAGTCACACCCCACCCCTATCACAAGCAAGAAACTATCTGCTCTGTGTGTGAATGTTACTCCCTCTGTGTGAAAGCCTTTGTCAGTGGGAGCAGGAGGTGGTGTGTGAGCGTGTGTGTGTGGAGGTAAGATAATGATTGAAAAGACACTGGAGGAGCTTGTTTGAACACTGAACCCACACATCAGCATCACATCGGCCTTCACCATGAATATTTGAAGCTGTACGACATTCCCTGGAAATCTGGAGGTTTTCATTAAGCTCCCACTCAAATCGGGATAACTAATGTCTCTGCTGAAGGAAACGCCCGCTCAGCACTTTTCCTATTCCGCTTCACTGTTACACTGCTCCACATTCCCTATAACAATAATAATATTAATAATAACACTGCCTTCTATGAAACTGATGTACTTTTTAATCAATCAATGAAATTTGATTTGTGTAGCACATTTCAAAAGCAAGCCGTTTCAAAGTGCTTTACATCATAACAAACACAAAGTCATGCAACATAGAATCAACAATCAAAACTGTACATTAAGTCAAGTGCCATCGTTAAATTTGTAATTGATTATGTTTCAAATACAACTCTAGACAGGTAGGTTTTTAGTTGAGATTTAAAGGAAGTCGGTGTTTCAGCTGTTTTACAGTTTTCTGGAAGTTTGTTCCAGATTTGTGGTGCATAGAAGCTGAATGCTGCTTCTCTTCGTTTAAACGTTTCTTACATTCTCAGAAGAAAATGTGAGTGTTTGTAGTTACGTCATAAAGTCACAAATTCTTGCAAACCAAGACTAGTAACTTTTTAAAAAGCCATTATTTAAAAAAAAAGTTATTCTTTACCTGATCAACATAATCTAAGCAAGCAATATCTAAGTAAAACAAAGTAGTCCATTTTTTTAAAGGAAAGCAATATAAATGTTGAGCCAAAACCAGAAAACGAGCTGCGCCTCATTAAAAGAAATATATTGTTTGTATGTACACTTGTAAATAATTTTCAATAAAATTTGCAAATTAAAAAAAAATAAATAAATAAAAATAAATATATTGAGTTTTCACATTCAAAAATTGAGTCTATTCTCAGCACAAGAACAGAAAACTCTTTCTAAAAATTCCTGCTGTATTTGGTCATGATTAATTAATTTAAATGCAGACTTGGATGCATTAAAGTCAAAATAAATGTGGTCAGACTTACTGAAGAAAATACAAAAACAATGTTTACTAAAAGATCAATATTTTCTGTTGTGCTTGACTTTTTTTAATCTCTTGTATTTCTGTTAAAGATAAAATAGTCACCATGTCTGTAAACCATCTTTGCTGGGGGACAAATTTGTCCTCTTCTTGAATTGCAGTTGGGGGCCACGGAAAATCAACACAGAAGCCATAAACAGCCTCCGGGCCGCACTTTGGGAAACCCTGCGTTAACGAATACCATTTCATAATGATTCTGGATGCGGTTCAGAATCGGTTCTGAGTGTCATGAAAAACTTTCAAATGAACACAGATTTCTTAACAGGCCAATGCGGATCCTTCTTGTAATCTCTTACTGTGGATTTATGAACAATTCTCCAGGCTTTCTGAACATATTCCAGGTTTTATTTGAAATATGAAACTGCTTTTTCTCTCTCTTTCAGTCCTGTTGTGTTCCTACACATAAGTAAAAAAGACCTGGAAAAACCATCACTTAAAAACTGCCTTCCTGGGACTGGAGTGAGTCATCGAACAACTCATGCCTGTTTGGGTTTAATATTTAACTGAACAGAACTGGGACTAAGCATGAAACCAGGACAAAAGCCGCTGAAATACGGAAGATATTTTATGTTTCTTTTGATTGTATCTGGATCATATGGTGTTTTTCTTCCTATCTTTCAGGTTTATAAACTAAAATTGGGAATAGATAAACCAGATGAAGTTGGATGAAATGAGCCGAGGGAAGCAGCTCCTTCTACTCTTCTATAGATTTGGTGGTGGAGACATTTATGTCAACAGATCTGTTCCTCCATACACACATCCTCCGAAAGGAAGAAATTCATAACACAACAGTTAATGGATGTTTCAGACCAACTCAACAACTGAATTCATCAAACTCTTGTGGAAAGAGGCAACAGATTGAATACACAAGCAACATTTCAAATATATTTTATGGTATAAACTTGTGATGAACTTCTTGACAAATTATCTCTGACGTGTCTGTTGTGTTCCACCTAACTTGACACAATTAAACTCTGCTTATACTTTTATTTTATTTCATAGAGATTTTAGAGTAAATGGGGCTGAATATATCTGTACGTCATACTTTTCACAGTTTTATTTGTTAAACATTTTCTTTCATCTCAATTTTTTTTTTTTTATCAATAGAATGAACCTTAATAGAATACATAAAGGTTTATGTAAGAAAATATATAAGATACTTAAGAAAATATCTTAAATATTATGACTGCGAGGACTAAAACAACAATATATATTTTTAGAAGACCCCAATGAAAACATAATTCCTAGTTGTCTCTACATTCAGAGATTTTTAACAGCACTACTGCTGGAAAATTTTAAATAGTTAGGATCATCGCTGGGAAAAAAACAAGAGCCCTGGTCTGAAAAAAGACCGAAGTCTGACAGAAATGAGCTGCGACTGAAGGAAGAAGTTAAAAGAAACTAGATGCAACAGATCACTTTTTAATTAAATTGCTTGTTAAGTCTCAATAGACCAAGAAAAGTAAAACAAATAGAATATTTAAGTTCCCAATACTCATTCAGAATCTAGTTTCTTATTAAAATACCATCTGGCAGAAGACTATTTCCTGCATTAGCCACTAGATTTTTCCACTGAAGGCATCTTGCCCTCTTTCACACATTGAGGAAAATAGGCTGTGAGGATTTAGGTTGCACTTTGTCTGCACAGCCTCCCGTTAAACTCCTGGACTCCAAGATCAAATCTTTGATGGACTCTAAAAGCAGTTTAATTTGTTTAAAAAGGTCAGATCAAGTCAAATGCTTCTTCTAATCCAGGAGTGTCGAACTCATTTTCGTTTTGAGACTAATCAAATCATGAATGCTCTTAATAGGCCGGTTGGGCCGAATGTATCGATAAAACCTGTTAAAATATCAATGAATTCTTAAAATTAAATATTATTGAACATGTGATTATTGCTATAAAAATTAAACAAATTTGGAAATATTTACAATATTAGTGGTTATTTATAACGGTAAATGTGATTTTTATTACTCGTTGTATAGATCGTGGACTATAATCTGACATAAATTAAGATTGAGGCAGCTGTTTTGTACAAGTAAGAAAGTTTTGACAATGTTTGAGTAAAATCTGCAGTAAACTTCCAATTATTAGCTCAAAAAAGTGCGCTAATAATTGTTGATTTTTTGTAAATTTCCTCGACATTTCTCAAATTAAGGGGGGGCACTGATTGTTACAATTTGGCAGTTAAACAGATAAAAATTGCATTAATTTGATTGATGATATAATATTTAAGCTTACTAAGTGTTTAGTCTAGAATCTTTAGGGCCACATAAAAAGCTGCAATGGGCCAGATTTGGCCCGTGGGCCTTGAGTTTGACACTAAAGCAAGATGTGAACAAATATTTCTTCCAAAGCAACGTGTCACAACAGTCTCAGCCTGAATATTATTTTAATCACAGCAGAAATCTTAAATAACACAAAAGCACCAAATTAGTTTTCTAAAAGTGTCTGACCTGAAATTACTAATTAAAATATTCTGGACTGCGTTGGGATTTCAGAGCAACATACCTCCATTTTCAAGCTTTTTGCTGCCCTCTACTGGACACAAACAACACCTGCAACAGCAGACATTTCAAATCCAGACCATTAAAACTCAATGCTGTTGCGTTAGAAATAAAAATTAGACACACTCTGCTGGTTTTATGTAGGAAATTTTCCTTCACTCTGTTGTTAATAATTCAGGAAACATTTACCTGTCGTTTGATGAAGCTGGACGTCGTGTCTGAGGACGTGCTGCCATCTGAGCGTTTGAAGCGACTCTTACGTTTAGGCAACTTCCTGGGCAGCTGTGTAGAGAAAAAAAATTACTTTCAGCATATTAATCATACATATATGTGTTTCATTTGAGTCATTCCTAAAAAAAATAATAACCAGATTCCTTATAAAAGGACTTTACTGCACAATTGTGCTTGGAATTTACTTTATTAATAATATATTTATGCTGTTTTACATAAAATAAATAGATATATCGATTCATAAAATGTCTAAATTAACACTTGTGATAGACTTAAAAAAAGCAATAATTGGATGAAAAAATATCCAGTTTTTTGCTAAAGTTAATTTGAAGAGATACGTAACAATACGAAAGACCAAATGCAACAAACATTTAAAAATACAGTTGAATGTGTAAAAGCAAACTTGGCCAGAAGTTGCACATTAGTAATGAAAAGTATGAAATGAGCCAACTAATCTGCCTGAAGATTAAAAATGAAACATTGCTTACATTTTTCATATGATACTGAAAATTACACTATTTAATTGAATCTGATCATTTCTAAACTTGTGAATTGCATTCAAAATAGAATTTTGTCAATGAATTCCAATATTTTTTTGGTCTGAATTACTCTAAAAGATCAAAATGACAAAACTTTAGTTGAATATTACCAGAAGAACCATTTATTCTAAAGTTTAAAATAAGAAACGATATTTTTTTAAAATGTTGTCCCAACAAATTAGCAAAATAATCCTTTTCCTGCTGCAGACTCCCATAGAAACAGAGTAATAATATCATCTCCCTCAGGGCCGGTCCAAGCCTTTTTGGGGCCCTGAGCAGATTTTTATTGCACCCCCCCAAAAACCAACACCCAGATGCTTCATCATTCCTAACACACCTGCGATCATTAGCATCTTTTGTGATTAGCTTACATCATACCAGTGTTTTGTGGTATTTAAGTGTACCATTTTATTTTAATTAGTTGAAAGTAACATAAGCTGATAAGCACTAAATTTACAGTAAACAAGTTTAATAGCTTGTATTTTCCCAAAAGTGGCAACAGTGGGAAGAAATCAACCTTATTCTCTGTCTAACAACTATAAAAATAACATGGAGATTGCTGTAATTTTAGATATATATTTAAATTTCACCATGCTAGCTTGGTGCTCTTGGGGCCCCTGGTGGTGTGGGGAACCTTAAGCAGCCATTTAACTCCGTTACGCCTCATCTGGCTCTTATTTAATCATTTCTACACCTTTGTATTGCTGCTGCTGCGTGTAGAACACAGTGTGACCATCTTAAAATAAACCTGAATGCGAGACTGAGCCCGAATATCAGATTCTGCTTTGGGCCCCATTAAATCTAAGTCCGGCCTGAAAGGCGCTGTGAGTCTGTGACATATACACATTTTCTTGCAGGGTTTTGTGGTTATTTTGAGTCTTTGTCGTCGGTTAAGTTTTAATCGTGCACGTTTCCAGCACTACTTCGGCTCAATATGATCACTATTTCATGTAAATAAAACATATTTCAGATTTTGTCGTCGCGAAGACGCAGAGTTTTTTTTTTCTTCTTTTTAGTATTACATGAAGCGCCTCTGGTTTCAGGCTACAGGTTGCAGTTGGAGCCTCGACCTGATTCAAAAAGCTGCAATCCCGTCATGATGCTGCTGCGCTTTTCTGCGTTACTAAAGACGATGCGTGGCTATAAACCCCCGCACAGAAATAAATTATAAAAGATCAATGTAAAGGAAAGGCCTGATGTGTGAGTTTGGACCAACAAGCAGCAGGTTTCATCTTTTTTTTTTATTTGATTTTTTTTTTTTTTTTATGTGTGGGTGGATTAAAGCCTCCATGTCTGAGTCTGATGCTGTGGCTCCGGTAAAAAAAAAAAAAAAAAAAGAAAAATCTGCGGTTTGACTCAAAGATGAGGGGAGGAAAGAAGTGCAAGACTGCCAAACCACGGCGCCTCAAAACGGAACAACAAGTAGCATCTGACACGGTCTCCACCGAAAACCTGCCCGGAGAGGACGGAGCGAGAGAGCGGGTTTACCTGGAAATAATGCGACTGGGAGCCGGTTTCCACAGCAGACAGAGGGTCTACGGGCGATTTGGACATTTTGACTTGCACCATCTATTGAGAGCGCAGGGAAGCGGGCGGTGCACAGACATGCGTTACTGGAGGAGGAAACAAGACGCACCAAATACATCTATGTGCAGGAAGGAGGAGAAAAAAAGAAAAAACACTGGAAGGAGGGAAGAAGCGACCCGTAACATTCATGCGAAGCTAGGGGAAACGAACTATTCCCCTCCCTATGACAGAGTGAAAACAATCGCAGGGTAGAGAGACTGCAGCGAGCAGGAGAGACATCGGGGCTAAATTAAACCTTCAACGCCGAGGCGTCAGTCCTCACATGTCCGTGCGTCGCTGAAGTTGGTATCCGATTCGAAGCCTTTTCGTAGTTTTTTTTTTTTTTTTTTTTTAGGACTCAGCGCCGTTTACAAGATTACAAACCTGAACTGAACGAGTCTGTGATGCTTAATGAGATCTTTAAAATGTATTATTTGGGATCTGTAAAGCATGAACTTCATTAATGAAAGTCAAGCAGTTTTGAAAATGTTGTGGATTTTCTGCTTGAAACCAGGTTACGATTTAAACATGGGTTGAGTTACTCTGCGATTCTGACAGATTATTTAATTAATCTGTGATAATCTGTATTCTGAATACGCGGATTCATTTTTTACTATTGCAAATATTAACAGACTAGAGAAGACAAACAAATCAGAAGAAAAGAAAAGAATGAATTCAGAGATGAAAAGGTCCACAACATATTTAATCAAGTCAAATTCAGTTAACCCAAAACAATTTATCTACCTCATGTGTTATTTGTGTAACGTTTTTTTTTTTATTTATGAAAATAGAAAAATTTAAAAAATGATTTTCTGGCATCTTGAAGCCTGGTTTGTAAAGTTTTTACTGGATTATTCTGGATTGTCTCTTTAAAATGCTGTTTTGCAGTACATTTCCATTCTTTTTTATTCTTTTTTTCATAAATGTGATACAGGAATAAATATTGATTTGAAAAATAAAGCTACTGAAGATAGCAACTTTCACCACTTCTACGTTTTCAAGCAATATATGGACTTAATTCTGACATCAGAACCATAACAACAATACAGGGAGTATTCTTTTTGAGTAATTTGCAATTGAGCTACTTTCATTTTGTTTGCCATTTCCCAAAAACATGAATTGTTCAATCTTGTAAAAAATGCTTGTCGATGTCTGAGCTCCAGCTCCTCATTTGTGCCTCTTCGGAAGACGTTTCAAATTACTTGACAAACTTCGATTAAAAACTATCATCTGGACTCGAAATTGAACTAGATCAAAGGTAGATAATGCTCCCCAAAAAAGTGGTGAAATGTCCCTTTACTGATGATTCAGCCGAATCGGAAGTAACGATTCGGATGCCAACTTCAGGGTCCTCGGGTCCATACTAAGTGTTCGGTCCTGCTGGGGGGATCCGGCTGCACAAGTGTCATGTTTTTATCATGTCGAGCACTTTGAACTGCCCTGTTGCTGAAATATTCTGTACAAACAAACATGATTTGACTTACAGGCGTGTTAAGTCAAGTCAAGTTTATCTATATAGTATATCAGCTAAAAAAAAATAAATAAAAAATTTGCAGCCGTAGTCGAAAACTACTTTACATAATAACAGAACAAAAAAACATGACATCGCAGAGGAGAAATAACACAGAAAGAATATTTGTTTTATTGACTTGAGATTGTAAACTTTTATGGGATTATATATTTGATTTTACATCATGTTAGTTCAGTCAAGCTGTATTATATAGTCTCCATGGTAACCACCTGTTTTAAAAATGTAGTGAATTTTCTACAAGTAATCAAATTAAATTAATCCAAGTAAATATATTAAGTTCATTAAGTTTTCATTTTACACAAATGTAAATAAATTAAGTTTCATAAACTTAATTTCAAGTAAATTCCTTAAAGGTGGAGCTCTACTTTATTGTTTTACTCCAGAAATAAACCGCAGGATTAGGACACAGAAGCTAAAGCAGGCATCATCTGGACAGAAGGATTTATTTGAGAGAAACTTTTTTTTTTTTTCAGGTTTCTATTCTCACTTTACAAATATTTTGCAATCAAAAATATTTCTGCTGTTTCCTTAACTGTTTCTGTTTCTTTCTTTCTTTGACTCTCAGCAGATTGTTGATCAGACAATGAAAATCCCAAACCTTCAATCCAGAACTGAACGTTATAAAGGAACTGCATCCAATTTATCTTTTTCTAAAAGCATGTTTTATGAATTCACAAACAAACATAAAGGCAGTCAAAGTGGCAAAACTAAATTCACTTGATCCTTTGGTCGGTTATGCAGTTTGACCTCTGGCTCTTCTAATCACAAATGGTGAATTTAAGATTTAGTACTTGAAATTTTATAGAGGATTTTACATCATCTGCCTGCATCAAGCTCTTGTCTTCGAATACTTGATACACAGTGGCCATAAAAAAGTCACAATAATGACTAGAAAATATAATCATGTGGTTTGGATGCAAAACAAAACTCATCTTTTGATACTCAGGCGTGTTTATTGACCTTTGTTTGCCTTGTCTGCTGTAACCGGCTCATATCTGTTTGTTCAGAGCTTCCAGTTTTATCACCTGACAGCTTTTGTAAACAGCTCTATCATATCTGACACTAAATGACATAATCCTTCTTAGAAACTAAACCACGAGCTTCCAAGAATTTAACTGTGACATTTTGTTTCTTTTTCAATACACTTGTTATTTTTTTCCATACCAGATTTTGTAGAGTAAAGATTTTATATATTTTGGATCATCCTTCAGAGTTCTGCTCATGTGAGAAATACAGTCTGGGTTATCTTTTTTCCTGCACTGTGGAAACATAGCAAGTCAGGCAGAAAGTTGTGGAGAAATGTGAGGTCGGATTTTGTTAAAAAAAAAAAAAAAAAACTCACAAAGCTCTGGTTATCAGAAAATGACCAGACAAAAAGAGTAGCAGTAAAAAAAGGAGCCAGTAACTCTGGAGAAGCTGTACAGGTCCACTGCAAAATCCATCCACACAACAACTTCTACTACAAATTTAGCAACAAAAAGAAGAAAGCAACCGTTGAAGGACAGTCATACAAAACCCTGTTTGGAGTTTACCAAACGTGAGGCAGAGCAAACATGTGGAAGAAACTGTTGCAGTCAAATGAAACTAAAACAAATATATTTTTTCCTTATATGCATGACTCTGTAGGTGTGGTGGAAGAAACTAACAGTGCACATTATCCTGAACTCACCATTTCCTAAGCCCATTTAAGAAAATATGCAAAACTTGAAAATCTCTGTTCACAAATGCGACCCGTCCAATCTGACTGAGTTTGAAGTATTGCAATTTCAGCCTGGAAGTGAAAAGCTATTAGAGGCTCCCAGAGATTTGCAGCTTTAATTGCAGTGAAAGGTGGTTATTTAACTGACATAAACTTCTAATAAAACACATTAAATCTTGTGATAAAGTGGTATAAACATGACTGCATGGCACTTTTACCTACAAAAGGCTTCCCTTATGTCTTAGCAACTAACAAATTTGGGGAAACACGTTAAACTCTAGTTGTATTAACTTAGAAAATATAACTAAATTATACTGCATTGTTAAATTTTTAAGTTTTCCCCTATTTAACTGCAAGAATATGACTTTCAACATATTTGCATTTATTTCAAACCCGACGTTTCTGTCACTCAGATCGAGGCGCAACTGCGACCCCTGCTGGTTATTCTTATAAAGCCAGTCACGCTTGGAAAACGGCAGCATTTCCCTCCATCTGCTTTAAAACGGCTCCTCTAATGATTTCTTGAAAATGTCCTGTTTTATCTGTACTTCACTGCATGGAAAGATGTGGTGATGACTGAGGCACCTGAATGCATCCTCTGATATAAAGATAATTGCACTTTGAAGAAACAATGCCTTCTTGTACTTGCACAGCCAATTTGGTGAGTTTCCTCTATTTTACTGATTCTCTTCCATTGCTTGGCTGTTCTATATTCTGTTGTTAATACACATGCAATAACCGTTGCCCCAATGAATTTAATGCTCCAAGTGGAGCATTAAATTTCATTTGTTGCTGTTTTTGTTATATGATCCTCGATCTTTGATGTGCTGTTGGTAAATTGCTCCATCAGTACATGTATTGTGAAATATTATGAAATGATTTCTATCCAAAATTGAAAAAAAAAAAAAAAGAAAGCAATGTGATTATAGGTAACATCTAAAGAACATGCTGGAGATTTATGCACTTAAATATATTGTGATGTAACAAAACAAAAAAGCAAGAAAATGATAAAATATTAAATGAATAACAGCCAAAATAGCTGCTGCATAACTTTATATCACTAAAACACCTTCAGTCAGTGCATGTAAGTTTTGTTATTGCTAATGTCTACACTTTTTATTTGATAAACATTTTCAGTTTGATTCATTTATTTACATTTTTGTACATTTATTTTGCGCATTTACAATGCTTGTAAAATGCACAATTACTGGCAGCGGGATGCAAGTAAGTAATTGAGGGAGTAAAAATATTTGCAGTATCAGTACAGAAAATTATAAATGAAGAACATAAACTGTACCAGTAAAGGTATGTGTGCAGTAGCAACTGTCTTTTGAGTTATAGCATTTACATGCATGATTGCTTGATTTAATTTTATATGATATTGTACTTTTAGAATTTGTTTTTAGAATTTTATAATACAAATACCAAAGTATTTGTATTTATAGAAGTAGTACAAATATCAAAATATTCTTACTTTGATATTTGATAATTATGATGATGGCTGAAATGATTCATCTGAAATATTTTTTGGGAAAAATTACAATTAATCTGGTTTTAATCTGACATTTTAACAATAGATAAGACATTTAAAAAATAGCCAAAATAGCATTTCAATATCCTTTACCATAAAATAAATCCTTAGTCCATTTAATCCCCTGAAAAATAATGATATATATTATTGTACTTTAAAACATTTTAGATATTAAATGTTTTAATTATAGGACTTGTTAAGTAATTTCTTACACATTGCTGTTTTATAAACTTGCAAACTGGAAGATATTACTGTGTATTTTTACTGTGTCCATATTTAACAATGATTTTACAGAATACATCTGTATGTCATGAATAAATAATGCATTCACATATGCATGTGTACCATGATGTTGAACAGACTTTTGTTGGAGAAAAATCTGAAACCTACTTTCCAGTAAAATTAGGCCTAAATCTTCGTGAAGACGGTACAAACTGATCACAGGTGTGCTTAAAATAAAATCACTTAATGCAAGTTTTTCCATGTGGATCTTGCTGGACGCTCAGCTGGAGCATCGCTTCCCGCCTCTAGAGGGAGTACCGAGTGGGAATGAGTGGTGGGAGCAGCAGCAGCGGCAGCGCCTGGGCTGAACCGAGCTGCGTCAAAACAGCCCAAATCAGAGACCGACACACCGGAACTGAACGCGGCTTCATAAAACAAAACTATAGCAACGAAAGCAAAGCAAACGGGCATAAACCTCTTAAAGAGCTGGCGCTTCACATTTATAAGCAACAAAGGTCAAGTCAAAGTTTATTTATGCAGAATATATTTTTTTATATAAAAAACCATTAGCCAAAGAACTACACAGATTAAAATACCAAGTCAAAAGTTAAACATCAACCTTTCTAACTAACTTGATATGAGTTGAAAAATAGTATTATTGACATGATGTTGGCTCCACCCCATGCGGATTAAATCTCCTACAAACAAAAAACGTTGTAATGGTAGAGGTAGTGGAACTTATTTTGAGTAATACAGTTTTTTGAGTCAATGTTTGCCTCATAAGCCAACAATGAAGCAAAGAGGACAGGCAGGAAATTTCTCCAACTTAACCTACATCAGGTCTGTACAGGTATTTGCAGAAAATAATGGAGGAAACAACATTACAGCCCAAGTTTTTCTTGGCCAGAAGAATAATGAAGGCACAAAATCTCACTGGATGTGAGAGTGAAAGTTGTGTTGGACACATTTTTCACGTACAACATGGGTGAGTAAATGATTAAAAAGAAACATTAGACTAAAAAAAGTGCTTGGATGTAAATGTTGCAGTTACTGCAGCACATGTTTTTATGCTGCCATT
Source organism: Poeciliopsis retropinna (assembly GCA_010277075.1). Taxonomy (NCBI): domain Eukaryota; kingdom Metazoa; phylum Chordata; class Actinopteri; order Cyprinodontiformes; family Poeciliidae; genus Poeciliopsis; species Poeciliopsis retropinna. The sequence continues at coordinate 19,181,099 of VMRM01000009.1, forward strand.
GGAATTTAATTTACACACTACCATCAATTATTAATCTTTGATTTGACTATCAAAATGTGTCACTATGACAAAAAATGGGACTTTACCACCAGTTACCTTTGTGCAGACTAATGAGGTAGTTCCCGTCGATCGCAGTGTCATTCAAGTGGAAATGAGGTTACCTGCAGCCAACATTTGACCATGATTTCCTATTCCATCCATCCATATGTTCACCCTTCTCCCTAATAGGGTCAGAAGTTGCTGGTGCCTATCTCCAGTTGCGTTCTGGGCGAGAGGTGGGGTACCCCCTGGACAGGTCGCCAGCCTGTCGCAGGGCAATGATTTCCTATTATTTTCCGGAAATCTCTCTGACCGCAGAGCATTAGCCACGATGAATCCTGCAATGTCGATGGAGGTTCGGTTCCTCTAGGTAAGTGGTGTGAACTTCGGGACAAATTAGGACCGCTGATTGGTGACAAACCCCCTAGAATAATGGACAGGTGGTATCAAACAGGTGGTGTTATTTTGAAAGATAATAAATGGAATATTGAGCAACATATTTGATGTGTATAGATGATTTTTAGTGACTCCTCTGTTTATAGTTTTCACAACTGTTGAGTATAAGATGTCTTTATGATGTTTTTATTTGATGGCCTTTTGCTGAAATGAACGTGAGTCATAAATCATTATAAACCTGAATAAGCACAACGGAATGAGTCAGGCCATGATTATAAGTCTTATTTAGGAGACTGTGTATGTATTGAGCACATACACGGGTAAGAGTCTTTTATTTTGAAAGGCATTATCGGATGTGCGACGTTTGCGTTTTCCCCGCCTTGATAGTGGCGCTTGAAGCCGAGAGGGTCAGGGGGAGGAGAGGCAAGTGAGTGTGGAGCGAGAATACGACAGGAGGAGATCCTCCACAGGGTGACCAATTTAACCGAGCCATCCTTGACCAGCCTGGCTACAAATGCTCCTCCACCCTGGCCGCTCCGACCGACCAGCGCGGAGAATCGGATTGTCAGCTGCAGTCGTGTCCGGGAATAGAAACAGAAGATGATCACAGTGAGTCCGTTTTTGTCTTTTTATTTCCCCCTCTCTCTCTCTCCCTTTTCTGGAATTACCGCCGCACGCTGCAGGCCGAAATATAACCACATATGTGTCACACAAACGCGCCATACGCTGTTTCTCTCTGGGCCGTGTGCGCGTCCGCCACCTCTCAGCCGAGCGCTTCATTTGTGCCGGAGAGAATGACATAGCTGGCGACAGACCCTGCGAGGCCTCCGCTCTCACATTAGTGGCGAAAGGATTCACGGTCAGTACATGTTCTCCACTGGCGGACAGCAACAACATCTCTGCGCTTGTGTTTGCGGGGAAGGTAGAGGAAGATGAGACGCATCGCTGTGCGTTTGCGCTTCTTGGTGCAGCTGACGGCTCCGGAGGGTGTTAAAACAGGCAATTCTCTCTATGACAACTTCAAACCAAAGCGTCCCAAAATGGTTTGGATTTTTTTTTTTAAGAGCATGCTGGTTCCTCCATCTTCTGGCTGATGCTGAGGAATGTGCAGCGTTATAATAACTTGTTTATTTCCCGTGTGCTTCATGTTTTGTCGGTGCACTTAATCCTGGGAGTGCATCGCGTTGCTGCAGACTGAAGGACACTGACTGCAGCTAACACACAATGCGTGCATCTCTGACTGAAGAGGCGTGTTTGTGTCCTGACTCGGGAATGGTTTTTCTGGTCCCCGCTGTGGTTGTCACATAGGCCACGGTGTTATGTAACAGGAAACCTACGCTGTTTGAATGCGGGCCCCTCTCTCTCTCTCTCTCTCTCTCTCTTTCTCTTCTCTCTCTCACACACACACACACACACACCCACACACACACCCCCACACACCCCAACACACACACGGCCTTGCCTGTGTGTGCACGGCATCCAGACACCAGAGCCGCAGCAGATGCAGGGACCGAAAAACCAGAATAAGAATTGAATTAAGGAGTTTTTAATTTCCTTGAGAGGGTTTTGCATCTGCATCATCTGGGTGAGAAGTGACCTGGGGACAGAGGGGTGCACGCGCGAAATGAATGAGTCAGTGCGCGCTGTTTGCGGCCAGCGTCCGGTTGAAAAATGCCCCCTTAGAGCAATGGTCACCCACCCACCTACCCTACCCTCCACTATCTCTCTCGTTTTCCCGCTGCTCCCCTTTTAGCAGAGGGGATGGAGAGCAGAGCCAGGCACCAAGCAAAGCGACTGGCAGAGCCGCGACGCGAGGCTGGCAAATGTGTATGAGCTGGTCGACCTTGTGCAGGGGCGGGGAGCGAGGGACGCAGACGGGGAGGCAGAGGTGGGAAGAGAGCGAAGAGGAGGGGCGGGGAAGAGAGGTACTGGTTCCCCTTGAATCTTGTCGATCCAGCGAAAGGAGGAGGAGGGGTGCTGGACGAAAGAAAGCGAAATACGGCGAGAAGAAGCTGTTTTCTCTGCAACAAGGCAGCGAAGCTTCGTCTCTCTGCAGCCGTGCAGGATCTGGTCGACTGGTGGCCCGGGAAGATCCACCATATGTGGCCTGTTCGTGATCCAATCAGAAAGCCGCACAGTGCATTTCTATTACTACCCACGCTGATCAGGCATGACATTATGACCACTGGCAGGTGAAGTGAACACACTGATTAGTATCTGTTTGTCAGGACATCAGCAGGTGAACATTTTGTTCTTAAAGTTGATGTGTTGCAGGAAAAATTGGCACTCGTAAAGATTTAAATGAATCTCAAGAACTGGATCTTGAAAACTGGTTTGCATGGACAATATGAAATCTGTGCTAAAGAGTTTCTAAACGTGGTATTTACTAGGTAATAAATCTGAAGTGCAGTTCAGCAAAGCTTTGCATGCTGATGATACATTTGACAAGTTGACCTAGTATAAATTCAACACACTAAGCTTTGGGGAGAGCAAGGTTTGGGGTTTCTTTTCCATTGTTACGATGGAAAGAACAATCCATTATGGGTTATTTGTAGCACTATGGTCATCAGAATATTACCCAGGTTGTAATTGCTTGTTACCCCAAAGTCAAAAAGGGGACTGAAATATAAATTGCTGAAATAGGAAAAAAAAAAGGCAGACCCATTGGACTCGATACAACGGATGAAGTGCTGTAGTTGAGATTGTCAAAGACGTTGATGCTGATTCTTATTCAAAGATGACACAATATTGAATGCATTACAGTTTTTAAGTTTTACATTTTTCCCAATAAATAACATTTGAAGTATGTAATGCACGAGGTCGACGCTATGAAGCTAACAAGAAGTTACGCTGTAAACAACCATCCTCCACTGCGAAGAGAGAAGCACTTGACCTGAACAAGATATTAATTTAATATTTGGGAGTGTGGCCAACACTGATTTTGTTCACTTCCTCTGCTGCTTTGTTGAAAGGCAAACTACAATTCTAAAACAGCAGAGAAAATTGACATCATCATGCTCAGCTTTTTCTTGTCTGCTGATTAACCCGGTTGAAATTAAACCGGAGGAATCCCAGTGAATGAGAGAAATCTCAGGGAGTGCTGTAGGAGAGATTTGAATCAAGCAGAATTGCACAGGACGGTAGCGTGGCCGCTGATAGACAGTGAGGATTTGCACAACATACTCCTGGGAAGCCTTGGGTCCCACCATCAATTTGGATTTTGCTTTGACACATAAACAGCTACCAAGGCATTGTTGCATCCTCTCACATGGGTTACAGTGTTACCTAAGAAAGACACCATAAATAGATTTTATTGTAATTTTATTTGTATCACAATTTGAGATGCACAAATCCGATATTAATATTTGTATCGATACTCATATTGAAAATAATTCTAATTATAGAATAAGAGCAGATCTATTCGGTCTAACACAATTGTCATGAACTGCAATTTGACATCCGGTAAGCCAGAGGCAGCAGTGCAGTCGCATAACCCCAATATTTTCGCACAAAATTTCAAATACACTCACAGTTATGCATTGGAACGAAAAAGTGGGGGGATTTGTTGAACTTTTACAGAATTTTGAAAACTGGGGGGACTTACTGTCGTGATTTGGCATTATACACATAAAAACCTGCTTTTATTTAACTGATAAAATAATATGTAGGCTCGTAACTGTTATATTGTTGCTTCTATTTATGTGTCCTCCTGGTGTAGACACATGGGTTAGAGCTTTGGTTTCTGGTTCATCTCAACAGAGCAGACACACAGATTACTCCTAACAAAGTTCTAATCCATCCACCCATCCTTCTTGTTCTTTATCCAACACCTCAGCTTCAGAAAAAACCTCCAACATGAAGTGCGATGCATATTTTTAGAATAATATTTTTAAAACACGTAATCCATTGTGCCAAAATCCTCTGCAGTAACCTCTGATGTGGATGAAACCCTGACATTCTGACTTTCTGGATGTTTCTATTTGTACTTTTTATTTCGGTCCACAGGCCTGCAGAGTCTGTCACTGTGAATAAAACATTATGGTTTTGACAATGTCCTGCTGTCTGGCAGCTTTTATCTGGATGTTTTTACTTGTCTGTTTATCATTGATTGAGATTATAAACAGAGCTTCGGGTAGCAGCATACCCGTTCTTTTTAGCAGCATCTGTTCTTTTTTGTCCTGGCTGACTCCAAAATGCTTTTTTTAGAGAGGTTATATCAGAGAATGGGTCGTGCTGGAGTCAAATTGGATGAACTTATGCCCACAAATAGGATCTGAAAAAATAAAATAACTCTGAAGCTTCTGCTTTGCTGCTAAAATTTGGAGGATGTTCTCCAATAAAACTGTCTTACAGTTTGCTACCACAAAGATAGGAAATGCAATTTATGGGAATTTGTGTAGTTTATGCATGGCAGTTAAATGCAATTTCGATTTATTTGCTATTTTAGAAATATATTGTGTATCAGGACTCAAAAGGGCTATCCCCCCCAAAACATCTGCTTTAATTCTCAGATCCTGATGTTACCTCTTGTATGTTCATTTATTGTTAAAACATGGTGACATGTCTATTTATCAACTCGTCACTCTTTTGTATGTTTGACTTTCTTCCCTCCAGAGCCAACAGAAGCCGTGGAGATAGGCCTGGCACTGGAGTCTTATTTAAATTAGGCTCTGCTTGTTGGGTGTGGCACCACCATCTGGAGTTTGGTGTGTCAGTCGGCCCGCTGTTTACTCCCAGCCTCCGGCCGTGCAACACGGTGCCTGCAAACCTCTCCTCTCTTCGTCAAAATTTCGTCCAGGGGGATAAATGAGTGAACCGGTCGTAAGGGAAAGGGCTGGAACATGTACCAGAACCCTGACAGGTAAACAAACAGCTCCAACAGGTAGGGCTGGGCGGTTATTTGATTTTGATCGACTAATTGAATTTTTGGATTTCGAAGAATTAATTTCTAAAAAATCTGTATCGTTTTTCACTTTTGGTTTCCACAGTTTAGAGTCGGCACTTCCAGAGCTGCCATCTTGTTTGACTGTAAAACGTGTTTTACAGTTTTTATTTACTTTCAATTTGAATTCAACTCTATGGTGAATTTCTTTTTTTATTAATTATAAGTTGTAATATCACAAGAATGAAGTAGTCCAGGATAAAAATGACTAAAAATTACATAAAGATCATTGAGCATCTTGTGAAACAATACATTGGTTTAAGTTTTGGTATTTAAAACTTATTAGAAGTAGTTAATCTTTTAACACATCAGCATCAAATTATTATTACTAGCATTGTCATATTTAACAATAGTAAAAATTTTAAAGGACATATATTTTTTGCATAAACAATGAATGTTTCTTCTTGTGAACTAAATAGGTTACACTATATTTAATTATGTGTTTAACCTAAGTCTACTGTATTTTTCCATGTCTTTCTTGTTTGCTTTTTGTTGGCTGTTTTTTTTGTAATTTATAAAAATTATTTTTATTGATGGAAAGAAATGATATGTGGATGTCTGTAAGAGTTGCGGCAGCATTGCTGTCACTAAATGTGGATCCTAAATAATCTAAACTAAACTAAACTAAGCTAACTGCAAACCACTGTACTTATTTGTTGAACTAAGCTGTTCATATCAGACTTTGATAACTCTATCAAAGCTTTTTTCTCATTGAAAGAAAACTTTCAAGACGTTATTTTTTTCTGGTACAATTATTCTGCTAATATTTTGACTATATTCTTGCAATTAAACATTCTCATAGCTGACCCTAATAATCCGTCATTCAACTCGGGAGAATGTAAGATTGACAGAGTTTCCCCCAGAAAACATGTTAAGCCTGGCGGTTAAAGGGCGTGATTTTGAGTTAAAAAATGTTATGCATTATTGGAAGAAACTATTGATCTTACTGACAATAATTAAACACCAATTATAAAATTTTTAAAAAGACAAATGTAATTTAAATTTAAATTTTTAGCACTTCAGTTGCTAAAAACTGAAGTGAATTAAAGGGATCCAAATTTTTTATGTCTTTTATCCGTGACTTAATTCGCTGAAGTTGTTAGCGTGTAGGCTGGTAAAAGAGACACCTGAACTCAGTCTTCTTATCTGATCACACACTGACCAGACTGTGTTGTCATTGTGCTTTCAACCATTTTGCCAAGAAAACTCTTTAACTATCATTGTTACCGGTGTATAAAAGAACTATAATAAATAAACAAACAATGCTTTGCTTGGTGGGGGCACAAGTAAAAGCCTGGTGGCCCGCCAGGCTTATAAAACACTGGGGGAAACCTTGATTGAAATGAAAGCCACTTTTTAAAATTATTTTCAGCCATTTGTAATTTAATTTGTAAAATAGAAAGTGAAATCAATTAAGATAGAAAATAGGAGCCAGCAGAAAAAAAATCTGAGATTAATTTTTAAGCCGTAATGCCCAGCCCTACCTAGAGGGAGTCAAAGAAGGGGAAAGGCATCATGTTGTCCAATGTAGTGCCAATGCTAACTCTTGTTTGTCTGCTCAAACAGAATGTCCTGGTTCAGTGGTCTCCTAGTTGCCAGAGTGGATGACCGCAAGACTGCGTGGGGTGAACGCAATGGCAAGAAGTCCAAACGGAAGGGAGGCTCTTCTCTCTGCAGCCCGCGTTACATGAGCTGTCTGCGGGACCCGGATGCTATGGAGCCCCCTTCAGGAGCCCCCCTCCCTCAGCCCCATCGTGGGGTGGTGGCCGGGGCTATCGGAGGCGGGGGGAACTTCGGCGTCCGCTGCGGATGGCAGGAGGATCACTACGGCAAGAGGGGAGGGGCTCCCGGGGAAGGGGTGGGGCTGAAATCAGTTGACTTGGGCTTCGAGGATGGCGAATTGAAAGGCAGGAAAGGGGGATGCAATGGAGGAAGCGGCGACATGGGAGATGAGAGTCCCAACGGGGCAGGAGGCGTGGTGACGGCGGCAGACTGCTGGCTCAGGGTGGTGCGTGTATTTCAGTCGAAAAAATTCCAGTCCCGCAAACTGGAACGCCTTTATCAGCGTTACTTCTTTAGGCTGAACCAGAGCTCTTTGACCATGCTCATGGGGGTGCTTGTGATCGTGTGCGGCATCATGCTGACCTTCCACTGTGTCCATGCCGCTCCGGACGTGGCCTACTCATCAGCCCTGTCCGTAGCCATGGCTCTCTTCATGGCTCTCATGGTGGTTTGCAACCGCAACGGCTTCCACCAGGACTACATGTGGATGGTCAGTTACCTGGTGATTGGAGTCCTGGTGTTGGTGCAGGTGTTCGGAGTGTTCATGGTGGCGCCCAGGAGTGCTTCAGAAGGAATCTGGTGGTCTGTGTTCTTCATCTACATCATCTACACGCTGCTTCCCGTCAGGATGAGGGCTGCGGTGCTGAGTGGAGCGGTGCTGTCCATCATTCACGTGGTGACCACATGGCAGATGAACCAGGAAGACAAGTTCCTCTGGAAACAGGTACGACCCGTTTAATTTCTCCGCTGTCTGTCTGGTTATTCGTCAGCTGCAAATTTGAGAAGTTTTTCAAGGTGAATTAAGAAATTCAGGTCTCCAGATCAACCTACATTATGCATAAATGAAGGTGTAACAAAATAACACTGTTACAGTTGGACGGTTTTCATCTCCCGACACTCACATGAGTTGTTTTGGCACCTGATAATCCATTAGACTTGGTTCGATAGGAGACCAAAGTTGCAATATTTGCTCCATTTTCAAACTGCAATGTGCCAAACAAACTCTTTGAAAAACCTGTTTACCCTCCTAACCTGTGTTGGCGCTGTAAAAACAACTACTGAAGGAAATGACAATGAAAACATCAGTACAACTTCCTTCTTCACAAAATGTAACCAAAAATGGAATAGCGCCAGATTTCAACGCTTGTAGGATTCTCTCACTGGCATTAGACTCTTACATTTGATTTGGTTGAATTTACCCAGAATGCCCTGCTCTAAACTCCATTCTTCTTTGCATTCAAACAATTCACTTCAACCAAATCGAGGCCTAGGATGTATTAGCTTTGTTCACTCTTTTGGGCCACATCAGAATTTGGTTACGAATTCACACCTCCCCCAAATGAATCACACTCTTTCATAGTTCAATCAAAATAGATTTTGACTGAAGTGGACCAAACTGGGCTGGTGAGAATTCAACCTAAATGGTAAGAGCCACAAAGGACCACTTGACAACTAAACTTTTTAGGTGACGCGTTGACATTCTTTTGATTTGTGAGGGGGTTTTCAAAGCGACTTTTAAGTACTTCTCCCTCTTCTAACATACACATTTCCTACTGAAAGTCTTAAGCTTTAATAAATTATGTTTTCACCCTGTTGGATAAAGTCTCCATGTAGATAGTGCTCAAAATTGAATCATTTGAATCTTGAGTTTTTATCACAATTTAACATTTTCAATCAGCATTATAAGCAAGATTTCCTTATAATGCTCAGCACTAACACCTAATATATATTTAAACATAAACTTATGTACACAAAGAAGAAAAATGAAGAGATAATTTGAGGAAATCAGTGATTTAAATCTTCATTTTAAAGAAGATTTAAAATGAAGGTTTGTTTAAATTTTCATTTTAAACAAACAAACCATTGAACAATTTACTTAGTATGTGCAGTGGTTTGTTTATTTTTCATAGTTTCTGCTGAATTGGAAAAGATAAAACAATTCAGCAAGTAGAAGATTACCTTTCAAACAACAAGTTGTCTGTAAAAGAAGTGCCTGTTTAGAGAACATTGTCTTCTTGTCTATTGGAGCAATCATCAGCTATATTACGGCTTCATCCTCTTTTTTTCACATACATGATCCAACACTTTCCATTAAAAACAATTACATTCACTACTAACCTCACATCATTTAGAGTTTTTTCCACTGAAAATAAAGACAAAACTTGTGAATCATTAAAGTATGTGTGCAGCTAAATGATTAAAACATATTTGTTATTAACTAGAACATTTGGATTATGTCGTTTTTTGGGAGTTTGTCGGAACAAGCTGTACACACTGTCACGGCTGTAATCTCATCACGCTGTAAACGTGACGTGTCAAATGTCAAGCCTCCAGAGAGATACCTCTTTTCACATCCGGTCTGCATGCAACAACAGCAGCGTGGGGTTCCTCACCACTTCATGAATCACTGACCAAAACCCAATGCCAGTTTTCAGATCAGTTTAGTGAAGGAGCTGTTCAGGGTGCTATGGTTTTACTGGTTAGCTGGGAAATTTGAATGTTTTTGCTTATCAATACCAAAAAGTTAAAATGAACGAGGTGATCATTTCTAAAAACGTATTGTGGAATATTTGAGTTAAAGATGCATGTTTATTAAAATCTAACCCTCAAACATTAATGGACTCCTGACCGCGTGGCTTTTTGTCTGGCTACACCGAAACACGGACTTGATATTTACGATGGGGTGATAGTGTGTGAACTGGCAGCGCAGCCGCTGCAGTGTGAACCGCTCGGCTGTGATTTGTCACCGTGCCGGAGCTGCGTATTTGGGGCTTACAGGGTCTCACTGCACAGTGTGCCGCTTGTACGTCATGCCAAGGACCTGAGGGCTCGCTGAAGGTCAGTGGGCTGAATGAACCACTCCGGCAGGACAGCAGTGTGTGTCTGTGTGCTGCTCTGTGACAATGGGAGAATACCATGATATAAAGCAGCAACACTCAGATCTCTGTGCTCTTTCACAAGGGACACTTTGTACTTTTCTGCTCTGGTGGGGTGACGGGGGTGAGGCCAGAAGGGAGGACGGAGGGAGCCGCAAAGGGACGGGGGCAGGAGGGTTGTTGCGGCTGTTTGCCTCTTTTACTATCTTAGCTGTTTTACGACAGTCATCTCCTCGGAGATGAGTTATGTAAAGCATAACAGGAGGGCCATTAGGTGAAAACAATGGGAGGATATCAGACTTAATGATTGCAGATTGTCCGAGGTGTGCATTCATTATGATATCCTTTCACTTATTTGTCCTGCTGCTGAATCCGTTCTCAGCAAACAACTTCATATTGTGACTGTTTATTATAAATTCAATACAAATGAGGGGGCAAACATCAGGGCTCGATGGGAACTTGGTGTTTACAGTGCTGCGCCTAGCCTCCTGCATGATATACCGTAGCGTTATCCATCACAGACTCAGCGTTGTTTGCCATCGTTGAGCGAATGAATGTCATGAGATAGCTGCGGCCCAGCGAGAGCAGCATATCTCTGAGGTCGTCTCTGTATTGTGTGACACGGTTATTACATTGCCATCAATCACCGCTTCATGCTTTTCTGCAAGTATTTCCTCTTTCTCCAATAACTCATTAACCTCAGGGACACTGTAGCACCAATGAAGGCTATAGATGATTCCAACGCTGAAACGAGGAATCCTTCTGGTTCAGGATGTCTGATTTCACTTCCTGCCTCCCTTTTATAATAAGATAAACAGTGTTTGTTTTGTTCTGTAGCAGACTGGAGAGTAAGGGTATTTCAAGAGGAGTGTTTCCCATCGTTTAGATCAATACTTGGATTTGGTAGTAATACTAAGATTATTCCCGAAATAAGAATCGTATGATTCTTATTTTTATTCTGATTTTTTATGTATTGTTAGTTTTATGGTAAACTTTTGTACTATATGGCTTTTTATTCTTCTCAAACTCTGGCGTATTTTGTGATGTGCATTATCTCTTTGGAGACAAGTAATCAACAACAATAGCGACTACATTAAAGAAACATGTGTAGCAGCACATAGCATGTAGCCTATAGACCACTGCATGATCTCTTTGCTTAGCAGGCTGTCAACACATGCTAATAATTCAGAATCTAATATTTTTATATTGTCTCCTCACCCATATCAGTGTATTGTAAAGAGTCTCATTTGTTTTCTTTCTCTAGAAGTGCTTTTCTATTTTTTAGCAAGAAATCTGGTCATTCGATTAGCTTATCCACTCCATCCTGTCCATTTAAGGACCAGCCGCTGAACTTAAGTGACTGCTTCAAGCTGCAAAGTTATCACTGATTCTGATTGTTATACAGCATACAACAACATATGTCAGGGCAGGGTATTAGACTTGGTATTACTGTAACCCTAACCCTACCCCTGCCCCTAACCCTCAACCAACAAGCCACACTGGGAGGTTTAGACATTTGCAAAGCCTTTCTTTTCTACAAATGTCAATGTGCCTGAGTTGATGCTAATGGCTAATTCTAATAGAAAGAAAAACTAAATAATGTGGCGTTACATACAAGGGGTAAAGCGGTTTGCACAAACCTTCAAGCTTAAAGGAAGAACTCCTTTCTGAATGTTGAGCATATTAGTTTTTGGTGTTTTTAAAACCAACTTTTTCAGACATGTTTTGTTTGATCTTTGGTTTGTCTGTTTATACAACAGTGACAGTTCACAGGAGCATTCATATTGAAAGAAAATACAAAAAAAAAAAATAGCTTGTAGATTTAAACCCACATTTCTTGAATCATGACGACATATATTAGTAACATGCAAAAAGCAACACAAAACATATGTACAGTTATTGTCATAAAATTGCTCATTACCTAATAAAAGTTCAAACTGAAAAAAAAAGCATGAAAAACAAAACAAAAAAAATAATACGCACCTAAAGTCACAAATATAAACCTTTTTCCTCCAGATATTAATTTAATAATAATCTATGTGAACAGTATTGTAAAGTATGGTTATTTGACTGTAGTAAAAGTCAACAAAAAGCATTTTGGTTTATCAGGCTTCATAGTTGTCAAATTGGTCCAAACGGGAGTCAGACATAGTTTGTATCAAAGTCATCTGAAAACAACAAACAATTAAACAAAAAATATATATTAGATTTTCGCATTTTAGGCAAATTTATTTGCATCAAAATACTTATCGCGCAAGGAAAAATGAGTGACATAATAGACACTTTAAAGATGATATGCACCAAAAATTTTTGTTGTATGTTTATTTAAACCTACATTGGTAGCCTCTTCTTTGGGAGGTTTGTGGCAGTCTTCTTCTCGCCAAGGTGCAACCAAGATATAAACAGCTCTATTCATGTGATAATTTACTCTAAACATGTGATACTGTATAAGTATTATCCAAACACTATAAACTTTCAATATTTGCTGAACATTAACTGAAAATTTAATCAGTAAGCTTTTTGGAGTCCTTGAAAGTGAAATAAATTTTTTGGTCACTGCTATGACCGGTGGGTTTAAATGGGTTAAAAGAGCCTCAGAGTTTGTTTAAAAAGCCTTGACAGTGACATGAAAGCTCTGGCTTTTTCTGGTCACTAAAAAATCTTGTGTCCTTTGTAAACATGCTTCCTTTACTCTTGGTTGTTTACAAAGTTAGCATTTTAGTGGATACTGTTATTTTCTTGTGTTTTTATGTTTGATTTTGGACTCCTTAACATGAATTCTTTGTGATTTTTCTTTTGTGTCTTGGTTTTCAAGACAAATACTTTCAAATTATCAGTTGTCAGTTTAATTAAAGACAAACTGTTCTCACAAAATGAGAATATTTTCTGCTTTTGAGACCAGCATATTCCTCGCATGCTGTTAACCGGAGAAACATGACCCTCAACTAACGGATCAGAACTTTGTTGAGGGATCAAAACTTGCCAATATTCTAGAGTTTAAAGGACAAACCTCATCCGACAGGTACAAAAAAGGGCTGTAGTTCAGTCATTAAACCAATTCTTTGTGGAGACTATTGCCTAATGCAATCAGACAAATCTTGTTACGAAAATGTTGAACCTGATTACAGTGCATTCATGCATGAAAATGAGCATTAGTGTGTTTATTCTGATGGGGATTGCCTGTGTTTTCTTTCTTTCGCTGTTGTTGCCAGATGAATCTGTCACGTCGGGCCTGCAGCGACTCTTGCGCTCAATCTTGAGGGTCTCTGGTTTGTAAATGTGGACTATTTCATGGTCCACTCTTGAAATTAATGACATTTTGTCCCAACACGTCAATAATAAGCCATTCAGGCTGAATGATTGTTTCCTTGTCTGTACTGCATGTGTGTTTTTACAGCTGGGTGGCCGTTCCAGGATCTTATTGTGTGCTTTTCTTCATGCTTGCACAATACAATTCAACACAAAGCCGCCAGCAGCACCTGGAAGTGCAGGAATTATTCATAGAAACTTTTTCTGATGGAGATGTTGTGTTGCATGCAAGCTTCTCTCGTCTATAAGTCTTTTGTTTTCCTGATCTTCAGCTGAAATTAATTAGCCATAGCGGCACAGTTTGGACATTAATGCATAAAGTCGTTCCACCCATCATTCCAAACACACAAGCGCCCCACGTTCTTTGTTATGGTCGACGCCTTCCCTTTTTGTCGCTGGCAAATGTTTGTCAGAATTGCTGCTGTTTGTTATTCTCTGGGAAGTTACATCACAAAACAGCGGTCCTGCCTTCACGTGTGGGTGTCCATTCGGGCGTGCAAGCTGACATGTACTGCATGTTCTTCTCCCCGGCGTTCGATCAGACAACTAGAGCAGGCACATTTCAGGCACTCAAAAGTTGCACACTGGTCTCTGCAGATAAGCTTGTCAATGACTTCTTCGGATTTTGTCACATTCTTCACCCTGGAGTTATTTGCTTTGTGGCCTCTGACAATGGTTAGCATTGCTTTGTGAGCGCTGTTGACTCGACTGCAGCTAGAGGTCAAAGACTGGTTCCTAAAAATACCAGGCCCTCGGCATCTCTGCGAAGCGTTGCGTCACAGGGAACGGTCTTATCAGAGCTTGCGTCAGAGCAACAGGCAGGCCGACGCTCCATCCAGAGCTTTTCTCTGGATACACACAGGCCTGGATTTTCACAGCCAGTCCAGCATTTTTGTTATCTTACGTTGTTTTTTTTTGTGTGTGTGTACGTGTTAATGAAGCATTACCTAATGGATCTTTGAGCACTGGCCAAAAAATCCTCAAAAATCATTAAAGTTTAAATCTTATTTCAAGTAGGTTCATTTATTTGTAATGTTGTAAGTATGGTGCTTCCAGATGTGTTCAGCCACACTCTCCTATTATATGCAAGATGTTGACACTGGTTTCCTTTTTGCCTTCTTTCATAAAGACAATATTTGTAGATTGCACCACTAATGGTGATTTTGTCGTCTGATACTCCCACCTGAGTAAGGCTGTGCGAAATCTCCCATTTATTCATATGGTATTCGATTTCCAATTGTAAGTTATTTATTTCTCTCTTAAACATTTCCAAAAAGTGGGTTTTATCTCAATCATCCCTTCTGTAAGTTGTATGATGACTTATTAGGGCCAGGCTACAACATTTTTGATTAATCATAATATTAGCAGAATAAAGATGCAATTTTACTAGAAGAATGTCTTGTAAATATGAGAAAAAAAGTTATTTTAATGCCAAAAAAGTTTTGGTTATTAATTTTCTGCAATGTTAGGCGTTGAAGTTCTCCTATAATTACTACTTCATTCTCCTAATATTATGACTGTACTCTTGTAATGTTATGACTTTATGTCATTAAAAAATGTTATAGCCTGACCTTTAGATATTTCTTCTTAGAAATATATAAACTCAAGGTGAATTCAAGGTCCAAATAAGTAGAGGTTGTAAAACAAGATGTTCACATTGCTATTTGGTTTATTTAACAATACTAACCCACAGGTGGATTCTATTCACTCATCAGATCTGTAAAGGCAACTGGTTGCTCCTTATTTTGAGGCATCAGAGTAAAGAAGATCAAAAACAAAAGCATACAGCCCTTCCCAGATCTTTATTTGTAGTCATTTGCCTTCTCTATCACATAAAATCCGCTGTAGTTTTGTAGCTGTAATTTCTAAAAAATGTGAAAAAAGCAGCTGGTTTATGCAGCACAAACTGAACCAGACATTAAAAATTCCAGTAAATTTTGCCAAGAACTCGTGCATTTGTGTCACAGCAAATCTCCCAGCGAACCCTATGGAGCAGCTGTTCCAAGCTTCACAGCAGCCTCCGGTGCAGGAGTAACCTTGTGTGCTTTCTGCATCCAGACGATAGACTCGGATCTCAGCGGAGGAAGTGTCAGCCTGTGATGATCACCTGTGCAAAGCCGCCGCTGTGGAACACGGCCGTCTAACGGAGGAAGGAAGAGGCAGGCGAGGTGGTGCGTCGAGACACGAATCTGATATTCTCCCCACGCGCTCCTTCCACAGCGTCCTTGATAAATAATTTGTGTGTTTAACTTGGCCGCGGCATTTTAACGAGGATACCTGTCACACGCGTGCTTCGCTCACGGCTGGGATTGGGTGCAGACGGATGGGATTCCTTAAACCTCAAACACAGAAAAATACAGGCCACATAAAAAGATGGGAATTGAGACTTACATCACAGTATAAACACGCTTAACATACTTTGTCGTTCCATAAGTATTTTATTATTACAAAGGGACATTATTGTATGCAAACAGACACACATGCCACCATCAGCAGTCAGCCAATCTGCTCTGGAGAAGCAGTTGTTAGTTTAGCATCACTTCTGAGACTGACAGGGAATAAACAGCATTGCTAAGTGTCTCCGTCAGCGCTCGTGTCGAGTTGGTCCAGTGGCTGCCATGGAAACAGCTACGACTCAAGCAGGCGAGACCCAGTTTGTTCCCTGTTGACTGAAGTAAAATTTAAAAGGGAGGGGGAAAAAGAGGAGAGAGGAAAATTGCAGAAATCAGGTCAAAATTGATTTGTTGCGCTTAATTTTCCCTCTGAGGAAGTCGAAGCTTCAGGGCAGGTGTGGAAATGTGGCGCTGTTTGGTTGTTTGGATGGATTTCTGCTCTGTTTTCCTCCCTCCCCACGGTCCAAATGAGCCAGTCCATAATTAAACATGGCGATGACGGGGAAGAGGTCACATGAGAGGAGGTGAGGGGGTTTCGCAGGACGATGTTTGTCAGTTGTCTGTTTCAGAGGAGCTTATCTGTGGTCAGCTTGCTGTGACAGGGCAGCTTTGTGTCCTTGCTGCTGTGGAAACATGTGCTTTGGGACTCAAAGTAACACAAATCTTCAGAAATAAATGCTTTTTTCAACTCTGTAGGCCTGTTGGCACAGCTAAGTTTTTTTCTTGTCACAAATAATATCTGTGAACGATGCCATACAGTTGAAATTACAAGTAAATGTAGTAGCGCAATGCTGGTTGTATAAATAAATCATTTATATATTGTATGTTCAAAATAATAGCAGTCAGTAAGGTAATTTATGCTGTCAATAAACATGTGGTATTTATTTACATGGTTATGGTGGATTCCTTTCTGAGAATATTAGCATGATTCATATCAGAAATTGTTCATAAGAAAAAATTATTTTTGATTAAAAAGTTTATGGGAGAGTAGAAAATACATAACTCAAAATGAATCAATCAAATTTAATTTATATAACCTCTATATCTGTGTGTACTACACCCAGGCTTTCCGTTAGTTAGGGAATAAAATTTAAGAAAGAAACTAAAATTAAATAAAATAGCTACATTAGCAAAAATCAGTGAACATAATCTCATTTGCTCAAAAATGGAAGCCAAAAGAAAAATATGTAATTCCATGGAGAGATTAGTCAAAATACTAAAGACTCAGCTAATAATCAGCTTCATGTTGGTCAAAAGTCAATATTAAAAGTAGGAGTTGAACTCTTCAAAGATTAGTTATGTTATTGATTCTGTTTACAACTTTTTCAATTATTTTTACCCACACAAATGAATGAATGAATGAATGAAATCAAAAAGCTTGTTTTCTAGGAACACCAAGCAACGAAAAAAAAGGCTATCATGCTCATTAATATAATACCTATCATGTTTCCTAATACTAGCAGAAAACTTGAAATTTTGGCATTTATTGCTATTGATAGCATTTTGCTTTAAGGATAGAATCTGATGCTAGCTAACACCAAATAACCTCCAAATGTTTCCATCTGTCGTTAGTTACTACTAGCATATTAGCTAATGCTAGCTTTTCAGACCTAGCATTAGATTTAAAATTCAAACCAGGTTAAACTCGCCTTAAACTATTTTGCATAAACCTTTTCCAGAGATGTATTTTTAATATAGAGCATTCACTTAATATTTAGAAGTAAATATTTAGTTTTTGTAGTTGGTTTTGTTTCTTTCCAGCTCCTTTACATTTATTTGACAGTTTTTGGGGAGGGTTTTTGTTGTCCCGGCTGTCCCTCAATGTGTTGTCTGTTCACCATATGTGAAACTGGGAAGCATTGAGGGAGCTCCATGTGTCTCAGAGAAAAAGAAAAGACTTCAAGAAGGTCTTTAGTTATATGCAAATTTATGTCTGATTTGCATAATAACAATAAAAAAAACACACATTTTGGCAACCCAGCACCAGAAAGCCTCAATAGTCACACTCTCTCCACAGAAGTCACACTCGCCCACTTGCAGAAAGAAAAGTGTGGTGTGTAGCTTTTCAGTGTTAGGACCCCCATCTTGTCCCCGATCCATGCTTATAAAAACCTGACTGAGAATGATGACCTTTAGCAGTATCAGGTTTAGCTGTCTTTACATTACAAGGGGATTGATCGTGACTCAGCTGAGCATCAATTATGTAATGTGTGGTAGGGGTCTCGTGTTTCACTGGATGCCTCAGAAATCTACAAGTTGGTAAACCTCTATTGCCAAAAATAAAAATAAAACATCACCAAGCAGAGGTATTGAGACAGAACCTGTGTTGTAATGTTTGTTTCTCAATGTTTGTTTCTGATAGAAGAAACAGGAACATTTTCACTTCTTAAGGAGGATTTATTGAGTCTTTTCTAACAATATATGTGATTAAAAATGTGAAAATCAGGAATTAATCTTTGAAGATGTATCTCAGCTGCTTCCTTTATTTTACCCTATATGTCTTGATTAAATACACAAAATAATCACAATTGTTTCTTTAAATTGCTTGTACATTATAGCTACTTATAGATTCAAAAGTAAACTACAATAAACAAATGACAGAATTTGCTTATCATTTGCTGGAACAAGTACAGTTGGTGTCAATCTAAGATTCCCTTTAAAGGCCTCCTAGTTTAGTTTTGACCGTTTTCTTAGACAAAAGTTTCCAAAAGCTTAACCTTTTGCTCAATAATATTGAGAATAATGAGAATAATTTTTATTGTTTATGTTTAAGAAGTGTACTTCACAACCAAGTGAAAGAGCATCAATTATGTTTTATTTGTTTAACTGATTTATTGTGGTTTTCCTTGTTTACATTAAAAAAAAAAAAAAAGTCTTATTTATTTGTTTGTTTTCCCTGCCAAACTGTGCAAAACTGGTACTAAAGGTAGCTCCATTTTTTATCACCAAAATCTGTAAAATTGGTGCTAATTCAGCACTTAGTCTTTTCTGGAGGCTGACTAAAGGCACCAATAATCAGTAAAAAGGTTAAATATTCTTTGTCTCTTTCACTCTCGATAATTTAGAATAGCATCAGCAAAATCACAAAGCTCCAACTTTAATTAAAAAATCAGGTCAGCATCAACATAAAAAGGTTTATTGGTCTCAGTTGTTTGGTTTAATATTGCTCATTATATTGTTAATGTAGATGAATGAACTAAACAGATCTATGCTTGCAATTTTCATTTATCTCTGTAATTTCATTTTTGACGTTTTAACACTTCTGCTTACATTAGTGAGAACAACCAGCCAGGTTTCAAAGGTGTGTTCACAACCATCGACTGTTGATTAAATCAAGATTAATGTATTAATTTGGTGACGTTAATGTACTTACTCGCAGGGATTAAGGATGAAATACTGTGATGTTGTCATCCTGATCAGTGATCCTCCACAGGAAATTAAATTAAACATAGGGAGGAAGAGATGTTTTCACTGACGTAATGATGTGACAGATCTTTGACTGGGATACAAAATTTTTGTTCTGAAGAAACTAATTCAGAACCAGTCTCTTTCACCAGGCCTGATTTTCCTCAGAAGCCCTTTAGTGGTCTGTAACTCCAACTAAATTTGCTGTGATTCTTTAATTTTATATGTGTAAGGATAAAAATATGGTAGGAACTCCAGATTGTTTGAGCAATTGATCAATGTTGTCCCCTCTGACTCACCATACAAATGTCATGGTAATGTTATGCATGGTATGTATGTGCTCTCTGTAATGTTTCTGGAAAGTATTTGCCACTAAAAAAAAGTTACTGCAAGCCTCTAAATATGGTTTTAAATTTATTGCTGCCATTAAGCAACATTTACACAACATAAGCCAGAGACCAGAGCTCTGACAGAGGTGCGTTCGATTTGTTAACCAAGGATGGTTGTGAACTTTGTGAGATATTAATGGCTTATCTCAACTCTCTCAAAGTGAACTCTGCTTGAAAAGACTTCTGGTTATTTCAGAAAGAAACAAAGTTAACTTAACTTGAACATCTTGTTCTCTGGATGTTAAATTACTGACTCCACAAATCTTCAAACGAAAACCGCTTTCTGGTTGTCTGTTTTTTGTTTTTTTTTCAGAATTTTGTATTATTTCCTTTAAAAAGTTTAGTTGGTGAATATTATGTTTTAAAATGTATAGTATTCAAATGATAAATGTTCAATCAGTAAAGTAAATTTAAGGAAAATAATGTTAATTCATATGATATAGGTTTGCTAGGCTGTATACATCAGATGACAATGCTAATTTCCGTCTTCAGAAACTTGAGACTTAACCAGAAATTTCCCCTGAAAAATCTACATTTTTACTTGGAACTTAGAAAAACTGAACTGAAGACGTCTCTATTCCAAATCCTGTCTTTGGACAGTCCTGATGTTTATCATTTCCCCACCCTTCTGAATTAGATGCTTAAATTCCTCCAGTGCATTTTATCAGTTTCTGCAGAAGAGTGTTAAGTGTTGTTTAATCCTCCTGTGGTCTGAAGAGATAGGGCCTTCTGCACGGTCCAGCAGGGTCGCACTGACCCTGTGTTTGATTTATTTCAATTTTTTTGTGTGGTTTCGAGAGCTGACAGTCTGATGGGACAACCCCCCCTGCTGTCCGACTGTGATATCTGCCGCGTTCTTCCTGAGCGATGTGTTTTATTTGGCTGATAATCCAAATCTGAAGAGTTTTCACTTTGATTTTAAACATCCAGCTGTCATTTCGGATTCATACTGGTGTGGTTGTTCAGCATTCGCTCCCATAAAGTCGTACAGCATCTTCATAATAATTATGAAGACTTCTTCAATAACAAAAAGACTTCTTCCATTTCCACTGATAAACAACTGGGCAGTAGCGCCCCCCAAAATCACCCCACTTTGACATTTAGTGACAAAACAAGTTATTTAAGTTTCATGTTAGAGAAATGAGTTCCTGGAAAGATTTGTGGAAGTGTTTCATGAAATGATATTCATGATATTCATGCAATATGAATATTGTAATACAAATAAATTTTACTGAATTCTGAAATTATCTAAAACTTGTAGATTAACGTCTGCTGATGTCTGGAGTTGCACCCTACAATGCTTTAGAAGATATTGCTGCACCACTACAATATAAACGTCTTATATGAGTGAGTGTTTTTTTGAAATGTTCAACTGCAGTGTGTTTTGACCGACAAGAGACTCTCGCTTTCTGATTCATCATGTCTGCTGAGGCCTGGATGTCGAAGCTTTTGTTTTGTACAATCAAACACAGACACATTATGTTTGCTTTTAAAAGAAACAGCAGCACCAGCACTTTTACAGTATAACTGTAGTTAAAAATGTGAGGTAGGAATAAAAGGTAAAAATCAAGCAGTGGAAACCAGAACTCTCTCTGTTTAAATGACACTTCTTCATGTCCGTCACAATGTTGACAGAATCTGGAGACTAAGAACAAGACAAAGACTAAGAATAGCTCCTGTCACTGAAATTTATTCTGTCTTGGAAACATCCTGGAAACTAGTTTCCTGAGAAGTCTTCCTCTGCGGTTCATGACAGATTTGCTCCACAGGTGGTTCGTCTCCGAAATATTTTTTTCTTTTCTGCTACTTTGATGGTGCTATATGCACCGTGAAACACAAACGTCTGCCTGTGCGGCATCGGGGTGAGCTGACGCTCCGCTCCAGAGTGGACTGTGCGAAAACTGCCGGCGGAGTTAGAGGAGCAGGAAAAGAAGGAGGGGTTTGACTCTTTATCTGTGCTCTGGGTTCTGGTCATTTTAGATAAGGGCAGTGCAAGCTGTGTGTAGACATGACGCTCAGTCTGAGTACACAAACCCAGCAACTGCCTGGCACCAAACACACACATATTCCCTGTGAGAAAGGCTGAAAGTGACAGTGAGCTCACAGGGAAAAAATGAACCAAGTGGAAGAGTATAGAAATAATTACATACACTCTGAAGTGAAGATCTATCTTGTAAAAGATATTTTTTTAATCTAAAATTTGGTTTAATAAAGATTATTATTGTATATAGGCCAATATGCAGGAGTGACTCTTAAAAGACGTTTGAAAGAATTGACTCGTCTCCAAATGTTTTTCAGTGTAGTTATAATCCACTTTGAAATAATAATAGTAATACTTTTATAACGTGCTTTCAGTCTAAACACAAGAATACAAACCACTGACAAAGCTGAACATGAAAAACACTAAAATCTCCATGACAAAAATGCTTTTTGACAGACAAGTTGCTGCGTTTTCAATAATCTCAGTGAATTTGTATAAGCTGGGTGAACTTTGAACTATAGCTGTTGAAATCATTTTAATATTTTAAGTGGATACGTGTGTTTTTTTATGGTATGTTCTAAAAATCACTCTTCAGAACGAAGCAAGAAAACTGATTTAACCCTCACTGTGTTTGGTGCGAGCGCGAGCTGCGCTGGTTGCAGGTTGATGATGATCTACTCCTGAATAGATCGATTCAATTAACACAAATTGACAAGCAAAATGGTTCAAAATTGTCCACTAAATTCCTACTTTCAAAGAGAAGAAACAGGAAAATAAAGGGATTTGTTCATTGCAGGTTAGGATCTTATGTTGATAAAACAGAAATAGGCACATGGGCAGTCAAAACAAAACAAACCAATCTGACTATTTTGGTTTTAATTGCCTCCATTTCTCCACCTCCCTCGTTCAGCTGGTCGCTCCTCTCGCTGAACCTGAGGAGGGGATTCTGGTCCTTTGGAGGGAGACTGAGGAATGTGGGTGAGAGTTGCTAAGTGAAAGCTGGACTGGCATCTCTGATAATTCACAGCCTCCGTGGGTGTTAGTTTGAGGCCAACACCAAGCAGAACCTTTCACAAGGCAGAGAAAGAAGCTCTGGCAAACAAACGAAGCCGGAGCGACGCTTTAGTAGCATCAGCATATTAGAGTCATAGTCGTGTTGATGTCTGTCATGCCTAAGATGCCTTTGATGGTTCCTGGATTTGAAATGTGGTTTTTTATTGCGGATTTATGAATAATTTTTTAAATGTTTAAAATTTAGAGCAGTACTTTCAATTTCTTCCTTCTTCCTGTTTTAGGTTTACTTATTAGAAAGCATGCATCCTGTGAATGTACTAAATTAGGCCTTAAAGATATTGTGTATCCATCATTCCTGGGCAATGTGAAGGCGCAAATAAGATCCTCTAAGGCAG
This sequence comes from Poeciliopsis retropinna, assembly GCA_010277075.1. NCBI lineage: Eukaryota > Metazoa > Chordata > Actinopteri > Cyprinodontiformes > Poeciliidae > Poeciliopsis > Poeciliopsis retropinna. The sequence continues at coordinate 19,204,020 of VMRM01000009.1, forward strand.
CACTTAAGGATTTTCCACATTTTGGGCAGTGCAGGGTAAAAAAATCTATCAGATGAAGTAAAAATAAAGGTAAATCAGACATTATGAAGCAGACATCTATCCATCCATCCATTCATTTTCTGTTCACCCTTGTCCCTAATGGCGTCAGGAGTTGCCGGTGCCTATCTCCAGCTGCGTTCCGGGCGAGAGGCGGGGTTCACCCTGAACAGGTTGCCAGTCTGTCGCAGGAAGCAGACATTCAATGTCATTATATTAGTAAGGTTAGAAAATAAGCTTGCTTGTGTTGATTTAGAGATTTTTTTAATCTTCATTTTACAAAGCTTACTCAATCAGAACTTGGGTAAGGCAAGAACAACAAGAGAGAAAGCCTGAAGGATTTTCCAGTTGTTTTAATGTCAAATACTGAAGGAAAATATCAATAAAAAAGATGTTGTTTTTGTCATGGTTCAATCTAGAAGTGCAAAGAAACAGTTTAATAACTCAGCTATTAGAGTCATGGCAGCCATTTTGGATTTTTGGGTTTAGTGAAAAAACGTCAGACTTCGGGTGACCATCCTTCTTTTTTCCATAATTACATTTTTCTGATAAAGCACAAGAAATGGAATCATTTCACTGCAAAAGCAAACAGTCTTACCAAGTATTTTAGGTCTAGTGCAAATATCTTGGTGCACTTGACGTAAAACACAACTAACTTTTGTGAAGTAGCTTTTGAGCAAGATATAGGATCTTTTTAAGCAAATAAATCATTGATATTGATTTTCAAAACTAGTGCTAGTTCCACTGGCAGATTATTTAATTTGTAACATTTTCCAAGTTATAAATTAAGTAAGCTGCCACTTTTTAAATCAACATGAAGGTATTGTTTACTTAAAACAGTCTTGCTCAAAAGTTATTCGTAAGCTAGTTTTGTTCTATTTGAAGTGTACTACGATGTTTTCTCTAGCAATAGACCTAAAATGCTTGGTGTTTTTGCGGTGTTGACAGCCATTGATGTGTTTTCTTTCCTCGGGCAGAATAAGTAACTAAACTAAGGAACAGTTTGAAAATCCCTGCACAGTTTCCTGAACTAAGGTAACAGTTTTTTTGACCTCTTTTTCTCCTTCTGACACTTGTTGGGCTGCATATGACTGAGAGGAGGCGGGATGAAAGGAGGGGACCTTCTGCTGCACATTTTTAACACACCGTTAAACGATTATTGGTTTGAGATTGCATCATTTTAGATGAAAGTTGAGATGAAACTGGGTCAAGATTACCAACAATCATTCACATCCTGCTTTCGGGCAGCAGACTTTGAAGTACTTTAAAGTTATTTTTTAACTTTAAAGGGAAATACCTGGCATTAGTACTGGATTGGAAATCTAACATAACCCTGTATATTTTTAAACTCTGCAACATAAAGACAAAACTCAGAAAACAGAAACACTAAGGCAGAAACTACTCAATAGTTGTGATGGTAGCATCAGTCATGGAAAATAGCGGTGGGTTTGTCATTCCTTCCGTGACTGTGACCCATTCGTGATGTGAAAATATTGATTATAGCTGCAGTAAATAATGGGATTCTGATGCAGCACATTAGGGTTCTTTGTCTCCTTAGAAAGAGCTGAGCATTTAATTTGTCTCAGCTCTCCCACTCACTCCCCTGGTCTGAAAAGGGGCCCATGACCTTAAAAGTCCATGTTTATAGACTCACTGTCAGGATTGTGAACTGGCTGATGAAATACATGAGTGCTGTGTTAAATTAATCACAAATGGGGGAGAAAAATTATAAATATATTGCTGGAATATTCCATTAGCTCTCTGTCATTTTCACCTGCTTGCCCTACTCCGATATTTTCGCTTCACCAGCACAGATTTAGGAGTAGAAGGCAATCAAAGTTTCAAGTTACTGAGAAGAAAAGAAAGGAAAACATGTACAATTCACAAATGAAGTAAGTATTTTTTTTCTAATTCTGAGTTTCAGTTGTATTTTCATCATGTTGGCTGTTTCGCAGTGGGAACTGTAAAAGTAGGAGCTATTATTTGAATTCACAAGGGTGCTGGTCTCCAGAGTGACTCATGTTATGTCTTGCTATGAAGCTGGAGTTAAAATTCATAGCTTCTTTGGTGCTTCATGTATCAGTTTATCATCGATCAAAGTCAAAACTACAGTGATCATTTCAATAATACTGTGGGAAATCAGACTCAAAAGCTTTATTTTTGCCCATAATTGCCATAATTGATAAAACCGGCGATCCATTTCTGACGTTAAGCTCAAGTTGTGAGGAGAATAATCCAAAGCACACAACCGGGTTTATCGCCATTTTAGAGTGGCCTAGTCAAAGTTCAAAATAGAACTGTGAGAGATCTTAAACAAGCTGCTCATGCTCAAATACCCATAAAAGATGTCACTTGATCACAAAGGATTAGGTTTGTTTGAATAACTTTTTTCTGTGAATTAACGGTAGAATTTAAAAACTGGTTCTTGTATTTATTTATGTTGCCTTTGTCTGATTGTAAAATGTGTTGGGTGATCTGAAATGCATGTGACAAAACACCAAAAGGAGGAAAATAATGTATTTTTCTCGCAATAAGTCGCATCAGTCAAAAAAAAAAAAACTGTCATAAGGAGAAAAAAAGCGTATGTAAGTTACAGGATCAGCCAAATTATATAAAAATTGTGACTTATAATCTGGAAAATACGTTACGTTTGCATGGTTGTTCCATGAAAGATAATTTAAGAAGCCAAAACTTGTAGCAGAAACACTCAAATGCTATTTGGCAGGTATGAGAGTTAACAAGAAACAACTTTTATTAATGTAAACTGGATTAAAAACAATCCAAGAAAAAGTCCTGGAAAATTTTAGACCTGAAGTGTGTAATCACGAACAACAAGCATATTTTATGTAAAAAAAAAAGAGACATTTGCAAAATAAAACAGCTTTAAATGTTTAGGAGAAATAAATATATTCAGATTATTCTAAAAAAAAAAAAAAAGTGGCAGGAAAGAAACACATGAGAAATAAGAAATCACTACACACACACACACTCACACTGTGTGTGTTGGTTTGGTTGTGCCGTGCAACATCTTTACAGTTCGGGTTATGAAAAGAGCTGATTATTGATTCTGCAATGCATCCATACGGCCATGTAGATCGCTTATTGATTGAGCCTGCATATCCTCTCTAAGCTGGCAGAGGCTTTTTGTGACAAAATGCACTTTAATCTACGCTGCAGAGTAGCCAGTATTACTGCTGCTTCTCCTGTCCTGTGGAGTCCACAGCATCTCTTACGTAAGGCCATTTTGATATCAGGGATTAGGGCCTCTCCACAGACCAGTCGGTTGGCCGCTTCCTCCCGGGTCAAACCTGGGCGAAATGACAACTGCTTTTATTACAGAAATTTTTTTTTTTTTTTTTAAATGCATACACGATTTATTCTCATGCTCGCAAAGTGATCTTGATGTAGATAACATAAAACACAGAGGAGGGATTTTAATAGTGGACAGGAGTCAAGATTAATGAATCTGTTGTTGAAGTGAGCAGGTGTGCTCTGTGCAGGTAGCAGGTAAATGCTGCTGAAGAGGTGGAGTGCTGCTGCATAAACACAGGACATGACTGTGTGCTCTGTAAACCCACTTGTCCATGCCCTCTTAAGAAAAGCAATTACTTTGAGGCTCGTGCGCAGGGTGTGACTCCAACGTCGTGGGAAACCATGCAGATGTACTGTCGCTGCAGACATTTGCATATGAAAATAATAAAACAACCTTTCTGCACACAGAGGCCTCCTCTCGACTGTCCACGAGTACCCACATCCACCTGGAAGCAGGCGCGGTGCTCCAGGTTTCACTTTAGCGCCACGACTGGTTTTGCTTGAACAGTAAGAGTAAAGTAAACAGTGCTGAGCGCTCTGAGCCATCTGCCTAATGTTGCTGTGGCCCATATCTGCCCCGCTCCCCTCTCACTCACACGCTTCCTACCCCTGTCATCCTTACATTGTGTTTTTCCTTCCTCTACCTTCTTCTTTTGGTAACTCTTATTTCCTTTTCCTTCTTCCAACAGCTGTCGTGCTTCAGTTTTATCTGACTTGTCCATTATGCTGAAGTTCCTTTTTTATAATACACTTTTTGTTTACTTTCTTTGTAAACTTGTTAATGCATTACCCATCTGTTTCTATTTTTGTTTGTGTTCTACACTGACTATTTTCAGACGTTTCTAGGAACCTCCCCGCAATAAACCCGTACTGTTTACATCCAGGCTCCTTTAAGCATTTGTTATTTGATTCGATATCTTTATCTCTTGCTTTTACCTTTGTTCTTAATGTCTTTGGAAGAGAATAAAACAGATCAGCAGAATATTCACAGCTTAAAGATTTCCAAAGTGAATTTAATAACCTGAAGCAAATATAACTTTACAATCCATATTTAGTCATGCGAAACATTCCTTTAAAATTAAAAAGAGTAATATGATCTAATTGGTTGTATGAAAAAAATGTTCAGGAACAGATGAAACATTTTTATTCCACAACAGATAATGGCTTCCTTATTTGATGTGAGCTGGTTAAGTTACCGTTTCTCATGTTTATGTAAAGTTTAATTACGAAGTTGAACACTTTGAGGTTTTATGAATAGGACATTGGACAAATACTGTATTTGTAAAGTGCCTTGCAAAAGTGTTTGCATAATCTAAACTTTTTTATATTTTGTCACATTACAACCAAAAACCTTGGATGTATTTTATTGGGATTTGATGTGGAATCACAGGTTTGCAACCACAAGTGGCTCTTTGTACCGTCCACTGTTGTTGTTGTTGTTAATGACTCTTAATATGTTGTAAAATGTTAATAACACTAAAAATGTCAAAGAATTAACTAACATTTTTGAAAATGGATCTTGTAATAATTGCAGGTTTTTGCAGTTTTGTAGTTTTTACACTGAAATTTCATAACAGAATAATCCTAAAGTAACAATAATATGTTCTAGATAAATTTATTTTAACCGCTTGTGATTTTTCTTTTATACATACTTTTTCATAAATATCAATATTCACTACAAAAGAAAAATGTATGCAGCTCTTTTTGCAAAAAATGTTTAAGTTTTCCTGTTTTAAAGCTTAAAACTAGAAATGAAACAGTGGTTCTTTACAAATGATGATGAAATTATTTATCTATTTTAGTAGCCATTTATTGAAGTTATATGTTGAAACTAAAATGAGTTAAATCCAATGTTTTGAACTGCTGAACAGTGGTATTTTTCCCAGCCTTTTTTTATTCCTCTGGTCTGGATGACTGGATGTTGATGGAACAGGCTGTGCTGCAGGTCAAAACAAGAACTTGAAATGTTTCTGATCAGATATGCCTTTTGTGATGTCATCAGAGACACACAAGGGAGGGTAGATAAATAACATTTTGCAGCAAAAATAAACAAAACAAATAGAAAAGTCTGACCATGACATTCTCCTCAAGCCATTTACAGAAGGTCTTAATAGTAACTTTAAAATGTAAGTTTTAGCGTTATGGAGTAATATATAACAACGTAAACTGTCTTTGTACTGTCAGCTGTTTTATATGCACATCATTGTGTTGTCTAGGTTTATATGTTGTATCTTACCTCAATACAGCTGCAGTTGTCTCCACTATAAAGTATCTGTACCTTTGTGTAGTCCCCTTTTCAACCAGTAGATGGCACTGTGACACATGTAGCTTACAGGAGCTGCTAAAAGAAGCAGAAAGATAACGTAAAAAGGAGTACCAGAGCACCCGGTGGTTGTAAGCCTGGTCTTTACTCCTGTTAGAGTTTAATGTTCCTCTTCTGGAGTCTCAGCCTCTCTGTGTGTCCACATGTGGCCTCCGCAGTGACCAGCGTCACGTACAGCGTGGAAACAAGAGCTCATCTTTTAAAGGAAGTGGCCCTATGTGGGGTAGGCAGCTATTCCCACGATGCAGACTGAAAGTTTTTATTGCACGCTGGAGGTTATCACATTGTCTCATAAAAAACATGCAGGCGCTTCTGAACAGACCGCAGCATGGAGGCTCCGTATGAGTATGAAACAGGCCCAGTTTCACCGACAGATGTATACATAAACAAAAGAAAGATGCAATGTAAATATTCCCTCATGTGATCTGACAGGAAATTTAAAGGTACAGAGAGGTACCTTTAAATACCTCTCTGCACACAGAATGTGTGTAGTTCACATTCTTTTGTTTGTATAGAAAAATTACTAAAATATTTTGTATGTGAAAGATTTTACAGTTATAGAATGCTGTTATTACAAAACAATTATCAAACTGTAATGTTATTTGTTGGGATTAAATGTAATTGAACAGTAAATTATGGAGAGTGGAAGGAAAGTTATTTGTTAACTCAGTCAGTAACCCCTGAATAAAACTAGTCGCCTTCAAAAGTAATGAAATCTGTTAATTAAGAGTAGTCTTTATGGAAGAGTGGCAGGAAGAAGAAGTCATTTTTAATGACTACAATCCAGGCACGGAATAAAGCAAATGTAAGAGAAGAAAATACAAAATTGAGATCTCTGCTCTATGTAGAAACCTCTGAAAAAGGATAAAAACTAACAATTTGTGTATCATGCTATGGGAGTCTTGTTCTTCAGGTGGGACAGGGAGGCTTTATTAGAAGATGGATGGAGCTACCTAAATGAAAACCTAGGAGAAAAGTAGTTAGATGCTGCAGAGACATTAGAAAAGAGTTGGAGGAAAACATCTAATGCAGTGGTGTCAAACACATCTTTGTTTTGGGCCAAATCAAGATCATGAATGCTCTTAAAGGGCCGGTTGTGCCAGAATGTGTTACCAAAAAAAAAAATTCATAAACTGTTAAATTATCAATGAATTCTTAAAATTAAATAATATTGTTGAACATCGTTTCAGTTCCTCCAGGATTTTGTGAAAAAAAATCTTAAGTGTTTTTGGTACCAAAACACTCTAAAATATTTGTGATATTTGCATTTATTTATTACGGTAATGCAACTTTTTATTACTTACTGTATAGATCATGGACTACAAACTGACATCAGTTAAGGCTGAGGCAGCTGTTCAGTGCAATTAAGAAAGTTTTTGATAATTTTTGACTCCCAATGATGTAATAGTGCAAAAAAAGTATGAGGATTTGTTGAATTTCCACTATAATTCTCAAGAAACTGGAGGGACTGATTGATACAATTTGGCAGTATACAGATAAAAACTGCATTTATTTGATTGAAAACATAATATTTTAGCAAAATTAGTGTTTAGTCTATAATAGAGGGCCACATAAAAAGCTATCGCGAGCTTGATTTGGCCCACCGTCCTTGGGTTTGACACTTGATCTAATCTAAACAGTGAAAGTTGGAAGTTAATAATCTGTATTTTATGAATCTGATCTACACCATGAATGTCCAGTTAGTTTACATCACAGATAATTCTCCAATGTCTTCTGGTTTAGATGTTAATAAAGCAATTGAGAAAGCAGACTTTGATATTTGTACGGCTGAATTTGTACTGTATTAGTCTTCTGCCTTACTCATTTGCATGAGTGTGCACAGAAATCCGGATAACCTGGTGCAGACACCATTTGCATGCAGACTTCCAGGCATTGTATTTCAGTGAAACCTTCCTGGCCAAATAAAGAACTGAATTATAAAATGGGGAAACAAACTAATCAAATGCTGTTTATTTATTTATTTGTTTTTGATTAAAGCCGATCAGACAAAAATAATCTGCATACCTTTCAATAATAATAATAATAATAATAATAATAATAAAAAACATCCTTATGTGAGCGCAAACATTGTTTTTGGCAACAAGCAAGTGTGAGATTTAGCTTCCAAGCTGATACAAGGAGTGTGAGAACTGGCACTTATGACTGTATTTGGCATCTCACTGAAAGAAAAAAACATATTTGACACCTCTTCTAAGTATTTTAATCTTCTCAACCTCCCACCAGTTTTACTGTTGTGTATTTTTGCAATTTTAGTCCTGAACTGCAATCAACTTTGATGTAATTTAATGTTTAACAGGCGCAGCAAATGGAGAAGCGTAAATACTTTTTCAAGTGATATATTTGGTTAATAAGAAGGATAAATGTCATGATGATCAGACAAACTAAAGGGCACCATAATTAGTTAACCCATTTTAACAGTTATTGCAGGCTGCACAGGCTGACAGATGTGTCTGATTACATTTGATCAAATCATAATCGGATCTTACAGGATGTGACTCCTGACTTCCTGCGCAGACTGAAGACAGCTTTAAAGCATCTCTCTTTGCATGGTTTGGTTCTGCAGAGCTTCTGCTAATAATCCAAAAGCAGTTGGACAGTTTTAGGGAGAAAGATGAAATAAATACAAGAAATTTATCATCTATTAAATAACCTGTTAATAATAAATTCTCAAAAGCAGAGTGTATCAAACCTCAGAAGATCATGTTCTAATGTAAAATGAGAATCAGTAAAATCCTATCTCCACTGCTAATTTAAAGGTTGTTTCAAAGGCAATATTACAAATATTTAAACTATATGTTCCTGGAAGCAATAATTAACTCGTTGTAAATGAATTTTCTGCTCTCTCCAGGTGAGTGCCAATGTTCTTATCTTCCTGTGCACCAACATCATTGGCATATGCACCCACTACCCGGCTGAGGTTTCCCAGAGACAAGCGTTTCAGGAGACCAGAGGCTACATCCAGGCCAGGCTCCACCTGCAGAGGGAGAATCAGCAGCAGGTACGACTCCAAGGAGACGCAGTCTTTCTCAGCACATTATCAGTTCAAACTGAGTAAGATTTCAAATTCAGATCAGAAATAGTAAATGTGACAACAAGGAACAAGTCTCCCAGAGGGCATTTTGAGACATTTACAGATTCCTAAAGTGTGCATCGTTTAATGATGTTAAATGCATAAAAATGAGGAAAAACAGCCCTCAACGTTTCAGACAAATTGTCTCCAAACCCAATCGGCTGTCTGGAGGTGTTAAAGGTGACCTGTGCTTCCTTGAACAGGTTTGGACAGAGCTATGGGCGATACAGAACATGTTCATTACATGTTTTGCTCAAAGTCATTCTTAGATAATGAGATGGGTGATTTTTTAAGTGCTTGGGATGCTTTTAGATGCATTTGAGACCCAAAAGGGAGCACAAAAAGTTGAAAAATGTGAGTTTTGCATAATAGGTTTCCTTGAACAAAGGCTGTTTTTAAACCCATCCCCAGCATTGATTGTCAACTAACAACAGAACTTACGACTCTTTGAAGAGAACCAAATCTTCAGAAGCCATTCACTTTTAGGATCTGTTCAAAAGATCCATTTGGAAAATAATTTTTTTAGAAGAAGACATTTTTTAACCTAATATAGTTTTTCTGAATGACATTCACAAAAAAGTAGAACTATATATTTTGAGTAAAATTCAAACTCTGAACCAAATACAAAACTCTGGGGAAAAAAACTGACAAGCTACTAATATAAATAAACTTTGCAAAGTTTGTTGTTTTATTTTGTTCATGAAAAATAAAAATGGAGCAACAAAACATATCTTTTTGTTCTAAAATTTCATGTTATGGTAAACAAACCCTGGATATCTAAGACAACGCTAAATAACAACTTCTTACACTTTATCCTGAATTTGAATCCAGTTTAATTTATATACATTAACATTGTGTGATCCTTTCTGTAAATTGGAGTGATTTTTACCTACAAAGAGCCAAATTAAATTCTTTAACTTCTAACGGATGTTTGTGATAGATTAAAATCACTTTTTAATCTGAAGACACTCAGAAGCATGCCTTAACATTCTGCGTTCAGACAGTGATGTTGTGAATGATACAATCTGCATTTTCTATATTTGTGTGTGTGTGTGTGTGTGTGTGTATGTGTGTTTTCCAGGAACGTCTGTTGCTTTCAGTGTTGCCAAGGCACGTTGCCATGGAGATGAAGGCTGACATCAATGCCAAGAAGGAAGACATGATGTTTCATAAGATCTACATCCAGAAACACGACAATGTCAGGTGGGAAAGCCGGGTTTATTTTTTTCTGAAACGTATTCATTTACACCAGCTTGGCAGGAACAGTTTCTGACTGGCGTGGTAAAAAATAAAAATCGCTGTAAGATTTGTTTGCTTGTTCCAAAAAAAAAAAAAAAAAAAAAAAAAAAAAAAAAAGAAAGAAAAATTCTCCAAATTTTTGCAGAGGCTGTTGCTTGTCGATGCACACAGAGTCACACACACATGTGCGGGCGCGCTCGCGGCGTCAGAGGAGGGTAGAGTGGTTTGGCAGAGTGGAGGCTAATTAACACTAGAGAGGGAATACTTAATCACCCGCAGCCAAGATAAGATAATCCCCAAAGACGGAGAGCTTCGGCACACATTCAATTACAGTCCTGAGCTCACACACTCTCACACACACACGCAGTCACACAGAAGTCCTTGAGCCCACTTTAAGGTCAGACCTCATGCCAAGGCCAGCAGCCATGCAGATAACAAACTACAAGTGTAAGCTAAAAGTTGTTGTGTTGCTTTATAAAAATGCTTTTTTAACTCTGCTTCTCTTTGTCTTTACTCTGCTTCAGTATTCTGTTTGCAGATATTGAGGGTTTCACCAGCCTGGCGTCCCAATGCACAGCCCAGGAGCTGGTCATGACGCTCAATGAACTCTTTGCCCGATTTGACAAGCTGGCGTCGGTAAGGAGGCAGGCAGACGCTAGTTGCTTTGTTACTAACCTCAAACTTTTCAGGCTGAGTAAAGCGGCTCAGTCTTTTTGTTTTGTACAAAAATGAGAAATTATTTTTGTGTCAGTTTGTTAATTGAGATTTTTTATCTTTACAAAATAAAAAAAGCAATTGAGTAGTAATTTGCTAAGTATTTCAACTATGGAAGGAAGTCGGACCTGCTTCATGTAATAATGCCAATCTGTCACATCATTTGTTTTTTTGTTTTTTTTTACTTCTTTCTAAAAACATAATGAGACCTAAAAGGGCATTAAAACATTTTTACAGAATGATTAAATGTTATGCTTTCTGTTTATTTCTTATCTTTCATAATACTTTTTCCCTTTCTGCCCTCCTCTTTATTCTTGTTTATATATTTTATATTTAATTTGTGCATCACACAGAAACACACACACAGCGCCGATGAATACGTTGTCATTACGCAGACGGGTCCTCGATTTGATTTCATGTCACATAAACTTTTCTCTTCTGACGTCATAAACTTCTTGTCCACTGGTCGTCATAAGTTGGCAGTCCGAACTGTGACCATGTTTTGTCTCAGTCACCATGGAAACGCTAATTTGTTGATCATGTTAAGTGGAAATAAGTCTGGGCGGCAACACTGGAGGACTTTGCGGTAGTTCCACTCGAAACAAATTTAATAAAAACAAAGAGATAAATATCAGGAAGAGTCTGGTTCTCCATCTGTCATGACTTAAAGCCCTCGCTTTCAGAATCATTGTTTTAAGAAGAAACAGATTTGAAACTGATTAATCTCTTAACTTTTTTTATACTCTGGAAGACAAGTTGCTCACGACGTCCTGTCTTTATTCCTTCTTTTTTTGTTTCTCAGGAGAACCATTGTCTCCGCATCAAAATTTTAGGCGATTGTTACTACTGCGTGTCGGGGCTGCCCGAGCCGCGCGCCGACCACGCCCACTGCTGCGTTGAGATGGGCGTCGACATGATCGAAGCCATCTCGTAAGTAGAAAGTGAAATAAAAACATTCTGGGCTGGGGAATGTTACAGCAAAAATTTTTTTGCTGTAATCGCTGATTTGCTCGCTGATTACAGGTTGGTGCGTGAGGTGACGGGGGTCAATGTCAACATGCGCGTCGGCATCCACAGTGGGCGTGTCCACTGCGGTGTGCTGGGACTCAGGAAGTGGCAGTTTGACGTCTGGTCGAATGACGTCACGCTGGCCAATCACATGGAGGCGGGGGGCAAAGCAGGGTGAGGGGAAAATCACATTTACACTTCTTAAATCTGTTTTCATCAGTACAGTTAACGCCACCTGCCATATCATCAACAATAAACTATATTTTTATATATTTTCAGGGACTTTTCAGGGATCAGCTGTAACAATGTACATTAAATGTAACATAGGTCAGAGTGGTAGTTGAAACTCTTATTTTATTTTAGTCATTCCACAAACATTTATTGTGTAAATGTTTTTGGGAAGAAAAACAAATAGAATGTCATAAAAATTATTTTGTATTATGGTTATAGTGTTTAGTTTCGTCCTTATGTTACATATTATTATCCAGTGCTACTCCAAAGATTTTATTTTTTAAATTATGACTGTAGAAATATTATTTATATTTGGTCAGGTTAGTAATATTGGTTTCAGTCATAAACAAACTTCAATTCTAGACTTTCTGGAGGTTGTGTCATTTTTACATACTAGTTCAAAAAATTTGATTAATTAGTGGAACAGATTTTTATATAGGTTATTATCACACACAGGGATGTTAAGTCTTTACTTCTGTTAATTATGATGATTTTCTGCTTAAAGCAATAATAGAATCAGACCAATAAAAATTATTTTGAATACAAAAAATGTGCTTTTAATCTGACAAACAAGCCTAATCTAAATGCATATTTGAATTAATTAAAAATGATTTTATGTGCTCTTAAACAATATTTTTGGTAAGTCGCTGATGTATTGTTGCAACACTTTTGGTAGGATAAGGTTAAATTGTTCCTATGTAAATATAAAGTAGAATAAAGTAAAGTTCAGTTTAATTAGCCTAAAAAACAAACAATGTAGAGCAAAATAAGAGAATCAAAAAGAAAGGGGAATTGCAGAAAATAAAAGTAAATACAATAAAAAAATAGAATAATCATACCTTTTTAAATTAAAAAATAAAATAAAGTGAAATTGAGTCTGATTAGGCAGTAAAAACAAAATAAAGCAAAAAGAGAGCAAAAGAAAGGAGAATTAAGCAAATATAAAATTAAATAAAACTGAAAAATAAAAATAAATTATATATTTTAAAATAAAAAAAGAAATAATGTAAGACGAATATAAGTAAATTAAATAAAAGTAAACAAAACAAGATATTAAAATAAAACAAATTAAAGTTGATAGGAAAACAGAACACAAAACAATCTCAAATATTGAAATAAGAAAAGCATAAAAAAAAAACAAAGCAAGACAAAAAGAAGCAAAGCTAAGTTGCAATTAAATGAAATTTTTAAAAATTGCCATTTGATTCTACCAGGCGGATCCACATCACCAAGGCCACACTGCAGTACCTGAATGGAGATTATGAAGTGGAGCCAGGCTATGGAGGAGAGAGGAACGCGTATCTGAAGGAAAACAGCATTGAGACCTTCCTGGTTCTGGGCTGCAGCCAGAAACGGGTCAGTGCACAAACACAGAAACATTTGATTAGAACAATAAGACCTTTATTTTTTCCTTTCAAGGCTGAGGGATGACAGAAATAATGTGAGCTTTGTAGATGAATAGATGAATCTGGTCAGAGCCTATTAATCTATTTTAGTCCTTAAAATAGATTATTTTTTTATTTGTTATTTTTGGTTGTTTTAACGATTTGCTTTGAACACGAAAAACCACAAGTGTGTAATTTCTTTCCTACTGACAAACTTGTAAATAAAGCTCTCCAACTGCTTGTCTGCTTGTCCAGTCTACCAGAGAGAAGCCAGATACACAAAGTGCCCTTAGTCACTTGTTTTGTTGTTCGCAGTGTGTTGTGTTGCTCGAGAACAGTTGGTCAAGCCTTTATGTTGCTTTCTCTGAGCAGAAGGACGAGAAGGCGATGATGGCGAAGATGCAGCGGACGAGGGCCAACTCTAACGAGGGGCTGATGCCGCGCTGGGTGCCCGACAGAACCTTCCCAAGGACCAAAGACTCCAAAGTCTTCAGACAAATGGTGAGGCTGAGAATCCATACGCTGGCGAAAAGTGACAGCCTGCAGCTTCTATCCATCATTTTGTCTCCTTTCCTTTGTTTTTTCAGGGGATAGATGAGTCCTCCAGTAAAGACAAGTAAGTCCAAACACTACTTTATTGGATTTTTTTTGTTGTTGTTTTGCTCCGTTGCCTCCCTGTGTTTCTGTTTTTTTCCTTATTTAAACTTTATTTTTAGTTTTTTTTAGAAACAACAGTAAAACACATTTTGACAGACAAATAAAGTCATCATAACAAATGTGTAGTTCACATGTAAGCCTGAGGGAAAATGGGTTGCTTCAGATTACACCAGAATCATGATTAGTGGTCTGCCAATTGTTTTCTGACTGATCCATCAATTACCAATCTTTAAAAAGCCTTTCCTGTTGACTCTGATTTTGACCAGTACCAATTGTTTTTGTCTGAAATGTTGCTAAAGATAGCAAAAAAGTTGCTTAATTGGCAACAGTGGGGTTACTATTGTTATTTGCAAATGTGCAGACATGACATGGAGTCAAATATCTGTCATGGGAGAACAAAAGAGGAGTGGTGGATTTTTAAATCTTTGCTGAAGTAGATCAGATCAGGGAGTAAGATATAAATATCAGCCAATTACCGATATCCCAAAATTGAGATAAATCGGTTAATCCCCAATCATGATTATATCGAGTTTTATCTTTTGAGATTTTTCCATTCACTAATTATTGTGCAGTTTTTTATTTAGCCATTTTTTGTCTTAGCTTTTTTTACTACTATTTAGTAACACTCATTGTGTTTTTTTTTTGTTTTGTTTTGTTTTTTTTCTTTTATGAAAGCCGAGGTGTTCAGGAGGCCATGAACCCAGAAGATGAGGTGGATGAATTTCTGGGGCGAGCCATCGATGCTCGGAGTATTGACCAGCTCAGAAAAGATCACGTCAAGAAGTTCCTTCTCACCTTCCAGACGTCCAGTCTGGAAAAAAAGGTGCAAAATAACAAAAATGCTTTGTTTTTTGTACTTCAAAGTAAGCATGCTCATGATAACGTTTAATACAAATATTACACTTGCACTGTGTCAAGATAGTAACCCAATTTACCATAATAAGAAAAACAAGTATCGCTTTATTGGTTTCAGAGGCATGATAAGAATGGAGCCTTCTTATAGCCAGCTGACTAGCAGTGTGCAGCAACAATCTAAATAGTAAATAGTAAATATTTTCATACCCGAAAACCTAAAAACATTTATTTCCTTTTGGGGTGTTTTTGTTGCAGTATTCCAAGAAGGTTGACGACCGCTTTGGGGGATATGTTGCCTGTACTCTGCTAGTATTCTGCTTCATTTCTTTCATACAGATTGTCGTCTTTCCACAGTGAGTATCTCATATCTCACAGTGTCTGTTTCATGTTTAGACATTTCAATATTTACTGTTTTTAACAGAATTTTCTGCTTTAATTGTTTCAAATTTTACAGAAGCATCTTTAAAGGTTTCCAAACTAAACTGACATTAGCTGCAAATGTTGAAGCTTTAGTTTTGCTCATTTAATAATAACCAGAGAACTGTGCTGAAAAACTGTTCTGGACTGTGGGGAAGTTATTTGTACTAACTTTATGGGATTTTTTTTATTTTTTATTTTTTTGCTGAGTCTAGCCAACTCTCTTCTGCATAAAGCTAAAAATGTGGAGAAGTAGCACTTATGATACTTTGATGATGTCAGAATGAGTCACAAAAGGATGAATTTACTTGTAAAGTATGTTCACAGTGATACTAAATTTTGCAGTGAGGAATGCTAATTAATTTTATACAGTGGACTTCACTATACAAATCCATTGTGATCTGTAGATATGCTCTTTTAATAGATCAATGAATGACTTGTTAACATAATAGAAAGCACTTCTAAAAATACATATATTTTTTCCAAAGTATTATCTCAGCTGCATTTATTAACCCTTTGCACGTGACGTCACTCTCTTCGAAACGCTGTCAGATCGTCATACGCTTAGCACTAACTGATGGTTATATATATCAGACAATTATATACCGTCAAGTATATTCTTATTTCTACATTTAGCAGTTCCCAGATGGACTACTCTGAAAAACCAAATCATGGTTGTGTTTGGAAAAGGGATCTAAGAAATGCTTTCTCTTATTTTGCTCTTTGATTGCATGTATTTATGTAGAAGTTGTATGTAAAATTCTCCTTCTGAGCTGTTTTGGTGATTTATTTTGACTGCAACATGTGACAACAAGAAACAGGAATGAATGCTCTATTTAGGGAATTTAACAGGAGATGTAGCTGAATCCCCCGAGCGCAGAAGTACCAACATTTGTTGAACCAGATCCTAAATGAACCTCTGAAGCTGTTTATGTGTTTCTTTTCCCCGCAGCACTCCAGTGATGCTGGGAATCTACATCAGTATTTTCATCATCCTCGCCAACATTCTCTTCATCTGTGCCATATACTCTTGCATCAAGGTAGCGGAGCAGCTCATCTGGGCACAATTGCAAAAGTGTTGCTCATTTTCTTTCATGCAAAACGACTCTTCCTCCTTGAATTTTGGCACATTTTGTCTCATTGCAACCACAAATATTGTTTCTTATTAGTTTTTCATACTGTAGACTAAAATAAAGGAAGAAAAGGATTGTGAAGTTAATGAAAAGGGGTTTTGAAGTGTGGTGTTCATGTTTAATCATCTTTCCTGTTGTAGAAGATGTTTATTTTTCCACAAAGAAATAATTCTGATTTATCAGCAGCAAGAGATATATAGCAGGACTGTAGCAACACACTAATCTCAAGATACAATACATGATATTCTGTTCACGATACGATATACATCACAATATTCAGAAAACTGTGCGATTTGATATATTTTTAAGATTTTAGAGGGACAGAGTGATTTTGGTGACATTTTGTGACTGTTCCACAGACTAGGATTTTGTTATATATTTACTTTTGTTTAAATGTTAATTGTGTGGCTTTGTGATTTGGTAATGCAGAAAAAGAACCTTTTTTTTATTTGTCTTTTTCAGTTATGTTAGATAATGTAATTTATCTATTTCATTTCATTATTTATTTAATTGTAACTGGTTGTTTCATTACATGCCATTTTTAATGTACATATGAAAGTTGGAACATGAGGGACTTGAGGAAGATTAATGAATCGATACTCAAGGATGGAAAATTGATACTTTACAGGGAAAATGAAATATATTGGTAAATAGTGCAGAATCGGTAAAAATATAGGTTCACTTAAAAAGTAGCTATATAAAGAAATAAAATTAACAATAATGTACAAATTGTAACAGAAAATACTGTGGAGTTTTTAGAAACTCATGATCTAAGGGATGTGCAACTGAATCGATTATGTTTTCAAAAATGCACATAATGTAATACCCCTAATAAAGTGTAAAAAATTACTTTCAGCAATCACATAATTAGTAAATGAAGCTCATTTGATATTATTATGAAACAAAATCAAAGCTTTGAACATATTATGTAGTGTTGCTCAATGCAGGATTCATAAAGAGAAATAACATGAAACAAATAAAGCCCATAAAGAAATGGCTGCACTCATCGCAGTAGTTGACCGGACTATTAGTTGTACACTGCGCAAAGAAGAAAAAAGAATTTGTTGAAGGGAAGTTTTGCTCTGATCAGATGAGACTAAAACATAACTTGAAATGCAGAGGTGGAAAATACCACTGAAATTCTCAATGCAACATCCCCATGGTGAAACATGGTAACGGCAGTGAAGCTTTTCTTCAGCAGGGGCAGGGAAGCTGGTCCTAGTTGGATAGAGCTTAAAAAAAAAAAACAAGACAGTCCTGGAAGAAAACCTAAAAGAGCCAGATCATCTAAGCATAATAATGGGCAACAATGGCTTAGTTAAAGGCCAGAACTAAATTCAGTAAAGAATTTGTTGCCAGAATTGTTTTTTATGACTTATTTATCCACCAGGGCTAAAACCCTATTTTGTATAGTGTTTTCTTTCTACTTCTACTGTATAAAATCCTAATAACATACACTGACATTTGTGGTTATAAAGCAACAAAATGAAAGAAATTTATGGTGTATGAATAATTTTATAAGGCCCTGTACTGGGATGATATATAATGTGGAAATCATTTGTGTTTGCAGCTCTTCCCAGCTGCAATGCAAACCATTTCGAAGAAGATTGTCCAGTCTCGCACCAACAGCACCCTGGTTGGAGTTTTCTCCATCATCCTTGTCTTCATCTCTGCCTTTGTTAATATGGTAAGCTCAGAGTTGACAAAAAAGACATATTTTTTTAAGTACGTGATTCTGAATGCGTTTCTGGATGATTGTCTCCAGTTCGCCTGCGACACCCAGAGCTTAACAGAATGCGTCGCCGAGAAGCTGAACACGTCTGCAGGCCTGGTGACGCCGTGTCTGATCCGCAGCATGAATGTGTCCATTGAAGGAGGTCTGGAAATCTGCCCCAGCAAAGGCCCCTCCTGCCCCTTTCCCGAGGTGAGTCCACCATCTTGCACCACTCTCCATGGGAGAGTGGTGCAAATTTGCCTCCAAAAGCAGCAAATTTTTCTGTGACTCGTGGTTGCTGATGCGAGTCGCGGCTGTCTCCTGTCTGTTCCAGTATTTCAGCTACAGTGTGCTGCTGACGCTGCTGGCCTGCTCCGTGTTCCTGCAAATCAGCAGCATAGGGAAGCTGGCCCTCATGCTGCTCATCCAGCTCACCTTCCTGCTGCTCGTGGAGTGGCCACAAGTAGCACTATTTGACAACGCAGACCTCTTTGTCACCTCCAATGCCATGTGAGTGCAGTAAAACAAGCAGTTATGTCCTGTGATTTTAAATGTTGGTTGTATGACTAAAACTGTCTAAAACTTGGCATCAAATCACCAAATTTTTGTTTTTTGCTCATTATTTGACTCATTCTTCGACTAATCTGTATAGAGTTTGGTACTTAAAAAACTATTATTGTAACTTTTATAAACAGTGTACGTATTTGTTGAAACTGTCTTGGTGTCATGTTAAATAATCTGTGAAAAGATAAATCTCCTCTACCTCCTTCCAGTTCTGCTTCTGCTGTCTGAAGAAATGCACCAAAAACAACTAATCAGAGCCAGGGGGAGGGCCTTAGCAATGTCAATCAACTCATGTACTTGCTGCTGAATGTGCTAATGGTGGAGGATCAACTTACCTTTTCAGAAAAACTGTTTAACTTCCTTCATCGGTGGCCATGCTAACTAGACTTACCATTCACAACAGGATATTCTGGCCGAGAGAAGGTGATGAGTAGCGCCGTACGGCATTGTAATTGACATTGCTAAGACTCGCCTCCTGTCTCTGATTGGTTGTTTTTAGTTAGCAACAGGAGAAGGCAGTGGAGCTCAATTTTTTCACTGATTATTTGTCTCATATCATACTGTCACGACATAGTGACAATTTCAACAAATACGCAAATAAATAGTATTTATAAAAGTTTCATACCGCACTTTTAAAATCTGGACGTCTTTTTGTTGTTACAATACACATACTTTCCCAACTTTTTGTCGTGTAAGTCAAAATCATCAGCTCAAACGTACTCCCGGCTCAGAAAAATAGCATTTTTCAAAACTAAAATCAACAAAAATATCGTGATCTTTTTTTCCCCTTTAGCTATTCAGCAATAAACTAAGCATGAATAGTTGAATTAATCTTTTCAGGTATTTTTTTTCTACTTTAAAAAAAGTGAAAAAGAGCTGTCTTCAGTTTTAAATGCTGGATCACTTTAGTTGAAGATTTCAGCATTGTTAAAACTGGTATTAAATATCCATATATCGAAATTACAATTAGTTAATTTTTTACTGTTTTTTTTAATGCTTTTTGTGTTTTCACTAAGCCTCTTTTTTTTTTTTTGTCTTTTAGTGCTTTAAATGAAACCAGTTGGTAAGTTCTGTTTATTTACATTTATGAGATAACTTCTATAATTTTTGTCTTTATATCTCTTCCAGAATGAGTAAACATAAAACATTAGATTGTTTTTTTTTATTTATCTAGTCATAAAATGATTTTAAAATATGTGAAGAAAGTGGAAAGTAAAGGAAGTATTACAGTATCCTATTCTATGATATTTCTTTTCAAAGCACCCCTTTCTCTCCTTAAGAAGGAATTTCATTTTTACTGTGCTTCCTAATTTTTTCATTAGGATTTAAATTAATAGTAAAAATATTTAAAATGTTCCCATATTTTGCAACTCCAACAAGCAAAAATAATTTTCTGTTTGTAATTTCAGGTCCAGTTTCAATGAAACTACAGTTGAGTGGTATGTTATTTCAATTGCCTTGTTAAAAATGCAATCATTACTCTGAGTTTCCTTCATTCAGTGTGTGTTTCGGTCTCTTTGCAGCCCATACTCTGTGACCAAAGTGTCCCTGCGGGTCATGACCCCTGTGATCCTCACAGTCTTCGTCCTGGCGTTGTACCTGCACGCACAGCAGGTTGAATCGACTGCTCGCCTCGACTTCCTCTGGAAACTACAGGTACGGCCACCAGAGGGCGCTGTCGGGTCACTTTTATGCTGAGATCTGTCCCTCTGTGGTTCCTGTGTGTACAATACCAAAACATTATACTCAAGTAAGAGTAGAACTAATTAAACATACTTTTACTCAAGTAAAAGTAAAAAGTATTTATTAAAACAAAATATGCATTTTTTAATATTTAAAAATTACCATCATCATTGTATTTTAAATACCAAAATGACAATAATTTTATGAATTATTTAATTACAAAATTGGACAAAAGAAACATTTTCTTAACTTCTTTTACTTTAAAATTAAGTCAACTTCTTTGTTTAGTATTTGCCAAATAGTGCATATAAAACATACATGACAGACAAACAAATAAATTAAATAAGAGAATGAATAATAATGACAAAAAAACCTAATAAAATCAACTAACAAGAAAAGAAGGTACAAATTCAAATGGATACAATTAAAACAAAGATAAAACAGAGTATAACCAAGTGGTGTCACAACAAACATTAATTGTTGAACATATTTGGGTTAGGATACTTTTTTCCTTTTAATCTTAGCACTTATTTTCTGACTTGTTTTGATTAATCTAGAGTCACAGATATGTTGGGTAGAAGTGGGAAAAAGAGGGAGAAAACAACAACAACAAAAAAATGAAAATTTAACAAAAACTGCAGTTATGTGTCAGGTGAATTTTTATATAAAACAAGCTTGTTCTTCATTCAGTGAAGTTACTCAAATGGGTAGAGTATCCAAAAATTTCAAGACTTCATAATAAAACTACTCAAGTAAAAGTAAAAAGTACAGCACAATAAAAATACTCCTAATAGTACATTTTTTTCTTAAACATTGAATGTAAGTAGTTAC
Source organism: Poeciliopsis retropinna (assembly GCA_010277075.1). Lineage (NCBI taxonomy): Eukaryota > Metazoa > Chordata > Actinopteri > Cyprinodontiformes > Poeciliidae > Poeciliopsis > Poeciliopsis retropinna. Next base: position 19,225,213 of record VMRM01000009.1, read on the forward strand.
GACCAAACTCTGGATTCCTGGTGAATAATTATGTCTGTTGTGGCGTCATGGTCCTTATCGAAGCTGTTTATTTCCTGCCAGGCCACAGAGGAGAAGGAAGAGATGGAGGAGCTGCAGGCTTACAACCGCCGCCTCCTTCACAACATCCTGCCAAAGGACGTGGCTGCTCACTTCTTGGCTCGAGAACGGCGCAACGATGAGCTGTACTACCAGTCCTGTGAGTGCGTAGCCGTCATGTTCGCATCCATCAGCAATTTCTCTGAGTTCTACGTGGAGCTGGAGGCCAACAACGAAGGGGTGGAGTGTCTCCGGCTGCTCAATGAGATCATCGCTGACTTCGATGAGGTAAAGAATTTTAGCTTTTTTTTTTTTTTTTTTTACAAAACTCAAATCACAGTATTAAAATGCAACATAGAGAAAATGAACATCTATTTTTTTTAACGGCTCAGATCATCAGTGAAGAGAAGTACAGGCAGCTGGAGAAGATCAAGACCATTGGTTCTACCTACATGGCGGCCTCTGGTCTTAACGACTCTACTTATGACAAAGAGGGTCGTTCTCATATTACAGCGCTAGCAGACTATGCTATGAGACTGAGAGAGCAGATGAAATATATCAATGAGCATTCCTTCAACAACTTCCAGATGAAGATAGGTACGGAGAGAAAAGGATGGGGAAAATTGTAAGCGTGTTCTTCAAAGCGCATGTTTTTACAAAGTTTGTGTTAAATTCACAGGTCTGAACATTGGGCCAGTGGTAGCAGGAGTTATTGGCGCCCGGAAGCCCCAGTATGATATTTGGGGAAACACAGTAAACGTGGCCAGTCGCATGGACAGCACAGGTGTACCTGACCGCATTCAGGTAAGTTTTAACATACATAACAATGGCAATTCAACTTGGAAAGACGAGTGGCATTTATTCAAATTTTTAAAAAATTCATGTAGATTAAAATGGCCTACATTCATTTTAGTTTCGATTTTTTTTCCCTTGAGTTTCCTCAGTTCTGCTTGGGATGTATTTATACAAGTTTTTTACAATACACTAGTACACCAAAGATTTCCCCTGTCAATTAGAAATAGTACTATTTTGTAATAAATAGCGCTGCTGTTTCTCAGTGTTAATGTACTATGATATTTTACAAAATAGAAGTTCAGCATCGTTGGTAAACTTAGTATTAGTACTTAGTATTCTAAGTAAAGCACAAACTCAACATCCAGGGATGGATGGTATTTACATGATTCTTGATGTTTCTGCTACTATCTTTTATCATTTATTGTGGAAAACTTCTTTTCTTAACAGGAGATTGATTTATCGTCGTCTCGATAAATTTCAATTAACGATACCAAATAAAAGCAAAAGTGACAGTATTATCCTAAATTACATTTTTACCATTTTCTCCACTGTTTGTTTCATGAAAGCATCAATAAATATAAATAAATTCAAAAATAAGAATGAATGTTACTTTGTGCAGTCCACTGTTATAAATCTTGCTTCTTTAAGTAAGAGGAGTCCAGAAAGTTTTAGATGGGGATGTTTGTGTGTTTGGTGCTATGAAGTCAACCACAGAGTTACTGACAAAACTACTAATCAATAGTTTTGTTTATTTTTACCATAAATTTTTATTGTTATCACAATAGTACCTCAGAATATCATTCTATCGCCCACCCCGAAATACTCACTTGATATTTTCTAAACTCCGCAGGTGACCACAGACCTCTACCAGGTGCTTGATAGCAAAGGATACGTGCTGGAGTGCCGTGGAGTCGTTAAGGTCAAAGGTAAAGGGGAAATGACGACCTACTTCCTAAACGATGGGCCGCCCAACAGCTAGCAGCCATGGCAACAGCGGACGCTGGGTCGGTACCCACTGCAAGGACACGGCACCACTGAGCGAGCACTCACAGCGCAAGCGAAACAGCTGAGAACTACAATCGCCATCACTTGAATCCCAAGCAAAGAGGAAAACATGAACTTATAGGACTCCGGAGAAGGGAAAGCGTTCTCGACAGGAGGAGAAAGCTCTTGTTTGACAGCCATCTCGGCCCGCGTACATGTTGGAGGACAACGTGTTTTTCTCATGTCTAGCCTCTCTCTCAGGCTTCTTGAAAGATGCAAAGTCTGTTTATTTAAAACAACGCCTTTTAGCCTGTGTGAAAAGAAAATTATCGCTGTACATAAGGCTACTTTTTATTTTATTTGTTGTTCTTTTGTTCGGTAATTATTATTATTTTTTTGTTTGTTTGTTCGTTTGACACAATTTATGAACAGGTACTTTTGTTCCTGCTTTAATTATTTATTTCAGTCTTGATGTTTTGTGCTAAAGGTCCTTTATGAAAAAAGTGTGAACACATACGTGCACAAATATCCAGTTTATTACACGTTTATAAGTGTGTATGTACATGCATATTTGTGTGTGTATGACTATATGTATAAACTGAGGAGGAATATATTGACCAAAGACTAAAGTATTTACTAAAAGCAAGGCAAATATTGTGATATGTTTTCGCTGAAGTCAACAATGATCACCACCTTTGTTTTGTTTTTTTCCTTTGTTTTTCTTTCGCCCGACTTCTGGCAGTGAAGGCTAATTTTCATAAAATACAGAGTTTATTTATTTTGTCTGTCATTTAGGCAGCAGAGAACAGATTTTTAACTCTAAATAATAAAATGACCCTCAATCATTTTAACAGATGAAATTAAAAGTGACTAAAGATGACTAGATATGCTATGAGAGGGGTTATATATTTTTATCTGAGCAAAACAAAGATCGAGCTCAGATTAGGATTAGAGGACTCTCCACTGGTTTGAGCTCCTTTTTGTCTCTATTCTTTTTCTTTCTTTTTTTTTGGGTGGAAATGAAAGAGCAGAAATCAGTGAGCTTTTCCAGAACCTCCAGGTAGGGAGGGGCAGAAACTACGGATTTCAACGCAGTTGCGTCATGCAGCTTGATTCTTCTATGAAGAAGAAGTAGATGAAGGAAAGAAATATCCGCTGATTTCGACTGAATACTGTGCTTTGTAATCCTGAAGGGGCATAACTATTTTCACTGTGAGGTTTTTATGATACAACAAAACTGCTTTCTTGCCAAACATAACTGCTTTGAGCATGTCTTACTGTGGTTTCTTTTTCTTTTATTTTTTTATTTTTGCTTTCCGTTGGTTTCAACGTAGGGTATTTTGTATAAATTATGTACCCATCATTTGTATATTCTTAGTGTTGTTATTATTATGATGATTCTGGTTAGTTATTATGCTTAATATGATGATTCCATTTCCGATGAAGAACAGCACGCTTTCTTGTAAAATTCAAAGCTCACTGGTACCAACGGATCAACTGCTGGGTTCTGCTGCTTGCGAGATTGGATCGAAGACAGAACCACTGACCCAGATAGGAGCACGGTTGAGAAAATTACAGCAGTTAGCACACGAGTCACTGTGTGTTTTATTTAATCCACTCCAGTCAGGTTCTAACAGGCCCTTTTTTTTATTTCAGTGGTAACAACACAGAAAGTATCACTGGTGTCGCTCTGTACGGACAGGCTGGTGCAGGACAGGCCACATTAATATGACAAACTTTGAGTGTATGAAACCCATTTAAAAATATAGAATCATTACTTGCTATTTTGTAGCAAAAATAAACAAATCAGGCTTTTTTTTTAAATAAAAGAAATCACAGAGAAGACCATGGATTAGTTAACAATTGAAGATTTTGGTTGTGTAAAGCATGCGTCCAGTAATAAAAATTAAAAAAAAGTGATGTAATTAATGGCGTAATTGTTTTTCAGATCTGATTAAAGAAAAGAGACATAATTACTCAGTTGAAGAAACAAATAGGGAATCATGAACTAAAATCTCATGATGACTGTTGTAAAAAATATGCAGCAGTAATGAAAATTTGCAAGATATCTGTTCAGGTTGATTTAGGAAAACAAAATACAGATAATCGTAAAATAAAACTAGAATAATTAGTATTTTGGTTCCTCAGTTGATATGCCTGTTCTGAAGACTAATGTGGCAATCTCCATTACTATCCACATTTTGTCCTCGACAGTCTTTACCCGCATTTGACATGAAAAAAATGAATTAATATTGTAATTTAATATTCTGAGGTTCTTTTTTTACTTTTTTACAGAGCTATTGTTGTCTATATATTTCTTTATTTATTTCAATGTGAAACAATTGACCTACATGCATATACAAACGGTTTTAGATGAGCATGATAATCTCAAGCAACAATTTCACGATGTCACAGCATTTTCACAAAAATTGAGAATAGAAATTTTAAAAAATATTACTGCTCCTTAAATAACATAATATGTTAATTATTACAGTTATAATAATAGTATCCAGAACATTATGGTTTTTTTCTTCTTCTGGTTTTGACACATTTGATGTATAAACTTAAGTAAAAATATGCAATAAACATCTACAGAAATTAGCTGTAGTTTTCGATGCTTATTGAGCAGAATGCTATTCATTTTATTGTTTTTGCTTTTTATGGAGTACCACAAAACAACTAATTGATACTAGCTGTTTAGTTAGTCTATTGTCTAGCTGCTTTACAGACACTTGGCATGTGGCACATATTTAGTTTCCACATCAGCATCGTCAATGTTTTTTATGACCAGAAATATTTCCAAACTGCCAAATTTGTCTTGTATTATTGAGGAGGAAGAGAGCAGCATCAGCCCTACTCAATTATTTCTTTGACATCTCATTTTAAACTTCAGGAGCAGAAGCTGTAACTTTAAAAAAAAAAAAAAAAAAAACTTGCTAAATATCTGCTTACCAAGCCTGGTCCGCTGACATGAGTCAAAAATGAAGAAGGGCTTTTTGAAAGTTATTTTAACCAACCATTTCACCATCAATGCAGCGTCCTCGTTGTCTGCAGCAGCAAACAGTTGATCTCGTTTGTACCAAAGCCAGCTCAAGCAGTCTTGTGCTACTGGTTTCTCCTGTGCAACGGAGGCCTGGGTGCGTTGGGAGCATCAGGAGACGCAACTGAGATCACCAACTATCACACAAACTGTGACCAATGACGAGCCTAAAGCAGAGAGTTTATAGAATGGACATGAGTTCATAAAGATGTTCATTGTATTTATTCTATTTCTACTAGCTGTCCATGGACTTGTGTTGATTGTTAACTCTTGGGATGCTTTCAGGGGAAACAGGAGCGGGGAGGAATGTGTTCCCCATACTACTGAAACAGCGTTTTTGCTCAGGCCCGATGAATCCTTCTGGTTTGTTTTCTTCTTCTTTTTTTTTGTTTGTATTTTACCTGAGTTGGAGGAGTGGAAAGGGGAGTGTTTTGCTCAGTTGAAAAGAAGAGTTGAGGACTATGACAAAGAGAAAAATAACATTTCCCCTTGAAGAAAAAAATAAAATGTAAAAAAAGTACTTTTTTTCTCCGTCAGTGTTTTTTTTTTTTTTTTTTTACTATATTGACTGGTGTACATAAAATATGTCAAACTAAATATTTTTATTTTTACAACTAAAAGCTACAAAATAAGTTAGCATTATAATTAAGAAAGTTTTATCCAATTGTTATTAAACCACTAAGTAAATTCTTCAATTGAAAATATATCTAAACTCAATTATTAAATATTAAACATCTGTTTATTGAAATAAATCAGTGCTTTCCTTAAGTTTACTTCATCATAAAAGATTTGATAAAGCTGCATCATTTATGTTAGCTCTGGAGTGATTTGAGAAACATTATGAGGAATCAAGTGTAGCTGCAACGATTCAAACTCTTCTGGCTTCCCTGAGAAACAGATTATTTCCCTTATTATGTTTGCAATTTTTATTCAAAAATATATTTTTAAAAAGCAGTTCAATGCAGGCACTCTGACTGTTACAATATTTAATATAACTCCCATTTTCCATTTATGCAGGTTTTGTATGGAAGCCCGTTTCCACCACTCAGTTAAAAAAAAATTATAATTATCTCATTATTTTGAGATAAACATAATATCTAAATATAGTATTATATTGAGATAATATAGTATCTCATTATAATGAGATACTATATTTATTTATTTATTTATTTTTTAACAGAGTGGCAGAAACGGCATTCCACAGTTTTGCACAAAACCCCAAACAGGATTTTTTTTTTTTCTTGTAATTAACCCGACTTTCCTTTAGGGGGCACACTAGGAAAGGGGGCACACTAGGAAAGAGGGCACACTAGGAAAGGGGGCACAAGAATATATGCAAAAAAAAAAAAAAATACACTGATCTGATCATGTGTTGGTTCCTGACCCCATACAGAGATGGACTCCACTAAACTCCCTGAGACCAAGAATCAGACTTCCTGGTTCGGCACACTCCTCTGATTCCCGATTGGATCGAGATCTAAAGGTAACAAACATCAGGGAATCCTGTTTCCATCTTGAAAGGTCTTTTAGTAGAGTAAGCTGCAGTATGTCAGATGGAACCATAAAATCCAGAAGTAGTTTTGTTCCCTATTTGAAACAATGCTGCCGTTTCACCGCTATTCCTCTTTTGGATCACATTCAGTCGAACTGAAGCTTTGGAGATGCTTTAACCTGTTGAGCATTTCTGAATTCTCACTTGATACTTACTTTATTAATCCCAATGCAAAAGAAAATGTTGTAATAGCTCATGTTATCTGAATTTCTTGTGGGCAGTGGATACAACTCTTTACAGCTAAAAAAACACAACTTTCTAGAATAATGTCAGCATGTACATTTTGTATTTACTAGAGATTTAACAGAGTACTATAGCAGTGCTATATAGAGTACTATATAGAGTACTATATAGTACTCTATATAGTAGAGTGCTATATAGAGTGCTATATAGTACTCTATATAGTAGAGTGCTATATAGAGTGCTATATAGAGTACTATATAGAGTACTATATAGTACTCTATATAGCACTGATGTACCACATTTTATAGTACACAATTAAAATAGTGTGCAATATTCATTAATTTGAACAATTATTTGTTATATACATGTATTTAAGGCCACATTTTGTACTTTTGATTTGTAATCGTCTGTGTGTTGCTGAGTCTTTGCCGAATCTCTCTTAAAAAAGACATTTTTAATCTCAATCAGACAAACCCAGTTAAACAAACGTTACATGCATACATTTCTTTTTATATATAAAAAGAAACAACAGATAGGAACAACGAAGCAATGAAATTTGATTCAACAAAATAAGGTTGAAAAGTTTGCAGTTGCAGGCTTTTTTTTTTTTTTTTAGCTTTCAAAACAACAGTGACATATGGAAGGGAGTGTGTGCATGGTTCTGCTTCATGAAGCCAAAACATGAGGGAGGTCAGAACAAGCTGAAGTCTCGGTGTGTCAAGATCATTGTGCCAACGAACCTGAGAAAACAATAGTTGGTTTTTACTGACAGAAGCCTAGACTGGTGGAAAAATATATTTATGTGTTATGGTAATAATACTCACCTTGTCATCTCGCTGGTTTTTCGAGGAAACTTTTGGCATTGGGTCCATGGTTCAGTGCTCATGTGTCTCAACCAGCCATAATGCTGGTTTTGTGTCAGAGGCTTTACATACAGATTGTTGGGAACTGGAGGACAGAAGAGGCTTTTAGTTTTTGTTGCAAACTTCTACAGGAACCCATAACAATTGTTTTTTAAAGTCTGCTAGCTTACGCCTGGGTGGTTGAGCCTTTTTCACCATTTCTGCGTATCGCTCATGACTCCCTTGATGATCCTCCATGCTGTAGCAAGGAGGCTGTAGTAGTAGTTTGGTCACTTCTTGATTTACGCCTTGTTCTTTAACCAATGGTCGAATTTCTTTTCTGACGTTAAAACAGTCATCTAAAAACAGAAAAGTTTCAACAGATGATGCTAATTATTACAGTGACTTAGCTCTTAAACTTTTTTCCCCCTAAAAATCATTGAAACGTGTTTTTACTTACAAGGACAATTTGCTGAACTCAGATTTTTATGTTCTACCCATCAGTACAAAAACATTAAATTATTTAATCAGTAAAATACTTATATGTTTATTTATTCTATTTCTGTTTTTAAAATTATTTTAACTCATGTCGTTCAATGCATGTCTGTCTAATTCTTGAATAAAGTTACATGGCGCTGGAGTTTGACACTAGTTTTAACTTTTAAATAAATGACTGCACTTTTTTTTCCCTTTAAAGCTTAATTACAAAACGTTTTAACTGAAAGCGGAGGTCTGTTTTGACTGAGGTTGCAGCCATGATAAATCTAGAGTTCAGCTTAGCCTCGCTTCTTCTTCTTACCGTCAGACGGAGGCACTCCCCGGGGATTTATGAGCATATTATCACCGATTGGGTTTTGATAGCCCAGCTGGGTCAACCCGAAGAAAGCCATATGTGTTATAGATCCTTAAACCTGTTCACGACAACTAGCTTTCAAAAATAACCTTAACTTTGTTTACGTGTTACCTTGGCAACAAACCCCGCCCTCATTACGCGACGAACGACAGGAGAATCTATCTATCTATCTATCTATCTATCTATCTATCTATCTATCTATCTATCTATCTATCTATCTATCTATCTATCTATCTATCTATCTATCTATCTATCTATCTATCTATCTATCTATCTATCTATCTATCTATCTATCTATCTATCTATGGCTTAATTAACTGCATGACAAACATACAAGAGGATTTTGTTTTTTTTGCTTCTGTAATGAAATTGTGTTGCTTGCTAATCTTCTTAGCCCAAAATCTAATTCTTTTTTCTCTATTGTTAACAGGTAGATTAAGGAAAGTGCTGCACATCAATGAATTCAGTAATCCTAAAACCCCATTAAAGTTATACAGATTTTTAAGAGAGCCACCGTGAAATAAAACAAAGTTTCTTTCAAATGTCTTGTTTACTAGCCTTTACTTCCGAACTTTCAACCTGTTATTATTATTATTATTATTATTATTATTATTATTATTATTATTATTATTATTATTATTATTATTATTATTTGCAGCATTACATTTACAGTTTAAGTCTGTTTAAGATTTGCCAGAGTCAAGAACTTACTCCAATTCTGTCACTGGATGGGAGAACTGGTGCAGCCTAACTGGACAAGTCATCACTCTATCTTATTAGCAACATAAATACCCACATGATACAAAAACACATAACACATAACAGACAGTCATGCATGAACACAATCAAACATGCAGAGTGGCTCAGTTGTGTTTCTCTTTCGACTGTTGAAGGAAGCGTCAGAGATGAACCCAGAAAGGAGATGGAAACTCCAGGTCTTCTTGTTATGAAGAGTTACAATTAAGACAGAAATTCAGTAAAAACGACCTCTTAAACAATATTAGAAATATATAACCTATGTTGTTCCCTTTTGTTTGAATTAAACATAGCTTTTTATCTGAAGAACATATTTTTTCCAATTTATGATAATGGTTAGACATTTTCAGATGAGCTCCTTACTACTAATCAGACACTGGAGTCACTAAGACTTATGAATTCATCTTTGTAAGTTTGAATAAATCATCATGACTTGACGAATTAACAATGGTTTGTATTGTTTTTTTTTTTATTTTCTTCTGTCATTTACCTCAGACAAACATTTACTAGTCTGAGAAATCCTGCAGAAGGTGGTCCTCTCACAACCAGATAAATGTGATCTTACAAGAAATACAAGTTAAAAGTAAAATGGAAGTTAAAAATAGCTCAGCTGAAGTGAAACCAGGAATAAAGAATATATTTCCTGGCTGTCTCACCGCAACTGCATGACTGAGTCAGATGCTTCTAACCGGTTTGAGCAGTTGAAAAAACTCCTTGATACACACTGACCCGACTGAGCACCTGTGCACTTCATTGTCTCTGTAAGACATGAGAGGGAAAAGGACAACACAGAGATAAATTACAGCAAAAGGTAAGTACTTTTTTCATTTAATAAAGACAGTGTTGTTAGTCAGTCAAAAACACAGGTTTGCTAAAGTTATTTTTCAAACATTATGGTCTTTGTAAATGATTGAAGGATCTTCTAACAAATGATTACATCAATGCTTGATCAGGATCTTTCTATTGTTTTTTTTAACTTCTAGAATTGGTTACCTCATATTTAAGTCACTACTTCATTCATTTACTGATAAGTTTTCTGTCATCGTTAAAATGATTGGGGCTTGTATTACTGTTTAAATAAGACAATAACTTTATGAATATCCAAACATATGCAAATAAAAGAATTTGTTTATTCCAAGCATGACATAGAGGGGAGTTTATAGACTGCAGCTGTTGATCAGGTGAAATAACTATTTAAAATTATATTTTTGTTGTTCATAATGTTGCATTTTGTTTATTTTTCTCTTCTCAGGTCCCCATCTCTCTCTGACTATCATGCATTTTTATTTGCTTCGACACAAGCACTCAGTGAAGATAGCATTTTCCAGTTTTCTGTGTTTGTCTTTCATTATACACTTCTACATTAGCTACACGACGCCACATTCACCTCAACTTTCCAAGGGAAGTGTGGGGAAACTCAGAGGATCTGTCCCTGACCAGACCACCATGTTTACAAATTCCTCTGTCCACAAATGTCCTCCTGGATTTTACAGCAAGCAGGAGCTCAGGCCTCACATTCAGAGGCCTTACCAAGATCACTGGGAACCGGGAGCAGACGGCAAGCCATTTGTGTGGCGCTCTATGACTATTGAGGAACAGAAAGAGGAATCAAGTGGTTTTAAGAAAAACCAGTTCAACCAGTTTGCCAGCGATCGCATCTCTCTGCACCGGGATCTGGGAAAAGACACACGGCCTCCAGAGTGAGTTTATCTCAGGAGAATATTGTTTATTGGTGACATCACCCTTCAGGCAATAGATAAATCTATGCATTGTTAAAAAGCTGCCTCTTAACTTCCAGTCTGGCTCTGACAGCTGCTTGAAGCAGAAGTTTTTGAGATGTCCCGGCTTTCCAACCGCCAGCGTGATCATAGTGTTTCACAACGAGGCCTGGTCCACTCTGCTCAGGACCGTCTACAGCGTCCTGCACACAGCTCCTGCTGCTCTGCTCACAGAGATCTTACTGGTGGACGACGCCAGCACAGATGGTGAGTGAGATCACTGATAGTTAATGTTACATCTTAATGCTTTCACACATACAGAGCCTTGCAGAAAGTTTTCACAACTCCTCAACTTTCCCTTTTCATGAGGGAAACAAAAACTTGTATGTATTTATTTGGGATTTTATGAGAAATACCATCCCAAAAAAGCAGATAACTATTAGATCTAAGGTAAATGATACGTACTTTACGTTTTATTAGCCCTCTTTTTATGGTTACCTTCAATAAAAGTATTAATTGCCTCCAGAAGTCACAGAGTAGAATTCACTTGTGTTTGATTCAACCTCAGTTTAAATCCGCTTGATCCGTGAAGGTTTCAGAAGTTTGGTGAACAAACAGCTGAATGAAGATAAAAAATAAAAAAATTAAAGTAATGAAGGCCAAGGGTCACAGCAGACAAGTCAGGGATAAAACTGTGGAGCTTTTCCTAAACATTTTCCATTGATCATCTGAAATTGGAAAGAACACAACTGCAAACCTACCAAGATCTAACTATCCACCTAAACTGAAAGGAGATCATTGATCCGAGAGTCTATTGTTACTCTGGAGGAGCTCTGCAGAGCTCATGTCAAACAACATCAGGTTGAAGAAAAGTGAATTTCTCGGCGTAGATGCAAAATGTACCGAAACATGGGGCTGGCAGCATCATGCTGTGGAGTTGCATATCTTCATTAACTGGAAGGAAGCTGGTCAGTTGATGGAAAGATGTGAGGAGCTAAAAACAGAACAATGCTGGCTGGAAAAAGCCAGATGGTGAACAGCGATTCATTCTCCAGGAGTAAAGGATGTGATTTGCAGCAAGAGTTGTAAAAATATGGGTTGTATTACAACGTTTTTATGTTTGAAAATGCCCTGAATGTAAATAATAATTTGAGGCCAGCCTGGAAGGTTTGTGATCAATGAGGGTTTTCAATCCAATCTGACTGAAGATGAGCTACTTTGCAAAGATGTTTGGATAAATGTTCCACTCTCTAGATGGGTGAAAGTTACTTCCAAAGACATGCTACTCTACAAGCAGTGAAATTAGTGGGTACTCATACAAAGGAACTTTATAAAAATGCATGAAACTTTTAAATTATACAATACTTTTTGTTTGTTCGTCATGTAAAATCCCAAAAACATACTTTTATGCTTGACAAAATGTGAAAATGTTCAAGGGGCATGAATATTTTTGCAAGGCATTGGATGTATATAATTTCTCCAGAAAGTACTCTCATATTTCAGAGAAAAAGAATAGCATAATATGATGAAAACTGAAATTTACTGCTTCTTCATTGGGTTGGTATAGAATGTGTAAGTTGGGAAGGAATTTGTCCTCATGTGATCTGCTTTAACAGAACACAGTTAATTACAGTATTAGTGTTTTTATCATGCTGATAGCCACTATGGTGACTAAATGCATGACTCATCACATCCGTAATAAGGTCCAAAGGGAAAGGTTGTCAGGAAAATTATGCTCCGTTTATTATAAAGACATAAAACCTAATCTTTTACAAATGCTAAAGTACTTAAGCGTCTTGTTGATTAAAATATAATTTGTGTTTAATATCTTGCTGCCCTCTTTATGTATTCAGAAATGTACATTTAGGGGAAAATTCAGTAAGAATAATTTTCTTACTGAACTCACTCAAAGCTGATAAAACTGAAGGTCTGTTTCATAATTAAGAAAAGATCTAGAGAAATGTTTTGCTAGTTTATTGTTTACCTTTGCAGAAAGGCCTGCTTACTGGAACACTTGCAATCTTGTTTGAGATGTTTGCAGCCAGCAGAGGTATTGTTCTGCAGCTGGTAATTAAAACTTTACATGAACTCAACCATCTGAACGTAAAACTAAGACTCCAATTGTGGAAACTAAACATCCATCCACTCATTGTTGTTACCTACTTAGGTTCAAAGGGTGAGACTGGTACCTGTCTCCAGCAATCTTTAAATAAGAGGCGATGTTTGTTCATCGTAGGGAGAGACAACTATGTACATACACACTAATACATGTGTCAATTTTCAGAAACTACAACAGTCATGTTTGTGTACTGTGAGAGGAAACCAGAGTATTCAGAAAAAAGGACATGGCGAAAGACCCCCATGCCGGGATTCAAACCCAAGACCTTTTTGTGTTGAACCAACTGTGCCACCATGCAGCAATGGAGACAGAAAAAGAGACAAAAATGTTTGCATTTTAACATTTTTAAGAAAAGAGATTAGAAGAGATGTGGCTGGTGTTGCCAGTGGCGGTTTCTGCAACATGGGCCTCTGGCTGTTGCCCCAAAAGCCAGTGGGAAAAGTTATCACAATGCATTCACCCACTAACTACACTGTTAAAAAAGTCTCTAATTTACGGTAAAATACTGGAAACTGTAAATTTGTATTTATACGGTAAATTTCTGGCAACCACAGCTATCAGTATTTTACCGTAAATTAGAGATGCTTTTTTCTTAATAATATCAACTTAATTTGTGATATATTGTGTTAATTAAATTTAGACACTTCAATTGAAAATCTGAATAAATATTTAAGCGTTTATAACATATTTTTTTCCTGTATTCAGAGTGAAAATATGCTTTAATCACAACCCTTCTAACTTCAATATAACTCCAATATAAGGACATGCAAAATGCAAGATTTCATTAACATTTGCCCTCCCCCAGCTCTAATTTTGTATTTATGTCTTCAGATCTCTTAAAGACTCCACTGGATGAACATGTGCAGAAGCTGCGAATAGTGCGTGTCCTGCGTCAGAAGGAGAGAAAAGGCCTGATCACAGCCAGGCTGATGGGGGCTCAAGCTGCACAGGGGGAGGTCCTTACCTTCCTAGACTCCCACTGTGAGTTTGTAGTTTTGTTGTTTTTTTTACATGCAGAGGACAAACGTTTGGCTTAGCAATGTGTTTGGTCATTACAATAGTATATGCAGCCGTATTTCATAAAATAGTTTCCAGCTAGTAAAAAAATGTTTCAGTTTTCTTTTTGTTTTATAGGTGAATGTTTCCCTGGCTGGCTGGAGCCTCTTCTGGCTCGAATAGTTGAAGAGCCCAGAGCCGTGGTGAGCCCAAGAATCGCGTCTATCGATAATCGCAGCCTGAGATTTCGCAAACCGGAGCCTGAACCGCAAAACTACAACCGGGGAAATTTTGATTGGAGACTCAAGTTTGGATGGGAACGTGTTCCAGACGAGGAGAAGAAGCACCGAAAGAATGAGACATACCCTATCAGGTGAATACAAATAGATACAACAAAGAAAGTATAAGTTTCCTCAAGTTGTAACGTTTTAACAGGAAGAACAATAAATATACATCACAACTAAATACCTGTGAAATGATCTTTCTCTGATTTTACTGAAATACTTGATCAATTTACAAACCTGATAACCTCTTTCTTGATAAAGAGGTTGGAGGTCATTTTTGATGTGAAGTTTTTTAATTTTTGATCTGTTGGGTTTCCTTAGAAACTTTGAATAATTAATTGAATGTACGTGTGATTAAATTAAAATAACTTTTTGTAGTGCCTTCAGATGATATTTGTAGGGGATTGGCACAATTTAAACAAAGGCTACATTCACACTGCAGCCTGAAGTGACCCAATTCCAATTTATTTATTTATTTTGTCAAATCGCATTTATTTGATGTGGCTGTTTCATTTCACACTTCCAAATATATGTGACCTGTATATGATTTCCAGTGTGAACTGCAAACCCGCATGCGCAGTAGAGGGCACAATAACGTCACACATAGAGAGAGTGCTCAGTGTTTTGTCAACTGCCATAAAGAAGAAGAAGAAGTGTTTGCAGAAGCAAGGGAGTAAATCCCATCTCATTGTTGGGGAGAAGGGGAAGGTATCAATCAATCAATCAATCAAATTTTATTTCTATAGAAAATTTCAGCAGCAAAGCATTTCAAAGTGCTTTGCATCATAACAAACACAAAAACACAAAGTCATGCAACATAGAATCAACAATCAAAACATGACATTAAGTCAAGTTCCGTCATTAAATTTGTAATTGATTAGGTTTCGAATACAACTTTTAGTCAAGATTTAAAGGAAGTCAGTATTTCAGCTGATTTACAGTTTTCTAGAAGTTTAATAGGTCTCATTACTTCAAAAAAAAAAAAAATTGGAATTGGGTCACTTCAGGCTGCAGTGTGAACGCTGCCAAACTGACTTGAATTGAATTGAATTATTTTCTAAGTGAAAGAGAACTTTGAGAAAATGAATTATCTCAATAGATTAAGTTTGTTTTTGAATCTTAAATAAATATGCTGTGACATTGGTCCTGTAAGTAACATTGCCATCATATTTTACAGAACGCCTACCTTCGCTGGTGGTCTATTCTCTATTTTGAAATCCTACTTTGAGCAAATTGGATCCTATGATGACCAGATGGAGTTCTGGGGAGGGGAGAATCTAGAAATGTCTTTCAGGGTAAGAAATGTACATAAAATGCAGTGCAAATGTATTCATACCCTTTAAGCTTGTTATAATTGTTCGATATTCTACAGAATAGCACAAGTATTGCAGATTGGTTAAGTGGAAGGACTCTCCTCCTGACTCTGGTTGTTTGCTTTCGACAGCAGTGCATTTCTGCAGACGGCTGTAGAACCACAGAGAGAGGCAGATGAGCTCATTTTTTTCCCCATAGATTATCTATCAAGACATAATGACATTTTTAACAAATATGTAAAAAACACACATTTTTATAGAAGTTATACTGCAGCTTTTATGGAGAAATAATTTTTAAAACAATGCATCTCTTTTCCTTGCACTTGCAGATCATACTATCTTCCTTTCCTCTGTCACGTTAATTCAAATTCAAAAATACTTTGCACCTCATTAATTCAAAATTCTTCAAAATTAAATCTTAACAAATAACACTAAGATTTATGATGTGAAAGAGTTCAAGCATTATGAATACTTTTGCAAGGCACCACATACCTTGATTTTTTTTTTTAAAGTGTTCTCTTGCCATGTTTTTCTATGCTGCAGGTTTGGCAGTGTGGAGGCCTCTTAGAGATCCTTCCTTGTTCTGTTGTCGGCCACATTTTCCGCAAGAAGAGCCCTCACAGGTTTCCAAATGGTAGCACAACTGTCCTCCGCAACCTGGTGCGTCTGGCTGAGGTCTGGATGGATGATTACAAGTGGATCTTCTACCGCGCAAACAGAAATGCTGCCTTAATTTTTCAAACAGTAAGAATAAATATCTTGAAATTAAGCATTTTATTATTGTTTTGCCGTTATTAACATAACCTTGTTGTTTATATGTTTTCATTTACTTCCCAGGACTCATACGGCGATGTTTCTGAACGCCGTAAACTCAGGGAAGAACTTAACTGCAAGAACTTTTCTTGGTACCTAAACAATATTTACCCAGAGGCATATGTCCCTGAAATCAGGCCCATCATCTATGGACAGGTACGTACTTTGTCTTCCAACTGTTTGTGTTTTCAAAAATATTTGACTGCATTAAGATGTATCAAGTAAGGTATTCAGAGATTCAAATTTACAAACCTCACAGTTCATCATTTTGTTGTTCATTATAATGAAGTTAAACAACACTGGATGCGGCTGCCAACTGGATGTGGGAAGAGTCAAAAAGCGCTGGGAGGAGGACCAAATCTTCAACTGTAACAACCGAGGCGAAGCGCAGGTATTGCACCTTTGGTCAAATATCTATTTCTAAGGCAAGATCCCACATTATAATTATTTTTAAAATCTTTTTTAAGAAAGTATATTTTGAGCTCCTTGGAGTTTATCAGTGACATCAAGTTTGATTTTGCATTTTGTGGGACCACTGTTTTTGTGAGTAGCTACAGTAAATGCAATTTCAAATTGAAAACTACGAATCAAGCTTTTTTAAAAGCAATGGCAAACAATAATAAAATAGTGCTCATGTACTTCTCATATACTTTTCATGATATCATTAGACAGGCATTTTCATGACTCTCTGTTGGTTTATTATTGATAATGGACATCTCTTGGGGATGATATAGAAGTTAGTGGAGGATTATTAAAGTTCAAATAGTAATCTAAAGCAATCTAATCTGCCTTTTTATTGTATGAAATTAGGATGTTTGTCCTGCAAAACTGATTTCCTACTTTATCAACATCAGGCTAGTTTAAATTCAACATGCAATCACCTCCTCCTTACATTTGGCATCAGTGTAAACATGGCTAGTTCTTACACAGATATTGAAAATGCCATAAATAAACCAATCTTTCATTGCAGTAGCAAGTCTCACGTTGAAAAATTCAAAATGACATTTCATAAGGCTGGAACATGCCTAAAGAGGGATATTTGAAGGACGTCTCAGATAATCCAGCGTCCTCTGTTATGTTCTTCCCTTCAGCGTTAAGTTTTCTTCAGGATTCAGGTCCGGCCTTGTACCGACCTGGCCATGGAGGAACGCTGATTCACTGTCTAAGTAACCATGTCTGTGCTGATTTGGTCTTCAGATCATTGTTTTGTTGAAAGACCCAATAACAACCCATTTGTAGTTTACTGACAGAGGACATTGGGTTCTTTGTTAAAGGTATTTGGTATTTCAAAGAGTTCATGGTAACATCACTCCAACAAGGGCCTATCAAACCGAATCAGCCCCAAAACATCAAAAGCTCTCCATATGATTTATCAATGCACATGAGGTGCTTTGCCATATATCATGCCTTGATTGACCAAAGCACATGGTTGCAGAGTCATATGCTTTAGCAGAATTTAGCAAATTTCACATATTTGCATTTGTGATGCGTTCAGATTTTTTCACAGTTGTTTTTGTTTGGATCTATACATAACCTCATGAAGCAGTTTAAAATATTAATAATGATGAAAGTGATCACCTTCTTCATCTAAATGTTATGTTTTTCCATTTCTAGTATTTTGAGTATACCTCCCAGAGAGAGATTCGACTCAGTGCTGGCAATCAGTTGTGCTTACATGCCGACTCTGAAATGGCTTTGGTTTTTCTTGAGCTGTGCGAATCGAAGGGAAAAGCAGCACCAGAGCAAATCTGGATCTTCACAAAGGTGAATTAATGTATTTCCGCATCATCTAAACCTTTAGCTGTTACAACACTGGCTTTGTTGCAAACGGAAGAAGAAAGATTTCAGTTTCCTCATTCTTGCTGCTCAGTTGTGCATTTCTTAAATATTCAAAATGACATTCTACATTTTTACTGTTGTTTTGGCAGAAAAACCAAATGAAGAACCCTTTATCAGGCAAGTGTTTGTCAGTCACCGGTGGCAACGTGATTTTGTCTCGATGCAGATCCACCTCAAAGAATCAGAGCTGGGTCTTCAGCCAAGCGAAGTGAGAGGCTTCAAGCATGTGGCCTGCCTCTGCTACCAGTGTTTTCTGAATAAGGTTTAAACATAAACAAATAAGGAAAATGGTTCCTATTTATCAAATCTTTGTACTGTGCTATTAATGCTTATCTATTTCACACAAGCCCAGAGGTTGTTATCTAAATATAAAAATGTGCTTTTTTCTCTTCTCTTCCTCCTTGTGGCTCAGACAGGAGATTATTGTAGACACAATTATTCAGTCAGTTCAGCATACATGTCAGAGTAGCATACAGGCACCAAGTCCACCATGTTTAGAGGATCCATCAATTCACCATTCAGACAGTAGGTATAAATAAGTATTTTTTCCTATGATTCAGATGTGTATGACGACCTGACATGCAAATTGTTGCCAGGGTGTCTTGCTGTTGTTAAAAACAAACTTATGGTGATCTGACAGGCAGTTTAGCTTATTAGAAACAAAGTGTATGGTATGCAGTGGTCAGTTTGTGACTGGCCCAAAGTTGCATGAGGCCTTCCGCAGAACATGACTTCAGGCCCAATTATAGGTAACATTATTTATTTAAAAAAATAGAAGCAAAAATTGTCTTGCCTTCGTGTCTGATATGCAGCATATCTATGCAGACTAATTATCAAATGAAAAGTTTCTCTTTTGAGCTTTTTATTTTATTTTAAACTCTTTTAAACTTTCTTTTTCTAAACCTGTTATGTGATTTTAAACTAATCCTTAATTTATATTCTGCTTAGAGTCCCCCTACTAGAATGGAGTTCCTCAGCAGCTTAGTTTGTATTTGACTGACTGTATTTGACTCTGTTCATCATATTAATTATGTTCGAATTATTATGCGCTGTTTTTGTGAAGCCCTTTGTGATTTTCATCTTTAAAAGATTCAATATCATTTAAATTAACACTTTAACCATCTTAAGTGTTGCTACTTAATACCTACAGTAGCTTCAAACTGGACTTTAGAGAGTATTTTTCACCACATAATGTAACTTTATTTCTCCTAAATAAAGTTGAATGAGGAATATCTTTATTTCTAAAGGAATAAAGATATTATTTGAGTTAAACTGTAACTCAAATAAGTCACAGTTTAACTTATTTGAGTTGTACATAATGTGCATTAACAAAATATATTAAAATATTTTTTTATTATTGTTGCTCACTTAATTGGTTAAAAATATTTATAGGAGGGCTGGTGGAAGGGTAATATTTGTTTTAATTACTTTTAAGCATTTTTTGTGTGGAATAGTGAGCATTTGAAAGTATAAACTCAATATGAATGGGTGTGTATAAAGTTTAATAACATTATTTAAAGTCAAGTATATATATATAATTTATGTAGGTCATTGTAGTCACTTTTTGACCAACACAATAAAGTCATACATTTGTACTTTGCATTGGTTAATTTTTTTTTTTTTTAATGTGTGGGTGTATGTTTGGGTACTTTTATTACATCTCTTTAATTAGGTTGACATTAATGTGGGTTCAGATTGAAATAAAATTTTGTATTTCCAAATTCTCTGTAAAAAATGCAACAGGAACAGCCTTTAAAGTCAGGGAAAGTTGGAGGTTGCTTGGTGCATTCAACGTGTCTTGGATACCAATCCAGCCAAAGTGTTAACACATTGTTTATACATGCAACTTTTATTATATTCAATGAACTTGGGAATCAAATTAAAAACTAAACTAAGGCATGCTTGGCAACCTCCAATTTTCACATGTGAAATATTTACTTCATTAGGTGCACCAACTATTTTAATGACTGGGAATTCAGAAAATCTGACCTCCAGTTACAAAGATAACACACCTTTGAATGGTCCGGTGTTCAGTTTCCAACAAGGCTGTCATGTATAAAAGCATGGGAAATGTTGCAGGTATAAACTGTTTATTATCTGGGCTTTTTGTTTTTATTAAAACAGTCTGGTCACAAAGTATTACTTTGGCTTAGAATGCATGTGTGTGTGTGTGTTTTTTGTGCCATGTTTTAAAACAAAAAGGGAAGAAAGTACAGTATCAATTAAATCCCACTTGTTTTTTCAACGCTCACATTTTTGTATTATCATACTAAAGAAACTGTTTTAATCAATATTTGTGGATTTGTGCTATATTTATGTAAATATAGGTTCTGGCTAAGGTCTGTTCTAAAAAGACAAAAAAAGTATCTTACAGCACATGTTTCAATGTTTCCTCTTTGTTTTCGGTGTATTTCAGAAACTTTGTTGCATCACCATGATAGACCCAGCTTTGTTGCAGCATTGTTTTGGGGACTCTT